>JAWWEV010000043.1:55741546-55770493 GCA_035583235.1 Hafferia zeledoni
AGATGCCCTGAGGTGAGGGGGGCCCTTGAAGATATTGCAAGAGAAGGCCGTGCTATGTCTTAACACTCCATCTTTTGTTGATCTTAGCAGTTTGAAAGCCCTTTGTCGTCTGCGTGGAGCATCTCTCCAGGGGGGGCTGAGGCATTTCCCTCAACCCATCAGGCCTTATCAGCTCATCACCCCACACACTCCATTTTGGTACCTCACAGCAAGACAACCCTGTCTGGTGTTTGCCCATAAAGGCCATGATGATGATCAGTTTTTATTGATACTGCTGCTTTGGGACAACAAATAAATTCCATTTCCTGAAACAGCAGCGAGTTGCCCACAGCAAAGGCTTTCAGACTGCAAGTGAGAACTTGGCAGGGGTGGGATCAACAGCAGTTACAAACCCACCTCTCACTTCAATGATTTTGAGGTTTCAGGCCATACCTAGTCAATGGTTTATGTAGATTTCCTGTGCAGGGGAGAGTTCTTCCCTGTGCTCCTGCTAGTGGAAAAAGTAGATTTTGGAGGGATGCTCTCAAAAATCTTCATAGACTGGAATTTCAGACTGATGAGACCTGTGTGTACAACACAAACACCAATGGTCTAATCAACTCCCATGCAGAAAATGTGTCCAGACAAAGCCCAGGCACACCCCCAACAGTCCCTGCACTTCCTTCCATGCTGCAAGGTAACACTGCAGCCAATACATCAGGGAAATAGGGGGGCAGAAAAAGGGAGATTAAAAAAAAGAGCAGCCTTAATTATGCTGAAGAAGTACATAGAAAGGTATTAATTGGTTAAATTGGCCATTTCATTTAAGGTTGTTATACATCTTTGCAAAATAAAATAATTAGCAAAGATGTCAACTGTATTCTGCTGGCACAAACCACATCAGACACTGCACTGAAAATAAAGCTGGCATCTGGATCAAAAATAACCTGGATTCACAGGAAACACACAGATGTTGATCTGCAACAGGACTAAGTGTGGGCACTATCATAAAATGAAGTCTTAAATGCAAGCAGTGTAGAAAAAGCATTTTAACCAACCTGTGGGGGAAAACCCCATAAAAATCAATCGGTGCTCATACCTGATTTTTTAATGACATTGCAATCAGAAATGTGTGAGTACAATCTCTGAGCAAACAAATTGGTTAACAATTTGTACACACAATCCAAACAGCAAATAAAACTTCACTGACTCCAGTACAGCACTCAGGATGTACCCACTTAGGAGCAAGTAACTTGTAATAATTGAAATCAACTCACCCAGATCCATTCACCTGGTTTTCATGTCCTACCTATTTATAAAGAAACACCTCAGTTTGCAGCCAAGTAGCAAGTGTGTGCCAGCCTGTTACAAAGGAAAAGGAGGCCAGGCTGTTTGAGACAAGAAGGGAGAGCCCCTGGCAACAGAGAGTCAAACCACACTTCAAAAACACCAAACAAAACCCAGAGCCTTTCAGAGGGTGATTCAAACAAACAGGGCTCTTCTCAAGAGGAAATGAAGAGCTTCTATCACTGCTGTGATCAAGTGTGTGTTGGTCTTTAGTGCTTTAACTGGCTAATGGCCATTAGCAGTGACAGCTCCTGCTGCACCAGGTCAGTGGCCTCCAGGTCAGACCCAGCCCAGCTACACTATTTGTTTAAACCCTCCATCCTGAATGAGTTACCCTAACCCTTTACACCCAGAAAATTCCCTCTGTACCCTCTCTCTCATTAGGGATGAGGTTTCTATATATTCCTATAGGAATATATTCGATATATTGAGTGTATATTCATTAAGAAAACTGCCAGAGCATAAACCTGTCCAATTTCCTTGGAAAGGCTAAACCTTGTTCAAAATCTGTTCTTATTTTCATCACCGAACTGTTGCTTTAATATTTAGCTGAACATTTCCAAGTCTAAATTGTCATTTGCTCATTTTAACATTGCTCACCCTCTTTTTCATAGTTTTCTGTTCTACTTTAACCTTACAGCATTTTATACTGCTCTCAACTTTTTAGACTGCCTGAGATTACTGTAATTAGATGTATCACAAAATAATGATGGCAGTGAATATATGGTCTCTCCGAATTCTTCAGGTATTTAAGCAAAGTAAAACCAACCTCTTTTAAAACTAGAAAATCATTAGAGTCTTATAACAAGACCTGTACTGACTTTCTAAGATGATAGATACCTTACAGACACCAGAAAATCAATTTTTCCTCCTGATCAGATGAATGAAAATGTGTTGTGAGTGTGTGTGGTGGTGTTTGGGTTTTTGTTGTTTGTTGGTGAATTGTTCAGAATAATCTTCCACACATCTGACCAGGTCCTAAATATTCCCACAAAAGGGTAAGGGTGTTTTATTCCCCTCTAACATCACAATGGAAATCCACACATTTTCATGTAACTGCTCACTCAGCCCAGAGGAGGGAGAGCCAACCTGACCCTCACCCACTTTTCTGTGGGCCTGTGTGTTTGGTGACAGAAGGGACAAAGACTTGGATTGCTTCCCTCAAATTTGGGGCACAACAGGGACAGCAGTTCCTACACACACCTGGCTAAACCCACAGGTATTTTGTATTAACTATTAAACATGAGTGGCTACATCTCTGCAGGTATTTCCACTGGCAGCACGTACAGACCTGTATCAAAAAAGGCACAGAGTGATGGCAAAGGCACTTCAGTTGGAGCATGTTTCCATATTGTTCAAGTCAGCACCATGTTTTATTTGTGAGGCCTGTATTTTTAAATCAATTGTGCTCTTAATATGGCAGCAAACCTGCCCCTTATGTTCTAACAACCTCCCACTTTCCCCCTCCACCTTCCCTAAGCTCCCAAAAACTTAACTCATTAACAGCACCTTGTAACAGCAGATGACCCAAAGAGCATCTTCAAGTTTTTAATTTAAGTGGAACAGCTCCAAGAAATCAGCCACTGCCTTAGAATGGTGATGCATATTTAGCCCAGCTTCTCAGCACTGCCATGTCCCCCTGGCTCGGAGGTGCCCTGAGACAGCAGTGACACCCCAAAACAGTCCCCTCTTCCCCAGGCCTCCTTCAGCCCCCAGAAAGGGCTGTCAGCAGTACAGTAACATCACAGCTGAAGAAACTCTGTGATTCTCATGGTATCTGCAACCTCAGCCCTGTTCACCCGGGTGGGAATTTTGGGAGTGCCATTTGCAGGGATTTCTCAGCCCCCCTGTCCCCAGCAGTGGCCATGGCCATAAAAGCTACAGCAGCTTGAGGTGCAGTGACATCCCAGACTATGCATTTAATCAAACACCAAGTTTTTGAATCCCAGGCCTTACTCCTTCCATCCTTTCACCAGTAACTCTGGCCAGAAATGCAGTCCCAAGGATTGAGGTCTGTCCAAAGCTGTTCTCCCACTGGGTCTGCCCAGCACCACAGCAGCCTCTGGGATTGTGATTTCTGTCTTATCCATCCTCATTATTCAAGCCTATGCAATGAATTTTAAATGGGAGTATATTAATTGTACCAATGCTTTATAGGAGCAGCCACATAATCCAGATGTTTCTTCCCAGAGGAATACAGGAATACTTTCTGTACTGTGATATACTTATCATACATCCTAAAGAAAGTGTTACCTTTCAATGTAGTGCAAAACCAGCAGGGAAACAGCCACAGGTAAAGGCTCCTGGAAAATGGTTTTGCTGGAGACTCTTCCTCTAGGCCTGCTCAGCTCAGAACCACAACTGAGCCCTCTCAAAGAGCCAGCTGATACTCATTGGGGCTCTCCTGTTGTATGTGCAGCCTTTAATAAAAAACAATGTGCACAAAATAGAGTTCTTAAGGCAACAGAACACACATCTAACTTTGAACTCCTAGGAGAAAAACCCTAACAGTATTTTGGTATCTAAACATTCCCATTAAAAATGTTTTTGTATGTCAAAACATCATTAGTGCTGGAGAAAAACTATTAGCATTTGTTGACATTCTTAACATAGTTTCATATTTCATCTCATAACAACAAAAAAATCATCAGAAGTGCTTGGTTAAATATATGCTTCCTACAGGAGCTGTTTGATAAACACACTGGAAAAGCTTTTTGCCTGAATTTTGCTATTGAAATGGAGCTGCCTTGTGTCACTCACACCATGTGGAACATCTGAGCCTGCTGCTGGTACCTCCTAAGGAGGGATGTTCAGTCAAGCAGAGCTCTGCAAAACAAGGCAGAGCAGATTCCAGCCTTCATATCCTAGAGAATTGTCACAAACCCACATTTAGTTACTGTATTACAACAACAGCAGTACAAACTAATGCTGGAACCACATATGAAACTGTGGTCTGACTTTAAAAATAACAGAGTCCGAGTGCTGGCTTGATTGGAGCAGGATTTGATGGCAGTCCTGACAGCACTCTGCAAAATCAAGGAGTCTGATACTATGTCCAAACCTAGCAGGGCAAATCTGGAGTACAACAGCTCGTGTATTTCTGTTCCATTCCCAGGATCTTCTTTGTGTTATGACTTTAAATTTGCCAACACTTAATAACAACAGAAAAAATTAGATGCAGGGAAAGGGGACTCCAAGGTCACATACTCTTTTAGGCTGACCACGTAGAACTGATGTATATAAAAATAATTAGTATCCAACTACCTTCAAAGATGAGTTGTTAGGACTGAACTAGTGAATGAGTCCAGCCTTACAAACTGGAATATACACCAAGAGATAAAGCAGGAGGTGCCTTGAAGTCCAATTGGCATCTCAATGAGTCAGCAGAGACAAACATAAAGGCCAACAAGGCAGCATCACATCATCGTGTGTCTGGAGTCCTTTCCTGTAATTCCTACAAAAACCTTCACTGAGGCATTAAAACACTCAAACCCACCTCAGAGTTGAGAACTCTGAACCTTCCAAAGTTCTAATTTTAGTATTTACTATGGTAGAGAGATGACTTGAATTTTTACAGTATGCAATTCAGATTATAGGAGGCATTTCAATAGAGGTGATTTACAACAGTGAAATATATTCAAAACATTTATGTTCACTTAGAATCATTAAAATTGTTATAATGGCATAATTTCTGACACATAACAGATTTTTTTCAACAGAAGTTGATGATGGAGAAAACCCCCTTAATTTCCACTCCAACAATAGTCCCACTTGGTCATCCCAACACTTGTGAGAATTGTGGCTGGAAGAGGCAAGGCCATGCAGGCCAATGACAACTGTAATTATGTGAGGTGTATCCAGGAGCCAATACCTGACAACTTCCTCATTTTGAGTACAAACTAATAACTAAAAGCTAGATAAAACATGGAACATAGAAGTTGTAAGATAAAATAGCTAAACCCCTCCAAGCACTCTCCCATCTTTGATAAGAATCAGAGGTACAATGAACCTTTAGACCATAATTATTTAATGTAGTTTCCTGGCGAGTCCAAGAGGTAAATCACTCAGATGTGTGTCTGTATTCCAAGGAAAAAAAGGCAGGCCTTATCAAAGTGTATGATAGTCTTGATTTCAATAACAGAGCACAACTTCATAGAGTGATGGAAAATCTTTCTGTATTATAGAAACCTTATTCCTGCTCCGAACTGAACACCATCACATATCCTGAAAAGAAACAAATAAAAAACAGTGTAAGTGATATCGAAGGTACTGATGAAATTAAAATCCATTCTCCCAATCCCCAAATTCCCAAGGTTTTCCATCTTTGGAAAGCTGCAATTCAAATTTTACCTGACAAAGGCTTTTGTTTTGTCAATCTGTCATCCATATGGACAGTTTACATTTGCTAAATAAAGCTCCTGATTTTCAAATTGCTGTTATTCATTCACATTGCACATGAATGATAAGTGGAAACATAATCCAACTCCTGTATGAAGTACAGAATATCTCACACAATAGTCACAGGCAAGAACAGGCCCCCTGGAGCTTTTTTATTGCACACTATGATATTTGCTTGATGTAGGATAATTGGTTGCTAACGAATTAATTTGTTCTTCCTTTCTCTTTATCTATACTTAAACTTGTTTTCATTTTTCAAACAAAGACATTAAACTAGGTATTTATGCAATCATTTGCTTCTGGATGGCTTATAAAATCCCATGAGCTGTTTGAGTGATCATTTCCCCTGAAGAAATAAAACTTGCTGCATAGCTATTCATACATTTCAACAGCTGATCTCAGGTTTAATGGACTCTGAGAAACAAAGTCTTGAACCAGGACGTCTGTAAATACAGTGACCTGGAGGAGCACCTCAAGAGCTCAAAAATCACTGCTAAGCAGAACTAAAAGGTACTGATTCTCTGGGACAACCCAGATAAAGAGGAGTAAAAAAGCCCAGTGAAGAAATTGGTGTGGCAAACCTACCTGTCCCCAGCCTGCACTCCCATGGGGAAGCAGTAGTTAAGCTCCAGTCTGGCGATGTTGCCCAGGCGGAGCACGATGCCGGCGCCGTAGGACCATCGGATACACTCGGCCAGGCGCTGCAGGTGGGCCCGGGGGCCGTCCCCTGCAACAGAGAGGGGGGCTGCACTCACAGCTGCCTGCCCAGGGGCTGTGGGCCAACCAGAGCAGGGGGGCTGCACTCACAGCTGCCTGCCAAGGGGCTGGGGGCCAACCAGAGCAGGGGGGCTGCACTCACAGCTGCCTGCCCAGGGGCTGGGGGCCAACCAGAGCAGGGGGGCTGCACTCACAGCTGCCTGCCCAGGGGCTGGGAGCCAACCAGAGCAGGGGGGCTGCACTCACAGCTGCCTGCCCAGGGGCTGGGAGCCAACCAGAGCAGGGGGGCTGCGCTCACAGCTGCCTGCCAAGGGGCTGGGGGCCAACTGCACTGGCAGGGCTGCAGCACACACTGCTCTGGGGCAGCTCCTGCCCAATCAAGTTTATGCACCAGACACAACTCTGATAAAGGCCAAGTACCCTGGACTCAGACTGCTGGGATTTTGGTTGCATTGCTGATTTCATTTCCCACAACAGGGGACCTACTAGCAAGAACCTTAAATGCCTTTAGTATTCCCTTCCAGTACTTCCTTCCAGTACCTAAAGGGAGCCTAAAAGAAAGATGGAGAGACTATTTATAGGACTATGTAGTGACAGAAAAAGGGGGAATGGATTCACACTGACAGAGGGCAGGATTAGATGGGATACTGGGAAGAAATCCTTCCCTCTAATGGTGGTGAGGCCCTGGCACAGGGTGCCCAGAGAAGCTGTGGCTGCCCCATCCCTGGTAGTGTCCAAGGCCAGGTTGGATGGAGCTTGGAGCAACCTGGGATAGTGGAAGGTGTCCCTGCCCCTGGCAAGGAGTGGGACTGGATGATTTCTAAGGTCCCTTCCAACCCAACCCATTCTGTGATTCTCTTCTATAATTCAGTGTGTCTCTATTATTTTAAAGCTGATTAATCTGCTTTTCAATGGTGCATAAAGTGTCTCTCTCCCATGGGGATGCTGCCTTTCTTACATCAAATCAGGCAGACATGAAATATCACTATATCCTAAAACTGATTGAAATTATATTGGAAAGCCATACACCAGATCACTGACATGTATTTTGAAAAAAGTTGGGGATGGGAGAAAAAAAGAAGTCCCATCAGCTACCACACCATCATGTCACCACTTTTTATTTAGTTCATCCCAGTAAACATTAGAATCTCACCAAAACACCACCTTCCATTCTACCTTCAGAATGGTGTAAGACAGCAAGTGTTAATTACCACAGTGGCCTGCAAACATCACCAATTCACAACTACTACTGTTACCATCCTGGGTTTTTTCCCCCCAAGTTGTGCTACAATTTATGTAAAGAGGAAAATAAATTATTGGCAACCTGTCAAATACCCAAGTTAAAACCAGCAGGTTTTTGACAGGCACCAAAATAACACGTAGTAAACAAACTGCTTGTGAGTAAACAGACAGAGAACAGCTCTCCTTTTGCTTTTGGATATGGGGAAGGAGGTTTTTTATTCTCCTGACCTTACCATAGTTAAGATTGCAGAGGTTGCCAGCATTGAGGAAGAAATGTGTGCGGAACAGATCCCCGAAGCCCCCGCGGCCTGGCCGGAACGGGAGAGGGGTGTAGAGGTGCACCCCTCCAGCCCAGTAGGCTTCTCCTCCCAGGTAATCACCTGTTGGGGCAAAAGGTTGGAAGAAAAGCTGTTACTGTGGAGTAGATTAGAAGAACCAGTTGTTAAAGGTATGAGAACACATCCATAAGTGGTTTACATTGCACTTCTACTCATTATAACTCTGCCTATTTGCTTCTCTCCCCAACACCAACACCATGAAGTGAAACACTCAGCACTCAGACAATCCTTTTTCTTCATTCCCTCACCCTACTCATGGGTTATCAAATCTACCTCCTGAACACCTCTGCAATACCTGTCTTAGTTTGAAAAATGGGAGATTGATCCAATTAAACCATTAGCTTTAAACTATTGAACCCACTGATACACCAAATCAGCAGCAGAGGAAGGAACAGACCTGAGGCAGCTCCTGGCCCTGAAAACACCTCAGCTGAGATTCCCTTTCCTCTAAGCCACCTGAGCATTTGCTCAGTATCAAACAGAGTATCAGACAAAGAGATTTAATGTGACTTGCTACAACCATGTTTCAGGAACTTGTTCAACTTGAAGGCTGCTTACTGATTAAAGTGAATATCAAAGCCTGAACACACACTTGCTTTACAAAATTAGCTTGTGGCTTAAGTAAGAACTACCTGGCTTTATTCCATTTTATTCCACCTATAACATCAGATCAAAGCCATAGCACTTCCCCAGGTACAGAATGAGTGCAATTATTTTCAGGCTACACAAAGCTGAAGGCCAGGCTGTGGCTCTTTGTCACAAACAAACATTCACAGCATTGTCAGAGGAGTGGGATTTGAGTTTCAGACCTTCACTCTGGGGTCCAATGCTGTACATGCTGAATCCACGCACACTTGTGGGTCCTCCGAGGTAAAACCTGGGCAATGAAGGCAAATTAAATGCAAGGCTCCACTTGAAAGGCAACTTTGTAAGACATTTAGTAACCTGACCTTTCAACATCAGCATTAGATGGCAAAAGTGTCTGCAGGGCAAACTGTCATTATGGCTTTGTCTAAAAACACCCACAGCAGCACCTGTGCCTGCTACAACATTTTACAGATGGTAAACACCATTCTGCAACCCTAAACACTGGCAGGCAGAGCTACCACAGAGCAAATTCTAAATTTATATTACCCCAATATGAAAATGGCTGGAGTGTCAATGCAATTACAGCCAACTAGAAACATTTTATTGTCCTCAGAACCAGAACTGTTACTGCTTCTCTCTTCTGGAGTTTTCTATAGACAGGAAAAAAACCCCAAACATTTCAAAAACTTGCCTGTCAGCTATACTGGATGGTTTGTCTCCAATAGGTACCAACATTCCACCCCAGAGGGATGCTGAAAGAACCTTTGGAGAGAAAAAGAAGCTGTTTATTAACACATAATAGTGAATTTCTCTAATATAATAAAGATTTCACTGCTAACAGTGTGTGCATGGATATCACAGCACCAGTGTGGGATCTGTGGTGGGATTTCCAGCAAACTCTGGATGGCTGCTGCCCTCTTTCTTTTATGCAGGGAACAACAAACCTCATCCAGCTCCTGTTTGCTTGGAAATTTTCTTGAAATAAGACAACACTGCTGACATAATTTGCTCCTGGCAATTTGTAACCCAAAGTCCAACCAAAAGCTGATCAAAATGTTCAATTATTACCTGTCTATAAATTAGCCTTGTAATTAAATGAAACGAACTTCTGCAACTATACTGACATTAAATAAACACACAGCATTGCTGTTTATCTATAATAAATAATTCTTGAGGCCCAAATCACTAAAGCAAACACATTTAATTATTTGCTTGCTGCCTGTGTTTCATAAGAAACTCAAGTTCATGAAACATTCTTTCCCAATAATTTTACATAAAGTAACCAAAATTAATAGTTATATTTTCATAATTTCAATGACAGAAAAAAAACTAAACCAAGATTAGTCTGAAAATACATAACCAGTTGAAAGTTTCAAAACTTTGGAGTTTTTGAAAAACTTTCAAAGTTTTTGGAAAATCACAAGGAACAGACATGTCCAACATTATTTCTGGAAGGAAAAGAGTTCACTGAGTTAATTGCCAAGTTGTTCTTTCCAGAATGCCCATTTCTGTGCAAGGCAGGAATAGAAGATTAAAAAGAAAGTGTAGTTCACTTTCTAAAAAAGCAAATAAAGATCTCTACACCATCCATCTTCCACAATCTTTTCACTAATCCATGGTGAAACATCATCATAAGACATAGGTTCAATAATGTCAGATAAACGTCAGATCAAGTACTGAAGTATCTTCAAAAAAATTACCGAATCCCAGAGAAGTTGCCTGTTCAACTGGAACTCAAAATCCTCCTTCAGAAAGCTCACATCTCCACCTGTATAACCAGCCAGCTCCTGCAAAGACAGAAGGTTGTGGAAGTTGTAACAGATATTACTTGTTTCTTCCCTCTAAAAGCATGTCCACATCAGCACAGGGTTCTTCTGCACAAGAATTACAAAACACTGGCATGGAAAGGCAACTGAATTTTGGAGCAAGGCATGTGTGACCCTCAGAATAACGAGCTGCATTTTGCCCCTCCAAATACGAAACCAAACTGCTGCTTTCTAAGCCATTTTGTAAATGAAGGCAAACTAGAAAGGAGCTGGAAAATTCAGCATCCAGACTCAGTGTCAGAGGCAGGATCTGACAAATGACATGCTACCTACACCCTGAATCACAACCACCATTCTCACACAGCTCCCCTCTGCTCAAAGCAGCACCTCTAATTCCACTGACATCTCAAAGCAATCTGCTTCTAAACCCAAAATTGATGCCTGTGAAGTATTAACCCAGCTTGAGGAAAGCTCTGCATGGAACAAGAGTGAAAACCATTTTCTGTACCATGTGTATGCCCTGGAGAGCTGTTTTTACTCAGTCTTTCACTTCTGATTCTCAGACTCACAATTTTTGTAACAACAGGACCACAGTGTGGCAGATTTACACAACAGTGTTAGAAAAAAGGACTACTTAATAACTAGTAAATACTGTCAAGAGCAGTGTCTCAGCTAATAAACAATGGATGCTCATGGAGAGAGGCTGTGCTGTTTGCCCAAAGGCACACAAAGCAAAAAGTGCCACCATAAGAGAGTTGCATGGTTTTAAAAGGCTCTGTAAGCAGAAAGAAATAAATACTGGTCCTCAATGTCTCCTACTCATTGCTTTCTAACTTTAGATATTTTTTACATGAACACTAATTAGATAAATTAAAACTTCCTCAAACCCACAGATAAAACCCAGTGATTTAATACTACCTGATTAATCTTCAGCAAAGCACCTCGTTTTGGCAAGATTGAGGAGTTCCTGGAATCAATTACCATGGCATGCTGAAAAGAATACAAAAATTGGTTTTATGTTCTCATTATCAGCTGAGTACCTCAGAGTGAGACAATTCTTTTCCTTCAAACACTGCAAACAATGGAAAACAGCTACAGCTCCATGGATTTGGGAACAATATACCTACAGATTGCCTTAGTTTTGAACTTAGAGGCCACACAAAATGCATACATATTTTATCTTATTTTTCATCCTTTGCTCATGGTAGACACAAGAAATAGAGCAGCAGCAACGCCCCAGTTTAAACCATCAATTTTGTGACAGTAACCAGCACTTTATTACCTACAATTTGTAAGCTACAAGTGAAAGATGCCAAGCGACCAAAAACTGCCACAGGAAAAAATATTAAAAACCCAAATGTTTAGCAAAGGCATGGTAAGTGTAGGATGAGGAGATTTACTGCTATAAAACAAGCCACAGTCAAAGAACAACAGGCAACTGTGATTCCAAGTTCTCTCTCTGGGCCTCCTGGGTGGCTCGGAGGGAACAGCCAAAGCTGTCTGGGGTAAAACATCTTAACCCACACTGGGACAATGATAAATGATCCTCTGGGATCATTCCTAGGTGTGAGATGACAAAATAATGTGTTTTAAAAAACAATCATGAGGAAGCCTTACAGAGAGAGAAGATTTCAGAGAGTGTCCACTTTCCTCTCGAACAGAAAAGGAGGCCGTTCTCGCCAGGCAGCCAAGCTCTCTCCACACACCCTCCCACTTCAGGGTGTGATTGGTCTTCCAGATGGGAAACTAGGACAGGAAAAAGTTGTTACAAAGTTAAACCAAACATTTTTCATACTCCAGGCTACAGCTTTCTTTCCAAACTTCTTGAATCAAAGGAGAAACAGTTTTCATTTCTGAGTAATGCTAATTCTGCTCCAGCCCAGAGTTTCTCCAAGTACATACCCACCACTTAATCCATCCCAAATGGAAAAATGTCTTGACTTGGGCTCATACAGTAAGGCAGGCAAACAGCTGCCCCTCTGAAATGGTAATTTTAAACATAAAGAATCTGGAGCAAAACATCCTGGCATTCTTAAATGAGACTGAATTCTAACAAAAACACTCAGGTGCATGACCCCTGTCCTTTTCAGACCGGTGACCTCTCTCAAACACTGAGATGTCAGCTCTGTGCACAAGTGACTCAGCCATAAAAAAAGCAAACCAAGTAATTGCAAACCCAGCTCTGGGACCCAAAGAAGTGCAAATGAAGCATGTGCTCCACAAGCTCCTGTGCTCCACTCACATTCAGTTCTGTGGATATTCCTCTATCTGTTTCACGGAGAGAGCTCCAAGGGAACTGTCCAGTCACTTTATACACATTCACTGAAAAACTGAAACACAACATTACTGGCAGGTTTTAAAAGGAAACTCTTTAGGCAGGTGGAATTTTGAATAATCTCAAAAACTTAAGAAACCAGCTCTGCTACATCATTAATAGACTCTCAGAAAATGAATAAATGTAATTGTTACTCAATGAAAGATCTTATTCATTGTTTTATATTCCTTCAGTTAAAGAAGTACTCAAAAATGCATCCCCTACTTTCTTTCAAAGTTTCCAGGCTGTGGTTTGAAGAAGGACAGGCCATAGGAAGTTTCCTTTGTTCCATAGGAGAACTGGAAGGTGACCTTTTCTGCACGGCCAAAGAGATTTGGGAACTTTAGCCCAAGCACCTACAGAAAATAAAGAAAAGAAAAATAACCCAAACCACACATTACAACTTTTCATGTAGTTTGCTGCCTTGCATCTTAATCCTATGCTGAAGACAAGCATATCTACCAGAAGATTAAGATATGAAGACATTAAAAACACTTGTAAGTGAATGTGGTTTTCTTTTCAATTAGATTTCTCTTTGAAGCGTCAGCAAAAGCCATCATAGTAGTGCAAGTTACAGTCAGTCATCCCATTTTTATTGGTGTGCTGTAGCTGCTGACTTAACCTGCACTCTCACAGCATCACCAATTACTGACCTCCAGGCCAGTCTCAAAGCCCTGGAGAAAAATCTTTGGCATCACAACAACTGCAGACTTTCCTAGGCAGGGTTTATCAGAACCAAAGCCAGTGGGAAATGATCCCTGCAGAGCCACAAGATCCTTCTGCAGCCAGTCCTGAGAGCAGCACAACACCTTCACAATTCTCCAGAAACCAGTGAGACACTTTGCCTGTTCTGACACAAATTCCTTGCAGCCCTTTGGCAGAAAGGATGGAGCTGGTTTGGCCCAGGCACAGACATTACCAGGACTGTGCTATTGTTGTGTCTGCTGTTGTAAAAGAATGTTAAATCCCAACTGCTTTGGTATGATTGGTTTGACCCAGAGTTTGATCTAACAGCTCCTGGGGAGCAATCAGTCACTTGAACATTGTGAGCAGTTATCCAACTAACCAGAAAGGGGGTTTAGTATGAAACATTAGTCAGGCTTCAGATGAATTTAAGGGATTAGAATAAATGTCAAATCTATTCAACTCCTAAGGAAACACAGCCTGTGTTGCCAATACCAGTGCATACAAGTCGTGCTTTTACAACAGTCACAAGTTTTGCTTCCCTGTAACAAATGAAAATCAAACAGAAGAGGAAGCTGAGTACAAAAAGAGAACCCAAAGCAGCTTTCAGTGAGTTTTGAGCAGCACTGGCACCAGCAAGGATTCCCTGCTGGTTTCCTTCAGGCCATGGTTCTTGGCAGTGGAGCTGCCTGAGCAGCTCTCAGCCCACCCAGTTGCTGCTGCCCTTACACATACAAAACACCACCTGAGTCATGCGGGATCTTACCCAGGTTAAAAATAGCCCTAAGAAGAAAGGGATGAGTCCCTTGATCTGGTTTATCTGCCAGCCCAGGCACAGCTGCCCTGGCACGTGAGGAGGCAGGGAGGGAGCAGGATGGGCACCTGGAAGCACCATCTGCTCACAGCAGCACTGCTGGCACAAGCACAGCCACAGACCAGCAGCACAGCTGGGACTTCCTGTGTCAACAGGTAAAGATCTTTCACACAGGATTTTAATCTGATGTATCTTTGAATCATGAATGCAAGTCCCACAGTTAACAGAATCGTGACAACTTTGCATTCTGCAGCCCAGAACTGGTACTGAGCTAAGAGTGAAAACCAAAACAAATTTCTAAGTCAAATATAAACCATTTCAACTGAGAAGAAAAACACTTTAAATATATCTCACAAAAATTACAATCAAAATTCTTTACTAATTCCTCCAGTAGATAAAACATCCTAAATATTATCGAGAACTAATCAAGTAGTTTCAAGAATTAAAAACTCAACCTGCTGAGCTGGGAGCCAGAGGATTCTCCCCAGCTCCAAACAGGCTTTTGCTGAATGAAAGCCTGGCTAATACAAAGACTCTTTAGACACAAAGGTCTGGCAAAGCCTGAGTAAAGCTGGATCAGGAAAATAATTTGGTTTGGATCACCAAAATCCTTGCTAGGTTTGCAACTGAAAGGAAGAGGAGTACCAAAAGCATTACTAATAATTTTAAATAATCCATACCATACTGCCTTCATTGTTGCCAACCATAGTGTTGTAGCTTCCAGTTAACCTTCTCAATTCTGTCACCTCAAAGGTCACATCTAAACCATTTGGAAGGGCATCATCTCCTGCATAAACAAACAAACAAGTGCATGTTGTCTCTACAGTTGCTTTAAAAAATGCAGACAGAAAATTACTTGAATTATTTGAAAACTGGTTGAGTTAAAGGACAAATAGAAGTTCACACTATAAAGAGAAATGGCTTGAGAAAAAGATGCCATTTGGATGTGAGTGCAGAACTTGGCTGAAAATCAGGGTGACTGGTTTTAATCATTTAATGCCAGTTATGTGATGGGTAATCCATGGAAGTACAGGGCATGTCTTTGAGCTCTCCCTCACATATTCCTTGAAACTGAGGATTAAGGAATGTTTATTGTAATTATTTAAGTGCTGGAAATTCACTCATTTTTGCATGTTTACAAGTAATACTTCAATATACTTACAGATACATGAAAATACATCATCTTCCTAAGGATGATGGACACAGACAAATATATTTGTATGTACTGCACACCCAGGTGTTCATTTAAAATATACTCAAGTACACAAGAGAGCAAGTTATACACACAAAAAATGTCCAGCCTGTTCCATGATAGGTATTGATGAGGAAAAAGGTGAGGATCAGTGAGGGAACACCCACCTCGACAGGTATCAATCAGAACATCCACCTGTCTAAAGATTCCTAAACGAAGCAACTTCTCACGAGCTTCGTGTGATTTTCTCATCACCTGCAGGAGGAGAAAAGCAGCTCAGACACAGAACCACACAACAGTTTGGGTTGGAAGGGACCCTCAAGCCCATCCAGTCCATTTGAGTCTTTCAGGTTACCAAAAGAATAGTTAAAATGCAGGGAGGGTGTACAACAGTCACAGATCTTGTACACAGGGACAAAGAGATAAATCAATCCAGAGTTCCTGCCTTTGGTTGGTTCGCTTCTTAATTGTTGCAGTACTTAAACCTCTTATTCCAATAGCTTTCAGGAGTTACAACTTATCCACCTACAAGTAGTTACACTTACAGAAGAGCTCCTGGTTTTGGCAAAACCTCAAACACTCCAATTGGTTTAAATTGAAACGATTTACAGGTCTAATTGCCAGTCATGCTCCAGAAGGAATCGCCACCGAAGAGTGCAAGGACACCCAGCCCAACTCCCACTGTGGGGACTGGCACCAGTTGCCTCTGCTGAGTCCCAAAAAGCTCACCTTAAGCAAATTAACTGAAAGGAGTGAAACTGAAAAAAATATTTGTTTGCCCTCTCCCACCATCTCTGAGCTGAATACATCAGAAAATGCAATATCTGCCAGTATTTCATATTAAAGTTTGGCTTCTGTATCCCATGATCAGAACCATCATAAAACAAGACCAAGTTGTGCCATGTCTGAAGGGAAGAGCCCAAAGAAGGAAAGAGAAATGTTTTTCATGAATAAACCTGAATTTTCAAGCAGCAGCTCTGATATCCACTACAGTACTTACATCAATGAGATTTTTAGCCTTGAAAACCTCAGCAATTTCATACATGATGATGTCATCTTTGGTCCTTCCCAGTCCATCGAAGTGCACGTGCTGAACCACCACCTGGGCAGCACAGAGAGTGACACACAAATTCTGAATTTGCTTCTGAGTACCAAAGTCACCAAAGCACAGAAATCACTGTTGTGCAGGTGAAAAATTAATTACTGCTAACCCACACTGTCAGAAATCAGTGCTGTCTATGAATCTGAGAAGTTGTTCCCTTAATACCAAAGTTAAAGAAAAGAGAACTCCAACACCAAAGTTACTCCTGGTTGCAGCAGGAGAAACACCAACAGTGCAGCTGGTGAGGTTTTAGTTGGGAGAGTTGTAGGGTCAAATAAATAACTGCAGAAACCACACAAGGATTAAAACACACCAAGACAGAACATGGAGTTGTGGTTGTTTGCTAATTCTTGTATCAGAAAAGAGAAAAAACCAAACCTACAAGTCACAAATATTTAGACTCTATTAAAATTATCACTCCCACCAGAGTGGTGCAGTTTAAAATGCAAATGAAGCTCACTCATATGATGAGGTTTTATATTTTCTTTAAAAAAAAATATTCATCTTGATATATTATTATCAGACAATTTTATTGTAAACCTCACAACACACTCCAGGGCCAGGGGGTACCAAAGCACTACAGTGATTGCATTTCCCATATTTTTCCCAACCTTTGCAGTGAATTTTGGGGGGAAATGGGAAAAAAAAAAAAAAAAAGATATAAAAACCTGGAAATGCTTGAAAGGGTTGTCAAAGATTGGAACAGGGTGCCCAGTGTTGGGTTAACAATTGGCCAGTTTTTGCAATCTAACAATTCTGTGAGTCTCTAGCAGAGTTTATAAAAGAGATTATTCAGATTATACTGCCTGAATTTCATATATCTGCATGACTATGTATTCACACCTAATAAACTCCAGAACAAAAGATCAGCAACCAGTTAAACTCTCCTACTAAACATGGTTCTTTCACATCTCAATGCACAGCTCAGGAAGTTGCCTTAGGAAAAACAAGGAGGAAAAGGTGCCAAGGCATTTCTCTCTACAAAAAACCCCAAAAATCAGGATGTTCTTCAGGCACTTACATCTTTGTTTTCCAGAATTTCCTGCTTGGTCTCAGGTTCAACTTCAACCAGTTCTGCCTCCTCTCCCAAAGCACCAAAGTCTGGCCCAGTCATGGGCAGAGGCTCCAAACTCTGAAAGCATAAAAGAAAACTCTATTTCATACAATACACTGATTAATGATTTATGTCTTAGGTAAAGGAAAAAAACTGTGGCTCTTGACACTGCTCATCAACTCCTGAGGGAAAACAGCAAAAGAACTAAAATAAGGGGAATTATCAGCACACAGGACATCTACCTGCTAATTAATTTCCTAAATAATGTCCATTTTTAATGATTTCTCAAAAATACTCTGCACTCTTCCAAAAACAGCCTTCATTTTTAAGGCATGCTTGCTGTGTTGAAAGAAGAATTCTGCCTTCTTAAAAAAATAGTCTAAAAAAATCAAGCACTTCTCTAATTCCAGTTTTTGGGAAGCAGAGGAGTAGGAATGTTGAACAGTAAAATAAAAAGAGGGTTAAAATAAGACTTCTCAGGAGATAACAAGTGTGAGTGAGTAGAGGGTTACCTGAAAAAGCAACTCAGGATTGAGTAACTCAGTAAATCTACTTTCAGCCTTAGTCACTAACACAGTTCTTGTTGCATTCTTTAAGCAGAGCTGTTTTTCTGGCAGAGTAAATTGCTGCTACACATAAAAATCAAGTTAAATGGAGACAGAAACTTCCCTCACTCCCAGGAATTGTCAGACAAGTGTCAAGCACTCTGCATCCACACATGAACACCAGAGAACACAAGAACTCTAAACCAGAAATTAGACACTCTGGAGCATCAACTGGAGCCAGTCCCTGCAGCTGCTCCTCAGGGTTACACTCAACACTTAAACCTTTGTGTTCCTTCTCTGAGCACTTGCAGATGGATCTGGAGATTCCTCCAAGTGCTGTGTGGGGCAGCACAGCCCTCCCCAAGCACTGCAGCCCCACAGTCTCACCCCAAGTCACCCTGGGGAAACTTCTCTTTGTTCGTGGTGAGGCTTTTTTGGGGCTTGTTTTGGTTAGTTGAGGGTTGTTTCTGTTTTCATTTCCAGTCTCACTCTTAACCCACCCTCCCCACGGGAAGGTCAACTCTGGGAAGGACCCGAAAAAGAGCCGAGTTTTAGGAAGCAATTCTTCCTTAGGCAGGGATCCTCAGGAAGCAATTCTTCCTTGGGAAGGGATCCTCAGGAAGCAATTCTTCCCTAGGCAGGGATTCCAGGCTGTGAGGCCGGTGAGGCCCCGGCACGGCTGCCCCACAGGAGCTGTGGCTGCCTCACCCCTGGAGCGCCCAAAGTGCTTCCTAACGGGGCTTGGGGCAACCTGGGCTACTGAAAGGTGTCCCCACAGCGGAGTGTGAAACGAGACGCTCTTTAAGGCCCCTTCCAAAACCCCTCGATTCCACAAAACCCCCTGGAAGAGCCGCAAGGCGCCTGCAGCCCCGGGACGGGCCCCAAGCCCTGTCGCTCCGCGGCCGCCCCAGGACGACCTTCGGGCGGGGCGGGGGCGGGCGCGGCGGCGCTGGCAGCGGCGGTGGGTGCCCCCTCAGCGGCCCGGGCGGGTCGCGGCTCTTACCCGGGCGTGCACGGTGCCCATGGTGGCAGCGCCGCGGCGGCGGACACGGACGGACAGGCTGAGGGTCGCTCAGGGCCGCGGGCTGAGGGCGGCCATGACAGGCGGCCCCGCCCCGCCCGCCATTGGCTGAGGGGCCGGAAAGGGCGGGGCCGGCCGGGCGCTTCCGGCGGGCCTGAGGGGAGGGCAGGAAAGGGCGGGAACGGTCCCGAAACAGCTCGGGATTGGTCCAAAAACACCCAAAACACTCCGTAAAAACACCCTGGGATCGATCCCCAAAACAGCCCACAAACCCCAGGGGATTTATCCCAAAACCACCTCGGAAACACGCTGGGATCAATCCCCAAAACACCCTCAAAACACCCTGGGATTGATCCCAAAACCACTCCATGAACACCCCACAAACCCCATGGGATCGATCCCAGAAACACCCCACAAGCACCCTGGGATTGATCCCAAAAACACCCTGAGAACCATCGCCCCAAAACACCCCAGGACTGATCCCCAAATCACCCCGGGAACAAACCCAAAAACACTCCCAAAACACGCTGGGATTGATCCCAAACCCCCCCCACGAACACCCAAACCCACCCTGGGACTGATCCCCAAAACATCCTGGGATCGATCCCCAAAAACACCCCACAAGCGCCCTGGGACTGAACCCAAAATCAGCCCACAAATACTGCAGGATCGATCCCCAAAACACCCCCAAACACCAAAAAAACATCCCATAAACACCCTGGGATCGATCCCCCAAAACACCCCCAAAACACGCTGGAATTTATCCCAAACACACCTCAGAAACACACTGGGATTGATCCCCAAACACACCCTGGGACTGATCCCCAAAACATGCTGGAATTGATCCAAAAAACAACCCCAAACCCCCACAGGATCGATCCCAAAACCACCCTGGGATAGATCCCAAAACACCCCACAAACTATATTTGGCTATTTATATCATCTATATAGAAATGTTTGTATTAATTTTATTTTTTTAATTTGGTTTCTGGAAAACAAATCTACGTGCCTGAATATAAATTAGTAAATTACTATATTAATATTTTCTTATTTTATAGTATTTTACACTAAATGTTATTTTATTTACATTTTATTATCTTGTATTTTGCATTATTTCCATTTTATATAATCCACATGTAACTTTCATATTTATATTAAATATATCAATTACTATACTAATATTCCTTTATGTTATCTATTACATACTATTATATTTTAAATTACTTATATTTGCTTATCAGCTTATATGTTTGACATTTTATTTAATTTATACATAATTTTATATTTTTATTAAATATATCAAACTACTGAATCAATGATGTAATACTATTTTTATATTATTCTTTAATATTATTGTATTATTTAATGTTACTGTATTCTTTAATATTATTTGTATTTTATCTGCTTATGTTATATTTTACAATAAAATGTAACATTTAAATATATCAATTACAGAATTATTTTGTTCTTTTTATTATGTTATCTAACAATATGAATATATTTTATATGATTTATATTTAGTTACCTGCTAAATGACAGAGTTTTAACTCCAAACAAGACTCCATTTATTTTCTTCCTCCAGAGAACTTTCTCTGGTTTTTAATTATTTCTCTCTGAACAGAACAAGCTGTTTGTAAACTCATGGCTTGCAAAAGAAACAAACACTTCAAATTAAGGTGATATTCAGGTCCTGCTGAAAAATTAAAAAGCATCTCTCAAACTGTGGAGTATTTCTCTTAAAAATAAGACCCCTCAGAGCCATCAAATCACTTAAATGAAACAAACACCTTCTGATTTAACTCATGAATTATACCCAAGACAGCCTGGAAAATAAGGTAACAGAAGAGATTGTGGGTTTATTTTAGAAAAAGGACAAAATTGGAGCTGTGCCCCACAGAACAAGTGGTTAAGGTTGATTTAAACACAGTTAATAGAACTATTCCAACACAGAGACCACTCAATTCTAACCCATTCTGGTACACTACGTCTTGCAGAACATTCTGTATGTTTCCTTTAAAGTTTAAAATTACAAATGCAGACGATATAAAACAGATCTTGCACATTTTAATTATAGTTAGAGGAACATTCCCAGCTTCTCTGGCAAGTTTGAGGACATGAACACACAAGACATGAAGTAAAATAGCACCAGCCTTGTGGAGCTGGAAACGGACACTCAGCACCTCCTGGCCCTGCTCCCTCCAGCCCCAAATCCACGTTAATGCTGTTCAAGCTCAGGGAAATCCCACTGAGACTTTGGAACCTGTTCTGGAGAGCTCTGGATACTGATCCTTCCACTAAGTCTTACACACCTGCTGCTTCCAACAGCCCTGGGAAACTTCCTTCAGGTTACACCCACTGAGACAGGAGACACACCTTTGGTCTTCCCTCCTTTTGCAAGAGGGGAGTGAAAGGAGAAAGGAAAAATCTCTCAAGCTGGAGGAGGAAAAAATACCAAGAATGATTAGGGGTGATCTAAACATCATTCACCACTTGCTATACACTGATTTTTTTTTAATAACATCACCTGTAATTTTAACAGCTTCTCCACTTACTGGTTGCTACTAATCACAGTCACTATTTCACCTTCGTTTCAACACTTAGTCAAGTATTAAGTCTTTCTATTAAGTTCAAAAAAAGTCCCTCTGAAATCACTGAAACTGTACCCATTTACACTTCAGAGGAACGTGCCCCATTTCTTGTGTCTTCTTCCCTGGAATTACTTGAAGAGGGAAAGAAACACAGAGGAAAGAACTGTGAAATACACACAAAAACTCAGAGTACTGTTCCCACAGTACCTCATGCAGACAACTTTCCAAAAACACAATGTTATGTTTAAACATAAGGCAAATGGACACTGGAGGCCACTAAAAATTGATGTATTTCCCTGTTACGGGTTTGGCCAGGTGGGCTAAATTTAGGCTTTAAAGTTCAGACTAGGCCTGAAAATTGTCAGCTGACTTGAGTTAGGCTGAGCTAGCCAACAGCTGACTTCTTCTAGCCAATAATACTGTATTCCATACCCTACTACATCATCTCAAAGGGTGTAAAATCCAGTGTGTGGGAGTGGCTTAGGCAGTTCCACCATGGTTGGGCTACAGACAGGACATGTGCAACCCCTGTCTGGCCAGGCCAGGCCTTGCTCCTGCCTGTGTTTTGTCTGAATTCAGGAAAGCAGCAACATTTTGTTGTTACTCTTTCTGTTTCTTGCTATGTGTCTTCTAGAGTGCTTACAGATCTAGAGCTATAGGCTTTACTTTGTATTAACTGGGGAGTGGGAGGTTATTTCTTGTTATACTTGTGTAAGTGTGTGTTATATTGTAGTTTTCTCTTAATTTTCTCTTTTCTGTATAAATATATGTAGCTAGTTTAAGTATAAACCTGCTTTTAGAGGGTTTTTTCCTTCTCTCCCTTCTTCCCTTTTCACTCTGTCTTGGACACTTGTTTTGCCAGCTCAACCCAAGACACTCCCTTTATGAAGTAAAAGTCCAATTTCATTTAAGTGCTATAAAAGTAACCCCAACACATCGTATTAAGAATTATATTTTTAAAAACATCTTGTTGTTGATGCTTGTTTTACAACAGTCTGTTTACAGACTTTACCTTTTTATGCTGAAAGTAAATAAATTTTTAAAAAATTCATTCCAGAGAGATCCTGTTTAACTGCAAGTCTGACTACAGTTTACTGAGCTGGTGCTTCAACAGAATTGTGGTCTGTCACTTAGTATAGCAGCCACTGTTTCTATAATCCTTAAAACTGTACAATTCCCAAGGCAGATTTGTCAGGAAGCTGTAAACAAGTAATTTTCCAAGACTTATTGGCAATGAACAAAGTGATCTTTAGTCCTTTAGGGTTTTAAGTTAGAAATTTGCCAAGTGTGGAATCTGCTTCCAAACTAATACTCTGGAGCAGTGTGGAAACTCGTCTCTGAGGAAGAGTCAACATCCATTTCCAAGGCAGACTCCTCGGGATCTGGGAGGAAACTGGGATAGGCCTTGAGGTCTGGCTGCCCCTGTGTTTCAGCAGGGGGGTTTTCCATGGCTGAGTGCATGAAACAGGAGGATTCCCAGAGCCAGCTCTCGATGTGGGCAGCAGAGTGAGGCATTTGGAGGTGGCAGTACGAGGAGTGGAACTCCACGGTGGGTGGGGCGGGTGGGCATTTTCTCAGGGGGGCATAATTGTCTTTCCTGGTTAAAAAGAAAGAAAAAAGGGAAAAGTAGATTCTTAGCGAGCTGTCACCAATTCCTACACACACACAGAGTGCAAAAAAGTTAAATAGAAATGACAAGTCTGAAAGGCCAAATCTCACCCCAGAGAAGAGAAGATAATGAAGCCAAGGTTTCTCTTCCACAGAGGTAGTTTCCTAAAAATTTTCAATCATGTGTCTTACTTGAATTCTTCCCAACTGTCTTACAAGACTATCCTTCTTATTCGTCTACTTTTTAACTCTTACAATTGTTCCTGTTAGCTCAGTTGGTTAAAACTTGGGTGTAATAATGCCAAGGTCATGGGTTCAATCCCCCATGTGGGCCATTGACTTGAGAGTTGGACTCGATGATCCTTGTGGGTCCCTTCAACTCAGAACAGTCTGTGAACTGAGTCTGTCAACTGTCCAGACTCCCAAGAACCACCAGAAAATACATTTGAAGCAGTGAGAGCTGTTTTGTCTTGCCCTTAAGAAAACCATTAAACCCTTTGGAAAGAAAGAAACCTGGGACTTTACCTGGATGTCCAGAACAGTTTGCTCTTAGCCTGGGAATAAACTGTGCCAGCAATCCGGAACAGCTGCTCCTGCATCCATCGGACATCGGCAGGCATGTCAGGAAACCAGTTCACTAACCTGCAAAAACCCAAAAAATCACTATACATCTTTTGCAAGCAGTAAATCTAAGCTGTGTTTTATCTTTGCATCCAACACAGCTTTCATTCTCCCCAAGTTAACTCCCCCACCAATGCCCCCATTTCTTCCCAAGTTGCCTGAATTCCCATCTAGACCACTCATGTCTTTCCCACAAGCCAAGAAAAAGGGCAGCACAGCTCTCTGCACCTCTGAGTTATGATGCTGAGTGCCTGACCAATACTCCTGCCTCCAAGACCTCCTTCTGTGTGGCAGGAACTTTCTGGTTAGTGAAAGAGGAAGGAAGAAAAGGAAAGCACAGAGAAGGCAAAACCAGAACAAGGCCACAAATGTGGGGTTTTTTCCTTATGACATCCTTAACAGAAATCAGTCACATCCCAGTGGGACAAGGAGGAAAACCCTACAGAAAATCTGTGGAAATTTGCTTCCTCCCCCATCCACCAAAACTGGCACAAAAGTGCCAACTCAAGTAGCACAGAACAAGATACTTCACTGGAGTTCTGTGCAGTGTCATTTACAGAACATTTGACTTTTCAAGTATTTTCTGAAGGTAACAATGACACCTGCTGCTCATGGGCTGGAACTCTCCTAAGCCAGCACAAAGCTTGGGGTTCATGGTGCATTCATTTAGCATGATCTCTCCTTTACTGATCAAATGAAGCCCTTGTGTTTCAAGAGCACAACTTTCAGTCAGCCTAAACAAAACTGGTAAGAGAATTTCTATGGCGAGGAAACAGTAGATTTCAGTCCTGACTTCAGAAAGAAGGACAAGAACTACCCGGATGGAGTTCAGATACCACTGCAGAATACAGCAATAAAGAATGTGCTAGAAAGCACAACTAAGGGTGCTTTTTTGAGCCACTGCAAGGTAGGTATTAGTAACAAGAGAATAGTGTTCAGGAATCTTCTTAATATGTCTATTTATCTGACTTTAGACTATACAGGCTTTAGGAGGATGCATCATGTAGGCAGGAATGATGGTCTTACCACTGGAATTCTAGAGTGCCTGAAATCCTACAACACTGAAGGAGCTGTCAGTGAGTAAATTTCCCAAGAGACAATAATTCCAAGCTGGTTCCTGAAGGTTCCTTACCGTAAAGCAGCAGAGTAAGCAGACTCCACTGGGAGTGTGTATGGCAGCAGCAGGTAGGAGATCACCCTCATGGGGAACAGCTTGGAGAACTGAGCATAGAACCCATTCTGTTCCTTACAAGCTTCCTGCAGTGCTTAAGCAGAATTATTTTGGGAGAGATGTTAGACTATTTGAAGGCAATTTTAATTATTTTCTCAAAGTTTTGCAATCTGCAGTGAACCTTACCAAGTGTTACTGAGTAAGGCTCAGCTAGAGAACAAGGGAATTAATTCATGGCACGTTTACCATAAATCTTCTCTATGCTACTTTAAATTATGGGAAACACAGAGCCATACCACTGGGAGAAAAGGCATTACCCAGGACTTTTAAGCAGTAAGTGCAATAAATTAAAAAAAAAAACCAAACCCCAAAGTCAGAGGGAACAGCCTGAAGCACAGACCTTTCCGAAGCCTGGGAGGGAGACTCTCAAATATGCTCTTCTCCAAAGGCCACGGATTTGGCTTTAGCTGCTCATTAAGCACTCCCATTTTCAAAGTTTCTACTCTGCTCTTCTCTGTTGGTTTTCTTCTCTTCACAAAGTCGGGGTGTTGTGCAGCCTCAGGAGGGTTTCTTTTTGTGAAGGGCAAGTGGATATAAATGGAGTCGTTCAGAATCCCTGAAAGAGCCAAAAGCTTCCACTTAGGTTGCACCCCACAAATGTTTAATCACACTGGTGGCTCCTTTGAAGGGTCAGGTCTTACTTCAAAACAGGTTCTAAGGAAAAGGGAAGAGTGAACAACTAACTGAAACTGCACTGGAAACAAACAGTCATTTACCAAAGTTGCCTTCCTGCAAGAAAGCAAATGATTTAGAAGAGAGGAAGAAAACTGATTTAATATGTATTTGAAAGGAAACACCCAAAGCCCATCAGATATTTGGGAAATTTCACAGGGCAGGTATCAAGCGAGTACTCTGAGGCATTGCTGCAGGAGGGTTGAAAAGGAAAGAAGTAGGTTACAGTAGTTTTTTCAGGTATATCCAAAGTACAGATCTAAATCAATATTGGTTGCATTGCAAAACTGGTGCCAGGGAAGAAATAGCACAGAGAATTACCTCAGAAATCAGCAAGAGATAATGAGTGCAAAGTGGAAAATGCACGAAGGGTATTTATACTGTTTCCAGAAAATCAGTGTGAAATTATACATGTAAAAACACCACCAAAATTGACCAGGATCCGTACCTACAAAATACAACAAAATCTGTATCCTACTTACAACTACTACTAAACGACAAATGTCAAAAGAATATACAGTGAACTTAGGAAAAAAAAACTATTTGAAGTTTCGCAGATGGGGGGGAAAATTAATTCCTCCAGGTGAAATAACAAGAAAGCAACAGCACACTGAATGACCTTGGAAAGGTTGTAATTATCACTGATTAAGCTTGGTGCAAAACAAACCTGTGACAGAAGGAAAACAAAGTTGATGACAGGATCAGTGGTGTGAAAAGGAGGACAACAGTAGGGCAAAGAGAGCAAGGGAAAACAGCAAGGAATGTGAGATATTGGTGTCAGATAGAGGTGGGAACATGCCCAGGGGAAAGCTGTGGATGCAGGACAGCAACAGAACCACCTCAGCACAGGCAACCCCAAATGACAAACTCTTGGCAGAGCTTGTGCCTTCAATCACCTGGTAAAAGGTAGGAAGCAGGACTCATTAAATATTAAATAATATTAAATTAAGCTCTTAGGCAGAGCTGTGATGTTCTTTACCAGAGAATTGTCTCAAGCAAATTTGAGCATTTCATGTTTAGTTGTAACTCGTTGTAAGCAGTGAGCACATCAATGACTGCACTGCAATCCTGCAGCTGGTGCTGCTACAGTGCAAATATCCCATTTCCATTCCCACTCTTCCTCTACTCTGACCCATTCCCTTCTGCACCCAAAGGCTACAGGGATTAATCACATTGAACACAGTTAACTGTCTCAAGGGTGCAAAGCTTACTATTGCATTATTAACATAAATTAACTATATTAACATAAATTAACTATATTAACATAAATTAAATATATTAATATGTGAAATATATTAATGTCTATTATTAACATAAATTACATATATTAATATATATTATTTACATAAAACATGCTATTAGCATTCTAGGAGCAGAGCAACTTTCAGTTCTTCTTCCCAATCTTCTCTGGGTCTCAACAACTGCTGCATGACAAGTCATCTTCTGAAGTCTTTCATGAGACTGTAAGTTTAACATACCATTCTCTTTCAAGAATTTGAGAGCATCCAAATATCCTTGCTCACAGATCTCTCCAAGTACCTGCAAAGAGAGTAAACGAGTCAGGGAAATAAAAGGAGTTTCAACTTGAGATCAACATTCTGCAGAATGAAAAGCCACTTCCATCCACCTCCCACTTGTGGAAGAAAAGCAGTCAGAAAAATCACCTCTCTGCTGCAGTATATCCCAATCCTCTTTGAAGGTTTGTTTTGATTTTTTAAACTTCTGTAACAGCAATGCAAGAGCATTCTCCTCATCAGATCTGCAACTCATAGCACTTAAAGGCAACTTGCCTGCCTCAAGGTTATTAAGAATTTTTAAAAGCTATTTTTCACTGTTTCTTGGTCATTCCTTTTCTAAGAATGACCTTAAAAAATTCTTATTCAGGATGTAGTTCCATTAGACACACTGCACTTTAAAGGCATTTATCCTTTTTATGACTGACCCCTCACACCTCCTCAGTAAACAGTTCACAGACACACTGACTGGGAAAACCAGTACAGGAGTTTAGTGTAATAAAGCTGGAATTTCTCTTTAAAATACTGTCCCAGTCACAAAATACCCTGAAGTGTTTTAAGTGGAAAACCAACAGATGGTGTTACATGGAGGAAAGATGAGTGAAACTTTTAGAAGTTACCCAAACCGAACATACCTGGATAACTTCTTCTTTAGAGTTAAAACTGGATATCAAGGCATTTTTGCCATCTGATACTCTGGTCAGTGAAATGCAGAGTCTGCCTGATGACAGCTGGTGAGTTCTCTGGCAGGTTTATTCTCAGTATTCACTGAGAGCTTTGAAAAACTATGAACCTTGAGAAATTTTTTGAAGTTCTGAGGCACCCAGTCAGCAGGTGAACATGAAAGGACCACAAGCTGACAGTTATCCATTTACCAGTGTGGATTGCATGAGAGAACCCTCTGCTAATTCCCAAATAAATATCCAAAGCCAATCACACGACATGCATTTTTAGTCTGAGAGACTAAAACCAAGGAGAAATGAAGGCAAAACACAAACAGAAACCAGAAGAGCATTTATGTGAGTAGATGAGATGCTGAGGTTACTGCAGCTCTCTGCAAAGCAAGGCCTGGTGACCCACCCAGGGCAGCGCCTCACCTTGGGCTCTGGGGGGAACAGGGCTTGTGTCAGACGGTACAGGTTGCCCAGGCTGAACTGGATGCTGGTGTTGGTCACATTCATCTCATGGAAGTTGGCAGACCTGCCCTTGGGGCAGATGTCACACTCCCCAGCAAAGGGGGACACGGTGATGGTGTTCTTGCACTCGTAGTGGGGCAGGTTGTCGCTGATCCCGCCGTCCACATAGCGCTGCAGAAGGGAACAGAACAGCAGGGCTCAGGCTGAGCAGTCCCAACCTGGAACAACAGGGCTCAGGGGCTGAGCAGTCCCAACCTGGAACAACAGGGCTCAGGCTGAGCAGTCCCAACCAGGAACAACAGGGCTCAGGCTGAGCAGTCCCAACCTGGAACAACAGGGCTCAGGCTGAGCAGTCCCAACCTGGAACAACAGGGCTCAGAGGCTGAGCATTCCCAACCAGGAACAACAGGGCTCAGAGGCTGAGCATTCCCAACCAGGAACAACAGGGCTCAGAGGCTGAGCATTCCCAACCAGGA
>JAWWEV010000043.1:55770593-55781785 GCA_035583235.1 Hafferia zeledoni
ACAGGGCTCAGGGGCTGAGCATTCCAACCAGGAACAGGGCTCAGGGGCTGAGCATTCCCAACCAGGAACAGGGCTCAGGGGCTGAGCATTCCCACCAGGAACAGGGCTCAGAGGCTGAGCATTCCCACCAGGAACAGGGCTCAGGGGCTGAGCATTCCCAACCTGGAACAGGGCTCAGGGGCTGAGCATTCCAACCAGCACACTGCCCATGCAGGGATTCAACAGCACTTTAACAGCAAAGCCTGTGCTCCCATCATGAATATTTCAGTGCCCTGCCCATGAAAATCATCCCACCTACAATCCCACAGACAGCCCAAGAGGATTCTAGTGGGGATTTTCTGTGTGTTTATGAAAGAGCCAGTGAATTTTAAAGATCATCATCCTACACAACATGCAGAGAGGAGATGGAGCAGCTGCCTTCTCCTCCTCAAAGGAGAGCACCAACCAGAGAGCTACCAGGGTACACCTCTAGAAAGAACATGAGTGAAACAGCAGCTCTACAATTCAAAGCTCAACTTCCAACATTCAGTCTGAGTGAGTAATTTAAAATTACTCTGAGAATTTGATATAAAAGCATCAAAAAGCTTTGGACATAAAGAACCTGCAATTAAAATGGACACTGCCTCAGAAACCTTGTTAACTGCTTTGAGTGCAAGTGCCAGGTTATGCTTCTGTCTCCCTTGCATTGAATTGCCCATTTCCATAGTTTTCAGTGTATCACCTCCTCACAGGCACTTTAAGACCCAAGAACCACAGAGTTCTGTTTTGGGATAACTAATGTACAGTGCAGCAGCTGCACTGGCTGAACACAAACCCTCCACTCACCCACAACTCCAGTTTTCCAGTGGGGCCAGTTGGGAGACCACCAGCTTTGCTGGTTTAGTGGCTGCATCTTCCTCCTTCCTAACTCTGTGGAAGTATCAAGTACAACACAACAGGTTTGGCCAAGGAGGAGCCACAGCATGCAGCCTTCTCCTGGGATTATCATAAGGTGGGAGTACACACCTGAATTACTGTTCTACAGAGGTAAATGATTTTAATTCAAATAATTAAGTTTTCTGCCTAGTTGCTCTCTCCAGTAATTTCTTTATCTTGCTGTGTTTGAAAGGAGTGAAAAACACAAACAAAACTCACACCCAAAAGCTTCACAACTGGGAATTAGATACACCCGTTGAAAGTTATCCTTAAGTCTTTGTTTTAAACTACACACACAGCAATGCCAAGCCAGTAAACAGCAAGACACTACAAAGTTTACATACTTGACATTCTATTGTTCTTACACCTATAGGAGTGATGCCAAACAGAAGCACGTGTGATGTTCTTACCAAGTTCCATCAAAAATGCCTCTTAAGCATTAAAAGAACATCAAAATAATTGCAAAGATTAAAAGGACAGAATGGTTCCTTCCTCTCCTCAAATTAAGGCCCAATAAAGCATTATTTGTATTTGTTGTACTCTGAACTAGGCCTTTGAAAATAACACTGTTGTGTGGTGACAAGAACTGAACAGCTTAGCCTGGATCCAGCCTAACCCTTGGCTCCAGTCCAACGTCCTGTTTTCATAACACCTCTAATCTGGAAGAGTTTAAGGAGACATACAAGGTTTAGGAGTACAGATAAAGAAAATCCCCATACAATTCTAATCACTTTTGCTTCAGTTGCAGCAGGAAGAAGAAAATACATTTCGTGTCTGTTCTTGAACTTTTGGTACTTCAACCACTGTTAAAGATGTTTAAAGTTTCCTTTCTTTCTTCCTTCCTTCCTCTTTGTGCAAGGAGACTGAATTTGGAAGGAAAGCAAATGAATTTGAAATCCACCTCTGTTTCCAGGCCTGGTATCACAACACCTACAACAAACGACGGTGACTTCTCTGCAGTTTTTCTCTCTTTGCCAGGGGATTTCAGAGAGCCCAGTAGAGCCACAAGTACTGAGAGGTTTTGTAACCAGCAGATCCTGCTGTCAAGTAAGAGAACAAAATAATACACTGACATTTTACCTCTAAAAAGCAAACTTCCTGACACGGCCATTAAAAAGCTTTGCTTCCATCTGACTGGACACAGGACTTGAATCCAGTTCTAAGGCAGGTCTACCCACAGCCAGAACACAAAGGGACACAATAAACTCTTACAAGACTTTGCTTTTCAAACAAGTGACCCTTCCTATGAACTTTGCAAGTGAAAGAGCAGCCCTTCCTTAATAAATATTTATCCAGAAGTTAAATACTTGTTTTATAATAACCTCTTATTTTAATTAATGCATCTTTGGGGGGAGGGAAAGAGAGTGTGTGTTGAAATGTATGTCACAAATCCCCCACATATTCAGTGCTTCTTTTTTGGGGAAGTTGTTACAGGACTAAAATCTGTGATGAAGGTGTTTATTTTGCAGTAGGATAACCAAAACAACACGGTCTTAGTATTTTCAGAATACCCAGAACTACATTTAGATGTGAACAACAGAGACTTACCACACCTCTGAACGATGGTGGAATGAGGCCACAATAAATAGGGACAAATGAACTGCAGATTAAAGCCTGTAAGAAAATAAGACCATGTAAATTAAATGTTAATTGCTCCATTGCTGACATTAATATTTATAGATTTTTAAGATATTAGCAAAAACAACAACAAAAAAATCCCAGCAAAAACACTTGAATAAAAAACAGGAAAAAGATGACATTAAGTATTATTTTAAACAGGATGAGGGTATTCCACATCTTTTTTACAATGCAACCATACTCCATCTAAAAAAAATAAATTGTGTGACTCACTTAAAGATCGTTTTTAGAAATGGCAATCAGCAAGGAAAAGTTTATGACATTCACTCAAGTTACACATTTTTTGAGAAATCAAATTAATAACTGGGGACACAAGTATCAACATCCTGGGATCACATTAATGGATCCATCTATAGATACATAGAGCTTATTTGTAACTGACACTAAGATTTTTTAAAAGCTATTTTTGACTATTTCTTGGCCATTCCTTTTCTAAGAATGACCTTAAAAAAATCTCATTCAGGATGTAGTTCCATTAGACACACTGCACTTTAAAGGCATTTATCCTTTTTATGACTGACCCCTCACTCCTCCTCAGTAAACAGTTCACAGACACATTGACTGGGAAAACCAGTACAGGAATTTAGTGTAATAAAGCTGGAATTCCTCTTTAAAATACTGTCCCAGTCACAAAATACCCTAAAATGTTTTAAGTGGAAAACCAACAGATGGGGGAAAGATGAGTGAAACCAAACATACCTGGATAACTTCTTCTTTAGAGTTAAAATTGGATATCAAGGCATTTTTGCCATCTGATACTCTGGTCAGTGAAATGCAGAGTCTGCCTGATGACAGCTGGTGAGTGTTCTCGGGCAGGTTTCTCATTAGTCCATCTCTAATTATCTTTATCACATTAAAGGAAGGGTGGAGAGGCCCCAGGTTCCTCTTTCTGGCTTCTTTGGCTAATGCCAGGACATCTGCACAGGCCTGAGCTGCAAGGAAAATGCATTTATTTGAAGAACACAAGATACATCAAGAACCAAACCCCACACTTGGGACTAATAAAGCAGGTCTAGAGATCCAACTTAGCTGATTGCTGGAACGAAAATTCCAGGGGTTTCTAACAGATGAAGTAAATGTCCAACAGTGTTTAAGAGAGTTTAGTTCTCTGAGAGAGGAAAAAAAATCATTTTAGGCTTTATAGAAGAACCCTTGGTGAAGACTAAGCTATGTAGATGTAGATTTTAAGTGTAAAATATCCATATAAGAAGATACCAGTAGAAATCACTCATTCCAGAAGCACATTTTTTAAGAAATAAGGATGAGTGACCTTCCATAAGCACATGTGCATGGTCATATTCCATACGAAACATCCATAAAAACCTTCAGTATTTAATGTCCACAGGATGTCTGGTGAAGAAGCAGATCCAACCACTCCAGAAGACATGACTGTTCCTGAGGAACACTAAAATCATCTCAATATTTAGTCTCAGGAGGAGCAGCAGCTCAGCCACCTGCAGTGTTGTGTCTGAACTTCCAATATCACATTTCTCCAGGGCACACTTGGAGGAAACTGCCCAGGAAGTTCGTCAAACTTGGTAGAGGAAAAGGGCTGGGGAAGAAGGTTAAAGTCAGGTTATCAACCTGAGAGATGGGCTACAATATCATCCAAAAATATTTTCAGAACTTACATGCTTTATTAGAACAGATAGCATTTAATTTATCAGGTTAAATGTGAGCATTGCACTGCAAACAAGTCTGCTTAAACCCTCCAGTTCTTGGTAATTTCCAAAAATATTCTCTTCCTACAATGTTTTTTCCTCTCAAATTATCAATCCCTAAACATTTATCATTCATCATAAAATACCATTTATCCTAAAACACCACCAGTACTTTAAATTCAATCGAGTACCTCTGAAAAAAACCTGAGGTACCAGCCAATACTCCACTTTTCCCACTATGATTTTTGTCAGTCTCCCACAGCAAAGCCTCGAGCCACAAACACACTGACCCCATCCCAGGAGACAGCAAACAGCTCAGACACAGCTCACTGTTCAGGGCCAAACACGTGTTTATTTTTGCCCACAAATAAAACACTTGCACAAGTCAGTCTGACAATTGGTTCCCAAGAGGAGTAGGTGGACAGTTCTGATTTTCAAGCATTCAGATGTAAGTTACCACCTCATTTTTTTTATTTAGCAACGCTCAACCTTCTCAACTTTCTGCATTTTGCAGGAGACTGAACCACCAGAACTCTGGCAGGAAGAGCAGCCCTTGAGCACATGCAGTAATTGCCCTTTCCAAAGTAAGTACTTTTTTGAACATTTTAGTAAATTACTTGTTCTAAAACACAAACCAAGAGCAAACAAATAAATATCCATGTTGTCACTTCTCTGCCAGGCCCTGACCCTGTTTTTCTAGAGAGAATCCTGCCAACCTGAAGCTCAAGGTATTATTTATTTAAGTGTGAAGCACAGGAACATCTTCACCAATTTGCACTGCAGGCTTATTTCTGCAGGAAAAATAACTAAACCAGTGCCCTCTGCCAACCTTGTATTATGATTATTTACCTCTCACTGTACGAAATGCCAGGCAAGTGTCAGCTCACACTATGAGTGCAGCAAAAGTGGTGACCTCTGACAATTTGGGTTTGAACTGCTCTTATTTCAGCTTCCTCTCAGAAAATAACTATCATCAAAATGAAATATGATTTATTACACCTGAGGTAAAAAACAAACAAACAAAAACAAACAAACAAAAAAAAAAAAAGGAAAAAAATTATGTATTTTGAATATTGGAACCTGTTTTAAACATGAGAAGAGCTCCAAAGCAAGAAAAAACACACTGTGTCCACCCAAGAGAATATGGTATTAAAACACTAAAGATTTAAACAAAGTTATTCCAACTTCTTTTCCTTCTCCTTTCTTTCCTCAGCAGGACCAAAATACAGTTACATTACAACAGAATGCCACGAATTAACAGGGGAATACACACTGGTGTATTCCAAAATAGCAACTTCTCCAAAGAGGACCAAGGATTGGAGCTCAAGTCTGATTGGGATTTTAGGCAGACCTTGGTAATCTGTTTTATTTTTGAAACACAGGGAGCCAAAGAAATTAATGTTCCTATTAAATGTGAGCTGTTTCTAGTTATATTTCTGTATTCCTATTTTTAGTTGTCATGTAACTATTAATTTGTTTCCCACAGAGTAAAACCTGACATTATGTTTGCAGCCTCTGGAAAACCTGTTCTCTTTAGTCCTTCACCAGAATGGGTGGTCACAGGACCACCAAAACATCAGACATCCAGAACAACCATGGCAATGTCTAATAAGAGGAGTGCAACTAAAGCAAATAGAAAACCCTTTATTTAAAAATGCTCTTCAATTTTAACCCAAATTCAGAGACACACAGTTTGATGTGCACCAATAAATGTCCTGATTCCGGGCTGGGGCCAGTCAAGTCAAGGATGGAAACCTGTGCCATTATTTTACAACCCTCATGGAAATTGCCTTTTCCTCACCCCTCATCTGAATGTTCCACCTTCCAGTCTTGTTCTGCTCCTCTCATTCTCCCACTGCTCATCTCTGGAAAGATTTTGGCTCTGTCTGCCCACAGTGAAAACACAGACTTATACCTACAGCTGCAAGGACACCAAATACTTCATGTTAAAGTATATCAGAGTAAGGGAGGTGTACAATAAAACCTCATGAAATACATCCTATTATTGTAGCCCACAGTGCTTCTTCAGAGCTCTTTACAATCCTCTGCTTTCTCACAAGCTCAAGAAAATTATAGCTAAAACCTCAGAAAATTAGCATGGAAGTACCTTCTTAATTTTATCAGTTTATAATGATTTTAGGATGTGGCTGGTTTTGAATTGTCTTCCAACATTCCAAAGTGATGCCCTTTTTTTTTTTAATTTCCAGAAGAAATGCACTTGCCCACGGAATGCTCTGCCTTGGACAGTGATCACACCCCAACAGGATATTGTACTGGTTAGAACAGTAAAACCTCAGCTGGTGGAAGAGAAGGGAAAGACAAACCAACCTTAAGTCTCCAAATCCCAATGATTAAAATACTGTAAGCTTTAAAAGCTGTTACTAACTCAGCTCTCAGGTAAACTATGGATGTTTTCTGTGCTTTAAGAGTGCTTCAAATATTTAAAGCAGCTTTCTCCTTAAATCATTTACAGTGACAAGACTTAGGACTGAATATATTCTAAAAATAAACAGCTATTGGGGAAAATACGATCTTGGGCTCATAATAAGTGTGTTATGATAGGACATTACAGCAAAATTAAGAAGTTTAAGTGGCACAAGTTTACTGCTAAAGCTTTGAAGAAATTAAGCTTATGTGGTGGAGCTCAGTGGTTAAAGCAGCAGGGACAGGCATTTCTCAGCATTGCTCTCTCACACACAGAGAACTTCTGTTATTTTAGTCATTGAACTGCTCCCCCAGAAATTTAAGATAAGCCCATAAACCTTCCCAAATTCAAAAAAAGCACTCATTGTTCTCCTCATCCTCTAAGTAAGATAAAATCTGAATTTTCAAAACCTTCTAGTTCTAAACCAGTCAAGGGCACCACCAGCAAAACCAATCAGTGTTGAGTCATGAACTAGACAAGCTTTTACTCAGGAGATTTCTTCAGTTTAAAAGGAAAATCATTACCAGTTATTTCACACAAATTTTTAAGCTGCAATCCAGCCACTATCATAAACACCTCTGATATTTGCACAGCTTGTAACAACCTGGCTTTAATATCTAATTCACTACATAAATGTTTGTTTGGGTTCTTATGGGATCTAAATAGGTAAAGGTAATAAAATAGTAACTACATGACATTGATAATATATATTATATAAATACATAAAATATATACATATATAAATATATAAACACTACATAAAGAAATATTTATGATAAATAAATAATAAAAGGTATACTTTTCCTACTGCTAGAAAATAAGCACTTGTTTCACAAGACAGACTACATTTAATCACAAACTTGCATCTTTTATGCAGGATAAATACAACCAAGAGTAACTCAATTATTTAAGTGACAATTAAAATCAGTGATTTTAATCAATCCACCCTTTCTAATCACACACCTGAGCGCCCTTTGCAACACACACTGTGCCCAGATTACCGAGGAAAAGCACGTTAAAGCTCACCTAAGCCCTGACCTGAACTCGCCAAGCCTCACCCCAAGAAAAGGAGCAGCTCTGCAGGGAGCGGGAGCAAGGAGCCCCTGGGGGGGACACACACCTGTCCTGCCCTGCCCCTGGGGGACAGGGACACACACACACCTGTCCTGCACCTGCCCCGGGGGACAGGGACACACACCCCCCTGCCCTGCCCCTGGGGGACAGGGACACACACACACACACACACCTGTCCTGCACCTGGGGGACAGGGACAGACACACCCCCCTGCCCTGCACCTGGGGACAGGAACTCCGACCGCTCAGCTACACAAGCGCTGGGAACAGGATCAGGCATCGCCGAGACCATTCCCTGCGCCGTGTACCGCGGCGGGATCTAATTCCACCGAAGGGGGTCACGCTCCTTTTTAGGGGCAGAACACAAGACCCGGAGCCAGCCCCGCATGGACAGGACGCGCCAAGTGCCATCCCCGCCGCCCCTGCCCCTTCCCCGTCCCCAAATGGTCACCCCCGGGCCGTCCCCGCCGCCTCTGCCCCTTCCCCGTCCGCCACCCCCGGGCTGTGCCCGCCACCCCTGCCCCTGCCCCTTTCCCGCCCGGCCACCCCCGGGCCGTGCCCGGCGCTCACCCAGCGAGCCGCCCCCGACGAGCACGGCCCCAGCGAGCGCGCCCGCGGAGGCGCCGTAGATGTGCCGCGCGTCGCGGATGACGTGCGGGGCGCGCTCCTGCAGGCAGGTGGCCGCGCCGATGTGGTAGACGCCCAGGAAGCCGCAGCCGGCGAAGGACACGCTCCAGCCGCCCTCGCGGTCCAGCATGGTGGCCGGCGGGGACAGGGGCGGACACACGGACGGACGGACACACTCAGGGACAGACAGCGGGACCGGGCGCGGCGGCCGCGGCCCGGGCACTGCGCGCTCCCCGCCGGCCGCGCCCCCGCCGCCGGCCGCGCCGCAGCCAATCACGCACCGCCGCTCGGTGGCCCAAGGCGTCCCAGCCAACCAGAGGGCGGCATGCAAATGAGGCCACGCCCCCGTCTCACCCTCCCGCCCTCGCCCGGCGGCGCGCAGCGCGCGCTCCCGACACCCGCACCCCGCGGTGCTCTCGGACCCCGCGATCCCCCGCGATCCCTCCCCGGCCCCGCCTGGCCCCGCAGCTTCCGAACCCGCTGCGGGGCCGCCGGGCTGCCCACGGCCCCGAGGGAAGAGGGTCCGCGGGGCTCGCGCCGCCCACCCCTCGCACAGCTGGCGCAGGAGGGTCCGGGGATGGGTGGGATGGGGAGCAGAGGGGTCCGGGGATGAGTGGGATGGGGAGCAGAGGGGTCCGGGGATGGGTGGGATGGGGAGCAGAGAGGTCCGAGGTGGGTGGGATGGGGCGAACGCGCCCTGCGACCCGCGCGTACGAAACGAAGGGCTGTGCGATCGACACCGCTCCCTTCAGCCCGTGGGAGGGGCGCGCTGAGCACCCACCCTGATTATCCAAGGCTCAGAGGAATCCAGCGAGTACAGCCGTGGGTATTTCATGGTGTTCTGTAAGGGCGAGCACTGTTCCGCAATCCTGAAATTTCAAGAGGAGAAAATTTCACCATGACAATAACACTGGGCTTACAACAGGAAGATTATAGAATTATCTGCTTTTAGTTGGCAGTTTCAATGTTCAAGCAGTTCTGTGCTCGTGTTTTACCAGCGTTTCACAGACAGAAGTTCAAGCAAAGCAGCAAAACACTGTTTGAAATCTAGAACAGCACCATCTCACAGCGTTCCAGCAGTACCCAGCTCACTGATGCATCACAACCCACTGTCAGGGGGACTTGCAGAGGTCTCATTATGGCACCTTCAAGCACCTGAAGGCCTCCATAATTCAGCTCTGCAGGCGTATTTTCCTCCCTAATTCAGGCATTTCTATGCAGTGTCTGTTGCAGACCAGAGATGTGCCCTAAATGTTGCTCTGCTCAAGCTCTGTGGAAGTCTTGAATGCATCTGGACACACCAGGCAGGGTTTAGCTCCCTGTAAAAGGAGCGGGTCTCCTCTGGAAGCTGTAAGAGCAGCTGGTGTTTGTATGTGACCTGTCACCACAAATCCCAGAGTTTCCATGAGGCTGCTGCTGTAATGCCGGTGGAGATGGAGCAGCTCAGAGGGAATTCAGAGCAATTACCTCTCCCAGCAGGGAGCTCTCCAGGGCCTGGCTGGGAAAATAAACCCAGAGAACACCATGTCTGAAATCCTCTAGGATTAATTGCCTCACTCAGGGCTGCAGAAAACCTTTTCAGCTGCGCACATGCACCGTGGTATTTTGAAACATCTCACAAGAGTCTGAGGGGAAAGGAAGGTGTGAGATTGTGCACTGAAACGGGTTCAGAGAAGGAGGAAAGCTGAAACTGGAGATGAAACCACAGCTCACACTTCCTAGAAGAGTCTTAGTTCTTTAAAAATGTGATGTGACTCCTGTGTTTTTTCCATTCTCTTCTAAAGGAAAGGGCAAGCTGTGCTATATTTTGAATTCTCTCCACGGGTGCTTTCATGCTATTTACTCAGTTTATGTGTGGGAGAATGCCATTTCTTAATCTGTGTTTTGGAGAACAGACACCGAGGTGCTCAGAGGGGGACATTTCTGAACATCTGCAGAAATTTGACAGGAAGAGCCAATGAAATGGCAGGCAAGGAGGGGATTTTCAGAATATCCCCTCAATAGGTTAGTCTCAATTTTGCTGGTATGCATCACCTCTATTTAAAAATGATTTTTTTTAATCCCTGAACTGTCACTAGGCAGCTGTTCCTGGACCATGTTCTCAAATAGTCAGGAGTCATATCTACTGTAAAATGATACATGGCCAGTTCATAACCATCCTCTACTTTGTCCTTGTCCATTTTCATCTCCTCCATATCACTGACACTCTGAAGAGTGCTGAGCTTTATTCCCCACTCTGTGATTCTTGGGGAGCTGAGCTCCTCCAGATTCCTCCCACGAGGACCAAATGCTGTCCAACCAGTCCTGCAGCCAGTCCTCAGCTGGGCTTTCACCACAGCTCTAACCAGGCCTTGCTGGCGAAGCTGAGTCACTAATTCTCATTACTTGCATCATTATCATCAGCTGGTAAGTCCAGGCCCTTCCCTATCTCAACTTACATCAACTGTTTTTAGGTATGTTGCAGTTTCTCAGTACACAGCACCAAATTTGTTCCCAACATTGGACTCCCCTTCCTGCATATCCCTGTTGTCTTTTAGTGTCTGTTTGTTGGATCTCCTTGGGCTGCTTCATAACAGGTCTTGACGTTTCTTCCCTACATCATCTCTAGCTTAGCAAATAATTAATCGTGCAAAAACCCCAAACAAAAACAACCCCCCACCTCAGAACAAAAAAAAAAACAAACTGAAAAACTCAAACGAACAAAACACAAAAAAACCACAAAAACCAACCAAAAGTACAACCAAAAAACAACCCCTCACCTCAGAACAAAAAAAAAAAGCACCTGAAAAACTCAAAACAAACAAACAAAACACAAAAAAACACAAAAAACAACCCAAAGGACAACCAAAAAAC
>JAWWEV010000043.1:55782005-55825072 GCA_035583235.1 Hafferia zeledoni
AGATGGACCAAGGGTTGGACTCGATGATCTCAGAGGTCTTTTCCAACCCAATCAATTCTATGATTCTATGATTCTAATATTTAGGACATCTGAGGAATCTGACCCCACCTCATCACAAGCCCTCCCAACCAACCCCACTGCAGTTGTACAAGAGGCAGTTTCAGGATTATCTTTCTATCCCACCCCACTGCATTTCCAATATGCTGTAACCTGTGCTGCAGACACAGCTTAAATCTTTTGCTGAATCAAGCCCATAATAATTTCCCCATAACTCCAGGAATGTGAAGTAAGGCCTGAAAGGCCAAATGAAGCAAAGTCTATATAGTTTGATGGGGGTACAATCCACAAGGAAACTCGCAGGCCGTTTGCAAACTTGTGTCAATAAACAGCAACCCAACATGTGGCACAGAAATTCAACAGGCACACCTCCTGTCCATCTATTAACCACCCTTAAGCCTTTCCATTTAGTAAACATGTTAATTAGCATTCAGCCATGCCCTTTTCCTGAGGCACAGATTAAATAAAACTGTCATAAACAGAGAGAGAAGCTGACAGTGCACTGGTAACATGCCTTTAACTCCTTGGAAGAAAGGTAAAATTAATTAACTGAAGGGATATAACTTCCAGGAGAAGGAACCCCACAGGATGGAGGAGCAGCAGGTAAGGAGCAGTACTGGGCAGTGACAAGGGATCAGCTCTGAACTCTTGGCCAGCTCTGAAAATCTGTTTCTGTCATCAGAAAAAGGGTATGAGGTCCAAGAGGTGAGTGCTCTCCCTGCTTGGAAACAGCAAATATTTTCTGTGATAGGGATTCCTTAGTCATCACTGATCTCTCTCTTTACATAAAGCCTTTTAAAAGAGTGTCTTCACAGCCATTTTCATGGGGAGGTGGGAAGGGACACAAGTGGCCCAATATCACCCAGCAAGGCTGGTTCCAAAGTTGGAGGGGAAGGCAGATTTCCTGAGTGCTAAGCCAGCTCAATAGCCCAGAACTTGTGTAGAAGGATAACAAAGCACCCACTGCCATTTCTGGAGCCCAAGAAACTCACCAGTACAGCCTGTCACGTGTGTGTGGCCTTATCAAATGACCTTTCCAAGTGACCATCTACCTAATCTGAAAATACCAAAGCCTCACCTCTGCCTAACACCTCTCTGGGCCTGTTCTGCTGTGAAGGTTTTCTGAAGTCACACAAAGCATTCGTTGACAAATTTTAGCTGCCTTCTGTGAATAAACCATAATATTGAATAATAACCTTGTCTCATGGTAGAAATTCAGGTTCTCCTCTCCCTAAAAGGATGCAAAGAGCAGAACCAGGCATTGCTTTACACTCCCTTTGAGATTTCCTCTGGGATGCTGCAAGTTCTCTTTTTTCAGTGCATGCAGGGGAGAAAGAACATGAGCTCAGCTGTCTTTGTCACTCGGGTAACTCCTGCTTATGCTCCCCTGAAGATCTGTCACTGAAATGATAATAACAGATATTAATTCCACTCTTTTTGTACAATCACCCTACCTGGGCTGGATAGGATGATGGAAATCCCACTGGAATAGTGGCCAGATGTCTGTCAAGTAGCTTTTACTGTTTAAAATGCAGGAGGAACCCCAGGGCAGGGATGGAGAAGTGTTGGATTACAGAGCGAGGTGAGCTGGGGACACACACAGCCCATAACCTGGGCAAGGAATCCATGCCATTCCTGGTGCCAAGGCCCCACATGGACACTCAGCACTGCCTTCCCCTCAGGGCTGTGCCCTGGGCAGCAGGGGCAAAGGCAGGATATTGAGATTTTCCTGCCAAAATAAATTGTGATGGTCTTTAGTCTGTTTGCAACATCAGCTGAAACACTACACTCTGTTGTAAACTTCACAGAGAAACTACACTTGGCACAAGCATCATTCCCATCCCATTTGGGGCTTCCAGTTCTCTTCCAAACAGGGACATGGACAAGCAAAGACAGAAGCACTTGGTGGGGATTTTTTTTCCCTTTACATGTCATGTCATGGCCCATTAAGTTTGCAAAGGTCTCAAGTGAACCACTCTCAGGTTTCTTTGGCAAGAGGTGGAAAATGGGTTGTTTCAGTGGAATCCACTGAAATGCTTTTCCCTTGGCCCTGATCCTGATGTCTGAGCAAGGATTTGGGGGCTTGAGTTGAGCATCTGGTGATTACATTCCTAAAGCTGCAGAAATCTGAAAGTGTGATCTGAAGAGTTGGTTTCTACCCATCTGATGCAGGAGGTGACAACAGTTGGAGTGATTTGAGTGCAGCTTCCAAGCCTCACAGCACAGGATCACCTTGGACTGAGCTGAGAGGTTTGCTCTCTGCCTTCCAGGTGTGACTGGGGATGAACAGACTCCAGGCTGGGCAAAGGGAAATCCCCTGGGAAGATCTGTATGAAATGGGCATTAGAAAACCTAAAACCAGACAGACAAAGCAACCCCTGGTGTTTTCCATGGGCTTCTGCCATAACATCTTCCAAAGGAACAGAAAATTAAAAACCAAGCCTCCATTTCCCATGCCTTTTGCCAGCACCCAGCACTAACTCGAGGCAGAGCCCTGTGTTGTGTGACATGGCTGAAGCATTGTGGTGCAGGTCTAGTTTTGGAAAAAATATCTTTATAGGCCCTGTGTACTCATAGAAAACAGGGAACTTCATCTTGGAAGCTGTACCAGAAGTGCTTTCTCTGGTGACTTTGTGCACTACTGGGCTGTGGTTTCCTTGTGTAAACCATTTTGTGACTAGTGCTGATTCTCCAAGTGCACAAGAGGCTCTCACACCCCATCTCCTAAAATTTCTGGCTGTTGAAATGCCAGTTGTGCTGCCAGCCCTTGCCTGCTCTGGGTGATGTGGGAGGGAGAAATGTGGCAATGTGAATTTAGAGGGGATAATACCAGGCATGTGTTAACCAGCAAAACACATTGAGTGCGTTTGCCCTCAGCCAGTTTGGGGGTCTCTCAAGAACAGAGAGCTTCAAACACAGCAGGGAGAGAAAAGCACCGTGCCAGGGCCACATGTGGCATCTCTGCTCTGCTAACCAGGCTCTGGTTAACCCAGGGGACGTGCCATCCACTCCCCAATAATCAATAATCACCTCATGCCAAAGGACTGAGAACAGTGATGAGTGCTGTGACCAACACTGGGTTTGTCAATTATTGGAATAACCCTCCAGCACGTTTTCATATCAGAAGGTGTCTGGAAACCAGCACAACTGGTTCTGGTAGAAGTAAAAAACTTTCATGTCTTGAATTCCTTGGTGTGATCTGTGTTTTTCCTTCTCAAAATCAAACAAAAATCCTGACAGTTACAATTTGCTTCTTGGGTCTGATATCACAGCCATTGCCTTTACTCTTCATAATTTCAAAACTATGGCATGGAACAAACAGCCTAAAACTGTTTCACGTGTACGTGATTCATTTTTTTTTAATATCTTCAGTTTATTTTTGTTTCATAACTTTGTGGCCTGGTATGTATGTGGTAACACTTATTGCAAAAGATCCCATGCAGCTTTATATATATATCCTGCTATATATATTATATATATCTCATTGCAATGACAATACCCAGTACTCACCTGCAACCTCAGCTCTTTTTATTAGTTACTTTTGAAGGGTATGTTGTTGTTCATGACAAAACTAAGAGAAAAGAATATGGTTAACAAACTGGGGGGGAAATTCAGGTAGTCCACATCGGATTTTTCAAGTCTTGCCTTGCAGAGCACAAGTTCCTTTTCTGTTTTAATGGGGCTACTGTTTTATCTCTCAAGCTGTGTCACTTCTACACTAATTGTATTATTATTTTTAATTACAATCATGGATGTTACTGTATCCAGCAACTGCTAGGTGGCAAACAATGTGGTATCTTTAAGACTTAATATGTTGTCATAAAAAGGCCTAATAATCAGCACCTTTTAAGAGGTGCTGAGGCAGATGCTCAGCAAAGCCTCTTCTTTGGTCTTGACCTAAGAAAAGTCTTCGAACCTGTCATTGCTCTAAAGACAAGGTGTGTGTCTTCCCATCTTAAGACCAATAGTATTTAGGGAATTATTCAGAGATGGATGAACACTTCTCTGGCAGAATATCTCCCAGGAGTTATGATGCATTTTGCCCCTTGCACACAGTGATCCATTAGCCAGGAAACACACAGGAAGGTTATTTTACATTCACCTATTAGAGGTTCCCATTCTGCAGCCAAACCGGGGACACAGAACAAGCTGGTCCTTCATCAGCACCCCTGAGAGGTGGCACCTGCTGAGAGCTGTGGAAAACCAGCGTTTGGAATAAAAGGAAATGATTGTTTGTGTAAACAGAGAGCAGTAAGCTGCTTAACGTGCATTAGCCCCTTCTTACCATTTGAAAATGCCGTCAGAAATTCTGGAGAGGAGATTATGGAGCTGAACAGAGGGGGAGATGTTGTCAGCGGAGTGTGTGGGTGGGATGTAAACACACATGCTGTGCATAAATATAGGCCTTGGTTAGAGTGGCCCTGGTTCCCTCGATTCGTTAAATACCAGGCATCTGGAAGGCTTGGAGTTTTCTCCTTCCAGCTGGAGAAGGGAAGGAAATGACCCCAAGCAGTTGCCCCTTGCAGGTGGGCAAACCAAGGCATGGGCTGGGGGCAGAACCAGCAATGCCAGCACAGAGGGACAGGCACTCAACACACCCACAGCAGTTCATCTTGCAAAGCAAAATATTCCAGGGAGCTTTGGGGCACCAACACCAACCCAGGCAGTGGATGCCAGCCCTCTGCCACCCTTGGCTCTGCTCATTCCAGCAGCCATGCACAGGGCACTGGTGAAGCAATCACACTGCCAGGAAATACCCTTTTTTCCCCTCTGTGTTTCTCCCCTTAAACCATTCTGCTGCTGACCAGCTCAGCACCCACAGAAAAGCTTCCTTGCAGCTTAGGTAAGCCAGGTGACCTGGGAAAGGCATCCCCTGGCACGTGGCAGGGATGAGGGACACAGATCAGAGGGGTTTGTGTGCTCCCTGTCTTCCTTTCCTTCTCCTGCTGCTTCTCTCATCTCAGGCTTAGCCATGAGCCAAATTGAGGAAGACAAAAGCAAACAGTTTGTGGTTTAAAAAGCTGAACTGGCTCAGCAAGGAGCAGGAAAACAGGTACCAGAGGCAGCCTGTGCCTTCTTGCTGGGCTTGGGTCTGTCTGTAGCCTTGGCATGGGCAGTGCAGGGGGGCTGTGGGTGCTGGGGCACATTTCCAACCACCCTGGGACTCGTGGGCAGCCCCTGCCCCAAGGGAGAGGACACAGCACAGTGTCAGCCTGAGCTGGTTAGTGGGTCAGGCAGTGGCTCTGGCATGGGCAGAGACTGCCCTTCACCTGCCCTGCCCTCTGCCATTCCCCCCAGACACACTGCTGCTGTACCTGCCCTCAGTTCTTCCAGCAGTGCAGCTTCTGGCTGTGCTGGGACAAGGAGGGGCTTGTTGGTCTGGCCATTCCCAACCCACAGTCTGCTCTCTGGCACACAGAGATGCCCCTGATGTGCTTCTCATGTCAGTGTTTGCTGGGCTGTGCTGCTCAGGACCACACCCTTTTTACATTTTAACCATCTTAAGTTGTGTACAAAACAGGAATTGTCATCTTTTCATGCCTTCCACGTACTGGAAAGGAACAAAATCCTTTCCTCTCCTTCCCTAATCCACTCTAGTTTACTAATCTAGGCCACCATGTCACACCACCTCCCTATACTCACCACTGCCCTCACTTCTTTCCCAGCTGCTGGCTGCTGGCTTGCTGTGGGGAATTTGGCTGTGGAATCATGGCAGTTATCTTGGGAAATAACCACAGTCTGATCTTAAATCCCAGCTGATAAATTCAGAGAAATTCTTAACTTTGCCCACAGTGACAGACTTGTCATGTGAAATGAATGTTGCTCCAAAAATAGGAGTAAGTACAATGATTTCCTAAACACTAAATAACTAAATACTGACTTTGGTCAATCCAAGAAACAAGGTTTGGCTGCTTCAGTAATTTCAAAAGCAAAGAATAAACTTCAATTTCACTGGAGTCAAGTTATGACTGAGAAAACTCCCTGATTTTATTACCCCCTTTTCCAGAGCCCCTGGGCCCTGTTTGCCATCCTGCTGCCCACTGATATCCCACTGAGCCTTCCTCAATTCTATTCCCTCCTTTTCCAGAGTCCCTTGGCCCCGTTTGCCATCCACTGATATCCCACTGAGCCCTCCTCAATTCTATTCCCCTTTTCCAGAGCCCCTGGCCCTGTTTGCCATCCTGCTGCCCACTGATATCCCACTGAGCCCTCCTCAATTCTATTCCCCTTTTCCAGAGCCCCTGGCCCTGTTTGCCATCCTGCTGCCCACTGATATCCCACTGAGCCCTCCCCAGTTCTTTTCCCCTTTTCCAGAGCCCCTGAGCCCTGTTTGCCATCCTGCTGCCCACTGATATCCTTCTGAGCCCTCCCAAATGTGCCCACACTCAGCCAGGGAGCAGTCCCTGTCCAGTTTAGCTGAACTGTGCTCCTCATTTCAGCAGATCAGCCCCTTCTTTGCCACCTCCAGAAGAGGATAATATGTATTTCACTGCACAGCAGAAGAGGCTAATGCTGATTATTCCCAGGATACACCCAACGTCACAGAAGCTCGTAAGGACTGCGGTACGTGCAGGCAGAGCATTCACCCTCCCACAGCGAGTTCTCACTTTCTATTCTCCAAATTCAACACCAGAGTTTTTCCCTAACCTACCTAAAGTGTTCCATCATCTCAGTGGGAGGGAGAAGTCCATTTACACCACTGCTTTTTTCCACCCCCCATCCTAGACATGCAGAGTCTAAGGGAAGATTAACTGGGAGACTCAGAGGAAGAAGGAATACAGGTAGTTGGGATAAGCAATCTTATCTTTAGATGACCTCTTTTAATCTCATTTGTTGCCCAGATCAACATAAGCCCAAGTTCTGCATGTTTAGAAAAAAAAAAGAAAACGCACTTGGTAGAGTTAATCTTTATTTTTGCATTAAATTTGCCAAGCAGAACTGGAAGCTCAGTATGATTTCATGGGGGCATTTCAAAGCTCAGCTAAATAGTCATGCCTTGTACACAGGAAAGTTCAGTGTATCCTCAGGATAAACTGTTTCTTTTGTGTAATTTAAGGCACATATTTTGATATTTCTCTACTCACAGACTTCATGTGGCTTTGCCTACCTCCATTATACCATAAAAAATAATATATAGATATATATAAAAATGCACACAGAACAACAGCATAAGCACCAGAATACAATTTTAGGCCTCCTGCTGCATCATAGATTAACACCTCAGTCTATAAACCTGTCACAAACATAACAGAAATGGTTTTACTACATAGACACACTTTCTAACCTCAGTGCCTGCTTCTGTTTTCCAGCCTTTTTATGAGTACCAAGGGAATGCTGTTGTGTGTGGAGCCATGGAAATCCTGGCCCCAAAGATCCCCAAAAGGTGAGGGGGAGAGAGACAGATCAGCCTGGGGGCACTGCCTGCCAGGCACTGGGCTCTGCCCCCTGGGCTCAGGGTGGCTCCTCTGCCCCCAGGAAGCGGCACAAGCTGCAGCACCTGCTCAGGACTCACCTGCTCCTCTCCCTGACTCTTTCCAATTAACAGCCCGAAGGGAAGGAGACACCAGCAGGTTATAAATTACCAGGACTTCCTGGCATCGGGGCTGCCACTTCCCATACTCCTGCCTGTCCTTGAATGCCTCCTTTTCCTTGCCTTTCCCTGGATCCTGGCCCTTCTCCTTGGCCTTTTCCCCTCTGCAGGCATCAGACTCCCTGTTGCTGTAACACCAGGCAGCTCTCCAGCCTTCCTCCAGCACATGGTGCAGCTCTGGCCACCACCCCACGTTAGACCTTTTATATTTTCAGGATTCAATGAGTGATGAGCAGCTGGACCTTCACTCAAATCCCATGTCCAACAAAAAGAGCATTTGGCAATTTTTTTCCTCCTAGTTTTAGGGGAAGGTCCAGCTGTTAGTTGCTCACTTCAACTCCCAAGCTTATGAGCTGGCTGTGATGTCCCTTACTGAGGGGACACATCCATTCCCTTCCTTGTTACCTACTGACAGCTTCGGGGAATCCACAACTTCAGTCCTGCTCTACTGCTTAAATCCACACCATTTCCCCTTTTCCCTCCCTGAGAAATCAAACCAGGCCCAAAGTTGTCCTCAGAATTCACCCAGTCTTCTGATTCAATCCATAACTTGCTGCTTCTTAACTCTGAACAAAGTGGGCATACTTAGAACTCACTGCCTAAAACACCCCCAAAAAATGTGGAAAGTTGTCCCCATTGTGATCTTCCAGTTGTTGTAAGTGACTAATTCCTCAAATACCCACATTGCCTTAAAAAAAGCAACGGATAACTGGATGACAGCTTAAATATTTTCCAAAGAAACCTGGGAAACTTGTTCAATATTCCCATCCTGGTGCTGCCAATGAAATATTAGATTACAAAATCCTTTTGTTTTTCCCAGAATGGAATGGAGATGAAATTGTCTCCAAGTCTGCCAAGATTTCTTGCGTTTCCCTGTCCTGTGGCCCATCAGTGCACAGACCAAGCCAAAGAAACAGTGCCCTGCAGTACCAACAGGGACCACTTCTTTGGTGAAGTTTAATGCACACAAAATACCTTCCTTAACTGAGGTTAAGAGACAGTCCTAATTCTGTTGGAAAATTGTCTTTTTTGTTTAAAAACATCCCTGGTGTCAAATAAACTTTATTAATGTGTAGTTTCCTGGAATGACAAAAATAAGCTTCGTTCTCAGAGCAACACTGCAAAGTATGACAATGCAACTAAACCTGCCAAATGTTCATTGCACAATTAGAAAATGGTACAACCATAGAGAAAGATTGTATGAAATGACCTTTAAATAACTCCTAAAAATACCAGAAAAGAGGCCATAGAGAAGAACATTGTTTCAATAATGTAATTTTCATAAGTCTTTCAGGCCTGTGTCTCAAGCATGTTTGAATCTGTGAGTACAATCTACATAGCAATAAAAAAAATCCTTGCTGCAGCTCACAAGATCCAATTAAAATCTCAAAAATTTGATTGACTTATAGACTTATTTTCTGCATTTTAGTAGTTTGATTTCTCTATGTATCAGCAGATTCAAAGGACCACTGAATGTTACCTCTGTATTCATTATTATAATATTATTATGTATTATTAGTACAATATCAAGTGTAGGAAATAGAACCTCTGTTTTTCTCGTTCTAACTCTTTTGCTTTCCTTCACAGAGAAGGAATAAAAAGCAGATTAAGGCCCAAGTGCTCACCCACTTTGTGCAAACCCCAAGGAATCATAAACACAAACAGAGCTTCTTGTCCTGAGGTTTGGCACTCAAGGTTTGTTATGGCCTGATGGGCAATGTGTCACCAGGCACTCACAGGATGAAACGCAGTGCTGGGTCTTTATCTGAGATAAATTGTCGTGGAGCACGGAGTGAATGGTGTTAGAGGATTTGCAAGTAAATATGTAACAAACAGCCCAGGATTGTTTTGCTTAATCCTGCAGGTTTTCCTTTGTAATGCCAGGAGGAGGAAGCCAAAGACTCCTGAAGTTTTGCCTGTCCTGGCCCCAGCACTTCTTCCCTCCACAGCAAGCCTGGGGGGCCCTTCCTTCTCCCCCGGAGTATCACCTGCCCCAGGTCACAGTCCAAGGACATGCATGACAGGGATTTGCCGCTTTCTCACAAACCTGTTTTTCACCTTTGTTTGCCCCAGGCCCTCATTCAGGGCTCTGCAATGTAAACACAAGAGAGGCTCATCTTTGAGAAAATGAGATTTATTTCTGAGGCTTAACACAGCAGGCAGATGCAGACACCTCCTCCTGCTCCTGGAATGGTTTCCTGCGCAGCCACACAAGGGAATGAACACAACCAGAACAGCTCTGGGACTCCCAAGCCTGTCAGTGCAGAACTTACTGAGCAACAGCTTCTTTCTAACAACCTCTTGCTCTGGAATTGTCCCCTCTGTGTCAGTGCCCCATACAAACCAATTTCATTTCTTCCAAATCGTTCCCACAGCAGACTTTAATTATGTGCTCATTGCAGCTGCTTCTCAACTACAAGTACATTTTCACTCAGTTTTCCTAAGTCAGAAAAGCAGCTCTGCTGTGCTTTCAGTTCTCTTAGTGCTCTGCTGGCCCCTTCCTGCTTTGGATGAACTTTAGTGGGGCTCAGTCGTTCTCTAAGTGGATTTGTCTCCCTTGGTGGTCACACTTTGCTGTCCTGGTGACAGTCACCAAGAGAAGACAAGAGAAAGGAAGGAGTTGTAACAGCCTTGCAAAGTCCTGGGAGCTGGAATGTGTGGTGGGAAGGACCAGGACTACAAGAAATGGGGCAAACAGACTAAAATTTAGCTCAGGAGAGGCTGTTATATGGGAGAAAGCTTTAGGAAATCAGAGACTCATTTAGGTTGGAGAAAACCTCTAAGATCATCAAGTCCAACCATTAACCCAGCACTAAACCACATCCATAAGCACCACAAACATCTACTTTTTTAAAGGACTCCAGGACACAGAGGCATTCCCTGTATTTCATAATTACAGAAAAAGGAGGTCTAAGAACTTGAGTGGAAACTTAAAGTAAATTAGAGCAAAACTGGGATGAGAGACTCAGATTTCTATTTCCCACCCCCATGCTTACACTTCAGAACAACACACTCTCTCCCAGAGTACATCTGATTTTTATTGCTCCTCTTTTTAGACACTAAACTCATGTCCCTACTTCACATGCTCAATCCCAGAGGAACCAGTAAGGACCATTTGAATTTCAGTCCAGTGCTTTTGTAGGTAATTTTTTTTGTTCACCCAGCACCTCTGCCTCCTTAGCACTCAGTGCCTAAACTATGATAATAAAGGTAATTAGAAGTAATAGCAGGTTACTGTATTGCAAAGGCTCCAAATTGTGTCTGGCAAACAGGCAGGTTTGCTCCTGAAGTTACAACATAAGATATAAGAAAAACATACATCATTTTCCAGCCTGATCAAAGAGTCTGGTTAAGATAAGTCATATTACACATAAACATATGACACATTCTTGAAAGACTGATCTCTGTCCTCGTTGCAGGTCTGCCCACAGGACATGACTCCAGCCACCAGCAGCAGACACACGACATTGGAACTATTCTGGGATGCTTTCATGGTGATACACCCCAGAGTCACCATGATGGCAGCAGGAGCTGTGCCACAGTCCTTGTGACTGTTTGTCTGAAGAGCCACATTGTTCACTGTAAGTAACAGGACCAGGAGGGAGCTGGAGGTGGCCTGGCACCAAAAAAATCCCCCTTTTAACTTTGCAACATGGGGATTGGGCAGCTGAAAGATGAACTGCTTACATTTTCAAATGCAACTGAAAAAGGCTGTTCTTCCATTTGTGCATCCCTTCAGAACTCTCAGGGCAGAGTGGGCTGGAGCCTGGCCTGTAGGGATGCACAGTGGGACATGTTTGCTCACCTCTGGTACAGACACCTGAGGTAGCTCTGCTGCTCTCACAGAACCAGTTGGGCTGCCTTACACACAGGGGAGGGTCAGTGAGGTTTTTCTTAGTCACCCTTGGGTTGTGCTCCCTGTGCCTTTTGCAATCCATGCAGGTGATGCTCAGGCATTGCTCATAGCTCTTCCTGCTCCCTGTGGAACAGACTTTGTGTGGTAATGCCATGGTTTAACCCCAGGCAGCTCCCAAGCCCCTCAGCTGCTCACTGACACCCCACCAGCAGGGTCAGGGAGGGAATTGGGAGGGTAAAAGCCAGAAAACTTGTGGGTGGAGATAAAGAGAGTTTAAAATGAGAAAGCAAAAGCTGAGCACACAAAGAAAAACAAAGAATTAACTCCCTGCTTCCCATGGACAGCAGGTGTTCAGCCCAGGAGAGCAGGGCCCCATCCCACATAACAGTGACTTGGGAAGACAAACACCATCACTCCCAACATCCTTCACTTCCTCCTTTTCCCCTCTCCTCTATATACTGAGCATGATGTCACATGGTCTGAAGTATCCCTTGGGTCACTTGGGGTCCCCTGGCCCAGCTGTGTCTCCTCCCAGTTTTCCATGCCCTCCCAACACCTTCCCCAGTTCAGCAGCACACACAGCAGAGAAGGGCCTGGCTCTGTGCAAACCCTGCTCAGCAGGAACAGAAACATCTCTGTATTATCAGCCCTGTGCTCAGCACAAATCCAAGCCAGCCCCACCCCAGCCCCTGTGAAGACCATTAACTCTGCCCCAGCACGTGTGAGAACAGAGCAGAGCTGCCTTCTCCCTCCCCATGCCACGCACACCTCCAGGCAGGGTTGGAAAGAACACACTGAAGGCATCACAGTGGCTGCCCCCACTCTCAAGAAACCTTTGGAAAAGCTGGGAAGAGTCCAGGCAGCAGTTTCTGCAGTGCTGACAGTGTTTGCCTGCACTCCATTTACATAACGAGGAATCTTCTCACCCAAGTGCTTGAGTAACGCACCTCCCTCTGGCAGCACCTGCCTGCTCTGCCCCAGTGTCTGGGATAACTGGGAGGGACTGACTGAGCCCTGTGCTCACCAGCAGCCACATCACAGCTTGTGCTCTGCACTGGGACCTGCAGGAATGGCATTTGGGAGCTTGGAGCAGCCATCCTCCTCCAGGCATAGCCATCACACTTCCTCCTGCCTTTCCAAACTCTTTAATTCCCATTGCTGGAACCTTGCAGCTCCTTCTCCTCAGAGCAGCAGCTGGTAGGGGTCCAGGATATTTGCACAACAGAGGCTGTCACTCTGGACTGCCTGCAATTACAAAAGAGCAAATAGTGCCTTGATTTCCTCTTCCTCCATCACACATTTAGGAATCAAATGGGTGATGAGGAAACAGCTCAGGAGACAACAAATTTCAGACTCAGATAACAATAAAAAAAAAAATCAACAAAACCCAAAGCTTCCTCTGAAGACTGAAACGCAGGACTCCTGTTATATGATAAATATAAAGGTACTCCCTGTTTTGTCTTGAGAATGAGAGGGGCTGAGGGCAGTGCTGGAGGGCAGCACTGGGGGAGCTTCAGTCCACAGGTGACACGTGCCAGGCACCACCTGCTTCAAAGGTGCTGACTGAAGAGAGGGAAGGAGGATTTTGAGTGAACTCTGGCCTGTAACAATGATGTTCTTACAAACAGGCTGTCTACATGACAGACAAACAAAGGTGGTTCTTCCCCCAGAATTACTCCAGGAATTAAAAACGAGAAGCAGGACTGTTTGTGAGAAGCATGTGAGTGGCTTAGTGTCCCAGGTGAAGTGTTTCCCATCACACTTCCTGGGGGTGGGGGGTGTTTTGAGGCCCAGGTGAGATAAGTCACAATCCTGGACTTGCTGGGAATGCCTTGGGGAATGATCTAACCCTGCCAACAGGAAGGGCTGTGGGCTCACATGCAGACAGAGGATAAAGGAGAACTTGACAGAGGAGCTGTCACGACTGAGATCAACAACAACAATTTTCTTGGTCATCATAGTTACCCTGACTCAAATCTGTTCTGAAATAGTACATGATGACTAGTTAAGTGCGTATGTGTGTGACACATGAACAAAGCACTATGTCAGTTGTGTCACTAATGACATCCCTGCTATCAGTTGCCACTCAAAGTTTGCACATTTCATTTGAACACCTTTATTAGTGACACATTTGTGCAATAAAGAATTAAAGCACATGGTCATTTTCAGTATGTGATGCTGGTGGGGCTCATACAATTCAAGCAATGCAATTTAATTTCTGCATCTTAATTCACAGCCAACATTTAGAATAGTTTAGTATGGATCCCATTATTTTATAAATTTTCTTTTAGGCTGCTTCTGTAGTCTTCTATTTCCCACCACCCTCAACCTCTGTGCCTTAAGCTTCTGAGAACTTTAATGCCCCTGCCTGCAGCAGACTCAGTGCCAAGCCATCCCCACTCTGCAGCAACCTGGCACATCCATTCCAGCATCCAGAGCCCTCCCCCTCTATTTGGAAAAGCATCTCCACTCTCCCACAGCTGACTGCCTTTGCACTGCCTTGCTGGGATCCTCCTGTCTCTTCTCTGACATTGCAGCCTGCTCACCTCAGTAGCAGATGTTTTAGTTTGAGGATTTACGTTTGTTTTTTGTTAATGCTTTCCCCTCTCTATCCCATCCTTCTGGCCTTTCTTCTCCCAGCACTTCCTTGGTCAATAAGGCAGGAACTGCCTCACAGGTCTGTGTATCCATTCAGGTTTGTGTTGATATGAGCAATTTTTGTTAGGTGTGTTCTGTGTCCTGAAATCACCAGGAGATTGCCTGGGATGTGTTTAGTGCCTTCTGAGGGCAGCAGAACCATGAGCAGCCCCTGCAGATGATTTGACAGCAGCTCTGGGTGCTCCTCAGCAGCTCAGCAAAGCAGCTCCTCTCTCTGCTGCAACTTTTTATTGCTTTCTACATCCTCATTATGGACACGCCCACGTGGCTATGGTAGCGAATTTCCTCTAACACATTTTAATTTTTCCCCCAAATTTCAAGCCTAGAGGCCAGATTTACAGAGCTGTAATTGGTAGGAGATGCTGATTGGGTGTCTGGGTGGTTTGATAAAAGTGCCTGAAGGGTTTGCACTGCAAAGCACAGCCCAGAGTCCTCAGTCCAACACCATCCCAAGGCTTTAAATCCACACACATCTCGTGAGCACTGAGGGCTCCCCACACACCACAGCCCAGCCCAGCCCATGCAGAGCGAGCTCAGGGCTGTCTGTTCCTGTGCAAACACTCCCAGTTCACAGGACATGACACTGTAGCTGTTTGAACAGCAAAACACTGATAGAAAAGCATGAAATTTAAAATCCATTCAGGAACTCCCAGGCTCTTGCATGGTTTGAGGACTGTGATTAGAGGATTATTCAGCCTCACACCTCTATGCCCATGTTTAGAAAAAAAAACAAACAAAACCCAAAAGTAATATAGTTTTAGGAGCATAATTCAAATGAAAGTCGTCTCACTGTTTCTTATCAGGGAGAGCTGTATTAGTGCCACTTCTAAAGCAAAGCTTTAAGGTAGAGAAACTCAGAGACATTTGGAAGGAAAAACAACTCTCAGCCACATCTAATTAGGCTCCAGTTCCTGAGGTGCTGCAACCATAAGAACCACAAAACTCCTGTAGAACTGGCTTGGGGTTTTTTGTGAACATCAAGACCCTCAAAAATGAACCAGTTCCACATGAGACAGCTGCACAAGTTTAATTATCCAGCAATAAAGAAATTAGTATACAAAGGTCACTCAGTCTTCTGCCTTCCCTAACACACTGAATACTTGAACACAAACACACTTGAAATAATGCACAAAAATACACTTGAAAACAAATACTGGCTATAAGAAGGCAGCAAAAGCCACCTAATTAATGCCATTAAATTCTCATTTGCCTTCAGTACACTGATCTTACCAAAGTGACCGCTGAAGTTATCCCCAAACTATTCATCTTCAACTTTATTCACACAAATAATAAACATTAGACTAATAGTGAAGTATAAATTGGTAATATTATGTATTGATATTAATTTGTACTTCCTCCCATGGAAACAAAAATATGAGAACTGCCTCCCTTTAAATTGAGAGGTGGCAAAAACTCACCCAACTTCACCTACAGAAAGGGCAAGAGTTGGCATTGGCACCCAGATACCCTTCAAATTAAAAATTCCTTTTTTTTTTTTTTAATAAAAGTTGCTGTGAAAATAGCCCCAAATTCACCATGATGAGAGGATGGAACAAAGACAGAAATGTGCCTGTAACTAAAGCCACCTGCAACTCACTGGGGAAATATTGATAGTTATGCAAAGTATCCCATATTTGGGGTTCTGTTGTGCTCCTGCCCCCATTTCATGCACAATGTACACGACGCATCAGCAAAGAGATCACATTTCCTTATAGTGCTGGAATTACTTTGTTAAGCAAGGAAAAGAAGAAATCAGACCATTTAAAAACACCATAGGAGAGAAAAGAACAGGCACCAGTGCCAGAATGCCAGTTGCTTCTGAATTTAAAATATTATATTCAAATACAGAGTATCAACCTCACAGTTGCCTGTTATTCTTTTCAGCCTGCTTTTTAACAAAAATATTTTTAAGAAAGATTAGGAAAGTTCTTTTCAATGTCAACACAATTCTGATTTCAGTGTCTTGAAGAACCAGGCCCAAAACTAAACTTAGTATCACTTAAACTTGCATTATTAATTTCTAGGACAAGTTTTACCAAGCAACCACTGACTTTAGGATTAATTTTTTATTTATGGTTGTTGGCTTTTTTGGTGGTTTTTTTTCTTTTTGTTGTTGTTTGTTTTTTGTTTCTAACACCTTCTTATAAAACATTTTTCATTGAATGAAACAGCATTTTTGAGGTCAGGTTTTGACATATTTGCTCTAACCAAAGCTTTAATATCTGTAATTTATTGTTAGTATGAACAAATAAAAGTACACTACAGCAAAAGCCTCGTTTTTTGCATGCAGAAAAATAGAACTATACTGAAAACAGTAATTTCCCTCAGCTCTCTGAGCTGCTGCTTTTCCTGAGGTTTTCTGCACCAGAGAGTTTGCCAGGACACACAATCTGTAGCTCGTTACTGCTAACAATTCAGGGAACTCAGTTGAAATTAGCTGTAATTTACTCCCTAGTACCCCGAAATGTGTATTTTCCATGTAATTGTACCATTTCCCCTCATTTTGCTGCTTCTTTATACACTTATCTTCTTTCAAACGTACATCTGCTACAGACACTTTGAAGCTTTTAAAGAACTTCTGTTACATTTTAGCGCCGTTACAGAAAGATTCATTATTAAACCAAAAATAAAGCAGCTATCATAAGACTAATAAGAGTGAAATAAACCAAAGCTCTTCACTGACCTTACTGGAACCGACAGAAATCTGAATTCTGTGGAAATACTTGCAGCTTTTCCGCCAAACCGCCCCTCAGTTTTGTGGTGCAAACACACCCTAATGGCGCCAAGAGGCTTTTTCATACCTTCCCTCAGGCACCAATAGGCCTTAAATACCCCGAACAGGAACCGTGTCCCCTCAGGTACGGCTGGGGCTGCGGGACAGGGAAGGGTGAGGGCTGAGCAGGAGAGGGCTGAGTTCTCCCTGCCCCGTCCCCAGCAGGGTTGGGATGAGGGTGGTTTGAGCAGGTAAAGGGATGAGCTCTCCCTGCCCAGTCCCAGAGTGCTGGGATGGGGTGGTTTGAGCAGGTAAAGGGCTGAGTTCTCCCTGCCCAGTCCCAGAGTGCTGGGATGAGGGTGGTTTGAGCAGGTAAAGGGCTGAGTTCTCCCTGTCCCGTCCCAGAGTGCTGGATGGGGTGGTTTGAGCAGGAGAGAGCTGAGTTCTCCCTGTCCCGTCCCAGAGTGCTGGGATGAGGGTGGTTTGAGCAGGAGAGGGCTGAGTTCTCCCTGCCCAGTCCCCAGCAGGGTTGGATGGGGGTGTTTTCTGCTGCTTGGCACTGCCACAGCGCCCACACCGCGGGATGAGGAGGAAATGGGGATTGCGGCAGGTCCTGCCTGTGCCCCGACGATGTGCGTGAGGGAGAGGAGAGGAGAGGGGCTGTGGGGTGGGCAAGGCCGGCAGGGCATCTCTCCATCCATCCTTGCATTCCTCCCGTGCCCGCCCGGAGAGGAGGGCAGAGCGGGTGAGGTCGGCAGGGCATCACTCCGCTTCCCGCCCGGAGAGGAGAGGGGCTGCAGAACGGGTGAGGTCGGCAGGGCATCGCTCCATCCATCCCTGCATTCCTCCCCTGCCCACCCGGAGAGGAGAGGGGCTGTGACGCGGGCCAGGCCGGCAGGGCATTTCTGCATCCATCCCTGCATTCCTCCTCTGCCCGCCCGGAAAGGAGAGGAGAGGGGCAGGAAGGCAGGCAGGACGGCGTCTCTTCATCCCTCTGTCGCTGGATCTCTGTCCTGCCCGCCCGGAGAGGACAGAGGCTGCGGGGCAGGCGAGGCCGGCCGGGCATCCCTGTGTTCCTCCATCCCTGCATTTCTTCCCTGCCGACCTGGAGAGGAAAAGGGTTGCGGGGCGGGTGAGGCCGGCAGGGCATCCCCACATCCCTGCATCCATCCCTGCATTCCTCCCTTGCCCGCCCAGAGGCGACAGAGGCTGCAGAGCGGGAGAGGCCGGCAGGGCATTTCTGCATCCTACCCTGCATTCCTCCCCTGCCCACCCGGAGAGGAGGAGGGCTGCGGGACGGGCGAGGCCGGCAGGGCGGAAAAGCATCTCTGTATCTCTCCTCTGCCCACCCCGAGAGGAGAAGCGATGCGGAGGGGGTGGGTATCTCTCCATCCGTCTCTGCATCCCTCGCTCCATCCCTGCATTCCTCCCCTGCCCACCCGGAGAGGAGCAGGGATGCGGCGCGGGTAGGCATCCCTGCCTGCCTCCCTGCCTGCCTCCCTGCCCGCCCGTGCCCGGCTGCCGCTCATGACATCACCGTGCGCGGAGCCCCCGCCCGTGCGTGCGCGGGGCTGTGCCGGGGGCCGGGGCTGCCGCGCCCGCCGCTCGCCCGCCCCTTCCCTCCTCTCCCTCCCTCCGGAGCGCCCGCGGCCCCCGCTCCTCGGCCTCCCCCGCGGCCGCAGGGACGAGCATGGCGGAGAGCGAGGCCGAGACCCCCAGCACGCCCTGCGAGTTCGAGAGCAAGTACTTCGAGTACAATGGGGTGCGGCTGCCGCCCTTCTGCCGCGGGAAGATGGAGGAGATCGCCAATTTCCCGGTGAGGGACAGCGACGTCTGGATTGTCACCTACCCCAAATCAGGTAGGCGGGCGGGCAGGGGCTCCCCCGGGGCTGGGGCGGGTCCTCCTTCTCGCCCCTCTCGCAGTGCAGCCGGCGCCGGGAACGGAGATGCGGGAGATGCTCCGCGGCGCCGGGAACGGAGATGCGGGAGATGCTCCGCGGCTCCCGTGGGATGTCGGGGCGAGGCCTGAGCCCGTTCTCCAGTCGCGGGGGCACTCCGGGAGTGATGCCCTTTTGCCCCGGGGGGTGATGTCCTGCGGCGGGGGATGGTGCCCCTTTGCCCTCGGGGATGCCCTGCGCTCGAGGACGGTGCCCTGCGGCCTCCGCGGAGTTGAGGGACGGCCGGTCCCGGGCACGGAGAGGGAGAACGGGGACACTGGGGGGGACCCCCAGAGCGCAGGGATACGCCAGGGCCAGCCAAGCGCTGCCGCCGGTGGTCCCCGCCCGGGTGGTCCCGGAGCGCTGGAGGATAAAGCTGCTGCTCGGGGCGAGGGGGATGCGGAGCGGCAGGAGCGTGTCCCGCACAAATCGCGGTTTGTGGTGCGGTGAACGCGTTCGCTGTCTGCTCCCAGCCTTCCTCCCGTGCCGCGCTCCCGAGGCCCAGGTCGTTCTGGGAGAACATGTGCTCCAAGTACATCCTCGCTGCGCTGTCTGAATCACCAGAAACTTCCCCCGTTTGCACTCGGTGTGTGGGGCTCCAGTGGCCGCCTCCTTTGGTTGGTGGATCCCGTTCGTGTGTCTGCCTTTAATGTCGTATTCCTTGACTTGTTATCCTCTCTGTTTCCAAGCCAAAATATTTGAAGAGAGTTAACATGGATGTAGTGCTGCCTGCAAGGGAGACAGATGAGATGGGAGCCTTGTACCCCACCTGATAAAATCGGATAAACTCGCCATTATTAAGTGCAGTCTTGAGTGACTTTTTTCCTGACAAATCTTCCTAGAAAATTTAAAGTCGGCTGGAGATACCAGATGTGAGCTCTTCAAATGCCCTTGTAAAATGATGTTTCAGTATTGTAGGTTTCTGACTTGCTTCATTGTTTGTTGTGTGAATGGCCAATGCTTTCCAATTTCTTGGTGTGCTGCTTTGAGCATGCACATTTTCCATGTTGTATCTATTATGTTATCATTTCTTAACAAGTTTCAAGTATCTGTCTTTACATTTTTTTATATTTCATTGCTAATGATGCTGTTAAGGACTGGCAAGAGCTTGGTAGATAATCCATTAGATAAAGGGATCATGTGTGGATGGATGGCCCCCAAAATACTATGATTAGGAATAGACAACCACATTTTAATTGTTCTTTTAAACTGTCTTCAAAATTTATAGAATGCAGCACTAACACTATTTAATTCTTTCCATTTCAAGATTCAGTTTTGTGAATCTGTGTTGGCAGTGTTGCTGTGTTAGTACTGCACCCCAACTTCACACTGGCTTCTTGTTGAATATGCTCAGCTCACCTCAGTGTCCACCAGCCAGGCACAATATTGTTAATCCATCAGCTGGCAGTGGCTGGGCTTTGATGGCCAGAGCTGGCTGTGGGGAGCCAGCTTGCATAATCCTATTGAATTGGCTATTTTGTGAATATACCAACAGAGTGTTAGGTCTGTTGTGGTCCCAGCTGAGGCGACTGACAGGGGACTGTCCACTTAGAAAGTTGGTGGCAGTGGTACAGGAGGATTTACCAGCAGTCACTGGGAGAAGGAAAAGAAGATTGAGAACTGGGGCACCCAAACTGGGGGCACAGTCCTGTGTGGAGGAGCTGGGGGAGCAGCCATGGGGGCAAAATAGGTGCCACAGTGTTCTACTTGCCAGGAAAGAGAGCACTGGGTGGGGAGTAATCTGGTGTCTTTGTTATGGGAATAGGCTCTAGGCTATAATAATGTCATCAAGCTCCACCTTGTTGTAGCTTGAAGTCTCTTACGACCCTTGGAATGTGTTTTGTCAGCTGATCCTGTGTGGCTTCCAGCTTATTTAGGGCTTCTGAATGAATTCCCAAAGGGTCTGCTGGCCAGGGACAGGCACAGCAGTGGGAATTGGGCTGCCCTGGGATTGATTCAGCCAAGGGCCTGCAGGAAGTCCGCAGCAAAACCAGGAATTACACCCAGAATTCCAAGCCCCTCTGTACTACTGTAACAACAACTTCATCTTCCTGTCTCCCAGCATTGACAAAGACATTTTTCTGCGGAATGGACCTAATCAGAGTTTTCATAATTTGCTGTAATAAGTAGGTTTACAAAGCAGATTTCATGCACAAAATGCAAGTATTTGGGGTGAATGCTTTGGCTTATTCTGGTAGTACCTGGGGGTAAAACATGGTTAGAACCACTTATCTAGTTTCTGTTAATAAACTGCAATTGAACAATATTTCAGGAATATTTTTGACAGCAGAATTTTAGGATAGGAAAGGGAGGCAGCGTTTGGAAATACTTTGAGTTATTGGTAGATTGGGACTGATCCAGGAAAAGCCGGTCCAATAATGGTAGAAAATCAAATATACCAGTGGCCTTACTGGGAATAATGTAATAAGCCTAATGGAAAATGGCTCTGCTTTAATGTGATTTCCACTGAAGGATGCCTGAATAATGATACTCCTTATATCTTTAATTATTCTTAACACCTGTGTCCAATCAATGGTAACAGCTTTTGGGAGCTGCTTATGCCTAAAACCCAGAGATTCACCTAGACCTGTAAATATGAATGTGCATATTTGCTTGTACATATGGTGGTGCTGTTATTATGGAAAACCTTTTTACCATGATGCCTGATTTAAAATCAGGTGTGCTGCTGGTGCTGCAGAAACGAGGCAAAAGTTTCATCTTCCCTGCAGTTTTGTAGTGTTGGATGGGACACAGATTTAGAGGAGTAAATGTAAAACAGAATGTTGTTCCCTATAGAATTATTATAAAGAATATTTGGAGCTCACACCACAGATTTCCTCCCAGGTAAGATACAGATGTTCACAGCAAACACTGTGCCTCTGTCACAACTTGCCTTGAACCCTCTCATACTGTGGACTTGTTGAAAATTAAAATTCTCCTCTGTGAACTTAAACTGAATTAATGAATAAGCAGGTTCTTTCCTGGTGTTCCCTCAGTCACCATGCCAAGGTCAATGATTTCAGCGGAATTAAATCAGTCCCTAAAGTGTAGGATGGAGTTCAGGTTCCCTTATTTTTTTTTGGTGTCTTTTATGATGCCCACCCTGATCTGTCCACTTGCTTTGCTCATACAGCAACTCTCTCAACACCATCCTATATGTGTTCTAAATCAATGTTTATTTTGCATTCTTGGGTCAAAGCCCACAAATTAAAGCCTTTTGCAAAACTGGTAATTGGAGAAAGTGAGCTGTTTACATTAATAACGAAGCTCTATCCCCCATGTTGATTCTTTTGCCAAATAATTTTGTGGAATTCTGTGTGGGAAAATGTCAGTTGTTGGGGAAATACCAGCTTTGAGTCCTGCCAGTTCATGAGAACTTGCATTTAGTGCCAGACAATGGGGTAAAAGAGCAAGTGGTGCCCGTGGCCTTTACTTGCCTGGAGGTGTTTTTTGGGGATTTTCACATTTCCTTGCAGCACTGGATGTTTGGAGCTGGGGAATAGGATGTAGACAAATGTAATTTTTCTTTTGGCTGTGGAGTTAGTTTAAGGTTTTATAAGCCCTGGCTTCTTGTTTTTTCCCCTTCCAATCAGCCTTAGCTGACTGTGTTATATAAACATAGTGGCAATATCCTGATTTAAGAAATAAATTATAAAGAAAATGTATGAAACGAGTAGAACAAAGCAAGGTTTTGGCAGTGCAATCCTACCCTTCCTGCTTCCCTCAGACCATAAAAATCTCTTGGCAGTTGGGTTCTATTTACAGGCAAGATTGGTATTGTTGTGTTTCCCAGTAACACTCTCTTTATTCAATATAAATATTCGTGCTTGACTAAGGTTACACATGACCTGTGCCTGCAGGGGCAGTTTGTGGTTTTTAGTCCTGTTCCCCCTGCAGGATTTTGGTGCCTTGAGCTTAAACCAATTTTCTCTTAAAGAATTCATGCACAGGCCCAGGGGCCTCAAGGAATCACGGGGTTGGCTTGAAAATCAAGAGATTTTCACACAAAATTTATTTGGGATTTTTTTCCTTTCACCTCTGTTTTTTGAGACAGTATTATGGACGACCCCCCCCCCGATGGAATGTTAGGAAACCTGTTAGTTTCATGAACAATTTGGGATTAGAGCCACTGGTTCCTGTGGTTTGAGTCCTTTGGAAATTGGTCTGTCCTTTGTTTTATTCACATATAGCTCAAAATTCCTTCAGGTATTGACTCAGTCTTATTGCAAGGCAAGGACATAATACATAAACCCATCAATAAGTAATTGAAGACAATGTTAAGTTTGCCACTGATGCATTTGACTTGATTTCAGTGTGGGTAGAATTGAACAGGTCCTTTTGTGCCTCACACAGGAAATAAAGGTGGAGAGGAGGAATCTGTTGTTAAGGGAAACTCGTTTTTATTATCTGGCTCGCAGTGTTTCCCTCCCGAGCCTTTTGTTAAAGCAGAGATGTTACTGGAGACAGAACAAATGGCTCAGAAGAGGATTTTCCAGCTACCTGACAGGTTTTGCTGGGTCTTTTGCAAATGGAGCAGAATTGCTTCCCCAAAGTGCAAAACTCAAGAACTTGCTTTATTTTTTTGTAAACAGGCTCAGGGGAAAAAAAAAAAAAGGAAAAAGGGTTTTACCCTGGGTAAAAGGTGTATTCTGTACATGTGAAGTCTCTGTTGACTGGATGAAATTGTAATGATCTCAAAGACTAAAGAACCAGAGAATTATGGAAACCAGCCCAGCCCAGCAGCCAGTCATTCTCATTTCATGTTAATGTTCATTTGTCATAGCTGAAGGTATTAATCAAAGGAAGAAAAATGCTTGAACGTTGGGCTGAGTTATTTTTTCTCTTGTTGGGCATATTAGGGATTCATACACCCAGTGCTGAGGGGAAGGAACTAACCCCTGTATTGTCCCATCAGTGCTGCTTTGCAAGTGCTGCAAGGTTTGGTACTCTGGGCATGTGATGGGACTTTGTGGCTGCAGATTCTGTGACCTTGGGTGAGTCACATCATCTTTGTGTCTCCATTTTCCACTGGAGGCAGGTGGGTGTATTTCTCCTCTGACAGAATTTTTCACATAGAACAGAAAGCATTTCTCTTGGACAAAGGGATGTCCCCTTACCATCTATATTTCTGTGGAGAAACCAGCAAATTACAGTTCTGAAGACATCTAGTTATTAAAACTGAGCACATAATAATGCCTCCCTCGGTGGGAGGGAGCAATTAACAGAGGATTAATAATGTGAAGCACCCAGTGTCTCATCACTTTGACCTTATTCTGAGTTTCTGCAACACCTTGGAGAGCCCAGGAAGGCGGAGCACCAGAGCTGAGAGAGTGATGGTTCTATAAACTAAAGTCTTGCACAGTCTCTGACCAAAGAAATAATCCATTTAAGTCCTGTGTTAATCCTGTAATATATTGCAGATTCAGAAGTAAGGCATGTGTTTTGCAGACCATCATTATAATGATATAATATCTCAGCCAAATTGGGCTGTAGGGGCAGGAGAGCTGCTGTGGGGGGTCCTGAGCAACATCAGGTGGGAAAGGTTTAGCTGGTTAAGTCGGTGCTGCTGAGATGGTGAAGGGGAAAAATTTAAGGCAAGGGCACTGGAGGAACAACTGAGGAGGGATTTTTGTAAGTACACGCCAAAATCAATCTGTAATTTCAGAAATGAAAGCTAATTTTGTCAGCTTTTACCCAGCAGGACATGAAGGCACCATCCCTTCCAAGGCTGCAGTTCTGGGTGGTGTGGGTGGATCACCATGTGGGATGCAGACAGGGGTGCTGGTTTAGGGGTGCTGAATTAGCCTTTCATGGATCCACAGCATGAGCAATAAATCCATCCATGGCAGCAGAGTGAGACAAGTGTGACACAGGTGAGGTGACAGTTCCAGAAGGTGTGGAGCAGTCCAGAGCTGTCACTGCACTGGCTGCAGGACCAGTGTGACAACCACGGCATCACCAAGGCTGGAAGGGACCTTCAAGGTCCAGTTCAACCATCTCTCCAGCACCACCATAATTGCCCCTAGTGCCATGTTAAGGTGCCTCTTGAATGCTTCTACAGGGACAGTGACTCCACCACTTCCCTGGGCCACTCACTCCAGCACCTGACCGCTCTTTCAGTGAGAAATGTTTTCCAATATCTAATCTGAACCTTCCCTGAGGCCTTTTCCTCTCATCCTGTCTCTTGAGACATGGCATAAGAGTCTGACCCCCCAGCTCCCCCCTCCTGGCAGGGATTGCAGAGCCAGAAGGTCCCCCCTGAGCTTCCTTTTCTCCAGGCTGAGCCCCCTCAGGTCCCTCAGCTGCTGCTCCAGCCCCTTCCCAGCTCCATTCCCTGCCCTGGACACACTCCAGCCCCTCAGAGTCTTTTTTTTTTTTTTTTTTTTTAAGTGAGGAGCCTAAAACACCCCAGGCTTGGAGGTGCCCCAGCAGTGCCAACACAGAGGGACAGTCACTGCCCTGCTCCTGCTGCCACACTGTCCCTGATGCCCTCCTGGCCTCCTGTTGGTGCCGGGCCATCACAGACACGGGTTATTCATCCAGGTTCCTGCTGCTCAGGTTGCCAGAGGGACACAGAGCAGCTCCAGGACTGCTGAAATTGGAGTGCACATTAATCATGCTCAGTGTCAGTGTTGCTATTGGGCCACCGGTGTTTCTGTCAGAAAAAACGTGGTCTCCTCAATGATTGTGCTGCAATACTGGAAACCTGTTGTGATAGAGACTGGCTGATCCCCTTCTCTACTCCCAGTAAAATCTATTTCCATTTCTAATTCTGAAGAGCAGCAATAGAAATGGTTGTAGTTTGCTTAAAATGCAGTCCATCAGACAGAGAGAATGTGCTAAATGCGAGTGGGGGCAGAGGTACCTGGTGAGGAATGGCTGTGCTTAGTGCAGCTGCATTTTGAGGAAGACTCTGTGAGATAAAGTGCTTTACTCCTTGACCTTAGACAAGCAATAGCTGACTGAACAGGTTGTGTAGAAATTAAATAATGTTTCTGGAAATTCTGAAACAAATGTGCTGCCTTTTTCTTTTGCCTTTTTGTTTTGTTTTGGTTTTTTTGTTGTTTTTGTTTTTTGTTTGTTTTTTTTTGTTTTTGTTTTGGTTTGTTTTTTTGTTTCTTTTTTTTTAATGTATAACTTTTACCTGCAGTTGTTTCACATTATATTATTGGTGTGCTGCCTTTCTGAAATGTAACCACCTGATATATGCAAATGCACATTAATGTGTGGGCAGGTTTTGCCTAACAATTTTCCTGGAAGGGATTGGAACTGTGGCAGAGAATTGCGTTTTGAGCAGTGACAGATATCTGAAATACAGGTAATTACCATGTGGGGAGAGGAGCATGTTCACAGCCAAGGGGATGAGAGGTATCTCAGCACAAGTTTCTGATGGAGATGTCCCGTTGCCTCCTGATTTCTGCTCCCACTTCAGTCAGCAGAGCTCACTCTGAGGCTCTGCATTTACCCACAGACCACGTTATGATTCTGTAGAAGAGAACACAGTGATACAGTTGTCCTAGAAATCAGTGGTGCTCAGGGTAACTGTGCAGCTCCTTTCTCCATAATCAAGTCCTTGAGAGGGATTTTAAACCCTTGGCATTGCAGCAGATTTGTTTTCTGCATTGTTGTCCTTGGTGCAGTGTTTGAAAATGAAATTACACAGAGGGCAGACTTTCTATTGGGGGGTGTGAGCTCCTCCTGGGTAATGGATGATGCAGTTCAGGCATGTTTTGGGATGTGGGCTCTAAAGCTGGGAGAACAGGCCTGCCAGGGGAAGCAGGAGGGGAGGTTACAACTGAGGTGAGACTGGCTTGAGGGCAGATCCCTTTTAGTGTGTGTTCTCTGGAGAGGAGGTGGCATCTGAACATTTGCTGGTGCAGCTTTTGCCCCTGACTGTGAGAAGGCACCGTGGGGAGTTTACACAGCCAGAGTTTTGCAGGTAATTTTTAGATGTTTGAAACAACCTGCCCTGTAGCAAAGAAAAATACTCTTCCCCCTGTGTATAACTTTCTGGGTTGGTATGATCCTGTGTGTTTGCACTGTTGTCATGAAGGGCTTGGTGTTTGAGTTGGGTCCACTGAGCTTGGGCAAAGACGAACATAATGCACTCCATTGACTTCAGACCTGACCAGTCTTGAATAGGTGTGGGTGGGCTGAAAAGAGATGTCATTCTCTCAGGGAGTTGGGAACAAGCAGAAATCTGTTTTTCTTATGTTCCTGCATGTTATACATTAAAATTTTTCTTTTAGCATGACAGGTGGTGTGCTTTCTTATACCATGGGACTGTTTAATTGGTGAGTAGAAACTGAAAGGGAATTGATTTGACAGTAGAATTGAATTAATGGGCAGATGTTCTCTCTGAAAAGCATCTGCACTAGTGCAGGATGTTGGTGTCCTTAACTTCCTGCTTGTCACCTCTTTTAGAAAAACAACCCACTGAGTATTTTGTGTGGATAGATTCTAGTTCATCCCAGGCAAAAGTTGCCAGGTGAGTTGATGCCAAAAATAGAAACTCCTTAAGGTGATCGGGCTGATCTCATTTGAAGTGAATTGGAGCAGTTTGTGTGCAGTTACTGCATTAGTGATGACACCTGGTGCAGACAGGATGAGCATCCACAGATATGGACAGCCCAGCTAAGGCTTTAAGAGAAGAGTAAAATACTGTTCCCTTTGAGTGTCTGAGAGCAGGAAATGCTGGTCACCAACCCAGTGCATCCCAAGCAGCACACTTTCACCCTGCTGTCATGCAGAGTAGAAATGCAGGTTGACAAACAATTTAAAAGGATCTCCTAAACCCTGCAAGGTCTGGCAGTGGCTCATCCCAGCTGCTTCCCATCCCCTCTCCTTCCAGACACTGGGTGAGGAACTGGAACACTCTGTTTGCTCCCGAGGCATTTTATTGACAGAAGAGAAGAGCTTGTCAGGGAAGAGCTTTTCTCAGGTACATTGCCCTGGAGTTCCTCAGATGTGACTGGCTCTATTTTAGCTGAAATTGGAAAAATGTAAATGAATTGCACCTCTGTTTTGGCAGTATGACCTTGAGGGTAGCAGGGTCAGCAGTCTCGCTCCAGGATGAAATACAGATCTGCTGCTGCTGGAAGAAGGAAGGGGAGAATTGCTGGGTACATATTAATGTTGCATCTGGTGCCTCATGTCCAGAGGCTGAGAGATGAATCCTGTTTGCCAGGGACTGTTTGCTCTTCTGCACCATCTCAAGCGAGCTGTGCATGTCTGTGTGTGCAGCAACACCAGGAGGAAACACAGGAATGTACCAGAGATGCACAAAATCCATTGTCTCCAAGAAAACCCAGAAATCTGGAGAGTATAAAGAGAAGCTCTGCATCTTTTGTTCTTTTCCTTTGGCTTCCTTCACCTTTCTCTTCTGTCCAACAAGTATCATTTGCCCTTTTACTGAGAAAGTTTCTGTGACATTTAGGTCTGGCCAGGTTTTGTGATGGGCTGGGATTACTGGAGTTTATTCACACAATCTCCTTTGAAAACCTCAGTTTCAACAATTCACCTTTCACTCATAAAATGGTGGTTCTTGCACATCTTCACAGAGGTCACTGAGTCAGTTGGGTCAAGTGTGAGGAGGTCATACATACCTAATAATATGTATAAAGGCTTTTAGTTTTTTTCTTTTTTAAAAAAAATAAGCATGTGGTGTTTTAATAATGAGATCAGGTCAATGATAACATTTTACCTGGAGCTATTGGAATGTGTGTGTGTGTGTGTGATAAATTATAATTAAGTTAAAAAAAATCATGATTCCCTTAAAAGTTAACCCTGTAGTTTTCATTTTCATTAGGACCCTGAAAGTCCTAAGCAGAGGAACTTGAGTGCTCATGTGGGGAAAAAAATCAGACTACAACAGTGAGTGACCAAAGGGAAAGCTAACACAGAGTTCATGGGGAAGAGAAAGTGTGATCAGTCAGGGAGAAATTCTCCAGATGGTCAGGAGTGTGAACTGTCAGTCCTCCCCTTTGCAGGAGAAATATTGCAGGAGTTCTGTTTGCTGGGAGAACTGGGATAGGCTGCTGGAGTATGTGCAGCTCCACATCCATACCACGGGAATTTGTATGTACATGCTAATTAATGCAAAGAGTCACAGATTTAAACACTGTTTTAAAGAATATATAGTTGATGGGGAGACTTTTATTTTTCTGCCTGCCAAGTGCCCAGCATTACCCTTCCAATGTGTCACTGGTTTTGGGGGGAACACACTCACATGAAGAGTTTTGAGCTTCCACAGATGGACTTTGCATGGAAAAATGTCATTTTCCTTCTCTGCAGTGCTCCAGGGATGTGCTGGCAGCAAAGCCAAGTCTAGTGCCTGGTTGAGCAGAACTGGGTAATGTGGCCATGGCTGGTTTGTGCCTGGGGAGTGGGAAAACAGAAACTCCTGGTGCTGTTACTGATCCCCACACAGTTATTTCTGTCCCTTTCATGGAACAAGGCTGCTGTAAAAGCCTTTTCCTCTGCAGGTGGAATTGGAAATACAGAAATAAATTATGGAGAACCAGGGTGTCTCCTGTCAGAATAAATATTTAATGAGAACAAGGGTTGAGCCTATTCAGAAGCACAAGGGCTGATAGTGAAGTACTATATGAATGTTAATTTTAATGTATAAAATACATGCTTGAACTTAAAAATGCAGAGTGAACAGCCTGAGGGGCAAGAGTGTATTAAGTCTGTGACAGCTTTCTCTGTGGGTGAAGATAATGTAAAAGTGGTTTTTATTTTTCTCCCCCCAAACCTATTTAATTTACCCCCAACCAGTCAGGGGACAGAGCAATCTCGGAGTGCTTCCTCTGCAAAGCAATTCTTGGAGGCTTTTGTGCTTTCCCAGGGTATCCAGGCTGTGCTCACTCTGACCATGAGGTTCATTTAACTGCTTCTGTGTCAGATTTAAAAACATCAGAATAAAGATCCTTTGTGATCCCTCTCCATTCTGTTCTTTTCTCTCACTCAAAGCCTGTGCCTTTCTCCTCTGTCAAAGATCTCTGTGCTTGCTTTGCTGTCTTGGAGGTTTCCCACGTGCCTGAAGGTAAAGCCACTTGAAATAGTCTCCCTGTCCAAACTTCCAGCTGGAGTACCTATTAATTTTTCTGAGTGCAGTCATTAAGGCCATAATACCTAATGGGTGCTTTGTAAATGCCCTCAGCCTGGGGAGGGAGATGTAACTGGGGCCTCCAAGGCTCGGGACTGACTCACTATTGATGCTTTCAGTGGTTTGCCCAGTCCATAACGTGGAGGCATAAATAGACTCCAGCCCTTGCATAACAGGGGCATGGCCTCCAGTAATAAAATAAAGAATGAAGGACACTGCCAGTGCAGCCACTAATGCATTTGGTGCACTTGCATGACCTCAGCTGGCCTGTTTTGTTGGGTTTTTTGTTTTTTTGTTTTTTAATTTCTAAAGAAGAAATGGTAGTATTTTGCCTGGGTAACATTTCCAGTGGGCAAAACTTTTTGTTAAATGCTTTGCAGTTCACAGGTGAAAAGATTTGGAGACAGAAATGCATTTAAATTATTATTGGGCTGACATACTGTGTTAAAACAGTAGTTCCAGACTCAGCTCACAGCAGACTGTCAAGGACAAGAGTCACCATCATCCCTCTGTTTAGGGCTCTCTGTTTTGGTAAGAACTGTAACACAGTCTGTTCTCTCTCCCTGTTTGCTCCCTGCAGGCACAGGGTTGCTGCAGGAAGTGGTTTATCTGGTGAGTCAAGGAGCTGATCCAGATGAGATTGGGTTAATGAACATAGATGAACAACTTCCAGTCCTGGAGTACCCTCAGCCTGGTCTGGACATCATCAAGGTACAATTGGTGCAAAGAAAGCCTTTCAGCATTTGGATATCTCTTTCCTCTGTTCCATCTTTATCACTTCATTTCATCCTGTGTCCTTGTCCTTTTCATCACTGCACTCAGTTTGTTGGAATGATTCAGGGTTTTATTAGGTTATTGAAAAATTGCTTTTATTCGGCTTTATTGCACTCTATTTGATGCTTTAGATGTTTCTCCATGTCCTTAAGATCTTGGCATGGGTTTTCTGAATGAAAGTTCCAGGCTTCTCTTGCTTATGTAAACAGGAGCTGCCCAAAGGAGGCAAATTTGCTTTGATTTCTTCGCTGAGTTTGTGAAAGAGGAACCACAAACACAGAGATCTATGGATTTATATTCCCACTGCTCTAGGTTTATACATCCAGATCTTTGGGTTCACAGATCCTGGATCTCTGCAGACTGTAGTGTAGTTTGAGGAGTTAGGAATACCCTGCATTACCCTGTTTGACACATTCACACACTCTGATGAACCCCTGGGCCTAATTCTGAGGATAAAATAAAATGCAAGGGTCAAACTTGGAGGAACTTGGGGGTAGTGCTTTCAGAACTTCCAATAGTTTTCAAGACATTTCAGTGGAATCAAAGTTAGTTTGATACCAAGAATCTTCAACTATTATGTTGTCATTCTGAGGAGGTCCTACAAATGGAAGTAGTTGGAAAACAAAAGGGATTAAACCCCCAAAACAACAAAAACCCCAATAGCTTTTTTATATTTAAACCCCAGATGTAACTCCCTGACCTAATTTCTAGTGCCAGACTGGTCCTAATTGCGGAGGTGAATTTGTGAATGGGGCTCAGTGAAGGGCTTCAAGTGACACAGCTGGGGAAAGAGGTGCCCAAGTGGTGCTCAGTGAGGAACAATTCCCTCTGCTTTGTTTCAGGAACTGACCTCTCCTCGCCTCATCAAGAGCCACCTGCCCTATCGGTTCTTGCCTTCAGACCTCCACAATGGCAACTCCAAGGTACAAGTGACATGAAATCCTTTTTTTTTCCAATACATTGGCAGCAGTTGGTGAAGTGCTTTGGGGAAAATCACTCAATAAAGTGCTTTTTTCCCCCACATCACAGGTCATATACATGGCTCGCAACCCCAAGGACCTGGTGGTGTCCTATTACCAGTTCCACCGCTCCCTAAGGACCATGAGCTACAGGGGAACCTTCCAGGAGTTCTGCAGGAGGTTTATGAATGACAAGTGTAAGGAGCTGTTCTCTCTGCACACATTTATTTCCATCTCTGCATTCCTCCTGAACTGGATAAAGGTGCATTTGTTTTGCATATACAGCAAGGAGGTTCCTACAGAGACCTGGAGTTGTCCATGCAAAGTGTGGCCATGCTTTCTGTAAAGAACTGCCTTGTATTTGACCCCCTGGGCTCAGCAGTGTCCAGTCAGGTCAGGCCTAGCTCTGGTCTGCTCTCCTCAAATTCAGTTTGCTGTTCTCCAGCCTGGGACAGGGAGGAGCTGTGTAACACTAACAGGAAGAAAAAACTAAAGGCTGCAGGGTATTTAACAGGCCTTCAAAACCTTTGCTGCTTTTGCCTTCACGTTTGTGCAGAGAGGATTAATCTGTTTTCCTATTCCAGCCCACCTTCAGTTTTCTCATTGAAAATCCCTAAAATTGGGATGTTTGCCTGTAGCCCATGAAAGGAACTTCCAGACCAGAGGAATAAGAAAATCACATTAGAAGGACTTCTAAGACAGGAGGAAAGTTGGGTGCTCTTTTGCATGTAAGAATCCCAGGAGTTCTTCATGTCTTCATCCTGTAGCAGCTGATTTATCACAACCTCCCAGAGTCAATAAAACTTCACAGCATGTTCTGTGGCCATAACTGTGCTAATGTTTGTAGTACAGGAAATTTAGCATTTAGCTAAATAAATGTTTTAATCTCATGGAAGCAATGCAGCAGAATTCTGGTAACTGGGACATTTCCAATGGACAGAGAGGTCAGGTTCACAGGGAAATCGTTTTAATCAGCTGATTCATTTTCAGTTTTTATAAAGGCACTGGGAAAATTGCTTTTTTGTTGTTCCCATTAAGATTTTCACACATGAAGCTAACACATCAGCCTTCCACTTACCAGAATCAAAGAATTCATTTTCAAAGGGAAAAGGTGCCTTCAAAATACAAACCTAAAACGTTTGGGGTTTTTTAAAATTTTTTCTATGGCTGCTTTGCTGAAAAGTCAAAACTGACCAAAAAAAAAGTAGGGAAAGAATGTGGAAAACTGCTTGTCATATTTGCTTAACTCCTGCATTGATTGTCTGAAGTACTTTGTGGGAATTTGTCACTGGTACCAAAGAACTGTGCAGAATGAGTTGTCTTTTTAGTGAGCAACAAAAGCCATTCTGTAGATTATGAGTACACTGGTCCTGGTCCCAGCCTGTGATATAAGGGGAGTATCCCATCCCATCCCCCTGAACTTTTTGGGAGCACTCAGCACCTCGTGGGCGTCAGGAAACTGAACTTACTGTGTATTTGAGGTAACCAATAACACTGTAATGAAACTGTTCTGGCATCTCCACAGAAATCAAGTGGAAGTGTTCAGAAAATAACAGTAGAAGAGAATAAGTCCTAGATTGTGGCAGAGGGTCAGAACATGTCATGATAAATGATTCTGTCAGTCCATCCTGTGTTTTTGGGATGACCATGAAGCATTTTTACAGGTCTGTGTCCTCAGTGCTTGTTGAAGAAAGGAAAATGGTTGTGAGCAATTAGAGGATGCTCTGTGGGACTTCTTTAGCTCAGTTGGTTAAAACTTGGTTATAATAATGCCAAGGTCAGGGGTTCAATCCCCTGTGTGGGCCACTGACGTAAGAGTTGGACTCGATGAGCCTTGTGGGTCCCTCCCAACTCAGAACAGTCTGTGAATTTTCCCTCCGTGCTGTATCAAACTCACAAGTGCAGGAGGCTGTGCTGGGGTGTGTCCATTGCAGGAATTCACACAGCCTGGAGCCACTGGAAATTTGTCTTCTGTGTATCTTTTATTTTAGCTTCTGTTATTTCTGTTCCTCATACTGAGCTCCAAGAGGCTCCTCATGAAATATGGTGGCATTTTCAGTTGAGCATTTTATCCTTGTGCTAAGTCAGTTCTTTTGAAAATTCCAAACTGATAGAAAAACCTCTTTTCAAATTAAGTTTCTTGCTGTACATGGGTGAAAATGAATCACTGCTCTCCTGGGGCTGTGAACCACTCTCCTTTATTTTCCCCTTTTTGAAAATGGCTTAATAACCCAAGTGTTCCCTTTCCTCCTGCCAATCCTCATGTCTTTGCAGTAGGATATGGGTCGTGGTTTGAACACGTGCAGGAGTTTTGGGAACACCACCTGGATGCCAATGTGCTTTTCCTCAAGTACGAAGACATGCACAAGGTAGGTCAGATGTAGCAAAATTATATTTTAATTACATTTAGTATCCTATTTAGAAGCAGATTTTGTGCCTGATTTATTTGAATGTCCATATTTGGACTCCCTAATGTGTGCTACTATTTTTAAGGCACTGGAATTCAGCAACTTGTATGTACTTTAAGCACTCTCATATACATATGAATTTACTCAGGGCTCTGACTTTGGCACCAAACTACTTGCAGAGAAGGCAGTGATGGGAAACTGTTCAGTACTTGCTACACTCAGCCCTGGGCTTTCATTAAAACAAGTGTCTTGCTGTACGTGCTGTATCAGTGGGGAAAAAAGGGTGTATAATCTGTATTTTGTCCTATATATATATATGGCATTTTTTCTGATTATTTGGTTGTTCTTACTGATTCCTGTGAAACTGTTGAGAACAATTAGGTGTGATCACGTAGCATAAGGTGAACATAATTACTGGGTCCTTGCAGTATGCTGGCTAATAACCCCAATTTAATCAGAAATCTAGTGGAAATATAACATGGAATATTGCTTTCCATTTCTTAGTGCAGTATGGTATTTTTAAGAATGAATGAAAATATTTCAGAATTTTTTTTTTACTGGAAAACTAATGCAAACACTGGAAAAAAAGAGCTCTTTTTTCTAAACCTCTGAAAAGGCAAAATCAGGGCAGACCTCAGTGAAGTTGGGTAAATTATAATTCCAGCTTTGCTGAGCCTTCTGCTGGAGTGGGTTGCTGAGAGGAGACGTTAGAAAATCGGAATAAGTGAAGTTTAGTCAGAATTGTTTCAAACCCGTGGGTTTGTGTGATTTATTTTCCTAGCTGTGCTTGCTGCTGGAAGCTGGAGGCATCAGAGTGCCTTTCTGCTTCCTGATAAACATTACTATTTTATCCTTTCAGCTCCAGAAGTCTTACTCATACTGAGGAACCCCAGAACTCTGAAGGTGCAAATTAATGACTGATTAATTGAAATTAATTCCCAGTAGATCCTTTCCACCTCCATGAGTGCAGCCCCTGAGGCTGACACTGAAAAAAGAAGGGATGTTCTAACACTGGTGATCATTTATTTTCCCAGCACCAAAAATCCAAGTGACTTTTGATTCCTCCAAAATGCAAAGTGGAATTCCAAAGGGCTGAGGGCTTGGGATAGTTTTGATCCAGGCCTTCCCAAGTAACTGATGGTAGTGCTGATCCTTGATGACAAGACATTTGCCTCAAAAAGACTGCAGGTGTTCTCTGAACGGGGAAGCATCACAATTGCTTTGCAGCTCCCCATTCTGATCTCTGAGCAGGTTACATGACTGTGTTCTCTGCCCTACCCTAATTACTCAGAGTGTGTTTATTTCTAGCAAAACTGATGGTGGCAAAATGTCAGGAAAGTGGTGTTTCTACAACTTCTGCACTCATGTTTTTCACACTCATCAGAGTATAACTAAATTTGAAATATTTAAACCCACTGGGATAAAAAAAGAAAAAGTCCTTTAAAATATTGTACAATAAACTAAGGTTGAAATACTCTCTTGCAGGACCTTGCAACGATGGTTGAGCAGCTGGTGAGGTTCCTGGGAGTGTCCTATGACAAGGCCCAGCTGGAGGGCATGGTGGAGCACTGCCATCAGCTCATTGACCAGTGCTGCAACGCAGAGGCCCTTCCTGTTGGCAGGGGTATGTTTGGAACCGTCTGGAACTCCTCTTGGAGCAACTCGGGGACCTCCAGGATGTGCTGAGGTGGTGGTGGAATATTGCTGTGGAAATAACAGGAGGCAACTGCCTGTTGGTGCAGTCTGGGGGTTGGTTTGTCTCAAAATAAAGTGAGGTGGAAGTGACTGAAAGGGAGGGAAAATCCACAATTACCAGTGTACATTCAACAGCATACAGAGAGTGCTCTGCTCCTTCTCACCTTTGCCATGCCAAAGCCCACACAATTCCATGACTTTACCCTGACCTAAACCCTTGTATTTATCAGGTATTTTACAATAGCAGATATTTCTGCTTTTAATTTCTAAAATTACAAGGAGCTGTAGAATCCCTTCCCTTGTGACCCGTTTCTGTTCACTGCCTACTTTAGCTGTGAAAGTGTGTTCAGCTTCCAGATGTTTGTTCTGCTGAGGGTTTTCTTTGGGAGCCTGAGGGTGCCATTTGATCTGTTCATACATCTGTCCTTTGACAGTGTCAAGTAATCAAGTCCTTTCTCTTTGAGAAGGATGAAGGACTGAACTTGGGCTCCCTCAAATTGTTCTCTGTCTCCTGTTTTACAGCACTCAGTGGCTTCTTTTAGAAATGAGGGAATATGATCAAGGTGATCAGTTCCTGTGTCAGCCTCAGCTGTCCCTTGTCCAAAGAAAAAATCACTTTATGCACTAATTAAATCCAGTTTTATGTGGAACTCTGCCTTGTTTGTCCATCCATAGCTGTCTTAGCACTTTTTGGTACGTGACCACAGAGTGTTTCAGAGGAACTAATTTACAGGTTATTGTCCTCTACTCAGGGATCACAGCCTGGATATTTTGCTCTTGGATTTCAGTGATTTCCACACCACCTCTCTCAGCCAACCTCCATGTCACCTGCACATCGTATCACCTGTAATTTTTATGGTTATTTTCAAATCTGATAAAAATACCAAATATCACCAGGCCTTCTTGTCTACTAATTCTGCATCAGCAAGTTACTTACTCATTTGTCAGGCATTTTGTTGCCATTGTGTAGCTCAGTTGAACCCCCACTAAAATCACGTGCCTTACCAAAGTCAGGCTGTCATTTTAGCAGCACTCAGGTTTGTTTGAGAACAAGTTTGCTTTCCCATGGAGCTGCTTCTCTGGAATTCTGTCCTGCCTTTGTGTCTGTCCTCTCAGAGCCTGATGCCAGCAAATCAGCTCAGACTCTTTGTCAGAGTGACTTGTCCTGTTTGGGTGTTGGCACAAACCTTTCAGAGTGTCATGCTTGGAAAAAAGCCCCTCCTTTATCTGTAACAGAGAAGTCAGGGAGCTGCAGAGTTAATGTAATATTTTGTTACTTGTTCACTGTGTGCTTTTTAGTAAAAATACCCTTATTTTGAATTTCTTTTCTTTGCTGTCTCTGGCTTTTGCAATGTTTTGTTACTTCAGGATGTAGTTTCATTAGCAGAGCTCTGTCCCCTCTCTGTTGGTTTCTGTGGCAAAGAATGGTGGCAATAACATGGCAGCTTATTGTAATTTGTTTCAGATATTTTTAATTTGTCATTAGTTACTTTTACTTTATTATTTTGCTTTGTTTTAGTTCTTCATTTTTTTTTCCTTTTAGCACATTGATCTTTACTCTGAAGATAACCCTGAGCTGCTGTGAAAGCAGAGCAATGATTAGATATGTTACTTGTATTTGACTCTTATCACATCCTAATTTACGCAGTGCATGATTCAAATCAGACACCAGGTGGGTGACTTTTTGACAAGCTATCAATTCATGTGGTAAAAACAAAAAAAAAGATGTTGCAAATGATCCACTGTGTGTGTGTCCTTTGTAAAACTTGTCCTTTGTCCTTACATGTTGTTAGGGAGGTGCAGAAATAAAAGGCTTTTCTTTACCCAGCAGAGGAAGAAAATATTTTCTATTTATTATTGGAAGTTTTGTGTTTTATGCTGTACTTCATGCAGTTATAGTGGCCTGAGCAAAGCTTAAATCAGTATTAGATGTTTATAATTGCAAGCATTTTCTTTGTTTTTTTTAATACTGGAGAAATTTGGTGAAAATAGTAAATGGCATTTTCAGTTTCAGGTTATTTTTATCTTTGGATGCTGAAATGAAATCAGGATGTTATCATATGTTCAAGAGCTGTAGAAAAGTCCTGATTTCATAAAACAGCCCTTGCCACATGTCATGTTAATATGTAATATGTAGATGTTTCAGACAGTTCTGTCTTTGGGCTCAATTATAAAGTTGCTGCATAAAAGCAATGGTAATTAAATTAAATGGGTATTCTTCTTATGCATCAAATGCATAATTAAGCTCCCTGCATGTAGCTTTGTTCTTGCTGTTATGATTAAACTCTCTGCTAGCACAGTCCCAATTCTCCTTTCATTTATTCCACTTGAACAAGCCTGGATTTCGTCTTTATATCCAGCATAAATGGGAGGAGGATTGGGCCTCTCAGTCTGATTACCCCGTGGGGCTTTCTCAGCCACCCTCAGTAACCCTGGGTGACTTTGAGTTAAATCAACTTTGGGCTGCACTGGGCCAGTTGCTGAGGGGTCAGCGGTGCCACCAAGTTAAGTAGAGTGGATAAATAATTCATGTTACAGCCACCCAAAGCTTCCTGTTCCTCGTGTTCAAAATGAAATTTTCAGTGGCACAAACTTGGTGTGTGGTGCTTGTTCTCTCTCTCAGAGAGAATCCAGGCACTCAGATTTAACAAACAACTTTCTCCATATGGAGGAATGTCAATTCATCTGTGCAACTTGTGTCTGGACACAAAATAATAGAAATTAGCAATGAGAATACCACACTTCAATAATCAGTTTAATGCTCCCCATTCCGTGGACCTTTTGGGTAGGTCTCTAACCAGTGAGTGCTGGAGGCACAGCAATTTAGAAATGTGTTATTATTAGCTGTTGGAATTATTCAACAACCAGAACCCCATCTTGCAATGAATGTCAGCCCCAAACCTGTGTTCATTTCTGCTTAAGGCACAGTACAGGCTCACACCAACCTGAATTCCTGCTGTGTAATGCTGGGCTGGTGCAGATGATGAGGTGAATGGTGCTGATTTTCAGGCTTTAACGGGTTGTGGCGGGGTAATTGGGTAAGACAATGAGCAGCCTTAGGTCTCATTATGCTTCCAATGAAAGCCAAGGCTGATTAGAACCTCACAGATGATGCCCTGCACAATCAGACTGTAGGTGTGCAGTGTCCTGTTACATCCCCTCTCTGACCTGTGTTCCCTCTCTGTGTTTCAGGGCGAGTTGGGCTATGGAAAGACATCTTCACTGTTTCAATGAATGAGAAATTTGATTTAGTTTATAAACAGAAGATGGGAAAATGTGACCTCACTTTCGATTTTTATTTATAAAAAATGCATGCATATGGTATCCAGATATAGCTAGAAGTGCTTTATGCATTCATTTATTACCTGCTGGACAAACTACTGTAGCTATTATGTGTAATAAGATTTAAAGGAAGAAAAACAATCTAAGCAAACCATATCAGATACAATTATCTTTGATCCTAAACAGCTGTTGATCTTTTAGAATTTAAATACACATGGCAGAACTTCTCAGCCAATACTGGAACATTCAGCTGTTGTGGAATGTATTATATAAGGTATGTATCATATATGCAACTAGAATGTACACCTTTTCAGCCCCACATTGATTATTTAATGTGTTTTATAAAAGCTTGTCACTAGCACCGAAATAAACGTCCTCAAACCAAATATAAAAGCATTATTTCCGAGGGAAACGAGGAACAGGCCAAAACATTATGTTAGAATGATCTCAGGGGTTAATTGTCACATTTATTTTTATAGCAGGTATAGCAAGTAGAAATAAATTCCATTCCAAAATAGTAAGTGGTAAGATCCTTAAGCCCTCAGTTCTAGTTCACTCCCACAAAACTGGGCTTAAAATCAAGGTGTCTGGTGCAGGGAATTTCTGAAGATCCATCTTCCCTGTGGAGATGGGATTTCTCCCACGGGGGACAGAGCAGTTGAGGTGCTGATGGCCTCCAGTTCCACTGAAAGGTGAGGGCACTCAGCACTTTATGGTTGTGCTCCTGGACTGCACCAGCCCCAGGGGAAGAGGAGAGTCGGTGCCAGTGTAAAGCTGGCAGAGGGAGCTGCAGCATCCAAGGATGTGCCAGCAGGTGGGAGTATTGCACAAAGATCCATGCAGAGCACAGCTCTGGGAATTGTTAGCCATGACTGGGCTGGATTATAATCAGGATTCATGTTTATTTCTGTATTTTTTTTGACTCTCCACGACAGGTTCACACACAGCCTGAAGCAGGCTACTATCACTACAGAACTCTCCCAAATGATTTTATTGCTCCATTATAGAATGACATCTATGCTTTTTAGGTTCTCAGCTGCAGGAGGCCCATTTTGTGCTAGTCAAATGTTCAGGGTCACCAGAAACTCTGAGGAAAGGACTAGCTTTTAGTGTTTCAGTTCTGTTGGGAAACTGTCAGTTGAGCAGCTGGCAAGTGGTGTAGCATGATGTGGCTTGACAGCACTTTTCCTTGTATATTTGTGAGTGAAAATGCTTTCAGTGAAATTTTATTTCTATTTTTATATTTTTAGTACTGTATGAATATTAAGCACTACACATTATACTTCTGTGCTTGCTTGCTTACTGAATAAAAGATGTGGTCCATGCCTTGTGGTTGCTCATTTTCTAGACCTACTCAGGCCAGGTGGTCTTTGCACAAGGAAATGGATCCTCTACCCTGCCCACAACTCCTCCCCTGGGACAGAAAAACACAGAAAGGTGGCTTTGGTTCAGGTAAGCACCTGACCCATGAGCTGTGTCTGACAGCAGCTCATCACAAACCCCTGGGCAAGAGACACACACCCACAACCTGTAACAAGCTGCAAGAACACAGAAAGAGGAGAATTCAGCAATAGGACAAGGGCTCAAGCTCTGCCAGGGGAAATTGAAGTTGGAGATCAGAAAAAAAATTCTTTCCAGAGAGAGTGCTCAGGCATTGGAATGGGCTGCCCAGAGAGGGGGTGGATTCCCCATCCCTGGAGGTTTTTAAACTGAGTGCCATGATCTGGTAAAGGGACTGGGGTTGGACCAAGGGTTGGACTTGATCTCAGAGGTCTTTTCCAACCCAATCCATTCCCTCTTGGTACAGAGGAAGACAAAATCCCCCCACAGTTCCTGCAGATTAGAGTCAGAAGAAAATTTCATTAGCAACAAAAATCTACCTAAATCACTTAATCCTGGAGTGCATGAGCAATGCAGCCTCCCTGACTGCCTGAATGGCTTCTCAGCCCCTAAAGCCAAGAATATTCTGCAGCCACGTTTTTGACAGCCAGGTCTGTACATTTATTGCCAAACTGAGCCTCTGCAGAGGGTCGCTCAGGCTGGAGAGGGCACAGCTGGTTTGGCCAGTTTTCTTGTCCTAAGGAGCTTGTGTGACAACCTAACAAAGCCTGGCCAAAGCCCCTTCCCACATAAACCATGGTGAAATTCTGCCTTTGGATCTCTAGTCCTGGGCATTTCAGTTTTTTCCATTAAAATCAGTAGGTAGTAAGTCCCTCCTTTGTGAACTTTCAGAACAAAGTGTACCCAAGACTCTGTGTGTACAAACAGACACCCCCAGGCCACATGCCCCAAACTGTCTCTGGAGAGAAATCCTCTGGTCCAAATGCGCTGCAAATGAAGAACAAAAATACCAGAAAACCAAGAGAATGACTTTTTTTCCCCTCCCCTCAACTACTCAAGGTAAGAAATTCTTGCACAGTTTTGTATACAAAGGGTTGAAGTGTTCATTGCAGTGAAGTTGGGCAGGAAAGAGGAAAGACAAGAAATCTAATGAGGAACCATTACAGATTTCAGCACTTCTGTGTAAGCCTCACAACACAACGTGGCACCAATAGTTCTGGCAACAATTATAAAGATTTATAGGCTTGAGTCACCATTAGTCTAGGCCATTCAGTTGTGCCTGGGCTATAAATAACATCACTTAGTAGCTACCAGCAAAGGTTTAAAGGGAGGATTAAGGAACTGCATTTGCTGCTCCAGTCAAAAAGGCTGAACAGGGATTCAGCTGAATCAAATAATATTAACCAAAATAATCCCAAACCCAGTGGCCACACCCGTGGGAAGGACATAGTACAGAAATGATGATGTGTGATCTCACTACAACACTGATTTCTTTACTGCAGGATCTGCAGAGTGGTGTCCTCTGGTGTTTGAATCATAAAACATGCAGAGGAGTATTTTCTGCTCCCTGTCATAGTGTGCATCACACAGAGCACAAGGAAGTGCAACCAGTGATCAGCTCCATTCTGGCAATGGAAAGAGTCTGCAAAAAAATGAGCATCTTCTTTTAAAAGTAAAACATACCTAGATTTTGGCATAATGAGGCTCAAGTGCCAAGTCATACTCCAGTAAGAACTGCTGGTTTACCTTCAGAGAGTGGCAGGGAAGTCAAGAACACTGATGTCACTTCACTCTGGTCCATCAGCATAAAAACCAGCCCTGTAAATAAGGAAGAGTGATGGCAAATCCTACAGGCAGACTGGAACAACTTACAGCTCTCAGGTTTGAATCATACTGAGGTGTATGTAACATTCTGGAACCATCTGAGCTGTGTGGGCTTCAAAACTGAGTGTGAGAAAAGTTTACAAAAATGCAGGGCAGGTCTTGGTGCTTTAGAACCCCAAGATGTGAGAATTATCTATTACATGGGGGAACTGCTATTAGCAGCACTGGACTCCTTAGAAAGAGTGAAGATCCCAGAACAGAATCACACAGAACATTCTGAGTTGGAAGGGCCCCACAACATGTTTACACCAATTGAATAGAGAACAGAAAGGAGAGGCCTTTGCACTCCCTGCTGATTCAGGAACCTACCTGAGGTTCTTTTGGGAAGCTCTGCTGTACCAGCATCACTGTTCTGGATTTTGCTCCTTCACCAGTGGGCACAATTGCAAAGCCAGGCAGCAGCCCTTGCTGTGCACAGATGACAAGCCCCAGCAATGCACTCGAGCAGTTTGAGAAGCTGCCACCTCCAGCTGTGGCCACCACAGAGGCAAGAGTGTGCTGGCTCCTCAGTGCTGTGGCTCACAGGCTGCCACGCTGGCAAACTGGCACGGATGGTGGCTTTGCATGATGGGCTCTTTGGTGAAAGGGCCACAGCATGTCCTCAGGTGCTGCCCTGCCTTGGAGGTGTCCTCCCAGCTCCATTTCAGGGCTCTTCCATGGGTCAGATTCCACCTGTGGAAGGTGGTCTGTAAAGGTGGGATTGTGTCCTTCAGCAAGAGGGAGAGACAGAGCCACACTGGCATGGGGAGAGTATTCACTCAAAGCTGCCTTTGGGAGGGATCCTGTGTGGCAGGAGGGGCTG
>JAWWEV010000043.1:55828871-55855932 GCA_035583235.1 Hafferia zeledoni
TTGTTGGAGTGTTTTTGTGAGCTGGGATGGTAAAAGTCTGTGTTGTTGTGTGGGCAACTCAGTGGTTGTTGTTGGTTTGTTTTTTCTCACATTTGTACATATATGTATTATGTCATATTCTGTTTTTAATTGTCTCTCTTTTGTATAATATGAGAAGCTTGCTATTTAGTGTTTGAGGGTTTTTTTTCTTTCCCTCCTCTTTGTTGTTTTTTTTCCTTTCCCTCCTCTTTGGGTATTTTTTCTTTTCCCTCCTCTTTGGTTTTTCTTTTTTTTAATTTTCTCTCCTCTTTGGTTTTTTTTCCTTTTCCCTCCTCTTTTTTTTTCCCTCCTCTTTTTTTTTTTTTCTTTTCCCTCCTCTTTGCTTTTTTTTTTCTTTTCTCTCCTCTTCAGTTTTTTTTTCTTTTCCCTCCTCTTTTTTTCCCCTCCTCTCTTTTTTCTTTTTTTTTTTTTTTCTTTTCCCTCCTCATTGTTTTTTTTCCCTGCTCTTGGGGTTTTTTTCCCCTTCCTCTTGGGTTATTTATTTTTGTTTTCCCCCTCTTGGGTTTGTTTTTGTTTTTTTTTTTCCCCCCTCTTGGGTTATTTTTTTCGCCTCCTCTTCAACTGTGCCAGAGCCACAAACTCGATCTGCGTGGGGGATTTCAGAGCCTTAATTGTTCTCCAACAGATGCAGAGATTGACAATCTTTCAAGGGAAATCAAATGAAATAAAGGACAAGGTTACACTGATCCTTCTACGTTAAGTTGTGTAAAATAAACTGTGCTTGGCTTTAAAAAGAAACAGCTCAGAGAGAATGAAGGTGAGGTTCACTATTTGTAAAAATAAAACAGTGAAGCTTTCAAGAAAAGCATTTTATTCTGCAGGTTTATTTATTCTTCCAAGGGAAGAAAAGGCTGTGATCTCGTGGTTCTGACTGGAACACTGGAACATTTCCTCATTTTTCTGTTAGTTGGAAACTGCCTTCTGCATTTCCATCTAAACTGATCAGAAATCCAACATTTGCCAGAGCCATCCATCTTGTGACTGGAGTGGGACCTGCAGGGCTTGGTGTGTGGACACCTGGGAAACTCTGATCAATTAAATTATTGAAATGAGAGCCAAATCCCTCCGTGGCTGTAAATGCTGTAATTCTTCTTAGGATGGGAAAGCAAGCAGAGCTCTTCTGATTGATGGTAACTGAGGATCTTGCCCTAATGCTGTAGGAACGTACTTAAAAATATAAGCAATGGTTCTGATTTATGGCTTTTTATGCACTGGTGTGAATTCCAAGGAACATATAATATAAATCAGGGGCTATTCAGGGCAGGTGATTCATGCACTGATGTTTTCAGGTGTAAAGGCATTGTAAGTGAGAGGAGAAACAGGCTCAGGGTTAGATGGAACTTTAAATTTGTTTGCTCTGTATCAGTAAACTTTGATTCTTGTGGGGCACGGGCTGTGGCAAACCAATTCTTAGCAGCCCTGATGCACAGATACTTCCACCAGAAAGTGTGTGGAGTCCAGAAAAATGCCCGTTGGTTTTTACAGGAGCACTTTGAAGCTCCGTTCTGGTTTTCTAATGTCAAAGAGAGCTTTGCTAATGACTTGAGCAGCAGCAGGATGTGCTGCTACTTACCATATTCTTGGTGCAGCCTAATTACTGAGCTCCACTGCTGCCTGAGCTGTTTGAGCATCCTTTTGTGAGCTAATTGACTCCAATATGTCTGTTGGTGCTGTAAAAAGGGCCGAGTGGTAAATTCAGTGTGTGCTGACTGTTCCCTGGCACAACACGGTCCATGTCCACACTCCTAAACACTTCTAACCCCTTGGAACAGGATGGTTGCCCCTTGGGATGGGTTTCTTGCCAAATTACCTCCTGAAATGTGCCCAAGAAGCTGCATGACCCAAAGTGGGGTTGAATCCCCTGGGCCATTATTCCAGCAATTGGGGTGTACAGAGGATGAAGATGCAGCGCCCAGCACGGGCTTCATTTGCAGCTCGTTAAGCAGTGGGATGGTTTAATCAGAGCTACTTAATCGGTTTGATAACACAATGATTGTTTAAGTTGTCAGGTTGTGTTTTCTCTCCCCCTCCCCTCTTTCTCCCTTTCCGTTTCATTCCCCCCAACAGACCAAACCACTGAACTAGAACATGAAAACTTGAAGTGTCCTGATTTTTTTTATTTATTTATTCCAGATGGTTCTTTTGGGCACCAGCAGAGGCAGAAGAGCTTTTCTACCTGTGTAAAATGCTGCATTTTTACTAGATGACAGTAAGTCCTGCTCTTGTCTTGCTGTTTTTACCTTGGCTGTGCAGTATGTGCTTTTTCCTTTCCTTTTCATCTCCTTTTCCAGAGGATTTGCTGAGTGTCTGTGGTGGGAATTGAATGGCAGTGAGATGTGTTGTAGTCTCTGACTGCCACTTGGCTTGGGGAGAACCCAAATTTCTGATCTTGAATTACATTTGCAATAAACATAACAGGGTCTTATATTATTTCCTTTGAAGTCTGACTGGGTTAAGTTTCATAAGAATCAATAGAACTGTGATCCAGTGGGCAAGACTGTCAATATTTGGAATTATTTTTGTGGTTTATGACTGTAAACAGTATGGGAGACACTGGGTGATATCTGGGACACCCTAATTTCATTAGCACCTTAAACCCATTCCTCCCAGGCCAGTGAAAATGCCTCATCATCCCTCCATGAGCTGCAGAGTGACAGGGCTGTGTCTCATGGTTATTTTCCCAGCTAATTCTTCTGTCTCTTCTTACAGTTCAGTTTCCCTCAGATTTCCTAGTGAGGAAAATGAATAAGAGCTCTTGATAAAACAGTAATTAGTGTAATGAGCTCGTGTCTGGTGTGTGTATTTTCCTCTTGCAAAACCTTGGAAGTCAAATGGACACCTAAACAACTGTGTTGCTTAATAAAATAGCAGGATTTCTTGACTCAAAGGTGGTGTTTTCAAATGTTTTAGAGTGCTTTAATGTGCACAGCTTTCAAGCTCATGTCCAAAACCATTCCTAGGTGTGATTCTGTGTCACTTGGTAAAGGAGTTAATCCACCTCTGTAGCCTCTGGAAAAGAGGGTGGAGGAGACTCTTCTCACCCAGCTTTGTTCCTCCTGTTTGTATGTGAGGAAACAGGGGCTTTATTTTCTGCCTTCTCTCAAGTGCACTGAAGCTGCAGAGATTCCTCCTTTGGACCTCTGTCTCCCTTCTGTTCTAAAGTCACTCCAAGATCCCTGTTTCCAATTATAACACATTCCTGGATTTGATACACATCCTTTGGGAACTAATATGAAATGACTATCCACTTACCACAGAAAGCTCATTTTCTGGAGAGGGAAGATTTATAGTTTGTTCCAATCAAGTGTGAGTTTGCTGTTAATCCCAATGTGGACGTTTTTCTTGCAAGTCATTTTTAGTTCTCATCATGCAAGGCTCCCTCCATCATAGTTTGTGGCACTTCTCCTCCTCTTCTTGCCAGGTAGGTTTAGATTTAGGGTGACATTTGTTGCAGGAGTAAGTTGGGACAGCTCTGCTGGTTTCACTGGAGCTGAACCCAGCAGTGAGTTCAAATCCTTCCTTTTGTCAGAATGGTTGGAATCTGAAATTTATCTCCTTCCAATAAAGGTGTCCAATCACATTTTAATGTGCAAGGTGTCCACGGTTGTTCACCTTCATTGTAAGGAGGGGATGAGCATCAGGAAAAAATTGGCTCTCATAAGACTGCAGCAAAGCTGTAAATAATAATAATAAATAAATTAAAAAAAAAAATAATAATCATCATCATCATCATCATCATCATCATCATCTGTATTTTGCCATCTTGCTTTTTGGAAACCAAACTTCTTCTGCTGGCAGTTGTGTTCTGTTTAAGAGCAGATCCTAAGCCCAGAAAAACCATAAATACCTGTGAACTGGCCCCAGTGTTCAGATTTGTGTACAAAACCTCCTTTGACTCCAGTAGAAGATAAATAAATGCTCACAGCTGGGCTGAATTTGGCTTATTATGAATCCAAAAGGAACCTCGAGCCAAATCTTTTGGTCATTTAACTCTTGTTCAAGTCCAAGGGGAGCCAGAGGAGCCTCAACAATCCCTGTGCAGGTCTTGTCCCTCTCCATTGCTGGTGTATTTTCAGAGGGCAAGGAGCTGGCATTTGAAAACAGAAGACAAACAATAACTGATTTACTTAGACAGTTACAGATGTGAACAGATTTATATTGAATTCTCAGAAAAGTGTGTGATTTTTGCCAAATTTAGAAGGGGCTGAATTACTGCCTGATACATTTTACAGCTACACCTGTGAGCTCTGTCCCAGATCCCACATTATTCCCCTGGGACATGGGGGTAGATCTTACTTCCAAAAAAAGCTGACAAAGAAGAGGAACTGGGAAAAAAGCATTTAGATGCTTAATGTTGGTCAGGCTGAGAGAAGGGGAATTCAGGGGGGTGACTGAAACCTTCCTTTCTGTCTACCAGAAGCTGAATGTGATGTTATGCTGGCAGAGCTGTTTGATAATCATTTAGAGGCTGTTCCTGTTTGTGTCAAGAGCCAAATTTCCACTGGGAGCAGGTTCCAGACTAATATTGTCAGAAAGGTGCTGGATGTGGTCAAACCCCATCCAAGTGAAAGCTTGGGAAAACTTGCAATATAATGTGACCTGAATTTAACCATTGTGTGTCTCACTGTGCAGTGTCACCCTCTTTGAAAGGGTGGCAGTTTGCAGGCAGATTTTTTTGATTTAAAAGAAGATCTCCCAGCTCAAATTCACATACATGTGGTGTTGTGAACATGCACAGATCAGCACTGAGAAATCTTTGTCTTATGTGATGGAAAGACCTGTAGGTTGTAACTTTTTGAGAGAGATTTACAAGATATTAAATTAACACTCTGCCTAATTCCAGACAAGTTGTTGAGAAGTAGTAATGCATAATGTGCAGAACAAAACAAAAATTATAAGGTAAATTTATTGTTGGTGTTGAAGGAATTAATAACACAAATGAAGTACTTAAAAATTCTGATATCAATGTAGGAATTATCCATGTATATTAAAATACAGATCCCAAATATTGACAAAGTTGTTATGACATACCTTTCTGTCCCTAAAAATAAAAATGTGAACCCTTAAGTCCCATCAGTCTATTCCCTAAATTGACAATGATAAGTTGTTGTGCATGGAAGAAATTAAAACTGGTTCAGTTTAACAGTGATATGAAAATGTGCCACTGAGCTTGACAAGTCTTTAAGGGAAACATGGAAGTTAAGGCAAGGGACCCAGTAATGAGGAAATTAAAATGTTTCAGGATTCAACACTTCAGTGTTAAATAACTCACATTCATCTTAATTTTCAGAGCAAGTAATTTTTGGATAATAGAGTGGAGAAGACACCAACTGTGTGTGAACTGGGATTAATTCTTGATTTTTACCTTCAGTGAAGTGAGATGGAAAGTAGAGTCATACTCTGTATAAAATAAATCCCCCAAACAAATCTGTGCTCTCACAGTAGCTTTCTCAGTGGAGCACTATTTATTTTTCAGCCCAGCTCCCCCAGTGCAATATAAAGGGTGAAATTCTGCAAGGGGATATGCAGGGAAATTCCAATTCCTTCAGTTTGTCCTCTGGGGTTTTATGATCTGGCCTTCAATAAGGAATCACCTCAAAAATACCCTGCAAATTCCAGCCCAACTTTGTTCCCAGCAAGTGCCAAGCTAAGGAAACTCTCAGACAAAGGGGAATGAGGGGGCTAATACTGAGGGTACAAAACTGGGATTAGGACTTTGAAAGGAAGGAGGAGGAAGAAGAGGAGCAGCAAAAGAAAAGGAAAAAAAATAAGGGAGGGACCTAAGCCCACTTTCTCCCAGAGAGACAGGGGAGCTTAAAAAATTCTAATTAATTAGTGAAAACTAATTAAATAACAAATGGCAGATCTTTCCTGGAATAAAAGGTTAATCTTTTCTTTATTACATGCAATATAATAAAATGGGGAGGCTTTTTGTACGCTTGGGGCTGGATTTTCTTCCAGTGTTTGGGGAGAATATGAGCTACTCTTGGCTTGCTTTTAAACTCATTAAAGCAAGGATCGTGTCCAGATCTTGGTCTCTTGGTCTGCTGCTTTAGAGGACTTCTCTGAGACTGTCTGTGATGTACAGAAGCCAAAAAAACGCTGCTCAGGAGGTTGGTTTGAGCAGCCGGGCACAGATTTCCACGGGAGGGCAGTGCAGGTGCTGTTTTCCAGCAGTCTGGCCGGGAGGAATTCCCAGAGCTGCTTTCTCCCCCTCTTTAAAGCTCAAGCAATTCCAAATTCAAGGAATTTGGGGCTGAAGTGAGGGCAGAGCTCGACTTCCAGGGCTTCACCCCAGGGACAGGGACAGGGATAAACTTGCACGAGGCTTTTCAGAGGCAGAGAAGGCTGAAACTAAAGAGGGATGTGCAGAGAGAGCAGCTTGGCACCTGTAGAGCCCACTGATTAAAGTAAACCTGGGTGGTGATTGACTCTGGGAATGACCTGATAGGGTGTTTGGTGCAAGTCAGGAGGATGAGGACACAGGAGCAAAAATAGAGGAATTTTGGGGGAATTTTAGGGAAATTTCAAGAGGAATTTTAAGATGGATATTTGGGTAATTTAAAGAGGAATTTTAAGAGGAATTTTAAGAGGAATTTTACAGGAATTTTACAGGAATTTTTAGGGGAATGTTACTGGTGACCAATGGTGTGTGCTGGTGAGAAGATGACATGCTGCTTGTTCTCTGAAGAGCACTTGATGAGAGCAGAGGAGGAACTGGCACTAAGATTTCCTTGACCTCAGGACTTGTGAGTGCTCTGCCATTCCAAAGGTCAGATCAAGCTGCAGGTACCTCTTTGTGTTCTGTGTGACAGCCAAAAAACACCAACCCATCCTTGAAGAAAAAGTGTTTCACACCAACAATCATCACACTTGTGGTAGAGGAGCAGCTGCCACATCTCTGTTGCCTCAGGGGTTCACATTTGTGGTGATTTTTGCCCAAAGCAGTGCAGAGCTGGGAAGAAAAGCCACAACAAAGGCACTTTCTTGCATTTGTAGCTGTTCTCAGGCTAAACCCAAACTCTCCCCTTGATGTCCTCACCGTGGGCTTTGGCAGGGCTGTGATGCACTTGTGGTTTGTGCTTCTCGTCCTTTTTATTGTATTTATTTTGAGGCTGAGCAGCCCCAGCTGCCAAACAGGGACACGAAGTCAGCTGGAATCCCCGCCCAAGGAATGATAACAAAATCCACGTGCTGGGGGAGCAATTCACTTCAGAGAAGTAGGTGTTGCTCTTGAGGTGCTGATATCAGTTTAGTAACGTGTTTAAAAGGATGTTGTCCTGTTACATTGTGGAGATCTGCTCATACTTGTGTGTTTAGGGGTTTGTTGTTGTCTAAGGGGTTTTTATCATCATGAAGTACTAAGTAGTGTTTTAAAAGCCTGTCTAACCCACACTGTGGATCCCTTTTTAGCATCAAACCCCTTCTCTTCCCATCAGTCTTGCTACAACTCTCTGGTGCAGGACTGGTGTGGTCCCCCTGTGATTTATTTCTTAGCAACTATGAGGCTTGAGCAAAGATGTTTGAATTTTGCAAGGGCTCAGCCTCTCCATGGCAGTACAATTTCTGACACTGCTTAGCCCTTTGCAAGACTTACGTAAAATATTCTGTCACATCAGAAGAATTGTGTTTTAGCCTTTCATTTTTCTCTTTTTACACAGAAATATCCTGGTGACTGAGTGCTCAGCCTAGTTAAATCTCAACACACATTTGAACAGCACAAAGCCACTCTTTTCAATGGAGGAGGAGGTGGTGATGTGACTGTGGGAAAGCTGGATTTTGATTGTTTTATTTCTGCACACACTGAGCCAGGAAGACTTGTTTATAAACAGAATAATAATTTAGTATATTTGGGGGCATTTGCAAGTTACCCCAATGTCACTTATCACACCTAATGATAGTTATTATTTGCAAGGACCCAGCAGATTATTCCATGCCTTCTCCATTGCTGTGTGACAGTCTGTTGGCTCTACCCTCAGACTGCTCATAGGAGAAGAAATACATTAAACATAACCTGATGTAAATTCCAAGGAAAATCCAACCTCCTGCTGTGCTTGGCATGGGCTTGGCCTGTAATTTGGGAGGAGGAAATAAAACCTTTCTGATTTCACAGCTGTTATTGCACCTCAGGGCTGCAGTAGAGTTTGCAACCCATTTGCTTGCCTTGCACTGAGTGGGACATCTGAATATATCCTCACTCTAGTCTGAATAAAATATTAACATATCGTGGGGCTGGTAGGACAGATTGTATCCAAGACAATCTTTTCTGGCTGTAGAAAAGCCTATCAATCATATCTTGCTGTAGTTGTTATTAATGCCATAGCTTTTATTCCTTTGGCTGTGTGCAGCTGACTGAAGGCAGCCTTTACATTTTCCTGGGAAGCCACAAAAGAAACTGCTGAAATACCTCCTTGTTATAGAATGTATGAATTGAAAATATCCTCCAAAGTCCTAATTAAAGCTGTATTTAATTTGCAAGGTTCTGTGGTATTATTTTTAACAGTATTGTGTGTTCAGTGTATTCTAGTACATTAAGAGAAGGAATTGTTAACTTGAGCAAGGTTACTGCTACATGAATATCCCAAGAACAATTCAGCTACAGAAGTGCTGCAAGGTATGTAAATGAATGGTGTACACAGACACACCAAAGAGTTCAGAAACTCTGAAATATTTATCTGTAACCTGTCACAGTGATTGTCAAGCCAAACCTCCTTCTGCTTCTGTTTGGATGCACATCAGCAGTCAGGGATACATTTATATTTGCAGCTCCTGATTGGGGTTTTAATTTCTATGTGCAAGTTTAAAACAAAACAAACAAACAAACAATAAAACAAAATAAAACCCCAAAAGGAATGTTCCTAATGTTCTCAGTAAAGTATGGACACAGTAGAAAGGAGCCTCAATGTCAATGACATGGTGTTTCTGAATATGAGAAAAACCTCAGCTTTTCCAAAAGAGCTTGAAGTGAGTTAGTGATGCCCTGAAGTGATATCCTCCAAGGGACAGTTCCCTTGAGAAAAGAGTCCAGCAACTCTGAAAAAGAACCAACTAAATCTCAGTTTGTCAGAGCACAAAGATGGCTCTGGACTGTGTGTGCACATCCGTTTTCTCTGGAGCTCCTTCACTCAGAGCTGGCTGGTGGGAGTGGGAATATTGTATTAGCCAACTTCAGAGCCCAACTGCCTCTATTTAAAGATTGCTGGAGTGCTGTGATTGATTCCCATTTACAACAAGGCTGTTCATGTAAAGCAGAGTGTCAAAAGGACTGAAAATGGATTTATTTTGTGTATTCATTGCACAATTTTCAGGGTCTCTAAAAATTGCTAATGTGCTGGAAAGGACTATCAATATGGACAAGCATCAGGCCCATATATTCTACTCACTCCCCCTGCTCCCACCTCCCCTCCTCCCATTAATTTTTGGTTTTATGTTTATGAGGATCTGAAAATAGTCTAATTCTTTTCTATCTGGTTTGGGCCTATCTTTACCAGCTGGTAAATAGGAAATGTTCACTGTAGGAAGCCAATACTCTGCAGAGTGTAAACAGATGGAATCAATATAAAGTGACAAGTTAGACTGTGCTGCTGAGCATACAGAGCCAAAACTAAGAGCATAACAGTCACGATACTTATTTTGTTCCAATTCATTTGGTACTGAATAGCACTTCATATATGCACAGCTGTGTCCTTCCCTTTTTTACTTTCTTTCTTCTGGTTTGATGATGACAATTTCAAAGAAAAACTTTAATTAAAGATTTTACACAGAATGGCCCAAAGTAGAATACAGAGAAAATGAGCACTGATGTGTTTAGAGCAAGAGAGGAATATTTTTTTCAGAGGTTTATTTTCTTCCTTTTTTTTAAACAGAACAACCTAAATCTGATGTATGTATCTCCCTGTGTGGGATATGCTGGATTGAAAGCTCTTTGCAGGCTGAAATGGTGCATTTGGAGGTGTGGAATTTTCTCCCCCCAGTACCTGGTACAGAAGGGTGCAGTGAAGGGCAGGAAATCTGAGTGTGCATCCCTGGCTGGAGGGAACAATCGGGCACAGAGACAGCTACAAACAGCTCTGAGTAGCTGAGGGTCTCCCTTTTCCTGTCCTGGCCACCTCCTGCACTCAGAAGGGTGTTTGGACACTGTGGATCTGCTGCAGGTCCCTTCAGGGCAGCTCATGGGCTGGGGACCCTCCAAGCTGCCCTGGGTTTGCAGGCTTTGCCTTGAAGCACATCTGAGCTCCACTCCTTCTGCCAGAGAGAGTGCCAGGTGTTGTAGGATGGATTTTTCTGTACTAAATTATGCATTTTTGACACATTTTCACAAAAATGGAGGAAGGCAGCATGTTCTACCGCTCTGTCCCCAACTCATTCCTTGCAGCATGTTCCTTGAAGCTGCCATTAAAATTTCGCTATTTTTGCTTTCTTGGCAAATAGTAACCCCAGATTGCCCATATGTTGTTTATTAGGGTGGCTGTACAGCTCTAATGAGGGGCAGCAGCCACAAGTTTGAACACAGATTTTGCTCCTAATCCTCAAGTCAAGGGCAAGCAGCTTTTGTTTCCTTCAGAGGACACCCTGGGTCTGTCCCAGCCTCCCCCATGCCCACCCCTCTAAATAGGCAAGAGCATCTGCAGAACTTCCTTGCCTCTCCATCATCCAGGGCTGCCTTCTCTGCAAACCACAGCTCTTCTCCTGGCTATAATGTTAAAGGCCTTTTTTCCCCAGAGATCCCTTAAAATGAGTCCTTTCAGACTCATTCAGCATCAGAAATAAGGTTGATGTTGTTGTAGGCAGGAATAAGAGTTTGGGTGATGGGAATGATTGGAAATGTCTTTGCAGATCTCCCTGCCAAGTGGCCTGAGCCATCCAGGAAGTTCCATGGAAGTAGGAGAGGGGAGCAGCACACCCAGATCTGTGGGACAGCCAATTGCCAAGGAAAATGGCAATACCTGTGTGGGCAGCAGGGACTGGTGGCAGGAAAGCACCTCCCACCAAGCTGCATCAGGGCAGGAGTGTCTGGAAGTTCCTCCTGCTGAGGTGCCCACAGGGGCTGTGTTTTCAGTGGACATCCAATGTGCTCATGAGGAGTAAGAAAATACTTAAAATATCACTTGTCTCCCTTCTTCCCAAGGGATCCCTGAGTACTTTCCATGTAGAAATGCTGCTGGGGTGGGCACAGCCAGCTGGCACTGTGGCAAGGCCAGAGGCACCGTGGCAAGGCCTGGGGGTTGCTGAGAGTGCTGTGGTGTCACCAACACCCCAGAGAACAAACAGGCAAAGTGCTCCCAGGGTGTCTGCCCAATAAACTGGTTGGTGCAAAGCTCTCCTAACCACAAATGGTGGTGTGGAGCTGGCAGAAAGATGTGCCCCTGCTGCCAGGCAGCACAGTGTGAGCTTCACTCAGCAGAGAGTGCACTCAGCAGAGAGTGCACTGGGGTTAACTCTGATTGCAGGGAGGAAGGAATGGAGATTGCTGTGTGTCTGTCTCCATGGAAAGCTGGGATCTAAGGGGGAATTGTTTGGCCAGTTATGGCAAGGAGAAAGCCTGGGCTGCTCTGTTCAAGTCTGATCCTTCCTTTGAATTTCAATGTCCCTTGTTGTTTCTTACCTATGGGAACGATAGGTACAGATTCCTAAAGAATTCTAGGAACTACAGACACAGATTCCTACAGAATTCTAGGAACTACAGATACAGATTCCTACAGAATTATAGGAACTACAGACACAGATTCCTAGAGAATTTTAGGAACTAGAGATACAGATTCCTACAGAATTCTAGGAACTACAGACACAGATTCCTACAGAATTGTAGGAACTACAGACACAGATTCCTACAGAATTGTAGGAACTACAGATACAGATTCCTAGAGAATTCTAGGAACTAGAGATACAGATTCCTACAGAATTCTAGGAACTACAGATACAGATTCCTACAGAACTATAGGTAATAAAGATACAGATTCCTGGGGAATTCTAGGAAAAGACTTTTTTAATGAACAAAACCTGTTTTTTCTGTCTTCATGTCTTTTGCCGCACAAAAAGCTTTATCCTCTTCCACCCTGTTCAGTCAGGCAGAGTTGTTAATGTATTTTTCATTTTATCCTGTGTACACATATTCTTTCAACCTCTAAGTCTTCTTGATTTTGGTAATTTTTGAAGTGAAAAAAAATAAAATAAAGCTTTAGCATATGTAGAACAAATAATTCACTAATATTCTGGAGCTCACTGATGCTTTGGGAATGTACTCCAGAACATGAATTTGTACTCCTGCCTTGATCTTTAGTTTCCAGCAAATCTCTAGATTTCAGTATTGATGGAATCATCCTCTGCCTACTGTTCAAAATACACAAATTGTATCTAGAAATTCATGCTTTCCCTGAAAGTCTTAGAGTTTGCCAGTGCCATTTGAAGAGGAACTTGCCTTAGACATTAAGTTAAAAACACTCATTTCTCATGGAATGTTATTGCAACCCTTTCTGCTGTACCAGGGAAGGTTGTCCTACATTATGAAAACAGGTATGAAATGGCATTTTGTATTATATGTTAGTAAATGTTTCCAGTGCTTGCAGTTGTGTCAGTGTTGGTTTCTTGCTCACAGAAGTCCCCTGTAATTTGCAGACTGCCCAGAATGTGCCAAACCTGGGGAGATGCTGCAGATTCTGATGGAGCCCTGCAGGATGGGGACACAGGCACGTGGCCTGTCTGAGCATGAAGGACTTGGGATTTGAAAGTAAGTAAAGAAACAGCCATGGGTTTTTTGTTTGAGAGTAAAAATAACGCCAAATGATGGGGCCCTTGTGATGTTCTGAGTGGCTGCAGGCTGCTTTGAGCAGGATAATTCTCCCGTTTATCTGCTGTGTGCAAGTTGCAGCCTTCAGCCTTTCTCTGACTAATGGGTGCAGGGGTATGCAGGGATGAATATGCTGGCAATTCATTCCAGAGAGGTGAATCCAGGGTCAGGATTCATCTCAGACAGCTGGATTTTCAGGATGGGGGTACAGACACCAGGGTGACAATGTGTGACTCCTCTTCCCTGCAGTCTGAGTGGCACTGGAGGCCATCCTTGGCCTCAGATCCAGGGCAGGGCAGGGCAGGGCAGCCTGTGTGGCAGTGCTGGTGCCTCCTTCACCCCAAAAACTGCACAGGAGACACAGTGGGAGCCCCAGAGGCTCTTCCAGAGGAAGAATTAGTGGAAAGAAGAAAAGATTTCTTTTCTGTGCTTTTAAGAGGAGTTAGGACAGTCTTTTGCTTCACCCTTTGGTTTCTTTGCCTGGCACAGGATATACAGAAGGTTTTATTTTTAACTACTATTCAGCAGAATCAACATGTCAAGAGGACAGAGTGTGTGTGCAGGACACACCTAGAGGAGCCAGGATCCCATCCCTTTCCCAGCTGGGTGCAAACTGTTGGCTGCTCCATGAGAAAGTGGCTCCCCACTCCTGCTGAGCTGAGGAGCTGAAGAAAGCCAAGAGCCACTGCCTCTCCCTGGAAATATAGATCCTGATAACCAGGTGACTAGTGGAATCTTGGCTTTGGACAGGAAACATCAGCTGTGTTCCATGCTCTTCCTGAAGTCCTGCAGGTGGTTTGCATATGACTGGGGGCTTTTTCCCCCGGGGTAGAGGAATGTTGTTATTTGAGCTGAAATTGTGCCACTGCACATCTTTGTGCCTTGGGCAGCTTGAGGAAAGGCTGGGAGAATTGGGATTGTTCAGAATGGAAAGACCCAGGGAAGGCTATTGTGGCCTCTCAATATTTAAAGGGGTCCTGTAAGAAAGATGGGGACACACTTTTTAGCAGGACTATTAGGATTATACTTTATTGCTTGGAGTTTTTTGTTTATTTTTATTTGGATATTTCATTGTGAGGGACTTCCAAAATATTTTTTCTCATTTCACATTGCCTGGCTACACTATTTAATTTTGTGTATTTTTTTTTTCTGGTTGGGATACTCTCCAGAATTAGATAGCAACAAAATCAGTGAAATAATTTGGTACAGGCAATTATGGAGCAGAAGCAATACTCTTCCAAAGCAGGAATCAAAAAACCAAAAAGATGCTTTATTTGACAACAAACCTTGTGTTTGGCATTGCAATCTGAGAGGTAATAAATCTATAAAAATGTTACTACCTCTCATAAGTGCTGATAATAAAAAAACCCCATAAATTTTCATTTGGGGGATTTAAAGCTCTAAAATTATGTTCTATCAGAAAAAACTTCTGAAGCTTAACAAATGAAAATAATGGTCTCAAGTCACCTCTATATGAAACAAGAGAATATGGGAAATAATAGAGATAAAATGTAAGATTTAATTTATTTTCTTACTGATAGAATATCATACAAATGACTTTTGAAGAAGCCTGTGTAAATTTGAGAATGTTGAAATACACCCAAATTATACCTGGATTTCTTCTTTTGGATGAACCATCGAGCAACTCCAGGTGTGTTCTCAAGTACAAGTTGTGAGGCAGTTAATAGGATATTAATGCCCAAGTCAGAGGAATAATATGGGTTTGGTTGTTTTTCAAAGTCTGGTTAAAAGCACGGATCAAGTTCACTTTTGGACTGGTAATTTTGCACTGGTCCAGTTAAAGCTCAAGGACAAGATAGAAGAGGTGACTCTGCTCTGTCTGCATATTAATTAGTGCACAAAAGCTGTATTTTCTGTAATCCTCATCCCCTAAAGACCCATTTGCCAAGTGAGCACCTCAGGTCGTGTTGTCTGGGGTTATTTTGCCTACATCATGGTTGGGGAGGCACAGGCGAGTCAAGAACTTAAAATCTAAACACCTTCTGCTGTTTCAAGTCTATCATGTCTCCCTCTGAATCCCTGATAAATTGGGGAAGGACAATAATGTTTTTGCATGTTGGGAACACGTTGAGTCACTTCACTGCTCAATAAACCCCCTGCACTGCTGACAGTAGCTGATCACAGCTGGGAAACTGGGAAAACCCAGTGTGGAGGAGAATGTGAGCTCCATGAGCTGCTGGGCTGTGCTTCTCTCATGTGATTGTCTGTCCCATTTCTGTGGGCAGCACCTGGCACAGCACAGACCTGTGGCCGTGACTTCCAGAGAAAAAGCATCTTAATTGGTACTGCCTGTGCTCCTGCTGCTCTGGAGTTTCTAGTTTTGCATTATAATATCATAGAATCCATTTAAAATGCTCCTTTCTGCATTGATCAGTTATCAGAAAACCCACCAAACAAACCCAACCAAACCCAATCCTGTTCCTTGGTCCAAATTCTGTCACCCACTTTCTTCCTGCTGCCCCTTCCCAGTGTGATGTCCTGAATTGATTTCTGCTGCTTCTGATTCAAGCCAGAGCCTGCTAAATATTTCCCTTGGATTGATCAACAAATATTTTCTCCCATAACCCTGTTGTGGTTGTTCCAGGACACGGGGGGAGACTCTCAATTAAATTTAATGCACTTTGGACCAGTCCTGGAATTATTAAGAGGGTTTTTTCTGTCCAGATCCTGACACAAGGCACTGCCCATCCAGAGATTTCGGGCTGAGGGAACTTACAGTGTAGTAGGGGGGAAATATTCTTTTTCAGAGGTGTTCTGGATGCCCAGACTGAGCCAGAGAGCCCTGTCTGCACTCACAGAATTCCTTTCACACAGGTCAGAGCAGCTCCATGTTTCACCTCTCCAAAAGGTTATTAAAAAATACTGGAAAAGCCCCCAGAAATGTAACAGTTCTGAAACCCAGCCTTGGCTAGGAAGTAGCAAATCCTTTCTGAAGGAACCTCCCATCTAAACATTGACTTGATTATGTGAAAAATATAACTCTGCCTAAGACCAAATTGACTTTTAGGCTTTCAGAGCTGGGTTTGATCATTTAGTCTTAAGGAAGGTTATTCAGGTTTCACATCGGAGCCTCATTCTCCAGTTTTGTGGGGAAAACCCACAATGACATACATATATATGTTTATACACCCCCCCTTGTTTCCTTGACATCCCAATGATATCCTGAATTCAGGGCAATTAAGTAATACAAACCTTCATTATTAGATAAATGCCTGAAAATAGAAACAAAAAGCATCCAACTTGGCCCTATGTGCAATCACTGGGTTTAATTTAAAGATCAGGGTAAGAAAAGGGATATGGCAGCAATTTTTAAATATTGAACTTAAAAGCTTTTTCCTGAAAGTCACATGCTCAAGACAAAGCTGTCCCCAGGCACCTCTAATGTTCTCCTGTGGCACTTACATAGCAAATAACTCAAGGTTATTTTCTTTGGCAGCAATTTCAGAGCAAATCTTTGTGTAAAGAATGATTTCTTTTCCTTGAACAATGGGCTGGATTCATAAAAAGTATAATGGGTACATTTGTTTGTTTTTCAGTTTGAACAATTAGAAGTAGCCTTATGTGTGTAAAACCAGGAAGGAGGAAAATAATGGAGAGTTGTACTTACAATTAGCATATCTTGATGCTTAGAAAACCAGAAGCCGTTTCTCTGCTTATTAAATGTGCATTGTCAGCTTCAATTTTTTGGAAATTGCTAACTGAAAAAATAATTCCAGATGAAGGGTTGGTTAAAGAATATATATTGAAATGAAAAGTATACCCAGACTTTAAATTGTGTAGAGAAGGATGGAAGAGATTGCTGTGTTTGGGAATGCATTCCTTGGTGACTGAATCTGTAAAAGCAAAAAAAATGGTTATGATCAGAACCAAAAATTTTTGCTCTTGGTTGGGGAGTTTTTAGTAGATCAAAAAATAAGCTGTAAACAAGGGAAAGTGTCAGACACCCCTAAAAAGTGCCAAAGGATAATTCCTGATGCTGAGATTTACTATTAACCTGATTGTTTTTCATGGCATTTTCATAAAGTAGGGCTGTCAATGCCCAAATAATCACCCATGTTTTTGAAGGATGCCTTGAATTCTGAATGTGTGCAGGAAAAGTTTGTTCAAAGGAGAACTGAATCAATCCCTTTTATTATATATGTTTCTACCACACTTCACATATGTCAGAGTACTATTTATTCTGTATTTCCATATGTACAACTCCCAGCTGACATAATAATCTTAATCCCTTTGAAATTTCCTTGGAAAAAAAAAAGTTCCCAGGTAATCCTCACCCTCTAGTAAGACACAGAGAGGAGGGAAATTGGATGTAGAAGGAATCTGTGGGCAAAAGAAGTCAAACTAAGCACCAGCTTCCCATCAGCTGCTCTCATTACCAGGAGGTTGGAAAATTGTGCAAATAAAAAACCACCCAAAACCCACACATCATAATCATGATTGAGGGGATGGTGGGAATGCTTTGGAGTTTAATGTTAGCAGATAATCTGTTTTACCTTTGAGAAGGGAGTGAGTTGGAGAGGTGGCTACATCCTGTGGGGTGGTGTCTTCACTAGACAGACCAAATTAAAATTAGAAAGTAAGGCAATCAATTCTTCTGTTATTGACCCTTGGAACAAATTCATCAGGACTAACTAGATGCATTTTGGTAAGACATGCTTTAACCAAACACAAGATTTATTGTATTTACAGCCTAATTAAGGGGCTAAATGCAAAAGAGGTCAAGAGAAAATTAGTTGCCTGTGATACACAAGATGTAGTAATGGCACCATTTCAGCTTGAGACTTTATGGATCCTCTTTATGCACGAGAATTTTAAGTTTCCTTTTAAGAACTACATCTTTCTGGTTCCATGCTTAGGCAAATAAAACATGAGCTCAAGCCAGAGAGGTGTTTTCTGCACAGTCTGTCACTGTGGAAGGTTTGTACAGCAACTCCAGTGCCACTCCAGGGATCTGTTACACTGGGATCTGTTTAAGAATATCACAATATTCCAATATTATTAGAAGAGAAATGTGGGGATATATTAAAATTCATGGTCATGTAGATGGCCAAGGAAATGGCACTATATGTAGGATTGGAATGGCAACTTGTGTACTGTAGGGCAAAGAAAGCAGAGAAATGTGGTGCTTATTTGTTTTTCATGATCTTTTACATATTGTGTTTCTAAAGATGTTCGTACATTTCCTCTTTCTTCAACTCACTGCAAGTATGATCTAGAATATCTGTGTTTGTAAATAGTTCTGTTTCCTTATGCTGTGGAATTTGTTAGAGAGTGTAATGTGATGGATTATAAATAATTGCTGAAGGATTTTTTGGCGTCAGAACAGACAGTTAAAGGAAAAAAGCACAGAAAATGAAGTTCCATGTGTGTGCTCTGAAGAAGAATGGAAACTTGGGCACTTTTCCTCTTTCAGGTTAGATCACAGAAGGATTTCTGTTGGCCTTGATGAAACTGGTTTGCAGTTTTGTAGGACATTGGTAGCCCCTGATTCTTGGCAGATGCAGCAAGGACAGGGAGGAAAAGATCCTTGTGGGTCCCTTCCAGCTCAGGATATTCTGTGCTGTCTTTGACAGGGATGTCGAGGCCTGGGCTGGAAACACAGTGGATCTCCCTTACCAGCCCTGCCAGTCCTGGATGTTCATTTTGGGCTTCCTGAGGTCTATCCATCCTGTGTCTTTACCCAGTGATTCCAGCACTTTTCAAAGAACAATAATCAGCTTAGAAGCAGGCGGGGTACCTGTCAAAAAATGGTGTGGGGAGAAAAGCCTCAGGGATGCTCTGACTTTGAGGCAAACAAACCAGTATCCTCCCTGTTTCCTGAACCTTATCAAACCCTGCAGTAAGTCAACTTTCAGGCATTTTCTAAGTGCCACATGCAATAGCTCCTCTGCAGCAGCCCATGAATTTAAAAACTAAACCACAAAGAAATGAGTGATATGTTTGCACAACAGCTGAATTAACTATTCCACACGCTCTGACATTCTTCAGTATTCACTGTGCTAACGACCCACTTAAATAAGGGCACCTTTGATAGAGGGCTGTGCCATGGATGGGTTGAAAGTTGCATTAAGACAGGTGTTATCAAGCAGGGCTGATCCACAAAGTATTTTTAGCACTGCATTTTGAGGCAGAGTTGTGCTTTGAGAGACTTGTCACTTGAGAGTGTGTGATTGGGAATACTGTTTTGTAGTGAGCTTATTAATTAAACATCTGACCATCAGAGCGTGCCAGGGTAACCTATTTGATCAGTTCACAGAGAAGAGTGTTTGGAAAGGTCTTGTAAAAAATGCATTATTGTTTTAAAAGCTTCATGAACTTGGTTTTTCTGAGCAAAGCACTATCAATTGTGTTCATTACAGCTGCATTCAGCCTATCAGGGCACTGAAAAAGCCTTCAGAGCAATCGATGTCACTTGGATTTGTGTCTTTGAATTCCTTGAAGTCAGTCATAAATGGCTTTATATTTCCTTTGCCAAATGAAACTTTTCAAGAGCTGATGAATAGGTAAGACTCACATTATTTTCTTAGGGACCCTTTTTTTTAGCACTGCTGTCTTATAACTTTATTATTGCTTCCTGTGCCTCCCATCATTAATTCCCCTTCCTTGTGCCTGTGCTACAGCATTTGTGGCACAGGGTGCAAAAGCTCAAACAGCTGGGTAAAAAAACCCCAATTTTTTCTTCTTCTTTTTTTTTTTTTTTCAGGAAGTTATACAAGTTTAATGGAGTAGGAGCTTTAAGTCACTGCTTGCTTAATTCTGTTTGCTCACTGCTTTGTGTTCAGCTCCCTAAAGGAAGCCTTGCTTTCCTGCAGTCCAGTGACTGGGGATGTGGGATGGTGGGAATTGGCTGGAGGAGCTTCACAACTGCCAGCACCATCTTTGCACGGTGACAGTGGGACTTCCCAGGCCTGTCCTTTTTAAAGATGAGGGTGTGGCAAGACAAAAAAAGAAGAATTGGGCCTAAAGTGAGTGAACGAACCAGTGGTGAAACTTTCACTCTGTACTCCTTGTTATCAATCACTATAAAAATAACTCAAGGGGCACTTCTGGTGCTGCATCACAAAGTGATTTCATACCTGCAAGTTTCAATTGAAACCAAAATGAGACAAAAATATTTTTGAACTTAAGTTTTGGAATGGTAAATATATTTATTGAGACTTCTCTGAGAAATCATGCCAAGTACTGAACTCAAGTCAGTTCACTATTTTACTTTAGCCTGGCATCTTTGTAGCATTATGACCAAAACTCAAATCATTTTGTGGACATTGCAGTGTACAGAATATAAAGGATAGAACACTCTTTCCAGCCCAGCCTCAGGGATCTGAACAGACACATTTTAGGCCACAGGACATTTTCCATAACACGATTTCCTGAATGGCATCACTTCAGCATACTCTGACCAGCTTCCTAAATCAATTTCTCCTTTTAAAAGCCAAAATATCATAGGAATTAAATTTTTCTGTGGCTTTTGGTTAAATCTAGCCCAAGATCTTCATGATTAATCCTTTGTACTCAGAACCCAAAAACTGTGAGGAGAAAGCTGACAGAATATACTTGTTGGCAGCAGTCAGGGAGGAAGGGAGAACAACTTAACTCTTACACAGCATTTTTAGACCAAAATGTTGCTTAAGCTTACACAGCAGCCAAGGCACCCAGAGCACCCAGTGTGAGCTCAGTAACCAGGCCCTGAGTTACTGCCTGGCACTGATGGGCTGGTTAAATGTTTGTTAATTTAAACTGTTGGAAGAATAGAGTCATGCACTTCCCAGCTGAGTTATTTTTGCTTTTTATGCTCTAGTCAGATGTGAAGAGCTCAGTGCAGATACACATTTTACAGCAGCAGGTGCTGCAGGAGTGTCATCTGCAGCAACCATATTGCTTTGTGCATTCAGCAGATAAATCTGATTTGCTTCTAATCATTCACACTGTGATAGAACAATAACTGTGGCTTTGTCAAAAAATTGCTATTATAAAGATTTTCCCCCCCCTCCCCAATTAATGTCAGTTGTTAGTTTAAATCCTAAATCCTGCTCTTAAGGGCAGTTGCATAATGGGCAGATTTCTGCATGTATTCTTCCACTAAAGCTTTCTCCAGCATTTGAAAAATACAGTGACATTTTAATGATGCTGTAAACAGAAATGTTCCAGCCTGTGCATGCCATATCTCTGAGGTGATATTTCTCAGATAATGCAATTCAAAAGCTCTGCCAGGTGAATGGAACAACAGCAAAAGCTCCTTGTAGTCATCTAATTCTAAGAATGAAGTTGATAATAAATGTAATAGTAATTGATGGGCAAGGGACATGATTTCAAGGTTTTTAGGATTTTATTTCAATAATATGACATGTGATGTGCTAGAGACCTTGTTTATAAGAAATTATACATGACAGAATTTTATGATTGAGGTATTCACATCTCATGGGCTCCTGATATAAAATTCAAGGCCTGTTGAGGTTGATGCAGTTGTTCCTGGAGACTTTAGCCTGGACTGTTTAGGACCAGCTCACCACACAGTTATCTCAGTGGGTGTCCCCACTGCAGCAGCATCAGGCACATCAGAGGCACAGCAGCATTCAAAGGGCATCACCCACCTGAGCCCTCAATTCCCTGAACTCTATCACTTCTATTCCTGACATTCTTTTATTTCAATTCTTTCACTGAAATTTCTGTCATTTAGAAATAAAGCATCATCACTTGAGGTTACCTAAAGAGCTGCATAAACTGAAGAAATTAATTTCAGCATTCCCAGGTGAGAAATGTTTTGGTTCTGTTTTAGAGCTTTGCTGTGGGTTTTGTCTCTTCACAGGAGGGGGGTGTGAGTGAAGGGTGTTCTTATTGATGGTTGGGAGCAAATCATCCCAGACCAATGTGATGGATTTGCCCACAGAGGGTCTCCCTGCCAAGACTCCTTTCTGGTGGCTTTTATTTGTGATTTGAGGTAAATCTTTATGCTCAGCTGGTCAGGACTTCAGTATCAGTTAGAATATCAGTTAGAAACACAAGGACAGTTTTCAGGTGCAGAGATAGATTTAAACTTTTTTGTTGCCCTCATGCTTCATGTCTTTGATTTATGAATTGTATAAAAATATCAGATGCAAGGCACTGATTAAAAATTTCATAAGCACAGTGTTTGGTAAAGGCCCAGTATGAGATGATATATCACAGGGTTTTACCAGCCACCCCTGCTGTTCCAGCTCTGATCAGTCAATTCTTTTGCAAACCCACTCTCCTGAACTTGGACATAACCATAAGCATACTTGCAAAAAGCCATACCATGTAGAATTATTTTTATTGCTTTAATAATTTAGTTGGCTTCCTACAGTAGATGGAACGCTGGGTTATGCCTCACAAAAGATGCACATTTTCTTCTGGAACAACATTTCTGCTCCACAGTTCCTCTACCTATGGCATCTAAATATTGTACTTACTGCCTTTCTAGCAGAGCTTGAAATCTGAGGGCCAGCTTTGTAACGAGAAAGAGGAAATGGTTTGGATTTTATAAAAGCCACTCTGAAGTCCTTTCTCAGTTTTTATGCAGATTCAGCTTTATTTAAAAGCAGAGTTTATTGCTGGGGGATGGATTCATCCCTTCCCATGGTAAGATCTGCAGGAAAAGTGCTGTGTTGGCCAGACAGGGGCAGAACTGGAGGAGCTCCACAATCTGCAGAACAAGGGGAAGCCACTGGACTGGGCAATGGCACCACAAACCCCAGGGAGTAATGCCAGACTTTTTCTCACTCCCATAAGTTCTTCTTCCCAAGTTCCCCTCAGCTCCCAGGACCTTGGAGATCAGCCCTGCTGAAGTCAGAGAGGCAACTGCAGAGCAAGGAGGTGCAAGTGGAGGGGTGTGATAACACAGCTTTGGCTGGTTGCTCATTTTCAGAGCAGAATTGCTCTCTACAGTGTGATTTGAGTGACTGAGGAGACCACAGACATTTGAGTGTGAAGAGATCTCAGCTGGGGGCTCAAAATAACAGTTGTTGTCTTGGCCTTAGTTTGCAAAATAATCTGTTATTTCATACTGTTTGTTTCATATTCATTTATCCAAGACAATAATCAGATATGAAATATCTATTCTTCCCACAGCTTTTTTTTTTTTCTTTTTTTTAATAACCCACTCCTCAACAGTATTGTTGGCAAAGCCCTTCCCTGCCTGGAATGAAGTGACTCCCTGGTGAGATGGGAATGCCAACACCTCCCCTGCCTTCATTTATCTCCAGTCTTTGGTGCTTGGCCCTTCCCAGCCCCAGTTCTGGGCTCTGCTGCACTGCACAAAGTCAGGTTCCCTGCCCTGGCAGCAGATTGCAGCTGAGCAGAGCCTGGATCTGCTTCTCGTGCCTTGTGTTGCTCAGCTTTGTTGGCTGAGCTCAAGAAGCTGGGTAGTCCATAAAAAAAGGAGTTTTTTTGTAAAAGATTCTGGAGGCTTTGCCTACCTCTGACTGCAGTTGGTAATTTTTTTAGCTTTGTCCTCTGCATCCTGGATCAGCAAATGCTCCAAACACCATCTGCCACCTTTTAAAGGAGAATTAGGAGCTTTTCTGAGGTGGCTGTTGTAGCAAGTCAGCACATTTCTGGTAATACATGAGGGATGCAGTTTCCTACAAAGCACCATGTGAAATGTAAGTGCATTCAGCCACTGGAGCTTCCTGTAGTGCCACTGCAACCAAGCAGGAGATTTCCCAGTGGTTTGGGGGGGTCAGGGGGGTCAGCTCCTTATTGATTTTAAAGCAATATAATACAAGTTAACTTGCTAGAGTTTTGAATGTAGTTAAGCATTTCCAGCACTCTTGAAGTTTTCAAATTTGGCCACAATGAACACCAGAAGACTAAAAAAAAGCAAAATATACTATTCCCCCTAGTTGGTTTCTCTGCTGTTATGTGTAAATAATAAGGGATGCATTAAATACTCTCTCATTGTCTATGCCTGAACTGCTCCTCTTAGACCTCATTTTACAGTCACTGGAGGGAAACAACAGGCAGGATTCATCCAATCTGTTGTGGGTATCTGCTTTAGGAGGAGATGAATCCTGTCCTGAAAGTGCCTGTTTGTCCCCCAGGACTCCAAAGGGAGCTCAGAGTGACTCGCTCAGGTGCAGAATGTGCATTTGGTGCCACCAATTCCACAGGCAGACACTGGGAATGGGGAAAAGGAGTTGGCTCAGCTCTCATGCTCAGCAACAGAGGAAAGCTCTGCAAGCACTATAATGATGGTGTGGGGTTCTAATTCAAGATTTTTCCTGGGGAGTGCTTTCATAAAGAAGCCTTTAAAAACCCTTTTCTTTTCTAAAACTCAAGTTTGGACTGAAAGCCACAGGTGAAATTGCTTGGCAACAATTTTGAGACAAACTGAAGGATCCTGAAAACAAGGAGACAATTCCCATGAGGGAAAAACCAGCCATAAGTAGTAAGTTCTTTAGTAATTTATTTATTTTCATGTGAGTGACCTGTGGTTACATGTTTGTTGAAAAAGAGAAGTGTATCCACTCAATGGTCATCCTTGATTAAATTCAGTTAAAAAAACCTTGGCAAAGCCATCTCCAAGTGTATTTTTACTTTGAATCCTACCAAACCTTGGGCCTTAATGAGGTGATTTATTCTTCCTCTGAGAACACAGTGAGCAAAAAAGGGTGAGACAGGAAAGCACTGCAGACTTTTTTTCCTCTTGCAGAGTAAATCCAACTAAAGGAGATGTTTTCTCCAGTGACATTGTTCTTCAGGAGCTGCACAGATACATCCAAGGCATTTATCCCTCTTTAAAGGATCTTTATTCTTGATGAAGTAGGAGCAATTATTTTTAGGTGCTGCTTCAGTTAATTACTATTAAAACTAAGCATTTGTCTCATATCTTCTTCAAAGGAATTTGGTGGTTGCCAGTCTTTGGTTTTTGTTACAGCAGCACAGACTGTTTGTAAAGTTTTTTTAACACAGATATGTGCAGCTGGGGACTAAATAATCTGTAACAACCTCTCTGATAACCAAAAATTATTGACCTCCTACAATCTCACTTCCAGCCCTGTTGGCCAGTTCTTTAATCATCCCTGTGGCTGCTGCTGAACTCCTGCTGGCTTTTCTGTGCAATTCATGAAATGTTATGGCAGAAATGAGAATTGGTGCTTTCAGGGAAGTAGCACTGCTACCGAAAAATAAATAAAATAATTTCTAAGATAGTGCTGAGTGTTCCCCTGTTTCTGCAGCCAAGGCTTCCCTGAGTCCCTTTTGCCTACCATCAATTTATTTATGCTTTGATTATATATTATGAGCTGCAAATCTTTTAGAGTAACTGCTCCTTATCATTAAGCTTCCTCTTCTATTCTGGCTTATTTTCTCCATTTCTCATTGCAGGACTTCATTAGGAACCTTATCCTTTCCTTGTGCTTGTTCTTCCTGCTCGTGCTGTGCCAGTGGTTTGTTCTCATCATTTTGCCATTCTGTTTATTTTTCAGTCATCTGGTGTTTTCAATTTTTGGAGAGGTGTTTTATCAGGTTATTTGTGCACATGTAAATGTATATATTTATATAGATACAAAGAGGTGTTTACACACACAGAGACACATATAGATGTGTGTCTAAAAAGTGGGGGGAGCTAAAAATGAGCCCCTGCAAGACCTCGTTAGAAACAGCCCTGCTTGAGAATGGGTTCATATCTACAGTTCTGTTGGAGGGTTTATCTGGTTCTCTTGGTTTTCACCCTTGTATGACAGCTGCCAATTGCAGATACCATAGTGTTGGGTTTTAGCCAAAATCCCAGACTCAGCAGGCTGCACCATGGCCTCAGGCAGCAGCTTGTCCCAGGACAGCACAGGCAGAGTCTGGGCTGGGCTGGGGCTGGGGCTCCTTTATCCCACAGCTCTGGATTGGTGCTGGGACAGTGCTGGTAGCACACAGATGGTTTAGTTTGGGTTTGCACAGAGCCAAGGCCTTTTCTGCTCCTCACCCACCCCACTAGGGAGGGACTGGGGGCACAGGGAGCTTGGGAGGTGTGGGAGTTTGGGCTTTAGCTCCAGCCAGGCCTCAGCTGGGCCTCAGTTCCAGACAGGCCTCAGTTCCAGCCAGGCCTCAGTTGGACCTCAGTTCCAGACAGGCCTCAGTTCAGCAGGCCCAGAGGATGTGACATAGATTAGAAAGGACAAGATTCCCTGAGTTAAGCAACCAAAGAGATATTTCATATCATTTGACATCACCAAGAAGTATAAAAAGAGAAGCAGGTGGAGCTTCTGCCTCTTTTGACCTTCCCTCAGCCCCTGAGGCCGTCCTGCCCTGCCCTGCCCTGCCCTGCCCTGCCCTGCCCTGCCCTGCCCTGCCCTACCCTGCCCTACCCTGCCCTGCCCTGCCCAGGTGAGGCCTTGCCCCCTGTATTATCCAGGGAGGGGAACATTTCCTTGTTAATTTGTCTCCTCTCTTGCTGTGAGTTTTCTCTGGAAGAGTTTTTGGGGGGTTTTGTGGGGTTTGGGTGGTTGAAATCTGTATTATTTGGTTGGATGACTTGGTAAAGTTGTTACTATTTCTGTGGTTAGAATCTGTATTTTTGGTTGGGCTGCTTGGTAAAGTTGTTACTTCTTTTCTCATTTGTACACAGATGTGTTATATTCTGTTTTTAATTTTCTCATGTTGTCTCTCATCACGCTGTAGCTCCCAGGAAAGCTGATTCCTTTATTGCTAAAAGGAAATGATATCTAATGCTTTGACTCTTAATGAAGAGGCAGTGCTATGAAAAATGTTCAGACCCATGTGGTCAACAAAAGAAAAGTCTTCTTGGATGTTTTTTCTTTTCCCACTCAGATCTGCACAGTAACATTTAGCAAATGTTCTTAAGGCACATTAAGATTTGCATTAGCAAATACTGTTCTGCTGCTCAGCTGCTGGATGTGAACGTTCAACAGAGCGGGGACCTCGCAGTGAACACATTATTGATGTCTAAACATTGGGCACATTTGTAAATATTTATGTAACTGTGGGTGGGTTTTCAGCTGCTGTGAGAAATAGACATAAACCAAGTAAGGACATTTCCACCTGTCTTAGAGTTAACAAAGGTCAGTTACCTGCTAGATAGAATGTCTTCTGTTCCAGGATTGAAAGCCTGGAAGTTTTCAATAGAATCATAGAACCACAGAATTGATTGGGTTGGAAAAGACCTCCAAGATCATCGAGTCCAACCCTTGGTCCAACTCCAGTCCCTTTACCAGATCATGGCACTCAGTGCCACGGCCAATCTGC
>JAWWEV010000043.1:55856032-55885626 GCA_035583235.1 Hafferia zeledoni
TGTTCAGGGCAGAATTCCTGATGGTGTTCAGGGCACAGCTCCTGATGGTGTTCAGGGCACAGCTCCTGATGGTGTTCAGGGCAGAGCTCCTGATGGTGTTCAGGGCAGAGTTCCTGATGGTGTTCAGGGCAGAGTTCCTGATGGTGTTCAGGGCAGAATTCCTGATGGTGTTCAGGGCACAGCTCCTGATGGTGTTCAGGGCACAGCTCCTGATGGTGTTCCAGGGCACAACCACAGAGGGAGCTGAACTGAAATCCAGCCCAGCCCTTCCTCTGACTCCAGAGCAACAGTTGAAGCCCAGGAGGCTCTGAGTGTGTGTCAGGTATTTTGATGGGTTAATATTTGAGACACTGCTCTGTGGGATTCAGCCCAGTGAATTATTTTGTTCCAATATGTGCCTTGTTCTGTTCCACAGACACCTTCCTGCTAAAAATGGGCTCTGAGCAGTGTAAAAATCCATTCAGGTGTGCAAACAGTACCCTGTTCCCTCCAGGGGGTTAAATAACTTCATCCTTAATGCCTAAAAGAGCAATGTTTTAAGAGTTCCTTCAAAAATCCCAGGTGAAGTAAAAAGATCTACCTTTTGAAAGGTCACAGTGGCTGGGGTGTTGTGCCAAATTGAAATTATAGAGACTGAAAATAGAGACACTTATAAAGTTGGAGGCCTCTTTTTAAAGTTTACAAGCCTAATTCTGTATTGTGAAAGAGTTTTTAAAGGAATTTTGTGGATTATTACTGAATGCAGCATTTTGTATCACAGAGAGCAATTTGGCATTTCCTTTCCAGCAGGTAAAGGCTCAAATTTTGTTCAGCAGCAAAGGGTAATTTATGTGTAAGTAAGGAATGAAGGAGCAGGAGTTGGTTTTCCTGGAAAATCGGAGCCCTGACCTGCAAACTGCAGGATATTCCAGCTGGCTGGGGATGAGTTGGACTGAGTGAACATGAATGGTGCTCAGCATTGTTTTTATACCCAGATCACTAAGAAAAATGAACATTCTTTGCTTGTGTCCCTGCAGCAGTGGGTGACAGAGCAGCACAGAGAGCTGTGCCCGTGGGTCTGGTCTGTTGTCACCATCACTGGGGTTGGAGTGAGGAAAAATCAGCCTTGTGGCCTCTGCTGAAAGCCACAGGCAAACACTCCTCTTGGATCTGTCCTACCCAGATCTCACTTAAGACCTCGGGGAGGAAAACCCATTGGTTTAATGTGAGAAAAATATGGGCTTGACCCCTCCCTGTCTGTCCTTCCTCCTCCAAAATAGTCCAATGAATCCGAATTTTGCCACTCCTGACTGCAGGAAACTCCTAAATGAGATTCCTCTGATTATATTTGCCTTTACCTTCTCTCCTGTATTTTTTAGTCTCCCAGTGTTGCTCTTTAATGTGTTGTATTTCCTTAATATCAGCTCTATTGTCTTTCCTTAGTAACAGCTCTCAGGCCCTTGAGAGGAATGCAGGGATTTGGTTTAAGGGGAGGATTTTTTACAGTCCCTCTGGTTCTTGCAGCAATTCTTTGCCCCAGATTTGGGACACCAGCCCATCCCTACTCACACATTGAAAAGTGGGATTTGCCAGAGTGTTCTCAGTTGCTTATAAGAAAGAGACACTTCATTTGTCCAGGGAAGAGTCATTCTTGAGACAATTCCTCTTTCTGCCACTTCCATCCTCGCCTTTGATTTCATCCATTTCTGGGACAAAGAAATGCAAAATAGAAATAATTCTGTCACATCAGTGAGAATAAGATCAGGCAAAATGTTTTTCCTGGTATGGATTTTTTTGAATATATGTTCCTAGAAAAGAATTTTCCAGATAAATGAAGAAGCTTGCCTCCTGTGAACAGAATAAAACTCGTGTAGCTTGACAAAACCTCACCACGGTGAAATTCGAGATAAACCAGAGCTGAGGCTTAAGTGAAAAATATGATTTTCTCACACATTTTGAATACCAACTGATAAATGGTTTATAAAAGGGTAATAAATGACTAATGTGAGCTTTAATAAATGATTCATCAGTTCCTATAGAGACCTGTAAGTGAGTAGGTTGCTTGTCACCGTGATTTATGATGACTCCCAGCACTGTCTCCTGACTCCGCTGTGTTCCCCACTGGGCTGGAGCAGCCCCTGGAGGACAATCCATATCTCTGGCTGCTCGTGGTTCAGAGAGGGGATGAGACTCTCACAGCACCATCTGCAGAGATTTATTTTTCAGCTCAGGCTGTTGAGAAACAGCCTTGTAGCTCTGGAAGTCCCTGTCTTCATTCTTGGTGTTGGTCAAACCATATTGAGGAGCAAACACTGAGCTAAGAGCCATTCTAAGGTTCCTCCAGGCTCTCTTCTCCACACTTCTCTTACAAAAATGTCTCAGACATGATACTTCTATTGACATACTTTACCAACACAGACAGATCTGTCCATTCACTTTGCATGTATAAAACCAAATCTCACCTCCCCTCCTTCTGTGGTCTGAAAGTCAACCCTGGTCCTTATGTTGTCTTACAAGGAAAATTTTGCCCTTTGGGACTCCTAATTGATGTCAGTCCTTTCTCTGTGGGTCTTGCCAGTGGAGTTGGGTTCATCCCATGCCATGTAGTGTTCTCTCCTGCTGGGTGTTTCTCTGTGGGTCTTGCCAGGGGAGCTCATCCCATCTTCTCTACTGTTCTCTCCTGCTGGATGCTGGAAGGGCAGATGTCTGAGCTGAGGTGCTTGAGCAACAAACGCAGGTTTGAGCAGATGAGGAGAAGCCACTGCCAGGCTGATAGTTAAGAAAAAGAGTTTTACTGTGCTCTGTGTTATGGGAACCTGTCTGAAATTCCAGCAGCCTGTTCAATTTGGATCAGTCTCCAGTGCTGTTTTGTCACAAGAGAAAGTTTTGTGGAATGGGTAAAGCCATTTCAGCAGAATCACATCAGGAAAAGTCGCATTGGAGTTTCCATCTGGCCCCTGTTTCTGGATTGTGAGACAATTCACATGCAGAGAAATCAGAATTCATGCAGAAACTCAACAGAGCAGGGCAAAGCCTCTCCAGCTGTGCATAAACTTTGGCATAAAGAACAACTTCAGGAGGGCTGGGGATCACCAAAGAGCAGCTCTTTGGCCATCCTTGTTCTTCTAGAGCTGTAAATACACCCAGAAAGGCTCCTGGAGCATGTTTTAACCTTCTCCACTAGAGAAGGACTTGCACTGACCTTTTCACTCAGCTTTGCTTCCACTTTGTACTCCTGTAGCAGTTCATGACTCACTTGACATACCTCCAAGTGCCCCAAAGTCTCCTGGGAAACAAATGAAAGACATTCCCTGTTTATTTTTCATGTGTGAAAGGCAGAATTCCAGGATGGTTTCTGTGGTCATGGAAAATACAGGAAAAGGGATCAAACAGGATTGCTGTTCCTGTGGCACCTGTGTAAGGTGCCTGTCCCACCTGTTCTTGAAACACCCAGATGTCAAAAATGGAAAAATTTATGCAGATTGATCCTGCACAAATCTGAAGAGTGAAAGCTCCTGTATTTCTGCAGAGTCTGAGCTTAATGCCCTTTGCTGGAACTGAAAATCATTTCATCTTCTGTTGTCCTCATTGCTATGGAGGAGGAGAGATTATGCCTTAATTTGAAGTCTTACCTAATCAGGACAATGCATGAAGAAGAAACTTGGAAACTCAGGATATATAGTCTGGTTTGGTTTTGTTTTTTAAATAATAACCCTTGTGTTAAACCCATTATACTCAGGGTTTTTTTCCCACAATATTAACTAATTGGTTATTAGTTAATTGGTTTTAATGAAAACACAAGAGACCAAGTTGCCCCAACTTGTGTTCCTCTATGTTTGAGATGATGCAAAGGTGTAGATGTATATTTGTTTCTACTAGAGTCCATTTACAAAGTATTTGTTGATTTAGTTTAGAGAATAACTTTAGTCAAATGAAAAGATATTTTCAAAATGTATATGAAAGGAAATGAGGATCTAAATAGTGGCAAAGATTTTATTTTCTAAATGAAGACTGAGAGCATTCTGTTGTCACTGCAAAAATGAGGCAATAGTTGAAATTTTTAGTAAAGTTTTATTAACTCTATTATTCCTTCAGGGTTAATAATTGGTCATAGTCTTATTAATGTTACAGTCCAAAGCATTCAGAGTTTCTTTAGTTGTCCTGACCTACAGAACAGATTTCAAAATCACATAAGCAGTTTAGGAATCTAAGAATCTAAATAATGGACATTTAGATACCCCCCCCCCCCCTTTTTTTCCTAAATAGATTTAGATATTATCAAAAAAAAAAAAAAAAAAGAACTTTATTGGACTTCAAAAATAGCTGTAAAGGCATCTAGTCCCCACTGGAGCTTAAAAAAATGGGTTTAGAAGCAGAGATTGCTTTGACTCTCAGTGCAATTAAGATTCCAAATGTCTCTCTCTCTTCCAAACATTTTCAAATAATCTGGAAAAATGCCCATAATCAAGAAGAAGGTTTATGAATATTTCTGAGTTGTTTTATGGTGGGATCAAACTAGGGACATCTGGAAGCCTTGGTTAGACAGCCTGGCTATCTGGATAACTAAATTACCTCTTGGCTATTTTTTCCCCTCTTTCTTCAATATTATATGTCAGGTTTTATCAGAATTAGCTGGGCCTGAGCATCGCCGTGTGATGGGAAATGCTCAGCAACACTCAGGGCTGAATTACCAGTGACCTTAAGGACAAATACTGTGCTGGAGCACTACCAGAATAATTTCAGAGAAAGGAAACCAAAACTAGTTATTCTGTTCAGTTAAAAAAAAAAAAAAAAAAAAAAAAAAAACAACCAAAACACACAAACACACAAAAACCAAACAAACAAAAAAAACCCCCAAAAAACCCACACAAACCCCAAACCCCCAACACACACAAAAAACCAAAGCAGTGTTTGGAAGACCAGTGTGTCCTGCACTCCTCCAGATCATGCTGTGCACACAATAATCTGTATTCCTGTGGCTGTCAGGGAGGTATCTGCATAACCACTGCAAGCATTTGGTTCAGGAACTCCTGCAAGCCACGGTGACCAGCAGGGCAGTGGGCACCAGCCTTCCACATTCATCCTCACTTTGTTTCTCCCCCTCAAAGTTAGGAAAGACATGAAGTTGTCTATTTAATCTCCAGATAAACAACAGAACTCCTGCTTTCTAACGAGAGCAGCTGAGAGGCACTTGTACAACACGGGAAGGGCTTCATGAATAGAATTATAGAATCATAGAATCAATTGGGTTGGAAAAGACCTCCCAGATCATCGAGTCCAACCCTTGGTCCAACTCCAGTCCCTTTACCAGATCATGGCACTCAGTGCCACGGCCAATCTGCATTTAAAAATCTCCAGGGATGGGGAATCCACCCCCTCTCTGGGCAGCCCATTCCAATGCCTGATTACTCTTTCTGTAAATAATTTTTTTCTGATGTCCAACATCACCTCCCTGCCCAACCCACAAGTAATGCCTTGTTCCCTTTTTTTTTCTCCTAACTTTCTTTTTCCTAAATTGTTCTCAGTGTGTTGGAGTTTCAAATGCTTCTGATCCCTATTTTTTAATCCATATTCTGAAAGCAAAATTCCAGCCTGGCAGCAGTGCTTTCTAATGTGCAAGCTGGAAATATGATGTTCCCTTTAACTGTACTGCAAATTTGACTTTAAAATGTGGAATTAGATTGATGTTTTCTGAAAGGATGAGTGAAGCACCCTTTGATATTCTGTTGTGAGTTTTGTGATTTACTTTAAATCAGAGCCTAGAAAAAAATTGCTATGCAAGTGTTGCAACACCAAAGAAACAGCAATAAACAAATTCTTTAGCCTCCTATAATATTCTCAGAAAGTTCCTCCATGTATAGAGAGACAGAGAAACAAAAAGGTATTAAAATAATTGGAGTGGGCAATACTTGGTGTAAATGAGTTGTGGGTCTTTCTTTTAATTAAAAAAAGTATTATTGCTGTATTACTTTTATACCTTCCATTATATGAAGTGCATTTTTTGATAGTTCTTGTGTGGATAATATGTGGCATCCCAGTCCTTGGTATTTGTGTCATTTGAAGATGAGACATTTTTTAAATGACTTTCAGACTTGTATTGTTGCATTTCCTGCAAATTTAGAAATTCAGAATTACACTGTAAAGTTGTAACCTTTCACCTGCATTATTTTTATATTTTTTTCAGTCTCCTTTGGGAGGAGATTGTTCCCTTCAGAATAAGGAATTCAAGTGCCTAATAATTATGGTAAGATCATATGATACAATATCAACAGTAACATAAACAGTGCTATCATTTATTTGTAAAAGGTTTGTTTGCAGTTTGTCATCTGATTCAGAAGTACTTTCATTTCATCTGACTTTTTTTTCCCTAGACTTTGGGTTCCTTTCTGTGATGAGCTCTGCAATATGAGCTTTTCCTCAGACCTGTCCTCCCAGTTCCAGCTGTGATGGAATGCCATGATATGGATGTCCCAGGCACTGGATTGGGGCATCATCCTTTTAGTGGACAAGCTGGATTTTTTGTTATTACTTTGATTTGCTACATATTGCACTCCTTAACTTGTAGACTCTCTTTCTAAACTGAGTGAGCAAATAATAGACTGAAAAAAATGAAAGCTCTCAGTCTGGTTGACACGAGCAGACGAAGCCCTGGGTGTATCTTCAGAAGTGCTATTGGCATGTTTTTATTGGGGCATTTTATATAGATGATATGTCACAATTCCTTTCTGATATAATTACATGAAAACTGTTCTCTTTAGCCCTGCAGTATTTCATCTCTATACACAAATATATATGAGCACAGAAAGAAAGAATTCACTTGGCAATTTATAGGGAACGAAATCAGTTTCCTCCCCTGCAGTAGGTGCTAATAATGCTCCCAACATTCAGGCCATGATTCACTGAGGCACTTTGCTACATGATTTTAATTCATTTACTCAACTGGAGCATTGCTGAATGCAATTGGTAACAAAGGCAAAGATATTGGAGATGGAGGAAAGACAGGCTGAATAAAGAACTATTTAATCCCCAGCATCTGGAGGCTCCCACTGTGAAAGAAACACACGTAAAATGGTTTGTATTTATACATAAGATTATGATTTTTTTGTTGGAATAGATCAGCACATCCCCAGTCACACCACTGATGCTGGACTGACTTTGATAATGATCTGGGCCACAGAATTAAATCCTTTTGACTAAATAAAGTTGAACTTGCAAGGCAGCCAAAAAAGCAAATGTTTAATAAAACCTGAAGGAGTAGGTCTTAACATTCCTATGTTATATAAGGTTTGCACAAAATGTGATTTACTTTCATCATAACAGAGATTTCATCTTCATGGGTAAGTCTTAGTCATTGTGTACAATTGTTTCTTGTGAAGCACAAGCTGGTTTTGTAGCTTCAGCACCAGATTCCCCAAGTTATTTACTGGGGGAGGTAGGTATATTATCAGGTTTTGCTTTCATGTGATTTAGTGCAGTGACAACAGTCTCTAAAGAAAATTCAAATACCAGATAGTAGTTTCACAAGACCATTATCTTTTGATTGCCAAACTTTAAAGTATTTCCCAGACCAACTGATGAAGTAAATTGCTCATCCTCTGTATTATTACTGCCACCCTGGATCTCTGTGGAGGACTAAAGGGAAACAGAATTTTCTTAGGGTGAGTTTTATGAACAGAAAAATATTTGTCTAGTGCTTAGCCAGGAAAACTGAATCATTGAGAGAACTATTTACTCCTAATTTTTCTGTTATTGTTCCAAAGCCTTTATTCTTCTTTTTCTTTCCACCCATTATCTTTCCTCAGGTTTCTTTAGAGAAAATAAAGAGATGATTACCAAAAAAAAGGGAAAAGTTTAGGAACAAATTAAAAATTATAAAAATGCAATAGACAGTCATAGAAGAGTTGTAACAAACCCATATGTAGAACTCACCTACATAAATTATGGATATTACTTGCCATGGGAACTGAGATAAAAACTATGCCTTAATTGTAGCAAAATAGCAGTATCCTGGTTCTTTTGCATGAAGTTATCCATTGCCTCTTACCTTACAGCCCAAATGAATGTCCCTTGGCATGAGAATGTGGCTGGATAAACATTCTCCCTGAGAGCTGATTCACTAGAGCCAGCACTAGAAAAAGAAAGGGGGTTCAACAGCAGTGGGTCTGAGAGCAGTGTCAGCAGCCAGAATTGCCCCAGGCTCTCCAGCTGTGGCTGAGCCCTCTGTGATGCCCCACTGTTGGCACCTACCCTGGTCTTTGGGCCACTGTGCCCATGGACAACACCTCAAACTGCAGCCCCGGGAAAAGCTGTGCCCAAAGACAGAATGTTTGGGGTTTGGTTGCTGTTCTGAGGCAGATCCTGCCACAGAGGAGTGAGCTCTGAGGAACTGAGGCTCATGTGCTACCTGTGACCATGCTGAGTTATGTTGGGAACTAATAACAGGCAGCACGTGATGGATTTTGGTGTGAAATTAAGGCAATAGCTGGTATGTGGTAGCAAGTTGTAGTTTAATCCCCAGAGTTTTAGTCTTCCATTCCAGTTGTATGTTCACTGGTAACTGAATTATATGCAGGCTATTGAAACATCTGCAGTTATTGTAGGTCAGGATGATCCAGCAGAGTAAAATGACATGTTGAAATCAGCATTGCTTTAGTAAGTGTTTGTTCTTTTTATGCTTGTGATGGAAAGATCACAAGAAGTTACTTCTGTCAGGTTTTGCTTAACCTGATATTTCAAATGAAAGATAAAGACTTCCAGCATTTGAGATAATTTAACAAAAACAGGGTGGGTATCTTGGCTACCATGAGTATTATGACTCCTTTGAAGAATAAATGTATCCCCTTTTATAGTGACTGTGGTAAAATGCCAGATTGTGTTTTGGTGAAATGTTTTGTTCTGCATACAGTTTTTGTCTAAGTTAATTTGTCCACATTCATTTCAGCAATGGAATAATCATAACCAGCACTTCTGGACTCTGTTTCTGAAGCATCAATTGGAAATCAATCTGATGGTCACTGGAAGTTTTTGGAATCTCCAGCAGAATCCCTGGCTCACCTATGTGAGTACAGAAGAGGAGGAACAGTGTTAGTATTTCTTAGCTTTCAGTGCCAGATCTGTTCTGCTGATATTTTGCTGTTTCTTATTTTATCTGTTATTCTTTATAATATACATTGATTCAAATAATCCCAAGGGAATAGCATAGAGCTGTGTCCTGAAGCTGTGTCAGGGCAGGGTTAGGTTGGATATTAGGAAAAGGTTCTTCCCCCCGAGGGTGGTGGGCACTGAACAGGCTCCCCAGGGCACAGGGCACAGCCCTAAACCTGCCAGGGGTCAAGGAGTGTTTGGGCAACATTCCAGCTGGTTTTCAGTAGGATAAGGATCCAGCTGAAATACTGGGGCAAGCTTTAGTAGCTGTAAAATTAGCAAGCTGGGGAAAATGCAGGTGCTGATGGTGCCTCCATGTGCAACTGCTGCACACACTGAGTGGGATGTACAGATGGAGATGGTTAGACCCAAATTAGAGATGTACACCAATAACAGCCACCTTTGTCACTTCAAGTGAGCATCCCAAGGGAAGTAGATGCTGCCATGAGGAAAGGCAGGTAAAGGAAGTGTTAAACATCATAGGACATTGCCACCTTGGGATGTAATAGCACAAGGGACGGCCCAGTAGCCACAGGTTACCCTGGAAGTTGTGGTTTCACACTCAGAAAGTGGCTCTGCCTGGAGGAGTAGGTTGTTCTGGGCTCTGTGGCTGGGTTTGTACCCAGCTCTTGGTGAGAAGCAGCTGCCAGGAAGCCTCAATGTCTGGGAATCCTCTGGTTTGGTGTCCTGAGTGGTGATGGCAACACCATCAATTGGGCAGGTTAAGGGTGGTACCAACAGAATAGGACAGTTTCTCCAAGAAAGATTTCCAATTTTACCAACCTTACAGGAAATAATCCAGTCAGAGGAATCTTAAAAACAGCAGTGGGCAGAACCTGGAACTCATCCAGGTCCCCAGCCAGCTCAGACAACCCAAAGGGCATCTCAGCCTCCTCCCTTTCACCTGAAATCTTGCAGGGCACGGGATTACTCACATCTGCAATCCTGCTGAGATTTTTTGTCAAAATGCAATCATGGTTCTGTTTCTTCTGTTTATAATACACTCAGTCTAAGATGAACAGTTCTAAGTGTTAGTGCTACACACAGATCCTAAAGCAGGTTTAATAAGCCAGATTCAGTCATTATTTTCCCTTGTGCAAACCCATTGTCTTCAAATCATGCCCTTTTTGTTCCAGCTTGTAACAGTGTAAGTGGTAATAGAGTTTCAGGAAGTGTTGGATTTGTCACTTCAGTACATTTTTCTGTGTGGTAACACTGTCCTAGTTTAACCACACAAATTCTTTTTCATTTTTATTTCCAGCATTACTAATGCATTCAGTTGTTAGCTGGAGGAAATCCTCTCAGATAAAGTCATGGAAAATTGGGAAGATTTTGATAAGGCTTTACAGTCCTGTGGTCCTGACTGTCCTGGCACTGCCAACAAAAGTCCTCCAGCTCTGTTGCCCATCTTTGGCAGATCAACAATTTATGAAGCAAGTTGATGATGTGTGAGTTGTAGCATATTTAATGTAACATCTCTTGCCATGACTTTATTCTTGCCTTTTAATGTGACAGCTGCAGCTGGAGGCATTAAGTGCTTTGGTTTGCCCTGAGCACAGAGATAAGGAAAGATCAGTGGCAGAGATGCCCCACTGCTCATGTAATCAGCTTTAAGTGCCTTATTTAGTTTCAGAATGCTGGAAACTCTTGTGAGTTTGACATTATTTCAGTATTTCAAAGGTGAGACAAGCCTTCAAAGGAAATCTGTGCTGCTGATCCAAGACATTATTGAGCATTGTTTAGTATTTCCAAACACAACAGAATCAAAATGAATTAAATTAATGTCTTTCTTCAGTAGACTGTTGTAAAGAACAAGGCAATGAAATTTAATACTCTCAACATGAAATCTAATTTTCAATATAAGCAGGCTCCCCAAAGTGAGGAGTCAAAAGAGCTACAAGCATGAGGAGCAAGGGGTCAAAATATCTCTGCCCAAAGAAGAGGGAATTGTGTTAAGTATTTTATTGCAATAACACTCCAGTCAGTTTATAATCAGGTCTAATCTACTCTCTCAGGAGCTCTCGTTTTCTCTGCTTCCAGCCAGTGACTTTCACAAAGACGTGGAATTCCTTCCTACCTTTGAAAACATAATAGGCAAATCAAAGAAATCATTTCCAGGCTGACCCTCACAACCCAGTGTCCTGCTGATCATTGTGTGTGAGAAGCAAACACAACAGCATCAATAGGAAATGGCTTTTGGAAAATAATCTTTGATCCTGAAATATGAATGAGCAGGAGCGTGATCAGTGAAACCAATTCTACTGTGTGCATTTTCCCTTCTGTAAATGCCTTAAGAGCAAACTTTGGGTGTTATGCTCTGGGTTCATGAAAGTCATGTTCCCAGCACAGTGGGCTGTAACTACTTGCTTTCACCATTTGTCAGCTTTATAGCTCTGTGTTGTGTGCTGTATAATTAGTCATTGATCATGAACAAGTAATTATCCTTTGAATTACCTGGGACTCGACAGTTATACAGTTTTCTAAATAATGTTTCTCCCATTATTTGTGTCAATGCGAGATCTGCACTATAAGAAAAGCCACTTTGAATTGGAAAGTGGCCTTTGCTTGAAATTCTAAACAGTGGCTGTAAGAAAATGATACAGAGTAAGATATAGAGAGGCAAACTGTTATGGTTTAATTCATTCATCATTGTGGTCAGTTTGGCTTTTGTTTCAAAGGAAGCAGGATAAGCCCTGTGAGTTGAAAATGCTGAACACTGGGGGTGTGTTGCAGCAAAGCACAGACAGAGGTGGGTGTGATAACTTTGGAATTCCGTTGGAGTGAGCACTGAGCCCATTTGCATGTTCAGGGGTCTGTGTTTAGCAAAGAGAGATGTGCAGCACCACAGATGGGATGAGTTGGGAGTCTTTTATAGGATGAACATCAGAAGTACAAGGTTTGCATTCTTTTGTTAAAGAAATTCAAGCATATATTTAGAAAGCAGGGTATCATTTACACCATAACATTAATTTTTCTGTAGTAAACATTTCTCAAGATACCTTTCCTCAGCAATATCATTGATCACAGTCATGGTCTAGGGAGGTGATGACCCTACTGGGGAAAAAATGTAATTTTTACAATAACTTGAAGAAAGAATTAGTACTCAGCAATGCAATACACGGCCCACTTGATTGGAGAAAGATTTGGTATAGGTAATTAGGTTAGAATGGCTCATCCACAGGAGGTATTTCCTAAAATCTTCATTGTTATTATCTACTTTTAGAGTTATCATTCTGTGATTTAGCCTGACTGTGATTTTGCCTGGTGTCCTTTTATCAATCTATGTTTCTGTTACAAATGTGGCTGTTAAGTTTTATGTTAAATCTTCTTTAAGCCCATCCCAGGGAAACGCTGTGGATTATGTAGAGAAACAGTGGATGGCACTGTTCATTCACTGCTCTAAAGTGGGAAGAAATGCCAGCTTGAAAAAGGCTGGATTTTTAAATAATAAGAAGAGAGGTAATTGACTCCTCTAAATGCACACACACTGACTTGGGAGGATCACATCTGTGCTGGGAATGTCACAACCAGGCTGGGGATTTAGCTCTAAGGGATGCAGGGCTTTGAGCAAAAGGTGCTGAAGAGACTGAATTACTCTGAATTCCAGTGGTTCAGCTCCATCAGCCTTATTTATTTGAGATGATACTCCTGCCCTGGGGGCTCCTGCTGTCACTGAGCTCCTGCATGGATGTGACTCACATGGAGGCACTCGAGGATGCTGCTGCTGTCACACCTGGCCCAGGTGGCTTCCTGCAAGGTGGCACTTGGGCTGGGGACAAGAGGCAACAATTTTTTTGGGCATTTGGAAGCCTTTGATGGGTCAGACTCACAAAGCAGGTGTTGCTCTGTAGCATTCACAGCCATTTTCTGTGTGAAGGCTCCACTTGCTTTAGCCAAGCAGAGCTTCACCATTACTAGAAAATGGAGGCTCTTTCCCCTCCCTCTCACCCCCCTGATACTTTCTCCCCTGCAGTATATGTGGTGTGGATTAGATTTCTCAAAAGAAATGAAAGCTTTGATTAGTTTATTCTTCTTACAGGCACGGGAGGCACTTGATGTGTTCAGTTACAAATGGTTTTCTTTTTACTACAGGTATGTTTTTAGTGTCTTCTAAATAGAAGTGGAGTATTCCACTTGGAATCAGTGGAGTGCAGAGAATGCCATGTGTCCCCAGCATGGAAGGACAGGAGCCTTCTGCTTTCCTCCAGGAATGCTCCAAAGCTTTAGGAACATGAAGGAAATCCTGGAAGGTGAAATAGCTCTGGGAAGCAGTGACACAGTTATGACAAGAGCTCTGATTCTGGAGCGCTGCTAATTTAGATGGGAATGATTTAAGAGCATAATTTAAGAGGCCCTGGGAACTACCAGCTGGAAGTTACCTCAGAATAACACAAGGGGCTGAACAAACAGTGTCTGCTCCTGGGCTGCTCAAGTTCACATCCAGAAGAATTAATTTAGGCAGTCTGTGATTTCAATTTATATTCATATGCCAGGTGTCTCATTAAGGCGAACCAGGGCTTTCATTCATGATTTCTGGCAGATTTACTTGTGCAGTGGCTGTGATTTTGAGCTGCTTCTTCCACCAATGCAGCTGAATTTGACAGGTCAGTGTGGGGTGAGCCAAGTTTCTTCCAAGTGTCCACCATATAATTCAAGTGTTAATTATGCAAAGTATTCACAAAGGGTAACTGTGGGTAGGAGAGGTTTGTATTCTCAGGATCCTTCTAGAGTCAATGGAGCTCCTCAAAGTAATGATACAGTGCTCAAATTAGTCTCCTGTTGTCTCTGTAGGCAACAGAAGGAGCCTGGGAAGGCTGATTTCTAGTGCATAAGGAAAGCCTTTTTAATAATGCCCTTAACTGTGTACAGAAAAGAAATGTATTACTTTGATCGTCTTTGCCTTAAGACATTTGTATTATGTATTGTTCTCAACCTCCCAGATTATTTTAAATTCCTCTTTTACCCAGGTTATGCAATAAATACAGAGATAACTCTTCTGATAGAGTCTTTGAGGAGATGCTTTTGGAGAACTTAAAAGTTGCTGTTCTTTCTGGTGACTTTAAATGGTATCAGCTCACATATATCAAAGGAAAAACAACAAAGAGAAGAAAAAAGGCAAACAGACCTTTCAAAAAGATACTGTTATTGGAGACAATTTTCTGTTTAATGTAAAGCAAAAATATGTATAGAAAGGAGACTTTTCCAGGGAGGCTGGGGGTACATGCTGGTTTTCTAATGCTGAATACTGTCCTGGGCTGATCCCTCATTTTGCAGAGAGAGATTCAGAATTTTCCAACACTCAGAACATCAGAAGAACAAACACACATGGATCGTTCATCAAAGACTCCAGGCTTCAGGTAAAAATGGTGTGTTCACTGCACAGGGTCCACAAGGATTGTATCTCCCTGCATCATTCCAAAATTGGGGGTTTGCCCTCTGGGTACCATGTGGAGAGTGAGCTTGTGATCCTCTGTAGAATCCACACAGCTCATTATTCAGGAACTGCATCTAAACATCCTCAGAGGATCCTTTAGAGAGAATTTGTGACCAGGAATGGAAAAGTAATATTACATGAAGTCTCTAGAAAATCAAACCTGGCCTCTGCCACTACTGACGTGGGGATTTGGCACCAATGGTCTGTAGTGGGTGCAATCTTGGTATTTCCACATCTTTCCACCTGTAAGTTCTTTAACAGGTTGGAGTGGTTTAGGTCCCCCTACCTGTGAAAGATCCTGTTCCACAGTGGCCTCCTTATTAATCCTCAGAACTTCTCTGTCTCTGAATTTTTTCCCAAAATTGCTTTTGCAAGACACAAGGAAATATCTGAGACCTTATGGTTGGCTTCTTCTCTGTAGTATTTTTTGGGTACTGAGTGTTCCTGTAGATGCATTCCAAGATTGGCTCCAAAGCAGAAAATGAGCTGCTTCAGTCAAGAAATCACCCTGCTTGTTTCCTGCAAGCTGAGTTTGTCCTTCCTGCTCTTGAGGTCAAAAGATGTTTCAGAAATCCCACCAAGTTATTTTTACTGAGGTCCAACACCATTTCTGCTGAAATGCTGTCTAAGCAGAGAGCTGGCAAGATAAAAAAATGCATAACGTGGAGTATATTTGGACACAGTAGGTTAAATTCAGGATTAATCAGCGACCTCACTAATAAATATCTCCATCTCCAACCTCTGCTGAGTCACCATCTGGAGCTTCATCCCTACCTTCAGTGAGTGTCCTGGCACCCAGACCTGGTGGGGCAGAGGAGCTGGTTGGGTTGGGTCTGTCAGGAACTCTGTCACCCAGCCCAGAGAGATGGGAGCATGCAGGGAGCAGAGTTGGGTGTCTCTCACACTTGGGGAACTGCTGGGGAAGGCAGAGGAGCAACATCCATCACTGTGTCCTTCCAGGGAGCAGCTGGGCAGGAGACAGCACAGGGAATCACATGTGCTGGTTGCTTGGCTAGCTGCTAACAAAGGGAAAAAACAATGTGTCTGCCTTCCCAGCTGGAAGAATGCAGACTCTCTCTCCTTTTTGTGACTGTCACACTCACAAAACTTGCAATAACTGCAGCTCAAGACCCTTAGCCCTCTCCAGTTTGACTGAAATTTGTAGGTGGACACCAAATCTATGGGAAGGACTGACAGATGTGGGTGAAAAAGCTGGTTGCATTGTTCTGATTTCCCTGGGAAAGCAAGGTGGAAGTGGTGCAGATTGGAGGGGAATAGAATGTAAAATAGAAGCTTGCCCGAAATCAGGGTAGATCTCAAAGATCCCCAGTGACTCTTGTGTCTCTTAACAGGCTTTGAACTCTTTGTGACTCTGTAATTACTGCCTGAAAGCAGGAATAGATTTCTTAGAAATGTGTCAGTAACTCTCCAGTTCTCTTTTTGAAGCATGGTAGTCTTTGCATTTCTGCATAAATTTAGGAGACAGTTTTAGCTAGTTTTTAAAGAACTGATATGAATACACAGCAATATTCTCTAATTTGTTATTTCCTTATTTGTTATTGGTATTCACTGTTCAAGCAGCCTGCTGATATTTGAATCTTCATCAAAGACAGATACAAAAAGAGGCTTTAAGGGTTTCATCCCCTTAATGCAATCTGTTGGGAGTGTCTTTTCTTTGTGTAAATAGAAAGCCAGATTTTTTTCTTGATCCCTCTTAGTCTACAAATGTTTCAGTAACATGAATTCTCATTACTCTGGGTATTTTTTTATATTGAGGCTCACACTGTGTTGTGGCCTTTCCTATTTTGATCATAGATACTGTGATGGTATTTTTCAGTGATGCATCTCCAGCTCTCCCTGTTTTCCCTTTAGACTCACTTCCTATGAGAATAGAGTTCATTGAGAAGGTAGAAATATAATTTTTTTCCCCCTGTTCTCCTGCCTTCCTTTTGTGTCATCAACTCTGTCATTCCATCACCATTCCTGCCTGAGCTGTATTTCTCCATTTCAAGTAGAGCCTCTGTGTAAATTAGGATGAAGTTTAGACTTTCCTTTCACTGGATTTTGTGGCATCAACAGAGTGTCACTGATGCATTCTGGTAATCTCTGGACAACCTGCATTCTGCTGTAATTGTTGCTCAACAAACTACAGTCAGCTCTTTCACCCTCAGGAAAAAAAGATCTCAAAATCTGCAAGAGCTTCACATCTAACTCCTGTTATCCCTGCTGTTGAGGTCTGCTAGGGATCCTACCACTGCAGTGCTCATATTCTCATTGGGGTTTATCAGTAGAACTCTAAACCAGGTGTGATTTACTGAACTGGCACATTCCAGGGTCTTCCAAGAAGCCCAAGGACTTCCAGGTCACCTTCTTTATACCACTTCTCTTATATTTATGTACTGCACCAACAAGCTTGGGCCACCCTGCCTGGTTCTGGCTCTTCTCTGATCCTGTAATGCATAACCCTATTCCAAGTAACTTTAGGCCCTCAGCTGAGTGGTTAATACTTTCCTGGGAGCTTTTATGGCAGCTCCTTCCTTCAGCCTGATGTCAGGCTTGCAGGTTAGAAAGCTCACGGATAAAGAGGGGGTTTGTGTGTGTGGACAAGCCCCTGACAGGGAGGATGGTGCTTTAGATGGGACATTCATGGCAAGGCCTGTGCTGATAGGCAGGAGAACGGCACAGCTGGGAATGTTCTGGCAACCTCTCCCATGCCAAAATGGCAGCAGGTATCTCAGAAGATCAGGTGTCTTCAGCAGATTGAGTCCATCTGAGGCCCTCAGGAGGGAGTCACCAGTCCCTGTCATCCTTTATCCCTTTGGGAGGCTCAGGGTTAATCTGCTGGGTGCTGCTCACATCAAAGCAAAGCTCTTGCCATTAGCATAGTTTGAGAGTAAGAGTTAAAATGTTAAGATTATCTTCAAGTTTAGGGAATACCATAAAACACACTTAATAAATCTATAAAAAGAGGCTGGCTGAATATTTCTGCATTTTGCTTAAATGGAAATGCATGTTCTAAAATTTAACAAAAATAATTGTTCTAATTTTCCTTTGCATGGGTTACAGTAAATCCATAAGGGATGTAAAACAGATGCAAGTGGGACACATTACTTATGCTTTAATTTCATTTGTTTCTGTCCTGAAAAATTTTTAAAAACTCAATTCTTATTTCTTTTAATGGCTTACTGATGAAGCTTGTGGTATTTCAGTAAGAAGGGTATGTGGTCCCTATCTGTGGACTTGATTAGAGGACTTGAGAAAGAAAGGTATTATGGCCATTCCTCCAAAAGGAGAAAACATGGAAGTGATTTACTCAGGATCCAGAGAGGGAGAAAACATCTTAGGATGATTTTTTTTTCCTTTTAAATTCAATGGAAATACTTTCATTAACTTCTTTCATGTTAGCTTAGCCATCTCATGTTAACTGAGGAGGCATTAAAGGATCAAGGTAGCTCCTTAGCTGATGGAGAAACTGGGGCTTGTTAGAAACTAAGCCTGGGATTTGGAGGTCCAGGATCATCATTTGCAAAAGAAATTTCAGAATTTTTATTTATTTATTTCTAGTCTGTAATGGAAACGTTTGCACAGCATAGACCTTGGAATCAGGGTGTGCTCTGGCTTGATCAACTCACCATGTTAGTTTACATCTGAGTGTTTTCTTCCATGTCTTGCACGTCATTAAAGCAGTTGTGCTCATTATTGCTGAATCAAATGTTGGAAACTACAAAGTAAGTGACTTCATGCACAATCTCCCTGTTTTCCAATCAAACAGATTGCAAATCAAGCCACCAAATATGCCCAGAACAGAGCTGTTGGTGAGGTAGTTACAAGGCTGAAGGACAGAGTGATACAACAGGCAGCAACTGTTCAAGGCAGCTTTTTACCCTACAACCAGCAATCACGTGGGAAAATCAACAATGGAGGTAGGAAAATTTTTAGATGTGTCTCCTGCACTTTTCCCAGAAAGATTCTTGTTGTCTTAGTTATGTGGCTGCTCACAGAGCTGAGTTAAACCCTCCAGAAATGTTCCAGTTCCTGAGGAGTTAAACACATCTCATGCAGGTTATTGTTGAGAGAGAATCTCAACTTGTCTTTAAAAACATAATGAAACCTTCATTCTTCCCAGTTGTCTAAAGACCCTCAGGTGAGTATCTTTCTGCAGCTTCATGCAGGAAGGGAAATTGCTTGGAAATGAAGGAGAGGGAAAGAGGGGGCAAAGAAAACATATAGAACATTTTTCTTAGTATTTCTTGTTATTAATACACTTATTAAGAACATGTAAGCTGAAACCCTTCCTTGCACACAGCTCTGGCCCCCGTGGCACACACCCTTGGGCCATTGGCTTTGGTTGCTGCTATTTACACTGCAGTGTGACAATCTGAAAGCCTCAATGTTGCTGGGAGCTACTGCAGTAAGGTGTGTTTTGTCACTGTGAGACAGAACAAACTCATCCTACCTGCTGCTTTTCCTCCTAACAACGTTGGCTGTCTGGGAACAACTCACATCTGAGACATCTGTACAGCACCAGAAGCTACTGAACAGTTAGTCTTAGTGATGTTATTGTTCTTTTATTACAGTGGGGATGATGCATTTCTCAAGTTTTGGCAAAGCACAAAGGATAAAAAATCCATTATGAAAGTGCAGCCAGGTTTGTGCATGCTGGACTGGGATGTTCTTGCACCCTGTTTGCCCAGCAGACTCTTGAGGGTTTACCAAGACCAAGTGCTGGGGCAGCCCCTGGAATCCCTCCAGGTATCCCTCCAGGCTGGGGCTGCCCACATGGAGAGCAGTGCCAGGAGAAGGATTTGGGGGTGCTGGACACACCCCTGTGCCATGTGCCCTGGGATGACCCTGCCTGAGCACAGGGGCTGGAACAGGTGAGCCACTGGGGACCCTTCCAGCCTTACCTGTCCTGTGGGATTGTAATTCACAGCTTGAGGACACCTTTAACTGCTTGTCTGTGGAGTACCAAAGGTGTGAGGTGTGTTGGTGAAGGGGATGCCAAACTCCACCTCCTTTACCAGACAGGACCTCTGGCTTCCCTGGGAGCTGGGCAAGGAGGCACAGCCCCTGCCTTTGCACCTTTCACTCCCTAAGTTTTGGTACAGTTCAAGCTCAGGGAGATGGGAACTGAAGCTGTGTTAGGGATCACAACCTGGATTTGTGACTCCGCTTTGGTGCAGGGTTACAAACCCCTCCTCCTCCAAGGTTCTCACCCATCCTCCTCCTTTAAATAAGAAGACACTTTCCCTTTTGTGATCCAATCAGCACAGGACAATGCCCCAGTCATACAATTTAATATAACTTAATCTTGCATGTGGTTCTGGCAGAGTTCTATCACTATTTTAGAAGTGCTAATAGTTGGGACTGTAGTCACCAACATTACTATTGTGACTGATTCTCTCCAGCTTTGATTGGATTTGTGCAGCCAGATTTCCTTATCTCTACCACTAAGCATTTGATCTGATGGTAAATACTTGTTCAACTGAACATAAAATGTGCTTGCTTATCCAGAAGCTTTACATTCATAGAAAGGAATGATAATTTGCTAATTATTCTCAAATTTTTAGCACTCCTTATGCTGTTCGGTTATTTAATGAATTTCTTCTTTAATCTGTACAATTAGCTAAAATATAATGGCAAGAGTAGTTGCTGTAGGAGCACTTGGAAAGCCAGGACAGAGCTGTGCAGGAGAGTTATAAAGAAATACATCCAAGTCAGGAGTTCCAAAGCAGCTGAAGGAAATGAGGAGTTTGTAGAAAACCCTCAGCAGCAGTAGGTGCTGCAAGTACAAGTTTTCAGGGAAACATGTGGTGGGAGAAGCACAAAAAAAGTGGGGAGTCCTCCACAGCTGACTTAGGTAACACTGAGAGGGGCACAGTGGGAGATGCCGCTCTTCTGAGATGCAGAAAAGCAGGGGGTGTGCTCTGAATCCATCCTGACTCCAGCCTTTCTTGCCCTGGAGATGTTTCTGGCAGGCTTGTGGGGAACAAGCAAATTCTACAAATGACACTTTTCCTCGTTTCCTAAATGAGCTCCTGTCATTTCTTCTGGCACTTTTTACTTTCCAGGTGAAGTTTAATCTTAGCCTGTCACTCGGTGCTTTGGCTTAAATAGTCTCAGAAAATACAGTCAAATTTTGCTCTCTGACTCTCTCTGTACAGAACTGAAGTCGTACAGAATAGAACTATATTTAAATGGCTTACTGTCAATGTAAGGAAGAGAGATAATTTTCAGTGTAATTTCAAGTTCAGCCATAGGATAAAACACACAGATATTTAGTATTCAAGATGGCCATTATATAACTTACTTTATTTCTCATCTAACACTTGTTGGCAGATCATGGCATGGCAATGGGTGACACAACTTAGTCTAAGTTTGGGTTACCAGGTGGAGGCTGAGTTATCTGGATTTTGTGGCAATACTGGAAGGTTAAAAACCCCCAAACATTAACAGCAATGAAACATGAAACAAACCTTGCCTGGGACATCCAGAACTTTTCTGTTTCAACTAAAGGCTATTGGTGAAATTAGGAGGAGATCAGTGATGTGATTTTTAGCACATGGATGACTTTGCTCTCTGTAATTCTTTGGCTCCTGATCCAGCAAAGCCAAGAGGGAAACTGAGACATGTGGGATGTGAACTAACTGAAGAACTAACTAACTTGTCCTCAGCACTTCAAAAACATTCCAGTCTTGGACTTATATTTCATCCTAAATTATAGTGGGTGATTTTATAGTAGTGATGCCCAGCAACTTTTTCTGTTCTGTTTTAAAAGCCAGAAGACAGTAACAGGTCCTTTCAGGAAAGACAGACATCAGTGACGAGTTTGAGTGGCAGGACATGCAGCAGGAACTCTGTGGTGTGATCTGGTTACTTGCTGGTTTATGGGTTTAATTTCAAATGTTGCTTTTGGATGTTTAAATTAAGGAATGTTGCTACTAGAGGATGCTGAAATGCCTACAATGTGGTTGATAGTTGTATTAGAGCATCAGGAATCCCAGGGAGAGAACAAGGTTTGCTCCTGGTACAGACATTTGCTCACCCATATATTGAGCATGTGGCCTTCATTGGTTTCCTGTTGCTGAGGAATGAAAACCAGAGGAAAATATTCATAATTGGGGAGCACATTTCTTTCACCTCAGCTACTTGCTTACCCCATCAGTTGTTTTCCCTGATTTCAAGGCACTGAAACTAAAGATTTCAATTTTCAGCTCTTGAAAATGAAGAATCTGTGGAGTCTGAGCCAATGGCTTAGGGTGTAATGATTCACTTCTCATTTCTTTTATGTTTATGCTTTAAGTTTAGATTTTATCAGTAAAATTCTGATGCCACTGAAGTCAACAGCAGCTTTACCATTGGTTTCATGGCCTGTTTTAACTTCCATGTTGTGCCTCTCATTTTCCCACAGATACTTTTTCCCTGACATTACCATTATTTTCTGCTGTCATTATTCCTTTTAGATCTAAAGCAAGAAGAAGAGCTGACATAATAGTCAGGTTTCTCTTCATTCAGGTCTAGAAGTTCAGAAGTTTGTGACTATAGCCAGCTAATCACGTGCATCTTTACATTCAGTAGCCTCAAAAAAGATGTTTGAAACAGGTTAATCTCAGGGAAAATGAGTGTGTCAGGTCTTTGATTTAAATCAAGAATCAAAACAGTGTTTTGTCTGTATTTAAAGCTTTTGCCAATTATGAGAATCACAGCTTTTCTTTCCATATGTTACTATATCTCAGAGTTGTAAAAGAAGTGTGACCCATATTTAACATGAAGTAAGACTCAGAAACCAAAAGGCACAGAGAAAACCCAAACCCTCCTAACTTTTATTTTTCAGTGATTTGTGATTCACTAGGATAGAGTCTGTAGTTACAGAAAAAGAGACCTGATTTTCTTCTTATGAGCTTTAGTGGGAAGATAATATAAGTGCAAATGTTCTTGACTACACTTCAATAGAAACTGGAATTGAAAAAAGGGAAGGGTATTGGATGTCTGTAATGGGGAATAGGATTTAAAGGGTAAAATTAGAAGTTAAATTGATGCAGAGAAGACTTTTTTGTGATTCTTTAGAGCAGTTGTACAGGCTCTTGTATGTCAGAGTATGTAAATCTTTTAAAAAGAGAAGAAATATTCCTTTACAACAGCCCACTACCTTGGTGTTTTTCTTATCAGTCAGGAGGAGGATGCAGTGGATTGTCAGAGTGTACATTTTTCCTTGTGAGTTTTTCCCATTTCAAAATCTGTCATGAATTACTTCACTCCTCTACAGGACTCACACGTTGTAGGAAAGTTCTAAAACGCTCAAGAGGCTGCACAAAATGCTTTTTCTCTTTTCCCCAAGAAGCAAAGCAAAATAGGTTCCCAAAGTATCCCTGCACAATGAGCAGGAGGAAGCAGATCTTGCACAGAGACCAAAATAGCCTTCCTATGGCCTAATCAAAGTGTCTGAGTCCTTCTGGACTGGGAGTACTGGGTGCCCTGCTGGGCTGGGGGACAAAAGGCTTGGAATTGGATGGAATTGCTGTTGGAAGGAACACAGGCTTTCCTGGTTTGTTTGTGCCATGTTCCTGAGCTGTCCATCAGGTATATTCAATATATTTTTGGTATTTGCTGCACTTTGATGCCATTCTTGCAGATGGGAGCTGGAATGGGGCAGGAGTTACATTATGGAACAGCCCAAACCAGAGGAAATGATGCCAAATGTCACTCCATGGCTGCTGGAGAGGATCCCAGCCAGCTCAGTGATGAGGGGGTAAATACATCATGCAATGGTTTACCTCTGGCAGTGAAGCTGGTAGCTAGTTTGATACAAACATTTACTTTTAAACTTGGTTTAGAGGAGCTGTTGGGAAGGTGACTTTAAAAATTACCCTGGATTTCAAATCTTCTGTGTTTTCAGAAACTTCCTGTTCAAATACATTCAATTTTCAAGGCAAAAATGTGTTGTTTTTTTTTTTCCTTAATTGTCTTCTCTGCAGCCTCTGCCAGGAAAAGAAGTTCTGAGTTATTTTTTCCCCTCCTTTTGTGAGCAGAGCTATTAAAGACTCTGCAATTAGAAAAGAATATCTTTGTACTGCTCATTCATGGAACAATCTATCCATTCATGGGAAAGATCTTTGAAGATGTTCTTAGTCCCTAAAGTTTGCAACATGGTGATCTTCAGGAAGAGTTGGTTTTCCAGCTTCTCTGTTGGCTTTTTATTTTCTGTGATTTATTAGAATACACCTCTTGAATTCTCACCATGGATATGCACAGGCTAAAGGATCTCATTTTACAAATGACTTGTACCCTTAAACTGTGTTCAAATATTTGCCTGTTGCCCAAACAAGTCTAGAGCAACTCCTTGTTATTTATGTTTAAAGTTTGCAGCTGATGTGCGAAATGTATTATGTTGATTAAGTTAATTTCAATATTTCTATTTAAATTGCTATAAAATTAAGTCAAATATTCCTGTTAGGACACCTATTCTGCCTTCTGTGAAGGTACCAATGGGCTTGACTTTTGGCAGTTCTTGGACAGCTTTCTGCTTCATCTGAGGAATTCCTGCTCCCCGTTGGCTTGTTGGGAAAAATTGTAAAATTGGCAATAATTCTGCCAACTGCTCCACACCCAGAAAACTCAAACTGAGGAGGTACTTCCTTGGCTTCTGCCATCTCACAAGGAAGAAAGAAAAGGTTGTGCAGAGCCTGCAGTAACCTGATGTGTTTACAGAACTGAATACACTTTGAACACTTGTATTTGGGATCAATATAAAAATATAGTATTAAAATACGTCTTTATCAAGCTGAAGATGGGTGGCTTTCCCAAGTTCTCAGTGATTTATGGCTCCATAATCCACTGAATTCCTTGGATTTAGGTTAAAATGCTGGAATTACCCCTGGTGGTTGCTTAAATCCCTAAGGTCAGATACAGGGCAGGTAAGATCAGGTGGGATGTGCAGAACTGAGCCCAGTGCAGGGTAGAGAGGAAATGCTGCAGCTTCCCATCCTGGGAGAAGTGATGCTGCTTAAAACACCTGGAGTTCTAAACTTCCAGCTTCAATTTAATGATAAACAACATCTAAGCAATAAAAAATTCATTCTAAATACTCAGTGTGGAGCTCTGTTTAACTCTGCAAACAGAGACAAATTCATAAAAACAATGACAAGGTGCAGCAGGACTGACAAAGCTCCTGCTCAGCAGCTCCTCTGCTGTGGCAATGACGATGTGATGCACACACAGAGGCTGATTTCCCAGTTCTCTTTGTCTCCCACAGCATTGCTCTTGGCTCTGCTCTGCCTGGTTTGTTTGCCTTTCTTCCTCAATTGGATAGCTGAGTGTATCAAGGACATCAGTCTGAAGCCAGAAAGGAGAGTGATCATGGAATTGTTAGGGCTGGGAAAGACCTCCAGGAGCACTGAGTGTAACCTTTGCCCAAACACTACTAAACCACCTCAAAAAGTGCCATGTCCACTCCTTGAACACTTCCAGGGATGGTGACTCCCCTGCTTCCCTGGACAGCCTGTTCCAGTGCTTACCCACTCTTTCAGTGAAGAAATGCTTCCCAGTATCCAGCAGGAAACTCCCAAATGATCAGTCTTGCTACCAGTTGGCATTTGACACCATTTACTGTCGTGCTCTCACTTCTGTTTCAGTTTGGACTCTGCTGGAAGTTGAAACATTTTGAATTTTGCTCCAGAATTTCCTCATTTCAAATCCATTGTTTCACAGTTTCAACAAAGAAAATTAAGTGGTTGAAAACCTGAAGATCCCTTGAATTTTCACATTTAAGGATGGTCAAGTTTTTATGTTTATGGAATCTTCTCTCAATAAGGGAGAGTGGGAAAATTCAGAAGGTTCTCAAGCACCTGAAGTAATTAATGTGCCAGAATTTAGGCCCTTGTCATGGTGGCTGGATTTGCAAGCATGAGCCTTCCTCCCCATTTCCAGCCATGCCCTGATGACTCACCAAGTTAGTTTTGCTCCATGTTGTTGATGTAAATCAAGGATAATCTTCCTGGAGTTGCTCCAGGATCTAATTGTTTCTAAGATAATTAACATTTCCTTCTATGTGTGTAAATGATCCTTGCTGGCTCTTGAGTTTGAGGGAGACTTGAAGAGCATTGATTGGAAAATAAATAGAGAATTACAAAACTTAAACCACCCTTGCTAACCTGCAGCGAGGGAAATAAGGCAATATTTAAGGAATTAAGTTTCCAAGATGTGAAGTAACAATCTTTAATGGGGATCTTAGAAACCAGAAAACAAACCCACTGCTGCCATGAGGAACAACAAAAGGGAAGGAAACTGGAGGAGATTAAAGCTCCCACTAAGGTAAAACATAGCTGTTATTTTATTTTTTCCTTTTCTCTGGAAACCCCCCAGATGATAAGGGATGCAGAGCTAGCTTGTGATCACACTCATTACTATCTTGTTATCAAAGCAAGAACCAGATGGCACGACCTGAGAAGGGTAAGAAGAATGTTTTCTTTAAATAAATAAGCAGCATTAGTAGATTTCAGAACATCGTGCAATGTTGATCTTCAGATCCCATAAATATTCAAAGAGACCCTTGCAAAATAGCTCATTAATGATAAAAACTTACTGTGTGATTAAAAAAAAAAATCCCCCTGTTTGAATAATACACAATTTTTGCAACGTTGATGACACATTACAGTTATTTTTCAAACTTTTTTCTGATTTTGCTATTATTAGTTGTATTTAATGTTTCTGTTGTAAAAGGGCTGTTGTGCTGTGGGGTCTGTTTTACCTTGTGCTGTACATACACCCCTTCTCCTGTGCTGTCACTCACTGTCAAGCACTGACATGCAAAAAAGGCTCCCAGAAAACTGTCCTATAAAAACTCTTCCACCTTTTTAAACTTCACGAAGAGTTGCAATGTTTGGGCAACAAATTAGCACAAGGGAAAAATTAATGTAATTTTTTTTCCATTTAACTGTGTACATCAGATGGTTTCACTGGTAATCTCAGTCCACAAGATGAGTGGTAAAAATACCAACAAACCCAAGCAACCAAAACCCAACCCAAAATCTCATTCATATGAGATAGAGAATGAGCTGGGGAGAAAATCTGCAGGTCTGACATTTCTTACTCCACAACCTGATTTAGTGGAGATGTCCCTGCTCGTTGCAGGAGATGGGACTGGATGTCCTTTACAGGTCCCTTCCAACCCAAAGTATTCTATGGTTCTATTATTTTCAGTTTCTTTCTTGATTCCCATTATTTATTAAGCTTATAGAGAGATCAAACACTTTGTCAGATTTGTTGGTTCTTGTTAGAGATGATTCCTTTTACATTCCAGAATTTTCAAGGATCTGACAGCAAGGGAAATGGCATTATACAGCCAAGGGACTTGAAGAAGTTCTTGTTCACATTTGGCATTCCAATCACCCTGCAAGAATCCAAGGTATGACAACTCTAAATGATTAGTTCTTGCAATAATGGATCTTTTGTGGGGTTACAGAGCAGGGAATGACAACAGATGACACTGCACAAGAAATATTTTACTTTGTTATGGTTGTGACCCCAGATCACGACACTGTGTTACAGGAGGATGTGTCTTACCATGCTAAGCTCCATTAAATCCATCAATTTCCAATGAATTAAAAGACAGGACTTTCTCTTGGCTTCAGTGTTGCTGATCCCTTTAATTCAACATGTATTTTCTTCTTGGGTGGCACTTTAGGTGAGTGGTTAAGTTAACTTTTTTCATCTTTTTTTTTTTTTTTTACACACAAATGCAGCCTCTCCTTTTCAGGGAACTAAATTTACTTCCAGTATTTCCAGCCTAACCAGATGTGATTCAGTCAAAAGAAACATGCTGCATCCCAAACACATAACAAAAGAAAGCAGGGCCACTTCCTGCTGGGTAAAGATTTCCAGGAATATCATGAAGTGTTTTTACAGACGAGTAATTTGTTGGGAAGTGGGGAAAACTTGTCTGCCTTCCCCAAAGAGGAGCTGTGCTATGAACTGGGCTTGCAGTGGCACAGATGGCAGCTGTGTGTGACATTCCATGGAAAGCTCCCTTCATTACAGCTCTGTTTAAAGAACTGATCACTAATACATACAATCAGAGTACTGCATTTGGGGTTCAAATTGCATTGACTGGATAGATTTTTCTTAGCACTGATTCATCTCTGAAGTATTTTCTACTCCATTAGAATTTAGTTTCCATTCTTATTCCTTATGGCACACAGGAGAGTGTCCTTTTTGTGCAGTTCTGTGCTGCATAACTTCCCTGCCCTCAGCCACTCCTCTTGCAGAATAGCTCAAATCTCTTCCGTGCCTGATACGTCTGGAACTTGAATAAAGGAATTGGAGTGAAGCTGAGGCTAAATTAGGCATTACCATGCACAGAGCACTGGCAGGTGAAGCCACTGCAGAGGGAAAAGCCTGGGGAAGACTTTATACCTGAGGAAATATGACAACTGTTTATGAAGCTAAACCTGTGTCTCTGAAGGGTGATTACAATGCTGAGCACCCCAGCATTGTGTGACCAGTTTGAGCCACCTGAGAGTGGATTTTTTGGAGACCAGTTCTCTGCCCCTCAAAGCAGGCACTGCAAGGCTGCAGCACTAAGAGCTGGAGGACACTCTGATGATTTGGTCCTCAGGGTGGTACTTTTAGAGTGCACTCTGTGATTACAGAGTGTAAGCCCTGTCCTCTGAGTCTCATGTAAAGCCACTCATTCCTTTGCACCTCTGTAAGGAAGGGAAGCCAGGAAGATTTAAGCTGTTAAGTCACTTAAGGACATCTGTAATGCCTTTCCATGGGGAACACATGAATATTTAAAAAGAGCATTTCTTTCTCCAGGTATGATACAGATGAAAAAGGATGTCTTACTCACCAAGAATTTTTAAGGAACTGGGGATTGAGTTTGCATCCACTGACACAGGCTCAGCCAACACATCACAGAAGAGACAGCTCTGCACATTTACAAGCACATTATAATAATCAACAAAAAAAGCATTCAAAGCTGGAAGAGCTGCAGAAACAGCAAACTAAAGCTCTGCATGTAGAAGAAAGGAAAAATCAGACCAAGTAAGTTATTTATGAGCTTAGCATATGAATTTCAGTGTTTGTACTTAGTTTAAGATGACACTGTGTGCAATACAAATATAATTTCACCAAAAAAGACTCTGAAAAGGAGCCTTGGAAGGTACTGGACAAGCTTATCCATAGTGTTATTCCCTTGATTTGCTGGAGATAAGCTGAACTTGGTGTGCACTGTGAGATTTCTCCTACAGACAGATACTCTCCAGGGCTTACATTTCTTACTTTGTAGGCCTTATGGCAGTACCTGTACTGACAAACCAGAATGGCCAGAGCCATCCCCAGAATGCCATCTCTGCTGCCAGACTGCCCAAACTGTCCTCACCATGCTCTGGCTGTGTCAGTTCATGTTTTCCTACTGTTTGGGAGCAAGAATCCTTCAAGGGCAGTTTGCAGGCAGCTGCTCCCCTCTGGGGGCTGAGAAGGTTCCCTGGCAGATGTGCCAGCTGGGCCCAGTGCCCAGAGCCCTCCCTGGCCTGATTATTGGTACCAGCTCAGAATGAGGGGGAAGAGAAAGTGCAGTTTCATCACCCTGCAAGTCTCTGCCTCTCCAACTGCCTCAGGCAACATTGACTAAGACCCTTCTGATCCATCCTGGTCCATGGCCAGTTGGCCACGAGTCAGCAGAGCCCTGGAGCCAGGAGGGACATCCCTGTCCTGGGGGGCATCAAGCAGAGGGAGGGGATTGTCCTGCTCTGCTCTGCACTGGGGTGGCCTCACCTGCAATAGTGGGGCAGTTCGGGGGGACACAATATAGGAAAGATATTGAGCCGTTGGAGAGTGTCCAAAGGAGGGACTTGGAGATGGGGAAGGGCCTGAAGAGGCAGCATTTGAGGACACTGAAGACACTTGGTGTGTTCAGCTGCAGAAGAGGAGACTGAGGGGAGACGTCAGTGCAGGTACCACTTGCAGAGGAGGGGCAGGCACTGATCTCTGCTCTGTGGGGACCAGGGACAGCACCCAGGGAATGGCTGGAGCTGTGCCA
>JAWWEV010000043.1:55885726-55920509 GCA_035583235.1 Hafferia zeledoni
TGGATCTCAGGAAAAGGCTCTTCCCCCAGAGGGTGGTGGGCACTGACCAGGCTCCCCAGGGCAGTGGGCACAGCCCCGAGGCTTTGGATGATGCCCTGGGGCACAGGGGTGACTGGGGATGGTTCTGGGCAGGGCTGAGGGTTGGACTGGATGGTCCTTGTGGGTGGGACCTTTCCTGCTCATCCTATTCTGTGATTATGCTGAACACAGGCCCTTTTCCTGCAGCTGGACAGGGCATGCAGGACACTGCAGTCTGTCCCTTGTCCCTGTCCCTTGGCTGAGGGCCACGCAGCAATGCCAGGAAGCCTCACACCCCTCTGGCAGCAAGTGAAGCTGCTCTCCATGGCCCTGTAGATGCAGCATAACCAGCCCTGACAAGGACGGCCCCTGGCTCCACATGACAGGAACAAGCATCTCATCTCCCAGCAAGACAAATCTGTCTGAAACAAAATCCACACTCGGAGTTAAGAGGTCATTGCTCCTGAGAAGAGCATTTGACAAACAAATGACAGGCTGATGTCCTCCTCAGAGTGGAGTCTAATGATCCGTGCTTGCCCCAGTGAGTCAGAAGTGATGAGCCTGCTGCTGGGGCTGCTGTTACAAATTCCTGCACCTGCCAGCACGTTGAGGCAGCAGGAGAATCCCCTGCCCAGCAGAGTGCTGTGAAAATTTCCTGTCTCCAGGCTGTGCACACACACCAGCTGGATGCTTATCATGTGTTGGGCTTTCACTCTTCTCCCGGAATATTTTATATTTTTATATTTGTTTAGGAGTATAAACCCTCAGGAGTAAACCCCAGGTAAAAATACACCCCCAAGAGCACAGATTTGCTTTCTTTTGTGCCTGGAAAAGTGTCTGGAAGTTGCAGAAACTGATAAATTATTATTGATGAGAATCATAATTCCCCATGACATTGTTGGTAAAGTTGATAACACTCATAAACAGAGAGGAGCAGCCTTGTCTTGCAGCTAAAGGGGCAGCTTGGGAAATCAGCAGACAAAAAAATCCTCCACAAAACAGAGACAGAAGCCTATAAGCTCAGAGTTCTGCCTTTTTACCCTGCTTTTTAAAGTTGTGGTCTTCTTTTTTTCAGCATCCCAAACAGGCTGAAGGAATAAGAGCAAGACTGTCCTTTCTTTTCAGCATCGCATCTCTCCCACCTGCATTGCAGCTCTCTGGCATAAACTGCACTTACAACACCCACAGGTACCACTGAGTGTTCCACCTGTAAAAAATTGTGCAATATAAAGCAGAGATGGTGAGGCAGCTGCTGCCTTGTGGGCATTGCTTATTACTGGATTTGTAACTGTCTGCTGGGACTCCTGACTGCCTCACACTGGGCTTTTCCACTGGTTTTGGTACCAGCCTCTAGTCTTGCTGGATAAAGAGCTCTTTTGGTCAGGAACTCTCTATTTCTTTCCTGGTAGTCCCATGCCAAGTGCAAGGCAGCCCTTCCTCCAGTGCTATAAATAAGCAGCAGCTCTGCAAGGCAGGAGGATGCTGTGCTGCAAGCAGAAATTATGCAGCGTGTCTCAAAGATGCAAATACTCATCCTGAAGCAGCTGGAGAGTAATTAAATCAATGGAGAAGATGGGTAAAAAATAAAACAGTCATGATGTGACATGCTGGCAGGTCCACATCCTTCAGAATTATTTACTTTTGAGAGCCTACTATAACAACTATGTATAGAACCATGCATATGGCAATGATGCACACAAATACATATATATGAGTGCACAGTCACTGTCTAAACTGCAATTTGGAGCAAACACAAATTGGAGACTGGCTCACATGAGAACTGGATGTAGTTACCTGATAGAAACTAGAGCCACATGTTCCTGGAGGAGGTGGAGCAACCTTCTAACAGATGGGTGTGGAATGTTCTGTCCCCTGCACTGGGGCTCTCTCATCCTGAGCAATGTTAGTTTGGTTTAAACCTGCAGAAGGGACTTTCATAACTCCTTTCCAAAATTATATTCTAACTACTTGTTAGATTCTGCTTTGCTTGATGTGTATATACATATATATATATATATATGTGTATGTGTGTGTGTGTGTATAAATGTGTATATATATGTGTGTGTGTATATATATGTGTGTATAAATGTGTATATATATATGTGTGTGTATATATATGTGTGTGTGTGTGTATATATATATATAAAACACCTAGTTCTGATTTTAATTTCTTGAAATTTCTGGCATCTCCAGCTTCGTCTGGGAATGAGTTCACAGCTTAATCACTCATGGTCTGCAGAAGTACTTCTTGTTATCGATTATTGCCACCTTTCTGTTCTGCTGAGTGTTCTCTTTCTGCCTCCCACACTTCCTCACCCACCTCCTGGATAGTGGGAGCAGCTCCTGGCTGGTTTTCTCTCTCAGGAAGCTGGATGTGCACGAGGAGTTGAATCCAGACCTCTGAACTTCTCAGGTTCCTCAGAAGGATCTGCAAAGCCATAAATGACTTTTCAGCTGAGGCCATCTGATGCATGAAATCCATGTGGGTATGAAGGCAGAGATCCAGCTGAGTGTCCTCCTGCTCCAGGGCCCCCAAGGCAGCTGAGATACAGAAGCAGAGCTGGTCCATGCCCTCCTACTGCAAAGGTCAGTGTAAGGAGATCAGCTCCTAGTCAGGAAAAAGGTTGCAAAACCTGCCTGTGGGTCTCAGCCCACACCTCCTCCTCAAGGGGTTGGAAAACTGATTCCTTTCACCTGTTGGATTCAGACTGGGAGGAAATATTCCCGAGGTGTGAATTCTTTGTTTCTAGGACCCACTTCAGCAGCCCTGGGAGCAGCACCCACTCCCCCTCCTGTGATCCTGTGTGAGCCCATCCAGCCTGTGTCCTCACTTGTGCCTTTCTGCAAGGGCTGTGACCTCACCCCTCCAGCTCTGGAGCAGTTTCATGCCCTGTGATTGCACACTGTGAGGCAGACAAAAGCTCTGGACATCTTACAATTCAAAATATACTGCTGTGCACTCTTTTTTTTTTTTTTCCTTCTCTTTTGCTTTTGTTGTAACTCACAGGAACAAATGGCCCAAATTAGAAACAGACACTGAACAGAAGCTCTGCAGCTCTTCAAGAAAGATACAAAACGTTTGCAAGAAAATATTATATTTTTTTGGCATTGGAGCTTGATCTATAGTTTTAATCCTCATTTTCTCCATGCACATATTTACTGCTGTGAGTGGAATAATTACCACCTGGAAATCTTTTATTAGACCGAAAAATGTTGAATGCCTCAATTTGCCAAAAATGTGGCTCTCAAAATCTCAGCCTTTACTTTTACTGGGAAGATTGAAGTAGGAGATGACAATGGTGATGAGGAGTGGCACTGAGAGTAACACACAGTTGCAAAGGGCTCCAGAATTTTTCTGCCATGAGGGTACAATGTGGATCATATTAGAATGGAAGGAGCAGTGGGAAAGAGATTTCCAGGGCTGGCAGACACCAATCTCTCGCTGAAACAACAAACTGCCTTTAGGGTGGCTCAGCTGGTTTTGGCTTTTAAGTTGTGGTGTCCTGTTTTTAGGAGTGACTATCTTGGTCTCTTATGGCTTGCCCACTGCCCCTTCACCCCAAAAAACCTCCAAAAAAAGCAAACCCTCTGACAGGAGTCTTTGGGTGTGTGTCTCTGCTGGCAAGTCTGTGGGCTTCTGAAGATAATGAAAGTTAAAACTCAGAGATGTAATTAGCAGATGTTGGATCTCTAGGGCCTCATGTCTCAGAGGAGACTGAACAAGTGCAAGCTGGTTAGTCAGTAATTAGAGACATGAAGATTGGAGAGAGGGAAGGCAGACTGAGTGCAAGGCAAGAGCACTGTGGCTGCTCACCCTCTGCACCATCCAAGCCTGGCTGTGAGTGGAAACCAAGGGCCACGTGGTAACAGGAGTAGAATGTGGAAGAGGGGAAGGAATTAAGTAGAAAACGAGAGATTTGAAAGAGAGAGAAAAAGTGATAGCTCTTCAGGGGCTTTTAGAGCCTCTAAACCACACTGGCAATATTGCAGTTTCCTTGAAAAGACTCACATTGTGCTTTGAAAGACACACGCAGTGCCTGCATTAATCATAAGGAAGTATTTTCTGGAATATTGCAGGAGTAGGAGCTATCAAAGTTTGTAATGACATGAAGCCCAGCCAGGGGGAGAGGGCAATCTAATGCAGCTACAGAAAGGAAGTTGGAAGGAACAGTGCACTCCCAAGGAACCTTGAACTTCTGAAAGACACAGGTTTGGTCTAAGAATGCAGGAGGAGGAATCCTTTGAAGAATTTTTAGCTGGTCTTAAAATACCAGATCAGTCAAGTAACTCTGACATTTCAAGGGTTCCATTTTTAGGGATCAGATCAAAGATCCAAAGATATAGAAAATATCCCAGGAAGGTAAGATAGAAAAATCTGTTTAGTCAAGCTAGGGCAGTTGTGAGGGACAATGTGGAATTGCCAGAAGGGGAGAAGGACCTGCTGTCTGTCAGGAAAAGAAAGGGGAAAGTTTTCAAGGGACCTTTCAGAGCCACCTGCAAGTAGCCAATGTGAAATAGGTGAAAATCCATAGATTCATGTTATGTTCAGGAGTTTAGGAATTCTGCAGCAGCTCTAGGAAATAGTTATTTTGCACCTGGAACAGCAGAAGCAAAGGGGAACACCCTCCATATGCCCAGAGCAATGTGAAGGTGCACAAACATGCAACACAACAGAATATCACAGAGAATTGCTGGGCAAAAACTGCACAAGTGGCTGCAGACTAAGATAAACACCCCCTAAATTAAAAGCTGTGCTCAGTGAGTGTTAGCTCCAAACCCTCTAAAATATTTGACTCAATCTTTCTTCATGTGAGAGATTCTTATTTAAACTGAGGGTGTCTAATTTATACTAGAAGATTGTATGAACTTAAAATGAAAATTCAAGCTACACAGGCTGATTTAAATTTATAGGCAGAAAGAGCTGATGTTTTGTTTAAAATGTGCTTGGTTAAAGCATTGAGTCTGATGAAGGGTCCTGAAACCCAGGAGATCAATACCCAGAAAGCTTCAGTGTCAAGACTTTGAGGCCTGAATTAAATATGGGTAAGAAATGGTGTCTCAGAGAGGTTTCAGGGTGCTGGTGTGAGTCAGGAAAAGCTCTGCACATCTTCCCCTGGGCACGGGGCAGCCCTTGCACTGCTCCAGGCTGGGCCAGGTGTGGGGTTGTTGCAGTAGTTGTCTTACCATGTCAAAGTTTCAGGAGCCTCAAACCATTGAGAGTGGCACTGCCAAACCTTTAGAACTTTAATGGTTGCATTAAACATCTTGTAGCTCTGCTCAGGACAGATGGTAGAAGAGAGAACTGTATTTTGCATCAGCTCTGAATGGAGAGACAAACCAGTGAATGTCCCAAGGAGCACTGGAGGCCTGAGCCATGCAATTCCATGTACAAATTAAAGGTATGGGGCAGGTTGGGCTTAAGACTTATTTGTGAACAATTTGGCCATATTGGAATAAATTTTATGAACATCCCAGCCACAAATAAGCTCAAAATCTTTCCCTGCCCCTCCACCCCTGCTTTGTATATTTGTTTATAATTTTTAGCTGATTTAACAATGGAACTAAAATAAACATCTGCTGTCTTTCATGGATAAATTTGGGGATTAATTCCAAGATTTCCATAATGTTCTTCAGAAAGTGGATAAAAATAGAGGTGGCTGTGTAAAACAGGACATTAGAAGAATTCCACTATTACTTTGATGATGATCAGTTCAATCTTCTAAACAGGTTTGTGTATGATTATTCAGGGAGGATCTTTTTGGTCACACCCACCAAAGCCTATAAGCTTCTGTTGAGTATTAAATATATATATATATGAAATTATTAGTTCAAACTAATGGAGGTGCCCACATGCTTAAAACTGCATATGTGTGAAAAATATTCTTACATAATGAATTGCTTTTGCAGGCAACAAGAGTGCAAGGGCTTCTTATATTAAGGCCAGTGTGTTTTGAGTATGTGTCTTTGTTTGCCAGGTTGTTTTATTTATTTCATTTCAGTATAACAGAGCAAGCGTGTGAAACAGACCTCCTTCAAAAGAGAAACACAATTAAATCAGGTTATAAAATAGCATTAACTTTCAAATTATCCAGTGCTGCTGCCACGACAAGCTATGCTTTTAATTCTCTGTATTAATGTGAGTAAGAAAAAAAATCTCTGTTGCAGAGAACACAAAGACCTGCCCCAACATTGGGTGCTGCAGTTCCTGCACCAAACAGTCCCCCAGAGGTCGTGGGTTTTGTTCTCCAGAGCCTGCCAGGCCAGACTCTTTTCTGAAATAAAATTAACCAAGTCTTTTCAGAGTTCACCTTTAATTGGGCGATCAACTTTTTTATGAATTGAAACCTTAATAAGGAATCCGCTGCTTGTTTCCTTCTCAAAGACCTCTTGATGATAAACACCTCCATTCATTGTAATTTTGTGCAGATTATTCCTTTCTTGATCCAAAATAGTCTTTGCTAAATAATACAGAGTAGATTAGCATATGCATTTAGTTTTATTACTAAAATTTTAATGCCCACTTGGCAATTTATTTCTCTGCTGAAATGGTGTTGATTATTTCCTTTTGCACACACTGTCTTCAATATTGGAGCCAGCTTGACACAGGGAGTCTGTGCAGCTGCAAGATGCAAAATCAGGCCTCTTGAATGGGGTTTTTTCTTTCTAGCAGATATGGGGTCTATAGTTAATTTCTTTTCCAGCCTGTTTTATAAAGCTTCCTCTTTGTTTTACTGGCTCTCCCCATTAATTAGACATTCTTGTAACTGGATATTCTGGTGATTGGTAGCTGAGGCATTGGCCCCCAGGGATTTGCTGTGGAAACAGATGATAAAAGTGTGATACAGTAATTGAGTTTTAAACCAGAAAATCAGGGTTGTGTGGTGGGGCATCTCCTCTGTCAGGTCTTGGCTCTCTAGGACTTGTCAGGACCACAATTCTGACAAAAGAACTGAGTGCAAGACTGGAAAAAAGTCCTCTGCTGCATAGGAATTGTCTACCCAATACCTGTGTGTAAAGAATATAGTCTGATAATTAGCTTTAAACTTATTAAACTCCATTCAAAAGCTCTCCATAGGTGGTAACTCTAAGGTCAGTCTGGGACAGTTCCATGGGAGCCAGAGGGTCTGTATGAAAAGCTCCTGGTGCATGTCCTAGTCTGGAGACTCTGGTGACCTTCCAGCAGCAGGAATTGGCACAGACTGCCTGCTCTGGCTCAGGGCTGGCAGGGGAGGCAGAGCAAGGCCCTGGTGGGGAGGAACTCCACAACTCTTTAGACTTGGTTGGAGTCCTTGTTTAAAATACATCAGGTGTCTTTTCACAAAGCGGTCACAGGATTTTGGAGGAATGTAGTGGTTAGTGCTATTCATCTTATTTTTTCATGCTAAATAACTTTAGTTGTCACATATTTTCAGTGTATATGAAGCTTGCTTTAATTCCCATCTTTCTGTAGTAAAATATCTTTGTCACCCGACGAAACTAATTTTTATTCAAAGTCCTCTGCCAAAAAAAACCCCACAACAAAACATTCCCAAATTATATTCAAGAGCTCCTGATTCCCCATGGTGATACTTGATGCAGAAATATATTCACTGTTGTTACCTGGAGCGATCTGCAGTCAGCTCTGTAGCCCACACAGCTTCCAGTGTGACAGAACATGGAATTCTCCAGTGTGTGAGATCCAGCAGTTATTTCAGCTGACAGCAATTCCACAGGTTCTGAGTGCAGCCCGTGGGTTTCCAGCTTTGGGCTGGGCTTCCAGGGATGGGCTGGCCACAAGTGAGCACAATAAAACAGAACAAAACCCCTCACTGACCAGGAACCCACTGCACTTGAAGCAGCACTTCAGCAGCTGGGAGTGAAAGGTACTTTTGTAAAGCTGAGAGTTAAGGGAGAGCACCAGCACTTAGCACAGTGAACATCTGTTCCTCACCAAAGGCTCCAAAAGAGTGTGTTTGCTCTCTGAGGTGCAAAAGAACTTCAGGGACAAGGTTGGGAGCCTGCCCGTCCTCTGGCCACACCGGGGAGGGGGTTCAAAACACTGGGCTGTGTTTCAGAAGCACAAAGCTCCTGCTGATGGGCTGCAAGGTTGGGCACTGGGGCCCAGGCCAAAGCAGGTCTGCCCTGAGCACCTGGAGATGGGCCTGGATCTGCATCTCAGAGTGTGGTTGCCTTTAATTGACAGGATGGGTATCTTGGACCCGGGAGAGATCTTGTTAGTCCCAGCCCAAGCTCTGCACACTGACACCACAAGCTTATCCTGAAGTGCTGCTGCAGTGCAAAGAATACATCACAATAAATAATCAGCTCAGACAACAGTGAGATAATGATTTAAAATCATTGATATCTCATTGTGTGTTCTCTCTCTTAGCTTGGGAATCAGCATTCATGAGAGCAAGCTCTCTTATTTTGATTTCCTGAGAGCAATTGGGGATGGCAGAGCGTCTGAACAGCAGCAGAAACAAAAGCAGCCTGCACCACCTGCAAGCCTTGCAGTGCTCAGCTGAGAGCAAACCCCAACAAAGAGGAAGGGAATGGTTACATCATCTTATGGTTTGTTGTACAAGGGAAGTTTTTCACGTGGTCATCCCATCTTATTTAGCCTCTGCTTTTTTCTGCCTGGCTGGGGACTGCCCCAAAGGCTTCAAAACTTTTCTGCTCTCAACAAGCTTGGCCTATGCAGGAATAGCATCTTCTGCCAACTGCTTGTATTCTGTAACTCCACAAAACAAACATATCAAATCAAGCCCAGAGGCTTTGTGAAGGTAAGGTTTGGAATGAAAAAAGCAAATAGCAAATTATCAGGACCTTCCTTTCTCCTCCAAACCCTTTTTCCTCTTCTGGTTGTCTGTAAATTGTGTCCCAGGCATGTAAATATGTCTTTCCAATAGCTCTGTTGAGTTTCCTAAGGTGAGACTTGTTATAACTAGATATATGTACTACTGCAGGCAGGCATTATGGTTTTGTCAGATGAAAGGAGCATGTAGGAACTGAGGATAAAGACATCTGATCAGATGTGAGCACGTTACAGTGGTTGCAAAGTTAGCACCTGTCACCTGGGGCTCTGCAAGGATCTGCATTTAATGCTCTTGGCAACTCCTGATTCTGACACAGACAGATAAGGTGCATTAGCTGTCAGGCAGCAAGTGCCCTGGTTTTCCCAGCTGTAAAAAGAGAGCAAGAAAAATAACCATTTCTCTCTAGAATTTTAAAAGGTCTGAATGAAAAAAAAGAAAAAGCTGTATGTTAAGCAGTCTTAGACTTCTGTGTTGGAGTCTACTGAAATGCAGCAGCCTCCAGAGTAAATAATTCCTCTTACCACAGTCAGATTGTTTTCAAGCATGGGAAAGAATATCCCAAAAGACCTTGAAGGAAGCACTGCTGTTGCACAGAACTCTAGAGCCATGTCACTGCACCTGCAGTTTCAGGCCCAGTTTAAGCTCGTGGCTCTAGAGACAGGATTATCCCTGCAAAAGTGGTTCTGTATCCCCAGGACTGTGGTCCCTCCCTCCTGCCTGGTGTTAAAACTTGCCTTTCAGTCCAGTGACCAGGCCCAGGAACATCAGCCTCAGAAAAGCCTGACCAGTGGTATGTGGAGAGAGGATTTGGAGACCCCTGTGATGTTTGATCCACAGCTTGATCCACAACAAATCGACCCAGACCTTTTCTAGACTCTGGTGTCTCTGCCACTCATTAGAATTGCTCTCTCACAAGTTGCTGCTGCTGCAACTGTTTTCTAATCCCTTTCCCCTAGGAAACTTTGGAAATCTCCCACAAGGAATAGGCTGGGAATTTTGTGCAAGGGAGGATGAGAGGAGAGCAAGGAAGCTTTCAGGATGAGCTGAGGCTGATGAGGATGAAGGACTATTGAGTCCCTTAGAGAGCAGAAAATGAACTTACCCAAACAAGGAAGATGCTGGAGGGGACAAAAGGCAAATCCGATGAGCTCAGGTGAGTCCATTAAAATAGTTTCATGTAAATCATTTAATGCAGCTCTCTAACCTTTTTGTTTGTTTCCTTTCTTGTCTTAACCATGGAATGTTTGGATACTTGTTAAGCCTTTTGCTTTTACTGCAGATTCTTTACTTCCACACTTACATTTACATGTGGCACAGAACTACAGACTATTTTTGGCTCACTTCAACAATTGCATCTCATTTTTAAAAGAAAGATTCGGACTATAGTTCTGAGAAATGTGTTTTGTGCCTTCATGTATAAAATACCTGCAGTTAAAAGGCATATGGATCTCAGGTATTTCCACATGAGCTGCTAAATGGCTGTTAAAAAGGACTTCTCTTTAGGAATGTCTAGGTTTGCTTAAATAATTTCAATTCTTTCTCCTCAGGCAATTTCCCTCTGTGGTAAAGAAGACAGTGGAGTAAACAAAACAGTGGAGTCTTGGTGAGTACTTGACTATTTTTCTCCTTTAAATTACCAGACAAGCAGTTCAGGAAACTTCTCAAGAACCTTAACCTTTGTGAGAACTTCCCAGTTCTGTAAAGTTTTCCTGAAAATTGGAAACCACCTCGTAGACATCAGAAGAGCTACCAAGCTGTAACATAATTCTTTAAAAGCTCTGATAAATTAGCAATGACTGACTGACTAAGCATGTAAAAGTCACATGTATTTCTGCTGAGTTTTAACTCCACAAAGCCCTTATTCTCCTGCAAAGGGATGGGAAGCCTTACCATGTTTTCAAATAACAGGAACATCATCAAAAGGTGTGAGTAAAGAAGTCTCAGTCCTATTTATTTTCACAGTCCTTTCCTCTGGCTTCTCCCCTCTTAGGCTGCCTTAGCCAGCAGGAATCAGGTATAAGGAGAGCTGAGCATTCAGGACTCCAAATGTCATTACCTTACAGCTCATTCCTCAACTTGGCCAAGGATGTGAGAGTTGGTTAAAAAGAAGACCTAAAAAAAAAGGGAAGACTGAGTATTAACTTGCAGTTTTTGTTCTAAGAAGGAACTATGTTTCATTTTCTGAAGTATGTGCTCAAAGCACAAATAAAATGAGACAAATACTAATCAACACCCAATGGCAAACTGTATAAAAAGCCTTCTGCTCTATTGCCATGGCAATAACAGAATGTTGTGCCAAACAAATCCATATAAAGCTGTACAGTGATTAAATCTTCTGTCATAAGGTAGAGGCTGGAAAACCAGTGAGATCTGTCTCAGCCTCTTCAAGAACAATGTCAGGCATCAAATATTTGCAGGTCTTGAGAAGGAGGAGGAGAGAGCACAGGTTTGGAAGGAAGGACCCATAAACAGCTCCCAACGTTTGTGATGTGGTTCCAAAGGTTTATAATGTGTTGCAGGCTTTTGTAGCTGGTTAGAGACTTTGTGCATGTCAGCCAGCAGAAGGCAAAGTTTTACCAAAGTGCTTATTGTAAGTGTAGCTTTCTTAAAAATTTTATAAGGTTGCTTGAATGCATTTTATTCTCTGTAAATTTAGCATTAATATTTATAGTAGTGCAACTGTTACTTTGTCCTTAGTGGCAAGACTACAGTTAATAACAGCTATTTAAAAAAATTGTTGAGGATTTGAAAATGTTTGTATTTTCAGCTCACTGAAATGAAAATGAAGTCTTAACAGATAAAATAGATTACATGGTTCTTGTGTGTGAAACACTGGAATACTTTGTACAGGTTAGAAATGCCACATTTCCCCCTTTCCTGCTTTTGTGCTGGTATAAATCCATTAAGTTGCACCAGAGTCCTATCAACACAAAGACCAATTGCATGAACTATAAAATATCTGGATAATTATTTGAAGAATGTATTTGTGTGCTGGAATATTGAGCCACCAGCAACCTTTAGTTAGGGAAGGGCTGGTTTGAAGTGTCTTCTCCTCCCAGAAGGTGCTAAGCATCCTTACCCACTTGTCAAGCTGCACAATTCCTGGGGGCAGAGTCTACAAGAGTGTGTGTTCCAACATGAAGTCTCTTTAACAGTTAGTCCTCCAAGAGCCATGAATACTTTCCACCTCAACTTAGCAAAAAAAATCAGGTGCCTCCACATCTTTCAAGGGTCCCTGACAGGACTGGAGCTGTAATGCTTTTTAAAGCACTGAGTGTTCACCTTGAACAGTTTGCTGTGCTGTGTTAGAGGGAGAAGGGAGAAATCCATCATTAAAACCCAAAATTAATCCCCAAGGGAACATTTCCGAAAAGGCAAAGCAAATACAAACCAGGCTTGCAGTGCTGGTTCAGCTTTCCAGATGCTCTCAAATATTTTCTTTTCGTTTTGGGTTCAGCCCAAAACTTCCCACACCTTTAGTCTCATCCCACCCTGGTTCCTGGGTATTCCTGGGCTCCTGTGCTGGTTGTGAGAGGAGGCTGCTGCTTAAATTGTTCACTTTATCCAAAAACACCACAATTTTGGCCTGCAAAGTGAGTATCTAAATTAATGAGTTATGCAACTCATTCAGGCACGTTGGGAAAACTGATCATTACACTACACAATCTGATCACGGAAGTATATTAAAAAGTAACAAGTAAAGTCTGCAGCTTGATCATTAAAGTATGGAAAATTTACTCAACTAGTAAAGTATGAGCCTGGGATGACTTTTGTCTCAAACGGCACCTCATAAATAAAACCCATAACCACAAAGGCAAACATTCACAAAGCCAAAAGCCCTACAGGTTTAAGTCGTGGGGTCTTTCCTAGAAAACAGCTGAATAAGGAGAGATGGAAGAAAAAAAAGTCTTGTGGAAATGGTTTCTAAATGTTTCATGTGTCATGTGGATCTTTTGATGGCTTTGGCACATGTTGATGAGCTTTACATTGTGATTCACTCTCTCAAATAGACACTGCAGCATCTGCACATGAGCAGGAGACCCACTGAGACACTTCACTGAGGAGCTGAGAATTAAAGAAAGGTAAAGTTTCATAAGAAATATGATTGCAGCTTAATATTCCAATAGGAAAGAACCACAGTGATGACTTTTTGCTTGGGTGTTGCCAACTGGCTGCAGAGGAGCTGAGGGAGGAGGCAGAGAGGACATTGCCTTGGGTGGGATGCTCTTAACCACCAGTGGATCCTCTGAGGTTATCTGTAAAAGTCCAGGCCCTGCAGCTCAGAACAGACACTTTTCTTGGCTGTCTTGTGGTTAGCAAGGCCTGAGTGGAGATGATCTGCTGTAGAACCAGTGGCCAGTGCAGTCAGGACTAATGAAAGCTGCAGTTGGGAGTCAGACTCACATGTCCCACCCACTGTGAGCTGTTTCAGGTGGGGAAGGGGACAAAGCAAAGATCTGTGAAAAGCACTAGTTCAGGGCACATTAGTCAGGCCTAGAGCACCAAGGTGTTCATACAGGAGCAGCACAGCTGTCTGGAGAGGGCAATGTGTGGGCAAGGGAGGGATTATGATCAGGGCCAAACAATTTACTGTTTAGGCTTGTTTGTTTGCAAATGTGATTTTATCTGAAATTATGGCTTTGGGAAACACATTGAAGCCCAGGGCTTCTTTGCAGGAAAACTTGCAGAACATTTCAGTATCAAATCAGGCATTTAGGTTTAGGTTCATCCTGAACATTCTGTTTCCACAGTGAAGTCTCCATTGTTCAGCTTCTCTGCAGTGTCTCTGCAGTCTGTGCCACGCTGCCAAGTGCCTTCTTCACCAGCTGAGTGCCTTTTGTTTCCAGCCAGTGCCATCTAATGAACCTGCCTGCAAAACTGAAGGCCTGTTTGTTCCTCTCTGATGGCAGAGGGAACATCCTTGGGCAGTACCTGTGGGGGGGTTCCCCCCACACAGTAAGTTTGCACCTCTTCTTGGAGTCTGGCACTGTGAGAACTGTAGCTCCAGGTCCTAATGCCATGATCTAACTCCATGTTTCTATTTATCCATACAAAACTGGTCTGAGAATTCCCCTTCCTTGCATTCCTGTGCATTGCCCTCCCCATGCCTGCAATGTGCTGCCCCTCATTGCGCCAGGATATCTGCTTTGGCATCTTTCTCCATTTCTGAGTCTGTCAAAGCTGCTCCTTCCTTTCCTTCTCTGTTCTTAGTGATGGAGAAAATGGGATTTCAGTATGTGAAGTTGTTCTGTGGGATGGGAGCCTTTCACTCCACGTTTACCAAGAGTAGAGGAAAAGGTGAAAGCAGGGAACAGAGTAACAGGCCACCAGTTGTGCTGCTGCTGGGTTAGACCCTGCTGGGGAAACAGGAGCAGTGGCTGCTTCTTCTTTATCCAGTTCTACCCAAGCTTAATATTTCAGTTATTTAATACCATAGTTATTTTAATTGCATTTAGAAGAATGTGGGAGGTTTTTCCCAGACAAGACAGAGGCACGTGGGCCACCTTTGCCTCATTGTGTCAAATCATTTTGCCAAGCCATCATCTACAATTATATATTCCAAACCTTCCCAAGAGTATTTTATCCTGCAAATGTGACCTCAAAACATGAATCTGTCTTTTGCAAGCAGTTGGTCAAAAGGAAAATGGTACAGTACAAAATGACCCTCGCTGGAGTTTTCTTCTTTTATTTATAATTGGGTTTATTATTGCAAGCTCCTGTTGCACAGCAGCTCTGGAATCCTCGAGAGGGGTAAGTCAGCACTCAGGTTAATGGAGCAGGACTGAGCACTGCCAGCTGAGGACACAGCTCTGCTCATAACCCAGGGAGAAAACAGCAGCTTCTCTCCAGTGCTGAGAGCCTGAGGGCCAGAGCAGGCTGGCTGCTGAATTCCTGGTTATGCTTTTCCACCCCAATCCATGCTCAGGCAACTGAAGCCTGCTGCTTCCACATCCTTAGGGAAGAGCATTTCTGGGAAACAGCTTGAAAATACTTATTGTTAGGGTACAGGAGGGTCTCTGGGCTGAGCACAGAACTCCAAAACTGTGCACACTGTCACAGGGTGATTGCTTCTGGCCAGGGTAATTCTCACAAAGAGGAAAAGGCATCCTGTTTCAGGGGAAGATACCAAGCTGTTTGCCAAGGCCTTGCTTTCTGAGCTTCCCCAGAAGGGGCAGGTCAGACTTGTGACAGGGCAGTGGACAGGACCAGAGAAACTGTAATTTATCTTGGTGTAATGATTTACTTTTTAATTAAGAATTCCTCCTAACAGAAAAATCTCCCAGAAACAGGAAGGAGCTGCAGGAATGGAGCTTCTCTGAGCAGGTGTGGGTGGTGGAGCCTTCTTTTATTACTAATCAGCACAGTTATGCCATTTATAGAAAAGGACATGAGGCTGTGCAAGGAACTTTCTAAAGAAGAAAAACACAGCCCTGCTTTGAAAAGCAAGCAAGATCCATAAGGTGGACGCCTCCTAATAATCCCTCATCTCTCAGGAAAAGCAGGAGGTGGGAGTGGGTTTTAACTCCACCCAAGGTGCTCTCAAACTCTGTCAGGAAGCATGAGGAGGATGTGCTGAGCAGGACAGTCAGAAAATTTGGACTTCACCTGTAGCTCAAGTCTACTGGTAATCCCAGTCTGTGTAAAAGGTTACTTTCAAAGGCAGAAATGCCACTTAAATGTCTGAGATTTTGGGCTCCAGCTCCCTTATTTCAGCTAAAGGTGATTATTTTAGCTGCAGGTGACAGAATCAGGGATACATTCTGGATGTATGAACTGCACAGGGTGGAGGAATGTTCAGTCTGTGCTTTGCAGGAGCAAGTGATTTATTTCTTTTATTGCCTCTCCAAACATTTCAGGATCAAAGTGCATTAGATCTTCTGCAATAAACAAAATGAAAAATTAAAGAAATTAGGAAAGTTTGCACTCACAAAATACTGCCTCTTTAAAAGGTTGAGGGGAGTAGCACTTTCCCTAAGTCCTTGGCTTCATTAGGATAATTAAGAGCTGTGGCCCAGCTCCTGTGCCTGCACAGCCCATTCCTCCTCTCTGCACAATAATTCAGCTGCAATGCCCACCCTGCACACGTGTCTCATGTAAAGCACAGTTAATCCCCAAAAGTGTTCTTTGCATCTCAAGACAGTGGAGTTTTTCTGATTAGGAGGCAGGTTTCTTGCAGCTCTGTGAGAAACATATTTTCTTTTCCATCCAGTTATAATGATCATGTGAGATGTGACAAGGAAACGGGAGCGCAGGACCAAAAGCCATCTGTTTCTTTTTTGGGATTTCAGATTGCATGGAGCAAGAAGGTGGCAAAGCTTCTATGCTTCAGCATGGGGGTAGAAAAGATGATAGTAACATTTAACATGCTGCAAAGAAATAGCTTTGAACCAAAAAGAGAAGGTTTTTTTGTTGTTGCTGTTTTTACCAGGACCTCTTAGCACAGCTATAGTAAAACTGGCTGCCACTTGTGTTGGTGAAAAGTTTGCTTTCAAGATATTTTACATATTTAGTTTAGACACTTGCAGTGGGTGTAAAGTCAGCTTCCTTCTATGAAGATAAGTCGTTTATTCTTCAAAATTCTGATACTGCTATTCAAAATTATTATTATTTGACATTGTGCTGTTCCTGGGATTGAGTTTATAAGTAAAACTTGTTTGTTGTTTTTTTTTTAAAGAAGTTTACTGCTAATTCCACATGTCAGATGGGAATATTGAGTGGATTTCATTGATATTTAATGCTGTGAAATACAGCCTTTTGGATGTAATTACCTTTTTGGCATTGTCAGGTCTGTCCATAACAGCCTGGCAGTGCTTTGCCCTGCAGTTTATTACAACCAACTCTATTTTTTGTCATGTTATTTCTTCTTGCCATATGACCACCTACTGTAGTTACCCAAATATGGGTTTCCACCCTGCAGAATGTAGAATGGGATTTTAGTCAGGACTAAACTCCAGGAGCAGGTTTTACAAACCCAGCCCCACTGGGGATGCCCAGATTAAAAGCACCACCCTAAAGACACCTGAGCTCAGAAAGGAAAGGGGCATAATTGCCCTCCCTTTCATCTCAGGACTGGAGTGCCTGTTCAGTCAAAGAGATTTCCACTGCTTGCTAAAGACTATTCAGATGAGAAGAATGGTTTGGGATATTTGGGCTGGTTAGCCCCCACTTCCCTTTTCTTCTGCATTAACAGAATAGCCTCTTTTGTAAGATCACCTCATTTTTTGAGCAAGTTTTTTAGTTTGGGTCACTCTTGGAGTCCTGTGCTTTTGTTGGGCTGTCACCAGCTGGATCACATTTATAGTCTGTTTTTCCCCCCCTTAACTACTTGCATAGCCCCTCTTCCCTTTTGTGGTGCAAGCCAGAATTCCTGGAAGCAGGTTTTACTGTCTGCAGGGTCTCCAAGGCTGCCTTCTCCGAGGATGTTTCCCTCTTGAACTGGCTAAATGCCACACCATGATCTGGGATTTATTCAGTGGATCCATTGCTGAGTCTCTGTGTGTGCTTCTTGTCCAGATTGAGGAAGAGCAAAAAGTCATTTTGCCCAAATCTGCTTTGGGAGCTGTCAGGGAGAGGCATCCTCTGAGACACCAGAAGTAAGTAGTGACTGCTGGTTTGAACACAAGGGTTTACAGATATTTCCTCTTCAAAAATTAATACAGTATCAAAGAGGAGTTCTGGGATACAGGTGACTGACATTTCCAGTGGCTGACTGAGGAATGAGTAAGAAAACTGTATTATTTTGCCTTGTTAATTTAAGTGTGCAGCTGGGTGAGTTGGCTGTGGCTGGAGATGTGTGTGCACACTCCTGGGGATAGGCAAGCAGTGTAAAAATTTGGATGCAGTGAAAATGTTTTCAGACTATCATTCCATGAACATTTGCTGCTACATTTGTGCGAGATTATTTTTTTCCTTATCTCTGAGTGTGGTTATGAACTATAATAATCACAGGCTTTCTAAAGCAGAGTCACAGAGATGCTATTGCTAATAGTGAAGGTGTGAATTTAAGCACAGTAGTTTTCTTTCCCTAGCTCTTTATCTATAGGTTTTCTATTTTAAAAGTTTCTTTTCTTTCAATTTTAAATGAATCCACTTCCAGTTGATGGGGGAAAAGCCTCCACAGCACAGCATAACAGGTATTTCCCAGAGGGCTAATGCAAGTTCTCTTTTTTCCCAGTAGTTCTTTTGTCCTGTCCTCCTTGGATAAAGAAAAGGGTGAGCATTTGCCACTTCCTGCCCACCTCTCAGTTATGTTTCTTGGTTAAAGATTCCCCTAGTTTAGCATTAGTAGTTGATGTAACCTTGAATTTAGCCTGAGTGACTGAAGTCATGGCATGACTGGCAGCACAAACCTTCTGATCAGCCCAGTGCTGATCTCAGGGGATCCTGGGAGGACAATCTTTCATCAGATTCTGCTTCTGCTGAACTTAAAATGAGTCATTGCTACTGTTGGTTCAATGTGGGTTTTCCTACTCCAAAGATGAGGTGAAACACAGGGAACCTTGACTGAAAGATTTGGGCTATTACTTAAAAGCAATCTCACCTTCCTGCTCATGATGGCATTAATGATACTGGGCAGCAAACTGGCAAGACATGGAGCCTCCAAACCTGGCCATGGGACTGACTCCAGACAATGCACCACTGCAGATATACCCTCTGGGTTCTTGCTCCAACACTGTGGGCTGGAAATTGCAGACAGCAGTGGGGCCTGCTTTGTAATTACAGCAGAGACACTGCACAGTCTGCCATGTCATCATGCTGTGGATGTGTAAAATTGCAGAGGAAAGCACTGAAAACAAAATGAAAGTGTTTGCCACTTCCCCCTTGAAAATAGCCCCTAAAAGTAAGCTGTGTGCTCTCTCCACAGCAGCCACAATTCTGGTGAGCCACCAAGTGCAAGTACTGAACTGAAGCCTCAACACAGGTGGGAGCAGCAGTGAAAATGTAGTCACACTCTTTCCTCCTCCCTGTAAAGCACTGAGCAAAAGAGCCAGGCTGGGCTCAAGGCTGAGTGAGGAGAACACAAACCTTCCTGAGCTACGGAAAGTCTCAGGTGGGTTTTTTCTGATTTTTTTGGAAGCAATAAGGCAGCATCTCCAGCTGAAGAGTCCTCCAGGCTAGATCCTGTCTACTTTACACTCAAGAAGAAGGGAAGGGACACAGGAGCTATTTTATACTTAAAAGAACCTCAGACAAGTGAGGGAAAAAAAATCTTGATAGAAACTGTCATCCATAATAGCAACAAGAGGCAGGCCTGAGGAGCCTCATTTATATAAGCAGCAGCCTCTGTGAGTGAGTGAGTGAGCTTCCAGCCCTGTATTTCCAGAGATATCTTGATTTTGACAGGCCTCTCAAAGAGATGCCTATGTGCATCTACATGGAGACGCCCCAGGAGAGCCTTCCAATCTGGGGGCAGGTTTTGCCCCCACCAATCCAAACTCCTGCCATTCTGACTGTTGTTGCTGCTCAGAGCTGGTGCACAAGTGTTACTCATAGTCACATGCTGGGTGACTTCACAGGAAAGATCTTCTTTTATCCCTTCCTGGGTGATGGCCACTCACTGTTTGCTATTAGCAAGGCTCAGCTGGAGTCTGTGTCAAGTACTGGGTGGAGAATTTCTTGCTGAAGTTTGGCTTCTTGGTCTTCTGAGTTTCTGATGCTGTGCTCTTTCTCATAAAAGGCTAAGAATGGTAAACACACTGCAAGAGAGGTGTTGATTAATATCTTGCCTAATGACATCCTCCTTTTTATCACAGGCTCCTTTGTCCTCTCTGCTTGAACTCCCTTGACTTGCTTGAACCCTCTGCAGTTCCCCAAATGGCTGAACTTCACTGGGTGTTGAAACAGTTTCCAGCTATAGCTAACCCAGTTCATCAGGGTATTGTTCTGTTTAATTGAAGTTTGTAATACACTTTGAGATCCTGGTGTGAAGTGTGAAGTATAATCACAAGCACAAAATAGAGTTGTTTATAATTCATAATGTGGTAGCAGGCAGGCCAATGGGGGAAAGTTGAAAGGAATTTCAGAATGTATCCTTTGCCCTTTGAAGTTTGACTGCAACTTGGCACATGCATCAAAGAGGTGACTGGTTTCCTTTAGGGTTTAAGTCTCTGCCGAAAAAGATCAAATCCAAAGCAATCTGAGGTTCCCAATTAGATTTACACTAAAAATCAATAATGAAGACCCTAGAAAGGCATGCTGATGGCTCTTGAAACACTCACCAAGTGAGTGCAGCTCGTTTTAAGGGCACGCTGTGGTAATCCTTGCTTTGATGAGTAGCTTGTTTCATGAGTTGAACCATTTTATTCAGTACAGCCACCTATGGAGTAAAGGCTGTTCAGTGGGAAGTGAGCCCAAGCCTCGTGATTCCAGAGGGTGGGAGCCCTGCCCAGGGTGAGGCCAGGCAGCCCCAGAGCCCTGTCCAGGCAGGCAGCACTGCCCCAACTCCCCCAGGATGGCTCCTGGGCACAAACTATATGTCAATCTAAAGGCTGCCAAGGTTTTCTGTGTCCTTTTTTGTGTTGATTTATGTTTGCCTTCGGGGTGAAATAATTTGTTGGTGCAAACACAGTAGCTGAGGAACCTCAGAGGCCTCCTGAGAGGATGGTGTCACTGAGGTGCACCTGAGAGCACGAGAAACTCTGAGATCAGCTCAGTTGGTTAAAACCTGGCTGTAATAATGCCAAGGTCATGGGTTCAATCCCCTGTGTGGGCCATTGACTTCAGAGCTGGACTCGATGATCCTTGTGGGTCCCTTCAACTCAGAATAGTCTGTGATTCTGTGACAAAACTCACCTCAGTGGTGCTTAGGCAGGATGCAAGTGCAGCATGGATTTGATTTACATCTTAGAGCCTTATTCTTCTATACTGCAGCTCAATCACTGTGTCTGATCACAGGGTTTAGTAGTTTAAACAGCTCACTAAGGGCCCAATTCAATTAAAAAACACTCTGCATTTTCCTTTTGTCATTGTTCTCCCTGCCTTGTGCAGGCTTCTGCAGAGAAGCTGCGGGGTTTTATTTTTGTTTTAATAAGATGGGCCCTAGGATTCCTTTTATTCCAAATCATCCTCACCCTTTCTTTTTGATGTGTGTTGTCATATCCTCGGTACATAAAGGAGTTCTGTTGCTGTAAAATTAACATTTACAAGAGTCATCTTCTGCTTCTTCATTAGTCTGGAAATCTCTGGAGGCAGTGGCTGGTTGATCAGGACTTCTTGGGTAAGTTCTGGAACTTTTACCAAGCCATGTGTGTTTTCTCAGCCCAAAACTCCAGCAGGACAGGAGGGTGTAAGTGTGGTTGTTTTAGGAATTTTCTGGATTTTCCCTTCTGTGCACAGGCTGAAAACAACACCTGTGGAGTTCAGGTGTTCCTGAAACCAGGCAGAGCCCCCTGGCAACAAGCAAATGAAGGAATTTGCATAACTGTGTTACAGTGTCAAAAATTGGGCCAGATAACTCCACGAAAGTCAAAGGATGTGTGTGATGTACACCAATGGAGTCACAGAAAGGTGGAGAAACTATTCCAGGAATTAAAACTAAATATCCCCCCAGAGGAGCTTTACCTGTCTATTCCACAGGTTTTTAGCTACATGCCAACTTATGATAGAAAAATAAAATATTTGGGATTTTTCAGTGCCTGGAACAGGCTTGGATTTTCTGACTACTTCTACATGGAAATGTTTAGCTACTGGAAAAGAAATAACAGATTGAGCAAATTAAAGATGCAAACAACTTGTCAGGGCTGGTAAATCTAAATATTGGCCCATTGCTGTCTCAGTTACTGCATTCAAGTTCTTTCTTGAAAAGCACAGACAATGAGCTACATGAATCCTTTGTGCATTGAGCAAAACTGTGTTTGTTGTTTAATAAGAAAGAGTTTGGAGAAAACATAATGATTTGCAGATTAGGCCAAAAAAAGACAAAATGGTCATGGCCCATTCAATGAATTTTTTTGAATATACTCAAGTTCTCACATTTTTCACCTGGAGTTTTGCAAATCAAATTCAAATCATACTTAGAAGTCACTCAAGTAGTATGTTAATCTCAACTCTGGATTTTTCATCTGGTATTTTGTCTATGCAACTGCTACAACTCAAAAAACCCAACCAACTAAAACACAAAAAAGCAAAAGCATTGCCTCCTTGTGCGCGAGACATTCTCATTCCCACTCAGAATTAGCCACTCCTTGGAAAAGGAGCACCTGGCTTTGCTCGTGAGCCCAGGTTTGTCACCATGTCACCAGTTCAGTGCCATTTCTGTGCCTGGGGATGTTTGAGGGAGTGGATCCCCCAGGGCTGTCCCCGTGGGCCTGTGTGTGCTCCTGGCAGTGCTGGGGCAGGGCCACCATTCTGTGTCTGAGGGGTACAGCTGCCATTTGTGTGTGAGGGGCAGGGCCACCATTCTGTGTCTGAGGGGTACAGCTGCCATTCTGTGTGTGAGGGGCAGGGCCACCATTCTGTGTCTGAGGGGTACAGCTGCCATTTGTGTGTGAGGGGCACGGCCGCCATTTTGTGTCTGAGGGGTATGTCTGTATGTGTGGCTTGGCTACGCAAACAAAGATTGGGAAGGGCTCACCCATGTGGGTGTGTCCTTGGAGCCTGCACAGTGGATGTTTTAGGTGAGGCACAGCGGGCGGAACTGGCCCCACCCTTTGCTCCTCTGGTTCATCTACCACAGCCGAGCGAGCTTGGACAGTGACAGTGAAGGCCTCAGGACTAGAACCTGCAGCCCCCGGTATGGTATCGCCAGGAGGGCTCCCATCCAAGTCCTGACTGGGGCTGACCCTGCTCAGCTTCTGAGATCTGATGGGATCGGGTATCAGGGAGGCATTTAACTGCCTGCCTGAGGGGCAGGGCCGCCATTTTGTGTGTGAGGGGCAGGGCCGCCATTTTGTGTGTGAGGGGTAGGGCCACCATTTTGCGTGTGAGGGGCAGGGGCACCATTTTGCGTGTGCGGGGCAGGGACGCCATTTTGCGTGTGAGGGGCAGGGCCACCATTTTGCATCTGAGGAGTGGGGCCACCATTTTGCGTGTGAGGGGTAGGGGTGCCATTTTGTGTCTGAGGGGCGTGGCTGCCATTTTACATGTGAGGCGCAGGGCCGCCATTTTGTGTGTGAGGGGCGGGGCCGCCATTTTATGTCTGAGGGGTATTTCTGCATGTGTGGCTCGGCTTCGCAAACCAGGATTAGGGAAGGGCTCACCCATGTGGGTGTGTCCTTGGAGCCTGCACAGTGGATGTTTCAGGTGAGGCACAGCGGGCGCAGAACTGACCCCACCCTTTAAGTCTTAAGGTTCATCTGCCACGGCCAAGCGAGCATTAAAAATCAAATTGACACATTATCAGACTCCTGAAACCACGTAAAACATAAACTGCTATCCCCTGAACATAGAAACGTGCATGTACCTGACAAAACTTGTAAACAGAAGACAATCACTGGCTACTTTTAAGAGTGACAACATGAATGTTGTTTGTTTGCATTTCAGAGGAGCTCAGTTTATATTTAAGTGAAGAGTAAATGAACGAAATAATAACGAAATATGATTTCAAGGAAACTGGAAGAGTTGCATCCTGTTAAAAGCCCAGGAAAGCTTATTGCTCCAGAAGGTGATTATACAAAGACACAAGAGCTGGTATGTACAAAGCTTATAAAAACCAAAAGGACAAATTTTTTTTTTCAAAAAAGCTTCTGCTGTGCTAACAGGATATTTCATGGCCTGTTTCTATAGTCATTTTATTCAAGGACTTTTCTTCCTCTTGTTTAATCCCATGATACTAATTGCTGAGTTTTCATTTGGTAAACCCTTCAGCTGGAGGATTGAACTGCTTGGGGTGATGCTCTGGGTATCAAGGCTCTATGGTAAAACAGCCAAATTTGCTAAAATTTGGGAAAACTCGGGGAGCTGATGGTTCAAGAGCTTTTGTTGAACTAAATAGAAATCAAGTTAGAAATAAAAAATGCATGGGATGTATCTTAGGGTGGCCCTGCCTTTCAGCAAGCTGTGCCTCTGCTGCACACCCAGCACTGGAAGGAAAGCCCAGAGAGGCTTCAGTGGTCACTAAAAAGCAGGCCTGGCCACAACACTTTGTGCCCTTGCAGCTCTGCTGCCACACGTACCTGCTCCCCAGCTGGGATGAAGGGGTAGCAAAAGGCAAAAGACTCCCAGGCAAACAGCTCCACACAAGCTGTTCCACTCTGCCCCCATCACTCCAGGGCAGGAAGGATCAGGAGAGACACACCAATCTGGCTCTTGTGGCCCAGAAAGGGAGTAGTAGGAACAGTGCCAAACTCCAAATCTGCTCATTCAGAGAGCCTGCTACGTTTTTAGGCTGTTTCTGACTGTGCCTAATTAGTTTAGATATGGTTAGTAGCAGCATTTTATAGAGAAATTACATTACTGAACTGTTTTTAGATCTGGAATGAACATATTGCTACCAAGATACGAAGAGACCGTCATTAGGAATTATGAAGTATTCACTACCAGTAGGGAGAGGAAGGTAAAACCATTAACTTTTGCATCAAAGTACCTCATTATCTTACATAAGGTTTCCTTTATACACACCCTTGATGCTGTAAAATTCCTTTTCAATATTCTAGGGTGGATAAAGCAAAAATATTTAAGTCCATATGCAGCAGTTGTTTCAAATATTTTAAAAAATTTATTCTATTAAAAAAAAATAATGAAGGGCTCAGTCTGTGTCTGAGCACCTTTGTGTAAGGAAATATTCTGAGTTAAATTTCCTCACAGGTTTCTTGGTTCATTCCACCTAGCAAGTATAGAGACACACATGAAAAAGAATCATAAAAAGCCCAAATAAACCCCTCCTCTTCTGGTGGCAGGTACAGTTCCTTCTCTTTCCCAAAAGCCTGAGAGGATAAACAGCTCCTGGAGATTCCAGTGACATGTGCAACTGGCACCCAATTGCAGTAATAACGACCAGGATAGTGCAGGGAGAAGGTGACACGGAGATGTACTTTTCTTAAAGAAAAGGTGGTAGATCAGATCCAGAGCCTGCCAGAGCACTGGAGCTCACTGACTTTGGGAAAAATCCCCGACTTAGCACTCCAGTGCCAAAGTTTTGTACAACTGGAATTCATTTTGCAGTTGACTTGTGTTCAAACCAAGAGGCAGGTTAAAAAGACAGGTCCCACCACCTCCCAAGGAAAATTAACCCCATGGTCCTGCAGTGGCAAAAGGTACAAAAACTGGGTACGCAGGAAAAAGTGAACAGAAGGGGTTTGGTTTTTTCTCAGATACTGCACCACTCCCACCATTGGCTTCTGCATTCAGTCAGTTTTAAGCAAAAACTTCACTCTAAAAAATGAGCACTGAGGAGAATTAAAAGTGTCTGAAAGAGAGAGTGGAAACAAGGCATGTGAAAACACTGAGCAGAAGTAACACTGACTTGAGAATCAGTTTTAAATAATAAAAAGTTAGGGCTTTGACAGTGATTAAGTAAATATACCATCTGCACTTCCCAAGAATATCAAAATGTTAGAGGTTAAAATAATCTTGTGTAAACAGAATCTTGCAGTAATTTGTAAACAAGTATTCAGCAGCCAGTCACAGACTAAGGCAGGATTGCAGTGCAGCAGCTTTTCATTCCATGTGCAGCCCTGCCCAGTGGTGTCCATGAAGCTGTCACTCAATGCCAGTCATTCCCATCCCACTTTGCTGGCTGAATCCTGGACCACAAGCCCCACCATTCCTCAGTGCAGTGCTGGGAATCTGGCCCCAGATGCTGCACAGCTGGACACCAGTGTGGAAAACCTTGAAATCCTGTTAGAAGGCTGTGTGCACTGTTAAATAGTGCAGATTTCAGGCAAGGAAGTTGAATTTAGCAAATAGTAGTCAGAAAATTTTAGATGTCTAATCTAAGCTTCCTGACTGAAAATGTTCTGCAATATGGTACATGAACTTGTCCTGGCTCCTCTCTGAGGCTTTGGTTCTGGCTGTTGCTCACCCTTTCTCCATGTGTGCTCACACTTCCTCGGGGTTTGAGGTCTTGGTGGGGTCCTGAAGAGTAAAAACAAAACCCAAAACAAAGTTGTTCCTATTACAGAGTTTAAATGTATATCTTTCACAAAGCCAAGGGAATTTAAGCTTCTCTTCTGACAGGTCTCCCTACAGCTGTAGGATCCTGTGACCCTCCAAGGGGAGGGGTCCCTTCAAAATGTGGACCAGGCTCAGGTAATCCTTCTGTGAGAGCCTCTGCTTCTAGTTTGGCTCTTTGCTCCCCTGTGCTCAGCACCATTTTCCACCAGGCAATGGGTCTGTATCCTCTGCAAATACTCAGGTGCCCTGTGTGTCCTCAAACAACAGATCCACTCGGAATATCAGCGATTCCTCATCCCACCCATGGGGAGTGCCCAGAGCCCACAGCCTTTGGCAGTGGGGCTGGATCAGCTCCCTGCCTGAGGCTCCCTGTGTCTCTCTGCAGCTTTATGGCTGCTTGGGCTCGGCCTTCCCAGCCCAGGCTCAAGGGACAGGGAGCAAAGATCACCCTCTTGGCATTTGATTTGGGTTTCTCATGTTCCTCTAGGACGTGTCATGTTCCCCATTTGTAGTTAAAGCAATGCCAGCAGCTTTCAAATCAAACTTTCTAACATGAGCTAGGCAAAAAAAATCCCAAACCCCACACAGTCAGAAAACTGACTGTTCATGGACCTAGATCAAGAAGGAATCTCTGATTCCAAAATCCTACCAGACAAGTATTAATCTGCTGTTTGGTGAGACATCAAGTGATTTGTGGACTCTCTATCTCCTAGGTAACTTCATTTACTGAAACAGGGAAATGAGCTTTTTACTAAGTTCTTCCACTCACACTGCTATTTCTGGCTGTACTGTCTGCAATTTCTGGTGCTAAGATGGAAAGAGGGAAAGGGGCAGATTAATCTGAGTTTGCCAGAAAACGAAGGACACCTGGGATAGTACACACAGACACTGTCACTGGGCACTTTGGGGGCTTGAATTCCCAAGTGTGTGCAAAACCAGAAGGAACCCTCAGAAATTAATGCAATATTTTCTTTCACATCAGGGCCCTGGGAATATTTAAAACTGCTGAAGGGCTGCAAAATGTACCAGGTGAAATATTTGAGAGATGTACCTGTGTTTGAGCATCAGGTGAGCCAGATGAACCCTGTTCAGGTTGAGTTCTCTCTGAGGAAAACTCAGGCAAGAGCTGGTTGGGAAAATGGACAAACTCCCTGCTATGCAAGTTTTCACACAGGCATCCCAGGGAGACAGTATTAGCATGGGAAGAGAAAGAGGTAATAAAGAATATTTTAATTTTTCTAATATTCTGGGAAACCTAAAGCAGGGCAAAGCTGAATCATCAGGTTATTTTGTAAAGAAATTTCAGCCAGATAAACTCATGGTTTCACTTACTGCTCACTGAAAGCACAGGAATAAATTTTTAAGTTTTCTCTGTCTTTTGTAGGTTCTTCATGAGCACAGCACTGATCTAACTAGAGGGAATTGCTCAATATTTTAGAATATTATGATAAAACTTTGTCTTAAAAAATATCCTGTAATTATTTTCTTTGGGCATTTGCACAGTAGGATTTGGTCAAATGCAGGAAACTGTAGATAAAGACAGTGACTGATTTATAATTTCAAACTAATAAATTAATTGAATGTGGCTTTTTAGTATCTATTCATTAGAAAACTCAAAATACTTTTAAATTCTGACAGTGGTCCTGTGTTGTGGATTAAATCTACATAGTAAGGGAATTAATTTTGCATAATCCATTTATCAAAAAAGAAAAGGAAAACAATTAACATTGTCAAAATAATGCTTCCTACAACATCTCCAGATGCAATTCATTTAAGGAAATTCTTTCTTAAATTTTATGCACTTTGTTAATGACATACTCTTAACTGCAGTAAAAAGGTTGGCAAGACACACTATTGAATTTCCTCAATTGTCATTTCCCAATTGTATTACTTCTAATACGTTGGCCTTCATTATTCAAAGCAATAATCCTGTTTCTCTTTCCTCTCCTTGCAGTGCCACCTGTTTGTTGTTCAGGACACGTTTCTGGAACCTGCCACTGGAATCTGAGCAGATGCCAGTTGGGTGGGGACACCACACCTTCCTCTGGGCACCCATGAGTGCTTTGGCTTCTCTAAAACACCCCCAAAGTTATGGCAAAAGCAGGAGCTTTATGTGAACCTGTGGAAGTGCAGCTTTACAGAGTTAGATGGCAAGGGGCACCCTGTCACTTATTGCACAGGTTAAAACATCCACGGGAAAATCAAATTAGAGGCAATTTGGGATGATTTACCCCCAAAGCGGGTCAGGGTGCAAAGGGAATGGGTGGAAAGATGCAAAGATAAGGGTGCAAAAGGCTTTAGCAGCCCTTAATCAGTAACACTTTACCATTTCCAAGGGGATTCCACAGGGTTCATTGTGATTATAACAGTGCCTTAACTATGGATTCCAGATGGTGACACTCATACCTGATCTGTCCACATCCACACAGGTGAGATAACAATATTTCTGTGTGTGCAAAGGTACCTGTCAAAAGTTCCTCTTGGGTTCAGTGAAATAAAACCTTTGGAGTTTTCCTAATATATAAATACATACACACATATAAACAGGAAAGCCTTTGGGGAAGGGGAGGGGAATGTAATCTTGTTTTCATTATTATTTCTACTGAGTGTATGAACCTTTGCAATGAATCTGAAAGATTCTCAGTGCAGAACACTTTAAGAATGTTTTTTTTTTCTGAGAAAATGTTCCCCTCTGCATTTGGGGCTTTTCAGGCAATATTTTGAAGATTTTAAGTAAAACTCAGTTATTTAAGGATGTTCTCCCACACTAAATCAATGCAAAAATTCCTTGTTCCATTAATAGAGAGCAGTGGATTTTAAGAATATACATGCATATCTATCAGCAAGGGACTAGCAAGAGCTGGTCCTGGTCCACTTGTTTGAACACAGGTACAGGTTCCTTATTCCCACCGGGCCACTCTGGCAGGTCTGGTGCCTCCAGTGACAGAGAGGATTCAGTACAGCCCTACTTAAGAGCCAATTACAGCCTATTTTAATTTCATTTTAGCCTTGTAAGCCTCAAACTGCTCTGTTCTGTAATGGCAACTTCTTTCCTCCCCTCCAGTCAGGTGCAACATGTCCCATTTAGTTCCTGTTATTAATTTATAGAGTTTATGTAGTGAATTAATCATTCATATTAATTAAAGAATTAATTGCTGCTTGGAATATGTAAGATTAACACAAATATTACATTAATTAGTTTTACAATAGTGGATCAAACCATGGAGAAAAACATAAACTACTTCATATTATTGGGTAATGTTGCTTTGGTGGGTCTTGTTTTTGTTTCCTCAAAATCCCCTGTACTTCCTGTTTGATAACTGGGTTTAATTTTATATCAACTCCAGTAGGATTTCCACCCCTGTGCTGGTTTCTGGCACGGATGGTCCAGTGCAGGGCTGGGAATTGGACACCACAATCCTTGTGGGTCCCTTCCAGCTCAGCCCGTTCTGTGCCTGTGTGACCCCACATCTCCCCAAGGGCTGCAGGGTTGTGTCCCTGCTGTGCCACCTCCCAGCTGCCACCACCCTACAGGAGAGGCAGTGCAGGGAAGGGATGGATGTCTCTGAGCTTCCCAGCACATCCTGCCACAGGATTTTTCATTAGTTCGACTGGCAGCAGCATCAAATCCAACAACTCCAAAGGGATTAAAGAACAATCTTTTCGCTGTACAAACAAATCAAATCACGCTGAGTTTTTTTAGTGAGTTCTTAAAGGCAGGGATGGCACTTACCAACTGTTTATACAACCTCAAAAAAAAAAGTAAAAATAAAAAAAAAAAAAAAGCAAAAGAAACCAACAAACTGAATTTCAATTGCCAGTGTTTGGAGATAACCAAGGCAATTTTTCATATTAAAATAGCAAACTGCTGGATGGATAAGCTCTGTAACAGAAGAGGAGTTGAGGGGGTTTTGGCAGCCTCTCTCCCTACCTTCTGGGATCAGTAGAGACAAACTCTTAAGGAAAGTGTCTCCCCTCCTTCTCTGAGGGTGCAGGGATGGGAGGACTTGGCCCCAGGCACTGCAGGTGGGGCACAGTCCTGGCTGTGCCCTGGGCCTCGTGCTGGGCAGCCACTGAGTGTCTCACTGGGCTAATTGTGGCTAATAATTGGTTGGGTTGAAGACAACAAGCTGCTCCCGTCCCCTCCACCCACCCTCAGCAATTCCCTGCTGCTGGGTCCCCAAGACCAAACCCCCAAGACCCTGTAACTGCTTCTGACCTGGGCACAGGAGGTGGAAGGAAAACAGGTCCTCCAGCAGAGCTTTACAGCAGTGTGAGATTAATTCTCTTCACTCCAGAGCAGAATAAGCTCATTGAAGGAGGCTGAAGTCTCCCACAAATCTGTGGCCGCACAGGAGGCTCAGTGTCCCTGCCAGATCACCCACCCACCCACCTGCCAGACCCTGCACAGCCACATCTTGATCGTGCCAATGTCCCTCACCCACAGCTCTCACAGGGGCTGGAGACCAGGTGCCTCCAGCTCACCACTGCTAATTATACACTCTGACTGTTCACAAAAAACCTTTTACAGAAAGCAAATGCCACTAAGAAATGCCCAGTGGTGGAGGACACTCAGCACTGGCCACCAGCATGGGGAGAAGCTCCCCAGAGCCACAGCCTGTCCAGAGAGACCAGGTCAGCACCAGCCACTGTGACCCTGCATTGCAAGAAGGCACATCAGCCAAGCACCACGGGCCTTACAGGTAATTAAAATACAATGCAAATATCACACAGAAAGTTATTATCACATAGAAATAGATCATGAAAAAAGCCAGTGTCTGTCCCTAAATTGCCTGCCTTCCCCATCTTTCCTCTCAGGGTTTCTTGTGCTGAAGCCCCTGTAGATGGGACTCTCCCCAGTAACACGTGTAGATCCAAATCCCCTGCCCAAAGACAGTGCCAAGGGGCTGCTTTGGGACAGGGACAGCTCTGGGACAGCCCTTTTGGCATGGCATGAAAGCTCTTTGCTAGAAGCATGAGGAAGGCAGACAAGGGAAAGAAGGGAATCAGTCAGAGGAGGGAAGGAAGAAGAGGTCTGTCGACTCTGCTCCAGCTATTTCTGTCCCAGGGCTTGGCATGGAGCCTGTAAGAGCAGAATGGAGTCTCTCTGTGCTCCAGGGATGGAGGAGTAGGGAAGGGCAGAGAGGGCTGAGCAGAGGCAAAGGGACAGAGGAGAAAGGAGAGAAGGATTCATGTGGGCCATCTCCCACACTGGCAACTGGCACAGAGCCTGCAAGGCTGGAAACAGAGTGTGCTTGAGGGAAAACAGGAAATATCAAACTTCTTCGGAATACAGTCATTTGATTAAGGCATTGCTGTGTGAACTGCCTGTGTCTCTGTGCAATTACTGTTTTTATCAGCATGATATGCAGCAGGTCGTGAGCAGTAAGGGATGCTCCAAACACAGGAAAATGAAAATCAGATTAAAAAAAATAGATACGTTTGCTAAAAAATAATTTTCTTCTGTTTTTGAGTTTTTCTATGCTAAGGGCTGTCATGCAGAGGAAAGAGCATTATTATGCTGTGAAAGGAGTCATAAAGAGAATTTTGTATTATATCAATACTTAAAATATGCAAATATGATATCTTCACAACGCCCCAAAATTATGCTTGGCATGAATTCTTAGCAACAATACAAATATCATCATCTTCAAATAAGCAGGTATAACATGCTGCTCAAATAGCTGTAAAAACAACCTCATCACAGCTCTGGGAGCATCCAGATTTCATCTTTGATGTAGGTAGATTTTAAGCAGGAAAGGGAAGAAAGTTGTCTTAAACATCAGTGTGTATTGGGATGAGCTTTAATGGAGCAACTACATATTTACCATGGGAAGGAGACCTGCTGGTGTGCATTTATGAGCTGTTGTCATCACAAAAAACTGATTCTGGTACTGAATTGAAACAAAGTTATCCCCAGGCTGCTGTCCAGTGTGAGCCAGAGCCTTGGGTTAGCTGGTGTCTGTCTTTATCACTACATGTAAATTCCTGTGATTTCGAATAAAAAGAAGTGGGGGAAGAAACAGTAAAACTGGTGTAACACAGATGTTTCGTTGTGGGGTACATCCCCTGGCACCCCTTCTTTCAGTGTAAGTCATTTTACAGGACTTGATCCTGACCTCTGGCTTTGGGGAATTTCAGGCAGCATTTGAGATCAGGACCAGACCTCAGCACTCTGTTTTCTTCCTTTTTTTCCCTCTCTTTTTTCACCTCTAGGTTTTCCGAGAAGCAGCAGCTCTTCCTGCTGGCTCCAGAGCAGGAGTGGCAGGCAGGTTTGGCCTGAGGAACAATGCATCCCTCCCCGTACACTGCACACAATTCCCATCCCCTGCATTAGAATAGATGTTGAAACAGTCCTAATTAACATTTTTAATTTGCATTTTAATTGCCTGCCTGGGTGTGAAATGACATGCCTAGGTAAAGGAGCACTCTCCCTGGTTCCAGTGGTTTGCACAGCCCCAGCCATGCCATGGGGGGCTGAAGCACCCTGGCCACTGGTCATCTTGCAGCATCCCCATGACTAAGGCAGGGCCTGAGCCAAAGCTCAGTAAGCTGGGCTGGAAGAATTCACAGGGTTGCTTGGTTTTTTGGCTTATTTTTAATGACTGAGGCTCCTGTAATTAGTTTTTCTCTGAAGATACACATCAGATCTTGATTTTAAAACTGCCAGTTGCAAAGGATCAGCAGAACCACTCCAAGGTTGTTTTGGTGGCTGTTCCTCTCTCCATAAGGAAAACACCATATATACACAAATGAATACATGTATTTGTAAGATGATGATGTTTCAGATATGAATTTACCTCTGTGCAGCTTCCAGTGGGTTCACTCTGCAGTTACATAAAGATCACAGTGAAATCAACCCAAACCTCTTTTTTTGTTTGTTTTATTTTTGGTTGTTTTTTTTCCCAGCAAGACAGAGTGAACTTCCCAGATTTCCACCTCTGAGGGCAAATTTTGCAGCCCTTTTCCCAGTTCCACAAGTCCTCCTGGTGTCAATGCTGACTCCTCAGAATCCTGCTCAGGTCAGGGGTGTCCGAACCGGGACATTTCCAAGCCTCTGCCATAGGGATGCCAAAGGCAGAGGATGTGTGACCTCCTTCTGCCACCTTTGCCCACTCAGCTGCTGCCTCTGCTCTTCTGGGCACCCCAGGCACTTTGTGCCAGCCAGACACAAACCCAAGCCCTCTTTTTTCAGAGCTCTTCTCCCCGAGGCAAAGTCACTGTGATCCATGTCCTTGAGTTTAGGGGCACATACATGGCCCCACTGAAATGTGGATCCATTTGCTGTCCCTCATTTTCCACAAAATCTCTCACCCAGAGTGTGCCTGTGAGATGTCCTGTTCAGTATTCCCTGCAGCTCAACACTTGGTTCATCTTCAGAGTTTCAGTGACACCATTTCTGGGAGGGAAGGTTTCCTCATCAAGATCTAGCACATAATTCATGTCAGGACAGGAACCACTATGTGGAGGACCCTGCAAAATATACAGCCTCTTGAAGATTTAATTACATCATTTAGTGGGTTTTAATTCATTTATTATATGCCATGTTGAAATTGTATCCTTCCTGTTTTCTCCTCAAAATACTGGGCCATGATGCCAAGTCATGTGCCTTACAGAAGTCTATTACCAAAGTCTATCACCTTAATACTGTTTCATTTGTCATCCAAACTTGTAATCTCATAAAAAGATATCAAATTAGTTGGAGAAGATCCATTTACCTTAAACCCACCTTGATTAGCATTTAATTTTATTAGCCCCATTTAATTCCTTATTACTGAAGCCTCGCACAATCGATCCCATTAGTTTTTTTTCCAGGGATCAAAGTCAGGCTAATACTCTCTCATTGTGGCCATCCTCTTTCCCTTTGGAAGATATTGGCACAGTTGCCGCTTTCTCTGAACTGCTGAGACTTCTCTCACGTCCTAAAGTGACTGAAAATTCATTCATTATTAGCAGTTTAAAAAACTCCTGAGCTCACCTCTCAGACACAAACTTCTGATTGGAGAAATTTGGTAATTGCCATTTAACCCCCTCTGTCAGGACTGCTGAGCTTAAAAGTAACTGTAGATATTGTCCCACTACCCCTACAGGCCATTTTGTCTGCAACAGCAAGATATTTATTTTAAAATATCACCATTCTAATAATACTGTTGATGAACCTCCCATTTCTATTTGCTTTTGCATTATTATTATTATCATTACCATTTCAAGCCACTGATAGCCCCTGTGTGTTTGCTTTACCTGTCCCTTTTTAACACAGATTTCTCCCTTCATACATTTTTCCCCCCACTCTGCTTTTATTTACCCTCAAAATCAGGATGGGTTTTGTTTTTTAAACTAGTTTGGATCTTTCTTTATTCTGGGACTGTTCTTTGGCAAACTCGATCGAACAGTTTGCAAACACATCTACATTTTCCTGCTGAAATGTGGTTTATTTTCTCCTTACTGATGTGTTAGTTATTTGGCTTTGTGAAATGCTCCTTTTGAAACACAAAGAGTTTATCTGAGGTGCTTTATCTCCTTATTTTGTGTTCACACAGTGATGTGCCCAGAGCCAATATCTGCTGATGCCTCGAGCTGCTTCAGCATCCTGGGCCTGTGAACGCCTTGTCCTTGCCCGACAAGATGAGACGTGCTGGAGGTGGCCCTGCTGGAAGGAGCCTTTCTGTCAGGAAATGCCATCTGGGCACCTCAGAAATCCTGGCTGGCTGCAATCTCCACTTCATGCCAGTCACAACGAGGGCCTGGAGGGGAAGTTGTGTGAGGGCACTGAGGGCACTTGGTGTGTTCAGCTGGAGAAGAGGAGACTGAGGAGTACCACTTGCAGAGGAGGGACAGGCTCTGATCTCTGCTCTGTGGGGACCAGGGACAGCACCCAGGGAATGGCTGGAGCTGTGCCAGGGCAGGGTCAGGTTGGA
>JAWWEV010000043.1:55921348-55965758 GCA_035583235.1 Hafferia zeledoni
GTGGGCACTGACCAGGCTCCCCAGGGCAGTGGGCACAGCCCCAAGGCTGCCAGAGCTCCAGGAGTGTTTGGACAATGATCTCAGGCACATGGTGGGATTCTTGGGGTCCTTGGCCTGTGCAGGGACAGGAGTTGGGAGTCTGATGATCCTTGCAAGTTCCCTCCCACTCATGACAGTCTCTGATTCTGTGATTCAACTGAATGTCACGGTGTGAAGTGCACATCACCTGGGGGGACTCCACAAGCTTTTACTTCTTAGGTCTGGTGGATGAATGTGTATTCCAGCTGAGTGACTTCATCAGGATCACCATTCTATAGTGTGAGCCAGTTTTGCTTCCCTTTTGCTGAGTTGATCTTTTCTAAAGAGATTATAAACAACTTAATCAACATTCCTGTCACGTGTCATGCTATTAGGTTTCATTAATATCAGCTAGTTCTAATGCATGGTTCTAAACAAGCAATTTCTATTCCTTGCATTTATTACCTGGGCTTTTAATCTTGATACAAAATCAATTTAGGAATTTCTGCACGCCATAGCCTGTTTCTGTTACATGTTGCCACTACAGAGAGTGTGAACAGTCTGAGGGTTTGGTGGTCCCTTCTTTTTCAGACACTTCTGTTAATTGAAAGCTCTCCCTGCAGCTCCAGACAGCCCAGTTTTCTGCAGAAGTGGAGCTCTTCCAAGCCAATCTAGTTTTCCTGTTGCCCTAAAAAGCCCAAATTCTTTAACTTATACCTCCTGCTTAAGTAGTATTGTCACTGTCAGGTCCTTGCATCTTCTGATTCCCTTCATTTTCCTCCAAGAGGATACCTCAGACATCCCTCTCCCTTAGTTCCTTTTGGAGTGTAATTTTTACCGAGTTGGATCATGCAGCAGTGTAGCAATGCCTTCTGTTTTCATGAAGTGCCATCCTTTGTGCTCTGGTTCCTCCTGCCAGTTCATCTCTCTGGTGTCAGATTGTCCCTTGTAGAATATTTCTTCCTCCACCTTTCCACACAACAGGAGTTGATCTGACCCCCTGGTTTTGCCTTTTCCTGCTCCTTCCAGGAACCCACTGAGGGGATACTCTCTGCATTTTTCTGTCTCACTACACAAAGTTCTTAGACTTTTCTTGTGGAAATAGTAAAGGCTGTGCACCATATTTACTTACCAATCATCAATCTAACAACTTCTAAAGCAAAATCCTTCCCCCCAGAATGAGCCTTTTTGCTTGCTAAGCTCCAGTCCCTGAAGTCCTGTATCCCAGCTAAACCTTCCCCCTGGGAAGGAGGCTGCTCTCACAGGGCCAGAAGGGAAGGTCCAGCACAGCAGGCCTCTCTTAGCTTCAGCTCAGCTAGGAAAGGCCACAGTGCAAAGATGAACGTGGCTGCTCTTGAAAACACCTTGAAAAGCTGCATGAGCCTTTGGGTGAGGTCATATGAGGATGCTTTTGACTCACACTTGTTTAGGTCTCACCAGCACAGATGCCCAGAGGGAGGTGAAGAGCTCTGCATCTTTGGAGGGACCCAGAACTTGCATCAGCACCCTCTTCTAGTGGGAACAGCTTTGCAGTCCTCTGTGGCCATGTACACAGGAAAGGAAAAGCCTCTGTGAAGCCATCAAGGAGTCAAGAGCAGTAACTGCCTATTACAGCTATAAAGATCTTTTAAAGAGTGCAAACAGCCTTTATTTTTTATTAAAAAACAAAAAAGCCCCACAAAGTCCTCTTCAACTCAACATGTGGGCTGTGAGCTCCTGATGGTTTTTAGACCAGCACCACAATTGCTGAACACTACTGCTGTTCATAATGCCAGTGAAGGCACTACTGAGACAACACTGCTCTTTAAAGGACGCTCTCCTTTATCACTCAGACACAGAAGAGAAGCCAACAGGGAGCACGAAACGTCACCGTCACTTCTGAGAGCCCCATTCAAGTAATTTGCTTTCATACATTTTGTTGCCTTCCATCTCCCAGCTTTGAGTTCCTTTTGTTGTTTCTAATAGATAACAACAGCTTCAAAGTTTGGAGGAACCGGTCCTCTTCTGCCACTGTTGTTCTTTTTTCTTTTATTCCTTTAGCAAATGTTGATTTTTTTTTTCCCCCACGTTGAAAGGAGCTGCTTTAACAAAGCACATCCAGGATCCAGGAGAGCTGAGTGTCTTGCTCTGTGGCAACCTGAGCTCATGGAGAGATGGAAGGACCCTTTCCTGACCAGAAAACGCAGCTTCACCCTTTCCCCTTGCAGGCTTGGCAGAGCAAGTCCTACCGTCCTGATTAAAACCTGTGCACTAGAAGCTCCTACACCTTTATTTTAAGAGAGGGCATATGCTTGGTTGGATTAAAAGCAATTAAGAAATCCTCTATTGTAACTTAGAAGAAGGCAGAGTATTTCTGAGTTTCTTGCAGTGTTTGTGAGTGCTTGGGGGTTATTACCTGTCATGCAACAGCTCACGGAGTGTCAACTCCGGTGCAGCACTGACACAGCTACAGGCAGCTGATGAAGTGTCTTCATCATAGTTTGCTGAGTGGCTTGTCTATATTTTCATGATTTATTACTTGCCTCACTTTCTTTTAGGTGTTGGGAGGAAGAATGAATCAATCCAAGCATTTTCAGAGCAGGGGCTGCTAATTGCAGAGTTCTGTTTACCGCTCCAGAGCTCCAGTTTTGACAAGTCTCTTGACCGCACGTTAATACGTATGATTAATTATTGGGAAGGGCATCTGCAGAAACCAACCTGGTAGGTAACACTTCAGAGCTATTATTGCCTTCTGAACAAGCAATAAACATAATTATGTACACACTGTGTTACAGCCATAACAGGTGGGGAAAGGAAGTGCTCCCCAGAGATGGGTATCCAGCGGGCACAGGCTGAGGTGGTGAGGAGCAAGGTTGGAAGCAGTTTCTTCTCTGGACTCCTTGGTGACTTCAGTGGCTTTTCCTTTCCTGTGGATGTTGCTGTAGAGGACTGCAAGCAAGGGCAGAGGTGCTGCATCACCTGGTATGTCATTGAGGGGTGGAAATCCTGATCAAAGCACCACAGGGTGCTTTCACCGTTCCCCAAACTGCACAGGACAAACCCCAATGCTGAGGGACCCTGCTGGGCCCTTTTCTCTGGAGCCTTGCCCTGCTCTGCCATGGTTCCCCTTGCTGCCCTGCTCTGCCTCTGCTCTGTCTGGTGTTGGCATTCATTTCCCCTGGAATAGGACTCTTCCCTCCCCATAGAGGGAACCCACCCCGTGTGCAGGTACTGCCTTACCCAGAGGGGCTGAGGGTGATGCCACGAGTTGTCCCCAGGCTCACCCCACGCAGAAGGACCTGCCTCCTTGTTCTACACCACTCCTGGCTTGCTGCAGGTCTTTGAGCTGGTGCTGCTGGGGAAGGTGTTGGGTTTATCTGTGAGCTCAAAAGCAAGACCAGGATGGGTTAAGGCTCACAGATCATCCCTGGGAAGGTATCCAGAGTGGGGATGTCCATGGTGAAATGCTCAGGGAGCCCCACCATGAGTGGCAAGAAGTGTCAGGGACCAACAGGATGACCATGGAAAGCAGAGGAGCTGGTGACAAAAGGAAGGTGATCAGTAGCCAACACATGTGAGGCAGCTCTGTGTTCCTTTTAAAATACCAGGTAATGGATGCAACCAGAATGGCTGGGCCATGCAACAGCCTTATGAAACAGCAGAGGGAAGAGAAACACAGGTTTAATTGCCCTCTCCACTTCCACTGCTTTATCCTGCATAACCTCATTATTCCTGGAAAATTTCACCCAGGCCATATGGTGGGGGGTGAAGTGGGAAATCTCCCACTGCAGCAGCAGCAGCCTGCCAGGGTGGGCTACTAGGCAGGTGAGAGTACCCCTGTCTGCACAAAGGCCTCCTCAGCAGCCTGGAGGTGAGGTGCAGCCCCTCACAGCTGGGACCTGACCATTGCTACTTCCCTTGGTCCTCAGTGGAGGGGCAGCACTACCAGCCTGAAACAGCAACTCAGCAGGGGCAAGGCCCTCTCTGAAATTCCCAGCACACAGCCCTGGGGCCATGCAGGGGTACAGATGGAGTGCCCCACACCATCAGCTTCAGCCCCACACACCCCCAGGCAGGGTGTGTCCCAGTGGACAAGGGGCACTTGTTGAGGGAAAGCACCCCAGCACCCTCTGTGACCCCTCCTCACTGCTCTGGTGGCCTCAGTGGAAAGGTTTCACTCCACTAGGCTTGGCCAGTGTTCCCAGTTTGCCCTTGGCAGTGAGCTGGGCCAACGCTGGCCCCACAGAGCTCTTACAGCCAGGCTCTAACTCAGTAGGGAGGGGGCTGCACTGGTGGCAGGGGTCCTCAGTGCCACCCTCAACTCTCCCCAGCCTTTCCTGGGTGCTGGGCAGCTCAGCTGGTTGGGCAGAGCGTTTTCCTTCCCCCGATTTTGAAGTTTAACATGACCATAAGCCGTTGCAGCATGTTTATAGCATCCAGCATTTTCCCATCTGGCCCTCCTCAAGCTGCTCATCCCATTCAGAACACAGAAAGAACGACAAGGAAAATGTAGTTGGAGTCCATGAAATGGCAAACCTGTCTGGTGCCCTGGATCAGAGCAGAGGGCATGTTGTGCCCAGGCCCAGGGACATGTACTGAGGTTAATTGCTCTGCCCAGTTTTAGTCTATCTGCTCTAGAGAGGGAATCCACTTCACTGGGCACGGGGAAACAAAGCAGAATGGTTTGTGGAAAAGAAAAGCCTGTTCCTTTAATCTGTCTGAAAGCTTTTGGTACATCAAAGTCCTGGCAAGAAGAGATGTCGCTGATATAATTGGTGTGGACAATTGCAAAGGTTTTTATAAAGACTTCTGTGAAAGAGTTATTCATGGCAAAGAAGGGTCGTGGGTTGGGCAGTAGCTAAGAAACAAAGCCCCCCAAAGCAGGATTAGTGCTGTGGAGTGACATACAACTCTATATCCCACCCAGCAGCACCCTCAGCCCCAGGGCTGCTCCCCACATGTGGTGGATGAGGTGCCCTCCACCAGCAATGCCTGTGCTGAGGATGAGGTGATGAAGAACGGCCAAGGACACCACCAAAGCCAGGGGAACAGGCCAGAGGGGGCGAAGAACATCCCCTCATGGACACAGGCTGGGTAAGGCTCCCTGGGAGCAAGGGATGATGGTTGTGCAAACCAGGTCAGTCCAGATTAGCTGCCACGTCTCGAACACAAACCCCAGCGAGGGCCAGGGGCAGCTCACCACAGTGCTCCTGGGGGTTGGGAATATATATAATTATCCCAAAAACTCCTAAACAAATGAAGATACTGGATAAAAGTAGCAGGGAACTGTCCAAATGCTACCAGAGGAAGGAAGAGGAGGTCCTTTTTGGCATTTGCTGCCTCTCCCAAATGACACATCAAAAAAAAGGAGGGGAGAGTTTCTGAGATGGGAAAGCAGGAGAGTTAGAAATAGAGTCTAGCTAGAACTGAGATTATTTTAATTTCTAGACAGAGCGAGTAAAAAGCAGCATAATGGCAGAATACAAAATAACAAGCAGCACAAAGAAGTACATGTAAGTGCTCCTATTTTCACTTTTCACATAAAAAGAGAACAAAGGGACAGTCCATAAAGCTGAGCAGCAGCACATGGACAAGCAGAAGTGAAACACTGTTGTTCTAATGCCCTGTGCAGCATCATCCAGGGAGCTACCTGTTCCCACACAGCACTACAATCACAGCTGCACAGAGACGTGCAGGGAAGGGGCAGGAATGTACCTGAAAGCAGAGACCATTTGCACTTATATTTGCTCTATGTGAGTTACAGGAGCAGTGAGCAGTAATATGGGTTTTAAGAGAGAAATTCTCATGCAAACAGCAATAAATGGGAGGGGGGCAAAGATGCCCATGGGCAGACTATTCCAAAAAATTTCCTTCCAAGGGTTGTCTTGTTCCTCCTTCCTCTGAAGCATTTATGTTGCCTATTGGCAGCAATTGGTGATTGGAGAAGACAAACTGCCTCTCATCTCCTCTAGCTCTCTGCTGTAGCAAGACCAGAGCTGCTCTGTCCCCACACATCCCTCTGAGACGGGGTTTGTCACCCTTCCTCCCTGCAGCCACGTCCCCAGTAAGGAGCAGGGCCAGCCTGCTGCTGCCACCAGCCTCCCTTCCTGCAGTGACCTCCCTGGAGGCTCTGGCCTCAGGGGCCACCAAGCAGCAGCACCTGAAAGCCCAAACCTGTTTCCCCAGGCTGGGGGCTGAGTCCCAGCCTGCTCGTTCCTTCTAGCCAAGGAACATTTCCCATCCTCAGCCATATGTGACTGAGGGAGGTATAAATAATCCTGTCTTCTTTTTTATCCCCCATTGACGTGCAGTGATATCTCCCCTATTCATTGCTGCAACGAACCAAAATTAATCTCGGGAACAACTCTGCCTGGTGATGGGAATGCACGCCTTGGTGATGCACAGCAGCACCTTCCTTGGGGAGCTGCATGGTCCCTGGGGCTCCCTCCCAGCCCTGCACGGTCCCTGGGGCTCCCTCCCAGCTCTGCACAGGCTGTGGTTCTGCAGAGACACCAGTGAAGGTCAGCAGTGGGGAGGTGGGGAAAGGTTTGAGAGAGCATCCCAGGATTTAAACAGGGCTGACAACTGCACAGCCACATTTGTGGAAGCCTTCCTTTTCACAGCCTCCTTCATCTGAGGTGCATCAGAAGGTCAGGCCTTTCTGTGCCCACAAAGTTAAAAAGTCACCTTGCCTTTATCTCGTCTGTGAAATGTGTCCTTACACTCATGGTCCTTCCCCCAGCTGCCATCCATGCCCAAAGGATGGTACCCCAGCTCCCCACCTCCACTGCAGCCCTCCCTCCTCCTTGCCCTGCCTCCCAGGCACACCTGGCACACTCTCCCACCAAAACACATCACTCACAGGTACTGGGTGCTGCTTGCCCCTCTCTCTGCAACCCCAAATTCCAACTTGCTCTCCCCTGCAGGAGATGTGGGAGCAGGAAACTGGCAGGCAGAGCAGGGCACCCTCTGCCCATCGTCCCCAGCCCCTCTGCAAGAACAACTCTAGTACCCCACAGCCAGGCTCCCACCCCTGGGGAACACAACACAGCTGGATATTAAGAGACCTTATTTTTTGTTGTGTGGTTGGTTTGGGGTTTTTTAAGACTTTATTTGTCTAACATGCTTGACCAAAAATTACAACAACATTCAAGTTATGCCAAAATGATTAAATAATCTTTAAGCTTTCATACCTCAAGTACCTTAAATGATATTTTGAAATTAACAGCTGCTTTCATATCCTTTCCACATAAAAATACACAGTATTTGGAAGATACCTTAGGAAAAATCATTTTTTAAGAGAATAGTTTATGGTTGACATAGAAATTTTGCTGAGGCCAACAAAAGGACCTCTCCCCCCACTTTAACATTCTAGTCTCTTAAGTGCCATGAGCGAATGTAAACATTTCAGACTTTAACATACAGCCAATTTCCTGCCACATTTGTTGCAAACTGCTTGAATTGTGCCTACCTAAGACACTTTTATTCTAACTACATGCCATTGTTCATCCTCCCAGTGACGGCAGGAGTTTGAATTCAACTCTGAATTGCAGTTCCTGCTGATTTAGGAGTTGATCCTGCAATTTCTACCCCAGTAGATTGGACAAGAGTGGCCCCATGTGAATTCCTGGCAAGCTGCTCAGGCATTTGGGAACCACTCACCCAAAAACCCTGGCAGGCATCACCTGCTGTTCTGGGGTTTGTTTTCAGGAAAAAGCAGCACGAGTTTGGACACAAGGTCACCCAACAGATTACAAGGAGTAACAGACCTGTGACTTGTCATGTTTTCTAGGGGCCTGGTGGCTTTCTGTGGGTCCACAGCACAAGTTACTGGCTCAAATACCTGTGCTGCCAGCAGCTGATGGAAGAGCTGCAGCCCTTGGCAAACCAGCAGAAAGCAGCATCTCTGCCCAACTTGCTGAGTTGAAGCTGCCCCAGCCTGGTTTTGGAACACAGGTATTTTAAATTGTGGGTGTGTATCATGTCCGTGCAGCTGCTCCACGAAGCTCACACTGACACCCACGTGTGGGGCAGAAAGGAACACACACACAGGTCCCCAGTGCAGGTGTTGGGCTCTGCACAGACCTGCACACAGCTCTGAACTGCCAGTGCTGAGCTCTAGATTAATGTCTAAATGCCATCAGCCCCAAATTCAGGATGTCCACATTCACAATACAGCAGTTGAACAACCTCCATCAAGGCAACAGCAGATGTTTGTTAGTCCAGGGCAGAAATCCACATCTTGCAGAGTGTGTATGAAGCTTGTTTCTTTTTTATCTTTTTTTTTTTTTTCTTTTTCTTTTTTAGTGGGTTTGTAATCAACTCTTAAGCTTCTGCCTAGGACAGGACTGAAGTCCCAGCAGCTTCAACCCCTCTGCTGCCCTGCAGAGGAGCTGCACAGGCAGTGCCACTGTGGCCACCCCAGCCAGCTCCTGACACGTGCCCTGCTTTGCTGGTGGCACATGCAGCATGACAGAGAGGTTTCAGTTTATGTTGGGGCTCTCTCAAGGGGTCCAGGAGTGGGCAAACAGCCACAGCAGGGCAGGTGACCCCTGATCTGTGCCCATCAGGGTGTGCCTGTTACTCACAGCTCCCCAGAAGTGAACCCCCAAACCACACCTTGGGGTGGCACCTTCCCCTTGCCATCTGTGATGCTCCCCTGGGACAAAGTGGCCACAATGACATTCAATCACTCCTGACCAGGGCTAAATTCAAATCTCAGCACTGGCTGCACGTCCCATTGACAGGTTTTAAACCAATGGTCTCAGTGGGTGTTACTTAAAATACCATTACTGAGCACTGGGTGGGCTTTTTGTGTTTGTTTTTTCTTTTTTTCCTTTTTAAATACAACCATATATCACTTTACCATATGAAACCAGCTATACTTTTTCTTCCTTTTTTTTTCTTTAGGGAAATGTCATCCTTTTTTTACAGGCAAGGCCAGGTTACAAATTCCTGAGTTTATCCTGCACTTAACACAGTCTCCCTTCCTGACTGCTGAGCTGTTTACAGCATGCTGGCAATATGCACCATTTCCCTTACCATCTGTAATGCCAGATGTAGGAAAACTTCATTTCACTACAGTGAATTAGGGCCTCTATTGCATTGGGTTTGAAGAGATGCAAGGATTTAGACCTGCAGGACTTGGAGTGATAGCTTTCCTCCTGTGACTGGTCATTTGTGCAGCATCTTTCACATTTGCCATGTTAATTAAGGGAAAACATCTTTACCATCATTTTTGTTTTACCAAGAGCTCACTGGGAAACATGTGAAATGAGGCAATCCTAGTCTAAACACGCAAGTTTGAACTGCAAACTTTCTTAAAGAAACACTCCTTTGAAAGACATTGTTCTTTTAATAAGTCCAATACATGGTATATACAAAAGCCCCTACTAGATATATATATGTGTATGTATATATATATACATATATATGTGGAATGCATTCACTTTTCTGTGTTCACAAATATTTTCATGGTGAAATGTTAGTCTTTACTCTGTTTCTGGCACCAAAATGTCTTTGTTCCTCATCCACTTTTGTTACTCAAAATTTACCTGTGAAGAGCTAGCAGGGAAGAAAAAGGATTTTGCTTTTTTTTTTTGTTGAGTGGTTCCCTATTGGGATTTTCAGCCAGCAATAGAAAGTTGCTAATGTGTTGGGTACAACTTGAAATCCTCACTGTGATCATGTGTTCCTTGGAGTAGGTAAGTCAATGACTATAGGTGGGTTAAGTGGCTGGTAATTCACAGTGCACACAGATGCATTCACATAAGTAGTAGTTCCATCAGCCATGACACCATAACCTAAAAAGGAAGAAAAACTCTGGTTACCCTCTTTATTCATTGTCTTTTTTATTTTTCAACTATTTGCCTTTCTCACACAATGGTAAGTGCCACATTTATTACTTAGAAGGAATCAGAAAATTCTCTTGGTCCCCTGAACCAATACCATCTTTGTCCTACAGTAGAACCTTTCTTGCCATCTTTTAAATTGTGTGAGAAAAGCAAAGCAGCCCCTCACTTGCCAGTGGCAATAATCTCTGGCAGCAAACTCACCAAACCTCCTTAGGAAGATAGACACCTTTCTCTGCAAAGCTTTTTTTCTTAAAACCATTTTAGTTTTGGAAAGGATGACAAGAGAGACCTTAGGCATTGGAAAAGAAACATTATTTAGGTTTGCAGTCATCAGAGCAGCAAACTATGGGCAATTTTAATCTTTCCACCTTCTTTTTCCTGTCCTGTGTTGAACATAATTTAAATAACCAAAGATGCAAAATGTTACATTTGAATTTGTTAAGCAATTTCCACCAAATGTGATGGAAAGACACTGAAATACCTGCCCAGGGAGAGAAAAAATGGCTTTATTAATGCGTTCTTTAACAGAGAGGTGAACTGACAACATCTCATGTCTGGCTGGACACCCAAGTCAAACAATTCCAGAGCTTAATCTGCAGCAAATCAAACTGCCAGCTCTATTGCCTGTAGAAACACTGAGAAATGCTGTTTCAGAAAGTGAGTAAGAAGTCCTGGTGTTATGAAAAAACAGCCACAATCTCCACTGTCAAAAAGCTTTTAATGAATGGAAAACCATAAGCTTCTTTACACTGAAACTAAAAGCTTAGTGTTGGAAACTTTCAATGAAATATTTTGATCAACATGAAGAATTCACAGTCAGAAGTACATGATTTTGGAGCAATCACCTGGTAGAAAGTGTTTTTATTAAGATTCAATCTCACCATTAATGAAGTTAATAGTGAAATGTATTTGTTGTTACACACCCTGAGTTCCAGCTATTCAAACCCTGGGACCCCATGGTTTCTCTGTGAGCAGTTTTGTGTCTTACAGAAACGTTGGAAATTGCATAATTTGCAAACAAAGAAACAGTAGCCAAATTCCTTTTTTTGGTGGTGTTTTTTTTTTTGTTTGTTTTGTTTTGTTTTGTTCCTTAAAATACCCTGAATAAGGCAGGGCCTTCTGGACTCCCCATGGCAAACCCACACTATAATTAGGGACTAGGGAGGGAGGAACACCCTGGCAGGTTCCTGTCACAGCCATTTCTCTCAGCCAGGTTCTGTTTGCCACAGCAGAACTGCTCTGAGTCAAACACAAATGCACAGAGGACAGTCAGCATTGCTGCTGGGACTTTGTATTCTTGGCTACACATTTTGGCATTTGCTGGAAGTCTTCTAATGCTCCAGCTTTCACTCCTGTCCTGCTGCCAGCAGAGTTTCCTTGGCCATGACCCCAGTCAAGTGTTGGCTGTGATGGGAAAACCAGGATTTTCAACCCTGCCACGCTGTTTGTCACCTGCACAAGTCCAGCAGCAGCAAGCCCAAGTGTGAGGGTATTTTTTGGCAGACACAGCAGTGAAGAGGGGGAAGAGTGAAGAAACATCTCTCCTAAGCATCTCTTCCCCCCTAGATGTTCTGTAAATGACTGCTGCAGATGTGGCTTTGCTCACTCAGAGGAGAACTCATCTGTTCCAATCAGGCATTCTCTCCCCAAATGCAGCTTCCTTTGCACAGGCTGCCTGCAAAGGGAGTTCTCCTCTGCAGAGATTCAACATCCCAGTGCAGAACAGGCTGTGCACTTCCCTATTTGTTTGCTCTAAATTATGGTAGTTAACAAAACGAGTTCCTTGTTTCTGTGCTCCAATACCACCTGTGCCAACTACATCAGTTCTTGAGATTTACCATTCCAGGGAGGTGCCATTCCCTTCCCCTGAGAACCAGAGCTGGGCTTGGCTTTAGCATATGTGATTGTGTTTACCTGCCTGAAGCTTCGTGGCTTGCTGTTTGCTTAGATCCCCTGCAACCCACTGGGCACACAATTTCTGAACTAGCAATGAGTTTGGACTGCTTTCTCCAGCTCTCTTGGTCAGGACACCAAAGCCTCCTCTAACAGCAGTGATTTAACAGCACTCTGGGCATGAACCAGCCATTAACAGGTCACCACACATGAGGAGAATGGATCTAATCCCTGAGCTGTAAATAATGATCTGAACATCTTCTCCATCACTTTTACACCAGCACACCTGTCAGCAAAGTCAATTCCAGTGTGGGGTGAAAGTCCCCAGCAGCAAAGTCAGGTGGCATTTCTTGGGAAGGGCAATGACTCTTCTCCAAACCAAGAGTCTCTGCATACCAGCTACTCCAGTTTCTCCATTTCTACACTGGTGAGACCTACAGAGATCCCTCACCCAAGGCTGGAGCAGGCCCAGAGGCAGCAAACTGGGAGCTGTTGGGTACTTTTCCTGCCAGGAAGTTCCTATTGCCAAGGGCTAAGCAGCTGATAATAAACACTTACACACCAATGGGTTCACTTCTGCATAGCCCAGTGGTTTCTTCTTCTGAAGCACTGCTTGAAATCCCTGATATTAGTGCAGGACAGAGAGCATCCACCTTTCCCTTTGCCTGCAGATGAACTCCTGCTGAGTGTATTTGTCACCATTTACTGACTTATGTGAAGGGAACTCACTTTTTCCCCAGCTAAATATCAAATAGTCAAGAGAATTGTTTTGTTTTGTCTGGGCAAAAAATGTTTCCCCTGCCAGAGCAACTAAATGCATCAACAAATATCTCGGAAGTTCTACACAAGTCAGTGAAATCTCTCTTGATTTCAGCTTCATATATGCATTGATGGGGAGAGACAACTTTGTTGTAGAGTCTTGAAGATTAAGCCTTAGAAACCCCTCAAAGCATCCCTGAGACACAGAGAGCTTATATGAATTACCCTAAATCACAGATCCAGCTAAGGAAAATGCAATCCATCAATCCCAATATTCAGTCACTTTCTGTGACTTGTGTTCTTGTTTTAAAATTCCCTGTGCAGGAAGTATCACCCTGTTCCACAGCTGCAGGAACTGAAAGAGAAGCTGAAGTACAAATATTGAGATGTGGGTATCAGCCAATTTCATCTCTATATATGCACCTAAATAGGTACCTGAATTTCAGAACTGCTTCAGATATTCAGGTTTGAAAATGCCACTTAAACCTCCTGTGTTTGCAGTTTCTAAACATACATAGAAAGAAATGTGTTCTGACCTTCGTGGATATGTCCAAACACATGAAGCCTTGGCTGTATTCTCCTCTGGACTGTGTTCAGCAGCTCAACACATCCTACCCGTTGCATTTTCTTAGGAACCCAGTCTAGAAAACCTTTGGAGAGAAAGGAAAGCTTTAGAAGATGACAGGTAATCTGCAGCTGGGCTGTTCTACAGCATTTCTCATGGCTTTTCACAGAAGAATTGAAGTGGAAAAAACTGTGTGTGCCTTGGTGAGTAGAAGAGGAAGGAAGGAAGGAAAAATACTCGAGGAAAACCATAAAGCTCATCTGAATAAAACAGATTATGATAATTCTTACCAGTTTTTTTTTGAAGGAGTAAAAAAACCCACTGCAATTAAAGCATTTTTTGCACTGGGAAAACTCAGTGCATTACCTGTTTTTTCCCTTGAAGAGGGTGAGGTGTAAAGAAAAGAGAATCCAAAGTGAGTGTCTAAAAAATCTAAATGGACATTTAGCTATTTAAATCTAGTCCTGGAATTTACTTTTTTAAATTGAACACTTTAACTGATGTAATGGACTCTGTGTTGCCAATAATAAACTGATATTGTTATCACACTATAGCAGTGGAAGTCAGGTGAGGAACCTACTCTGTGGCCAAAAATTAACATCCTTAAGTACAACTGGTTTAACCACCTCATGACATACCTGCCCAAATTTATGGATAGGAAGAGAAACTCAGGCCTTTTGCAGTAGATGTATTTAAGTGCTGTATTTATATGCACAAAGACTGCGTGAAAATGTGTATTTCTTATGAACACAGACAGAAATGTTACACCAAGTTGCCTCTTTGTCTAAAAATACTGCAGGGGGGTGTTTCACGCCAACTGAATCTCATGTTTCCTTCCAAGTAATGCTGTAAGAAGGATGTTGTTGTATTAGAGGGTTTGCAATAACCAATAGGATTTCTTTCTGTTGTTCTGTCACTGTCATCAGGCTCAAATTTGGAAGTCTGAAAGACCAATCTTCCTGGTTTTATTCTGATGTTCTGATATTTTCCCTGTGTGCCTGTCACAGGTTTGTGTCTCCTGGGCTGCTGCAGAGCTGTGGATATTTTGTGCCTTTAGCAGGGAGTTACAGAGCCTGGCCCTGGTTTTCACAGGTTCACTTTTGATGTCCACTCAAGCATGGCTAAGCAGCAACCAACTGCCTTGAAAGAACAGAACTGTGGCATTCAAGCTGCTGGAAAAGCTCTCAGATTCACTAGAGCTGCAGGGTAAGTTCACACATTGAGAAATGTTCTTCAGCTGTCAGTGCCTTAAAAACTGGGCTCAAGTACACTGTGGGGTTTTATGAAAACAGCCAAAGTTTGCCCTTGTGTCATAGTTAGGGAGCCAAGTCCAATTTGCAGAAATAAGCTGGGAATGCAGCATCCTAAGAGCCCAGAAGAGTTAGTTCTGATCATGCTCAGATCCTGAATTCCTCCCTGCCTGGCACCTGTGAGGGGCATGGCCCAAAGAAAGCCCCTCCGGATCACACAGAGCAGAGCAATGTTCACTCACAGCATCCACTGCAGGTCAGAATTCACTGCAGCAAACAATAAGCATTGGAGATGTCAAAATGCAGCCAGCAACTCCTCTGGAATCCAGTCAGGCTTTTGTTTGTCAGAATAAACATCTTAACACCACAGGTTTTGTTACTTCAGTGATTTGAAACAGTTAATTGTCAAAATGTCTGCGGTGAACGTAAAGCCAAAAGTGTTTCCACTTCAAAAACTTCCCAAACAAAAATCCATAAAATTAACTTCTCCATTAAATTAAGCATTATTTATGTTGAACATGTTTTTGTTTACATGCATTATCACCCTTCTGAAGCCTTCCCATATGTTTGCAGCTTATTATGTACACCTGACTACACAAACTAAGAATAATTGATTACACCTAGCTAACAATTAGAGTTCATCTTAGGGGTTTTTTTAATGTTTGGTTACTTGAAACAGGTTTCTGCAGCTGTCAGGAAAGTATAAATCTTTGTCACAGACAATCAGGCAGACAGCTGCAGATGAAGACTTAAAGGTGAAATTGAATTAAAAACAAAAGAAAAGTGAACTTTTGGAAGAGAAATAAAAGAATCATAAATGCAGGGCTTTAGGAATTAGGGAAAATACTTTAAAAGTTACACTATGCATAAAAGCAACAAAAATATGCTGATACAGAAATGAGCATCAGCACTGATCCCATTATGATAAATACTGTGTTCTATAAGCTATGAAATATATTACATACTTTTATTAATAACTAACAGGTCACTAACAAAATGGTGAATAATAGCTGCTTTAAGCTTTGTTTTCTCATCCTGTGTGAACCTCCCAGGTTCATCCCAAAGCCCTAGTCTTGAAGAGAAGAGAAAAATTACTTGGATTTTTATTACAATTGTTGCCCTGGTGTCAGGGAGAGCAGCAGCTGATGCCCTCAGGCAGAGGGGGCTGTGCCTGAGCCATCTATTAATGCATCAATAAGAGAGAAACAAAGAAATGGAAACTTTTTAAAAAAAGAAAATTCTTGGAGGGTGGTTGAAGATTAAAAATTTAAAAAATAAAAAAAGAAGAAATATTGAGACAAGGAGATGGGGGAAATCACATTATTCCATTACAATCAGTGGAGATGGGCAGCTCTTCCTCAGAATTGCTACAATTATTAAATTACTTTTCAATTATTAAATGTATTGTTAAAGTATGTCTGTCGAGTGCCAGCTCTGCAGTGCTCTTTGGAGTCTCCTCCCTCTGCTGATCCCAGAGGTGCTGGAGAGGTCTGGTGCCTAAATTATCAAGGAGATAAATCTGGGTGGTGCAAACCCCTCTCTCCACTTTCCAGCACTGGATTGCAAGTGACTCTTTGGATCAGCTGAAGATTGGATTTTTTATACAGCTGGTTTTCAAAAGGGGTTTGGAAGTGGTGAAAAAGCTTCTGACAAACTCTGGGGCTGATGGCTCAGGGTGTGAGCAGCTCATTTCTGCTGCACCACAGGGGTTCAGGCTAAAACCAGCCCATGGCAGGGCAGGAGACTCCACTGAGGGGAAGGATCCAAAGACGGCCCTGCTGGGAGAAACTGCACTCACAAAGCAGCACTTTCCCCCAGGATTAGCGAGCAGTGCAGTGCAAACACCTCTCTCTAAAGAAAACAAAACACAAACCCTCACGGCACTTTCTCCTCCAAGCTCTGAGAGAGAAGAAAGAGTGGGAGACAAGAGGGTTTAACTTCAGGAAATTGGGGAATCTAAAGGTTCAAAGAAACGAACTGCCTTCATTTCACACGGAGCAGAACACTGAAGTACACGCTGCATGTTCATGTCCATTTATTAAATTTATTAACTGAGTTAAACACACAGTCACACTAAATATAGATTGCTGTGTGTTAAATACATTAAAAAACAGCCTGAAGCCTTTACTAAACCTGGACAACTTTCTGTGATTATAGTATTTCTGTAACAAAGGTAATTTTACAGTATTCCAGGAATACAAGAAATCTCTTATGGCTTTTACGTCACCCATATGGATATCTGGAAAACACACATGCAAAACTGGATTTTTTTGATCTGTTCATGTTGCCAGATTGTGCTACAGGTCAGCAATTCACCCATGCTGTCCAAAGAACAGGCAGCCAATGGCAGCATTTGGGTTTGTGAGGCAGAAGGTGCACCAAGGGGAGGAAAAATAGAGATTCTGGGTACTTGTTGGTGGGGGAATGCTACTGCAAGTTGGGGAGAAAGTGATAAAAACCTGAGATCCTAATCCTGCATTTCTCTTAGCAGGCTCCATGCTTTCAATCTGGGAATTTCAGTGGTAGATTAGACAGAGGCACGGGAAAAGAAGCCCTGCTAATTTATAGAGCTCATTAGGGCTTTATGTGCTAAGATTTTGGGTTTTTAAGCCGGTATTTAATTCCCTGCCACTGAGCACAGGTATCATAAGTGATCATGAGCTGAAGAGTTCCTTTGGCTTTTTTTTCCCTGTGTTCCTAAGGAGAGCCATCAGTTCCTGCACAGTATCTGAAACACACAGCTGAGAGCACTGGGATTGTCTTACCGAGAGGTGGTCCGTGTGTTATAAGAATATCTATTCCATCTGGAATAAGGTTCCATTTCTCTAATAGTGCTTGGCCTCGTGGAAGATTAAAGCCCCAGCCATAAAACCAAGGTTGCCTGCCAAGAGAGGAGGAGAATGTCTTCAGTGCTACTTCCATGTACTGGTTATCTAATTAAAATCCTGAGATTGACTCTCTGCTGGCATGGAATGTGAAGGCACAAACAGCATTCATTTTCTTCTCTGTGAGCACAGTAACCCCCTCTTTCCACACAGCCAGTGTTATTTACCTTGGGTGGCAAATCAGTGCAGTCCTTACCACTTTCAGCAGACAGTAAAATATTCACAGCATTTCTGTAACTGCTCTCAAGACCTGGACACCAAACCCTTCATCTCACAGCATTTAGACCACCTGTCTCAGACACCTACATGTGACTGTTTCACAGTGGCTCCCACAGCACTTGACCCTTCTCCTGTGACCAGCTGGGCAAGGCCAGACCCTGGCACAGTGACAGACCCCACTGCCAAGTCAGACACATCCTCTGTGCTGTTTTGTTTCCCTAACTGGATGCATTCCATCAGAGCAAGAATGCTGCTGCTTCTCACACATAAATTTCTTCTGTCCTCTGGTGTGTTGACTTGTTTTCAAGTAAGACTTTCCATATTCAGGATTTCGTATCAGACAGGCATTTACGTTTTTAAAAACTTATTTATGGAGCAGTGGGACTGTAACACTGCCAGTCAGAACACAATTCATCCATATCTTGCTACCCCATTGATTAAAAATACCGTATTTCACAGCAATTATATCACAATGCTAAATTATGTCTTGCTGCCTAGGCTTCAATTCTAGGTCATAAAATTGAGGGGTTAATTTTGGGTTGGAGATTTTATGATTTTTGACAGATCTTCTGGCCATACCCATATTTGAAGAACATTGAATGGGCTGTTTCTCTTCCACAGACAAAAGAGCCTCAGCTATTCATGACTGAAAAGTTTCCCCTGTCCACAGCTGAGAGCTGAGAGCTCATCTTCTACTCTTCATCACGTGCCCTGGACTACCAGGGTCTGGAGAAACAGGTGTCTAAGGGAAAAAACCAGGGCCACAAAATCACACTTTCCTGGTTACCTGTCCAACTCCTGACAGCCTTTCCTCAGAGAAGGAACAGCACCTGGCTCACAGGTACGTGACTTCTCACCTCCCTAGTGCTGGGGGGTAACTCATGGTCAGGATAGGAGGCTCAGGGGAGGCCTTATCCCTCCAAAATTTCCTGGGAGGCTGTAGCCAGGTAGGGCTCAATCTCTTCTCCCAGGTAACCATTGACAGGACAAGAGGAAATGGCCTCAGGTTGTGCCAGGAGAGGTTTAGATTGGATAGCAGGGAAAAATTCTTCACTGATGGGTCAAGCCCTGGAATAGGCAGGGCTTGGCTGAGTCATTGCCCCTGGGATTATTTAAAAGGTGTGCAGCTGTGGCACTTGGGGACATGGTTTAGCAGTGTTAGGTTTATGGCTGGACTTGGGGTTCTTAAAGGTCTTTTCCAACCTAAACTCTCCTGGAATTCTGGTAACTGGCTCATTCTGCAGTCCCAGTCACACAGCACCAAACCCCAGCCTGTGGGGCTCCATCAGCCCCTCCTCACATTCAGCTCACCACTGACAGAACTGGGAGGATTTTTATGGCACAGGAATGCCCTGGAAATACAGAAACTGGAGTTTGGGGGGTATTTGGCTGTTACAGAAGTGGAGGCTTTAGGAAAACACACAGTGGTTAGGCTTTTCCTGAACTCTCCATCCTTTCCTGCCTTGCGATTGTGCTCCACACCTCTCATGCCAAGGATCTTTCTTCCCCCAGATGAAAACACTCAGCTGGTTGGCAGATTGTCTGTAGGCCAAGAGCACATTTTCCAGGAGCAAAATCTCACTGACAGAAAACATTTGTAAGGGCAAACAGGAGGCAAAGGGAGTTCCAGCACAGTTTTTAAAGCCAGTAACAGTGAGTAACCATCCCTGCTCCCACCCATCACGTGCCCTGGTGCTGCTGGGCCTTGGCAGACTGAGATGAGCTCAGTTGGTTACAGCAGGTGCTCATAATGCCAAAGTTGTGGCTTCAATCCCTGTGTGGGCCATTCCCTTAAAACTTGGACTTGATGATTTTTGTGGGTCCCTTCCAACTGCAAATACTCTGTGACAGAATCATCAGCCCAAAGAAACAAACCAAGGGGAAAGCTCCATTTTTCCCCAAGAAGAAAAGGTCAACCCCCCTCAGATAATTATTTTAAGAACACAACGAAGTGTTTCTAAAGAGCTGTCACCCAGGTGTGCCCAGAAGTGTCCCCACAAAGGGCAGGGGCAGCTGTGGGAGCCTCCTGTGCCAGGGCCAGACTCCAGCCCAGCTTCCCCAAGCCCTTTTCCCTGAGGAACAGGCACAATGTGCTTGTGGAGACAACCATGAGATGGGAAGAAATGTCTGCAATATTTCTGGTGGAAAACAAAGAAAACACCCCCAAAGTCCACACAAGGATTCAGCGGAGGATGTTGCACATCTGAAGGAGAAAGACAAATCACACACTTCAGTGCCCCCAAAGCAAAAGCAGCTCCAGGAGCACACAGGGATTTTGTAAATCCCCAAGTCCCTCCTTCTGAAAATTTACTGCAAAACAATCATCAAAGTTTCTGAGTAGGGGAAAAAAATATCTTTTCTAATACCCACAAATGAGTCTGTGACCTGGATATCACAAAGGCAACTTGGTCTGGAATTTCCACTTCTGATGGAACCTCGAAGTTCAATTCTTCATGCCAAGCCCTGAATTTCTGTATTCCCACTTAATACTTACTTAGGGTAAGTGTAAATTTTTCGTAATTTATTTTACAATAATGGTTTGCATTTCACAAAGAAAATACTGCCATGTCTGTTCTATAACAGAAAAATCCACTGTTCTCAAAAAATAAACCACCAAGAAAAATTGATTTGGCAGTTAAAGACATCCATCATTAATGTCTTTCACCTCTGAAGTGAAGCTCTCTCGTAGAAATGTGCTTTGATTTAGGTCTCACCTTCCCAAAGCAAACAGTGTCCCCACACACTACTGAAATTCAACAGTATTATTATTTTGATAAGAATAATGATTGTCTACACATAAGACTCTAGGGGAAAATATATCAGAAGTGAATTTGTTTACAGCACAATTAACCTCATGGTAAAAACATATGAACAAGTAGTGCAGGTCAAACAATCTCCCCCACAAAAAGGGCTGAATTGTCAGAGTTTGGGGGAGCAGTCGGATGTTGCTTTATGTACTGAATTTCTATCTTTCTCTTCTAAAGTAACCATTGGAATAATTTTCTTACAGAATGATAGTTGCTATGACAACCATAGCAAATTTTCCTTTTCTGAAACAGATGTCTCATTTAGTTGAAAATTAGAATGCGAAAAACCCATGGGAAAAATTAATTCAAACTTTAACAGAACACTGACTACAATGTAATCTCTTATAGGTTAACCCCTTAACATCTTTCTGCACTCCTCTAGTAACCTTCTCATAAATTCTAATTAAACCAGTTTAACCTCCTAGAAACGACCTTCTTAGCTATCATTAGCACTTTAGTTGTCTTTGAAAGGATCATTTCTGTTACAGTAATAACAGAAAAAAGTCACACTAAAAAAATAATGGTCAAACATATTACCACTTTAATTACTTATTAGCTTTTTTCCCGCCCTTTTATTCAGCTACTACTGGAAAAAGCTAACACGTAGTCCAAGAATTCTTTTGTCTTTTAAATGGGGCACAACTTGGCTTTACATGTGGTCTACTGTGAAAGGTGTGATGCCCTGCACAGATCTGACCTGTCATCTACCTGAAAACTGAAGGTTTTCCATTGTCCAAACACCTCAATTTGCTCAGCAGACATAAAAAAAGGGTACTTGATGGGGAGAACTATCAGTGTACATGGATTTTTCTATAAAAGCAATGAGAGACTGAAATTTGATTCTCCATTACCTTGATTAGTAGCAAAAACTGCAGAACTAAACCACAATGTGCAGATCATTGTACCTCCTAATTTTTTATGGTTTCCTACATTTTTTTTTACAGCTGGAAGGCAAGTTCTCTCACTAGAACTCCTTTGGTTACCCAATGCATCTCAAAGGTTCCCAAACACATGGAACCTGCTCCAGTCTTTCCTCCACAACAGCGGACACTTTTCTGCTCTACGAAGATGAACATTTATTGGGGGGTGACTGCAAAGCTCAGTGGGGAAAGAACGGCTCAAATCCCCTCTCTCAGTCCTGCTGCCCTTCCTGGCAGGAGCAGAGCTGCACATACTGGAGATTTGGAGGACTGGACTATGTGTGAAGCCACACTGGGAGGAGTGAGTGAGTGACTGCCCAAGGGCCATGGAGCACAAAGAGCAAAGCTGGGATTCAGCAGCAGCATTCCCAGGTACAACTCCAGCACATCCTGAGGCCCAGCCCAAGAAACTCAGTGTTGGGCACTAAAGTCTAATTTTTCCTGGTCTTGATGTAATCTTACTGTTATAACTAGTTACAGCCCTGTGAACATGGGGATACAGCACTATATATAATACATACCTTCCTTATCTGCCCAGTGTTCTCATTCCTCAGTTGTCCAGATTTTTACATCCCCCATCACCTCAATTTGTTTATATTTACCCAACTGCTGTATTTGCCTTTTAGCTTTTCCTCAGTAAGTCAGTCAGTAGTTTACTGAGTATTTTTATTGCTCTCTACTCCACTTTCTCTCTCTCTTTTCTTTTCTTGGCCATTTCAACATCTAAAGTAGTCCTGAAGTAACACTCATCTCTCTGTCCTTTCTTCCTCTCATGCAGGAGGACCATCCAAAGCAGGCAGGGACAAAAGCAGCTCTCAGGTCATTGGTGCTGAGAATAATTAGCAGGGCATTGTTTATTTATAGGCTGTGAAATATTATTCAGCATCTTGGCATCTGAGCCAACAGCACAACTGAGATCTACAGAAATCAGAAGTTTTGAGGAGCATGAGGAGATTTGTATTATAACCAACTTCCATGTGAGACAGACCAGGGTGACTTTAGAGAACAGGGAGGAAAGTAGTGTGCAAAAAGAACTAAACTATGCAAAAGAATTAAATTGTGCAAAAGAATTAAACTATGCAAAAACCCCCAAACTTAAATTCACTCATTCATAATATTGGAGCCAGGTCCTTTTTTAATGAAAGCCAAGGCCTTATAACTAATAAATGCAAGTGATGGCTAATCTCTTATAAGAAAATCAAGAGTGTGCCCCTTTGTGGGTAATTATTTCTTTTGCAATTCTGAGTTGATGAAATCATTCCTCTTTTGTTTAGGAAAGGATTTCACACATCTCTGGCTGGAAAGAAGAAAGAATGAGCTATGACTAATAGGAACAGATATTTCTCAACACTAATCTGTTACAGAACAATGAAAAATAAAATGAAATCATCTTTATCTTCATAACAAGAAAACAAGAAGGCAACAGGTAAGGAGAAAAATTAATGAAAGACTGAATTTAAAACACACCAACACCAAATGCAAATAGTTTATCTCATTCTCCTGGAAGGCAAAATGATAATATCCCATCTGATATTTTTAAAAAATAACAAAATAACTGCAACAAGCAAAGGTAAGAGCTAATTTGGAACAATTAGTCAAAAGATTCAATGCTGAGGGTACAGATGCAGAACTGCACAGTCTTTCAGTATGGCCTCAGGGATTTAATGCAGAGTTCAGGTCTTGAGTTCCATCAGTCTCTCTGATTCTCAGTAGGTAAGAACATACACACAGTCGGGTTATCCAGCCTGGAAAAATAATTCCAGGCCCATCTCTGCAGGACATCTTTACAATTATTCTCTATCAGATCACCAGACAGCTGAAGAAAAAAGAATGTTCCTCCACACTTCCCACTGCAGTGGCTGCTGCAGTTCCCTGAGACTCACAGGTTTGCTACCTGAGGAGATGGAATATCCCTCCAATGGAGATGCTGTACCTGGGGGGGATCTTTTTCCCAAGGAGGGACTCTCCAAGGTGCACCAGGACTAAAACAGGTGGGATATGCAATAGGTGCACTGAGGATCAATAAAAAAGGCCCTCACAGCAGCCACTTCTCAGTTTAGTAACTTCCCAGGTTTACATTCTTCTCTCCAAATACCAGGAGTAATTAGGCCATATGGACTAACTGTCTGCCAGTTCTTTTCTGATTATCCTTCCTTTCTAGTTTTTTACCTTTTTTTTTTTTTTACTTAGAAAATTCAAAGCCATTCTGAGTTAAACAAGCATGAAAACGCTTCCAAGAGTAATAAATTAATACAACATGTGTGCATATATGCATGAAGTGTATTACTTCTAATGTTTTCAATTTAGCAACAGATGAACTTCTTGTTTCAAAAATCACATACTGACACTTCTTATGCCATGTGTGTCTACCCGAAGTGAACAAAATCCAAGCAAAATTCCAGACTTGTGCTTTCCAGCAGTCCTAAAGCCACTCCACAGTGCAGTGGTTGAAACCAAACTGCTGCATCATGGCTTTCTGTACCAAAAAGGTACAGGTTCAACACCTGGATGCTCCTGCAGCTTGCTAGGAATCTAAGATACCTTAAAAAATGTGCTTATCTGATGTAAAATACATATGTAAATATTTGGCACACACAGGTGCATCCCTGTCTGGTAATATCGAGAGAGCTTTGTCTGGACTCAGGGAAAAAAAGGGGATTTATGACCTTTGGAAGAAGCAACTCAAGGATTTTGTGAGGTTGTGCAGGGAAAAAAATCAGAAGGGCTAAAGCCCAGCTAGAACTTGATCTAACTACCACTGTAAGAGACAATAAAAATGTTTCTATAATGTTTCCATTAATACATCAGCCACAAAAGGATGGCCAAGGAGAACCTCCACCCTTTACTGGATGTGGGGGAAATGCAGGGACAGGGAATGGGGCAAAGGCTGAGGTGCTTCATGCCTTCTTTGCCCCAGCCTTTAACAACCACACCAGTGTCCTCAGCCCACCAAGCACAGGCATCTTCGAGGTCTTTTCCAACCAAAACAATTCAGTGATTGGTTCCAAATTACTCTCTCAGTGGCAAAGAAAATCCTCATTTTCATTCCTTTTAAACAATGCTAATTTATTGAATAAAATAATTTATGAGCAGCAGTTCCAAAGGAAGTGTTTTGATGTTAAACAGCTTTCACAACAAGTGGTAAATTACTCTTCCCCTTAAGATCTGGCCAGGGAGAAGAGAAGGAGCTCAGTGTTACAATTAGTTCCTGTGATGGTGCTTCTCTTTAGAGTTCTTCAAATGAAGTCACCATCTCCTCCTTGCTGCACCAACACACTCACTGTGCAAAATCCCAGGGAAAAGGCACCGCCAGGAGCTGCAGTGCAGCCCAGAGGCCGAGTGAGTCTCCCCAGGTGTAAACAGCCCAAAAGCTGGTGGAGCTCTGCCAAGCTGCTCCAGCTGAGAGTCAGCTCCATGCAGAGCTGCTCCCAACTATTTGTGTTTCTCCTGGAATATTGCCAAAGGGCTCATGGAAGTACCAACTGTGTTTACATCTTTGGAACGTCCTGAAATTGCTGCTGTCTGAGACTACACAGAGAACTCAGAGTCCTTTTGTTCAAGAGAAAAATAAAAAAAGGAGAAAAAAACCCCACCAAAACAACAACAATAACAACAAAAAGCACTTTAAACTTTAAAATCAGCTCTGTCTCATAAAATTAAACTTTAAGCAAATGTGAAAAATAAAGAGGAAACTGCTGTAGGGGATTGCAATTTCACTCTGGTGGTTTATGAACTGCAGGAAAGTGAAGCCAATTCCCTGTAGTGAGATTACAGGTCTCCTCTTCTATAGGTCTTAAATTAAAAACCAGCAGAATCCAAAGTGAGCCAGTTTACTGGATCAGAAGATTCAATTATTTCTGCTAAGTAACTGAATGGGAACTACTTCCTTTTAATAACATACAACTAATAATTACTGCCCAAGCAAGGAACTTTTTTCTACCAAGCTAATTAAACTAAAGCAATATATTTTCCAGCTGCTCTCAAATTTAACTAAAGTGAGAAACATTGCAAAGCAAGTAAGCACAAATCCCCACTCACATACAGAAAGATAAAGCCAAACAATGTTTTCAGGTTTTGCAAGAAACAGGAATTGCCCCAAAATCTTCTGCTGAAATCAATATAATTTCTGCTCTATATCCAGCACACATGTGCTTGCAGGACATAGTGGAGGAACACAACTGAAAAAGTTGAATGTAAATAACACTTTTGGCTTCATTTACTGCCTGAGCTCCCCCTGCAAGAGGTCACTGTGAAAAGTGTCAGAGAACTGATGCAGATCCCTAACCCGTAAGCAAGAGGTGTCTAATTTACTGATTTTGCTCGTCCAGGATTGAGCTGTTCCAGACTCCTCAGCCCCAGGCAATGGTGGCAAGAAATTTTATCTGAGAGAAAACATTTTCTGGAATATTCATTAAGAAAAAAAGAAAAAATGGAAATTCTAAAATGCTGTGACTAAAAACACCTTGTGGAAAAAGCTAAAACAAAATTTCTCAGGAGCAGCTAATAACTGGAATTTATTGCACTGGTTTGACTGGGATGATGTTTATGGACTACAAAAGGTGCAGTTCAGTTCACATTTTTCATTCCCATACCTATTGCAGAGTTTAATTAGTTAACAACAACTCTATTCCTTCAACACGATACGGAAAATACACTTGGAGTTGAGGTATTTTTCTTTTGTTCCACACACTCTTTTTAAGCAGTGTTAATGATTCTTGCTAATTCATTGCAGTCACTTAATTTGTATGGAAGCATTCATTAAAAAGGCCTCTCCTGAATTCAGGCTGATTGCTCACAAAAGCCCCAGCACCTGTACACCCAGTGCCTGCTGGATGAGGCTCACACTGCCTGCACTCCCAAGGCATGTAAAAAACCTGCTCTCCCAGAAAAAGCTGTGCCATCAAATGCACCAATTTGAGCAAAGTGCCCTTAGTAAAAAAAAAAAAAAAAAAAAAAAAGGAAGAATGGAAGAAAGAGAGAGGAAAATTATCCAGTGATGTGTTTCTGATGTTAAAAGAGCCAGAACGGCTCTTCAGTCTCACAGGGAATTCCACCTGGGCAGGAGGAGGAACTTGCTGGGCAGTGCCCCAGCTCTGACCAGGCTGCCCAGGGAGGGTGTGGAGTCTCCTCCCTGGGGACATTCCAGAGCCCTCTGGACACAGCCCTGTGCCCTGTGGGATGGCCCTGCTGGAGCAGGAGGTGGCACCAGGTGTGTTCCCTTCCAGCCTTCCAAGTTTTCACACTTCTCCCCACCATCTACAGAGATAATCCGTGCTCCAAGGTACTGGTGTTGCAAACATTCCTTCCTTCCTCAGCAGCTGCTTTAGTGCAAGTGCAGTTCAGAATGGCAATAATTAACACTTAACACAGTGAAAGTTTCATTAGTGAGTGGAGGCTCAATCAGCCACTTGAAATCCTGCCTTTGGTGCTCAAGAGACTTTTGGTTCCTGAGACAAAACAGTGTCCCCTTTCTTCTGTGCAATTAAAAATAACCACTGAGTTTTAGATAATAATAAAGGACAAAACACCCAAGTGCCATTAGAAATATTTCACCACACACAAATGGTACATGTTTAAAAGACCTTAGAGACTGGCATGTTATGCAAACCAATCAAGCTCTCATGGTTTAATTTGCAACTAAAACATTAATATTTTAATACATTAGTGCAATCTAATGTGCATATAGGTTATATATATCCCTGTGTGTGTGTGTGTGTGTGTGTTATAGGTTATATATAAAAATGCAGCTGGCTGCAGGCAAAGACATGAAGTTAATGCTGCTTGGCATTCACTCAGACCTCACTCCAGTGTTCTCAAAGTCCTTTGCAGCTACTGATGAACCTGTTTTATGAATCCCTGGCTTCTAATTATTCACACAAAGGGTGAAGGAAGAGAGAAGGTCAGTGCAGTAACCAGAACTGGAAAGGCAGGATCTGAGCCCTGGTCTTTTAATGTCCAGATAGCTCACCTTGTCACTAAATAGAGCCATGTATGGACAGCACACCTAAACTGGGATTTGGAGTTCTCCAATTAAACAAATCTGTTCAAAAAGCTGGATGTGTATTTGTAAAGGCAGGAAAAGAGAATTATTTCAGGATACTAAGCAAGCAACTGCATGAAATTCAGCTTTCTTACTCAGTTGTGAGATCTTCCAGAACTATGCCCAGAAAAGCATCTCCTAATGGACTGTCTTTATAATGAGAGGGCAAAAAAACATTCACCATGGAAAATTCAGCGGATTCCTGTACTTTTTAGAGCTCCCATTACTATGGTGTGGAAAGACACTGCTTTCCCAGAGAGCTATGAGAAACCTCTCATTTTAGGGTGAGTGGAGCCCAGAGCAGAGAGCTGGGGAGGAACAGCAGAGATCAGCAGGCACAGACTGCACTGCAGTCCTAAATCCAGTACCCAGCCAGTTTAACCCACACAAAGGAGCTGCTCCTCTTCCCAGCTTTGCTGGCTGGTGGGTTGGATGATGGGACTTTGTTACTTCTGCATCTGCTGCTCTGACAGATTAATGAAGAGCCACTTATTACTGCTATTATTGTCACTGTTGATGTCTCCACTGGCCATGTCACCAATTGGCATGAAAACTTCCCTCAGCAAGGAAAAAAAAAAAACAAACCAGCTTGGCTGGAAGACTTTCCTCAAGACTTTCTCCCATATGGAGTAAGCAAAGCTCTTCAAAAGACCTTGCAACACTCCTCTTCAGGACCAGAAGGGGGTGGGAGATGAGTTAGCAACACTGTGAAACATGCAGTGTGGAAGTTGAGATGTAACCTGAAGTTGCATAAAAGAAGGAAAGCAATCTCTTTTTTATTTTTTCTTGAAGAGCAGGGCATGGCAGACAGCTCAGGCAACCTGTGCAGCATGACAGGATTTGTGCACAAAGGGAATGTGGCAGATCCGATTTGGCAGAAACAGTATTTATGGGTTAGTGGGTGGACAAAAGTTTCCTCAACAGATTTTTACAGATCTAATCATACACAGAAAGTTCAAATGGTTCCCTTTAGCCTCTGCTCAGTGCTACTTTAAGGCAGTGTTTTGCTTTAATTTAATTTCTTTAGATTTTAATAAGACTTTTGGTACTTTAGTGCCTGGAAAATTATTCCTGACACTGGAAATATGGTTAGGAACACTGCAATGAAGATATGAAGTTGCCAGACATACTGTAAACAGAGCATAATTACAGTATTTAGAGTTGAAAACCAAAATGGGAAGAGATGCCAAGTGGCATTTCTCAGAAGTTAATATTGGGGCTGATATCATCTAATATCTTCCCAAATAATTTGGAAAATGAAGTAAACTGCACACTGATTGCACACACAGGAGACTCGAGAGGAGGATGAACTGCAACACAGGGCAGGTTGGAAAGAAAAACCCAGAAAGGTCTGGAGACCTACGAGGGAAAAAGAGAAGGGTGCACGTAAGAGGGAAAATATTTAATGCAGAAAATTAACACCCATCTCAAGTAACCAAATGGGAAAATGCCAATTTTCCTAAAAAAAAAAAAAAAAATCCAAGAGATTTCACAGTTTATTCACACTGAAACTTCACTTTGGGGTCCATGCAGCAGGTTTGACAACTTGTTTGCTACATTTCAGCCTGATGTGATTTGAAAAGGAGGAATAGCAGATTCCCTAAAAACCTGCCTTTGGAAATACAGCTTTGCTTACTTGGAACATACACCAAATGCTCCAGAAGAACCCAATTTACAGTCCTGTGAGCAGGAATAACCCAGCAGCAATGGAACATTAGGCAGACACAACAGCAGCACACACAAGGTCCAAGGTGGAAGTCAGGAAGCCAAAATCCATCTGACAATGTCAGGAAGTTCTAAGTGTTCACTGTGCAGTAGAGCAAAACCCATGGAATAAACTGATTTGTTGACTTTAGAACTGTCTCTCTGAGAAAGCCATTACTGTAAGTAATTACGTATTATATATATAATTATATATCATATATATAATATATAATATTATATATTACATATATATAATATAGTATTATATATATTACTATAAAAGTAATATTCTGAGGGATATTTCTCAAAAAAAAAGGCTTTCACAAATGCTGAAATAAGTTACATGGCTACTGTATGCACTGATGCACCTTAAATATTACCTGTAAATTATCCCTAAGTATTATCTGTAAATTATCTATCATCTGAAAATTATCTATGAAACATTATCTGTAGGATGGAAATTGCCAAACCCTTGCAATAACATTAACCTGTAATTAGACAAACTCACCACGTACAGAAAACATATTTTATGACACATGGCCCATGCTCCTGGCTGAGGGTTTGAAGAGCACACTCCCCTTTCCCCAGCATTATTTGGTTACCAATACCCACTGTAAAGTACATTATTTTGTCATAGGAATGATTCATTACGAGAAAACACAAACCCTTCATCAATCTGAGGATTCCTTTTCCTCCCAACACAGCAACCCAAACAGAGCTGATGCATAAAAAAATGGCTTGATGTGACAACAATGAACAATATTTATTTGTTTAGGTATGCTTAAAAACCTGCTTACCAAGGGGAGCCATATATTCTGAATCCCCTCACGGTCACTTCAGAGTCTTGGAGATAGATGCAGTTTGTTAGAAGAGACTGTACATTTTCATAGCTCTCTGGCTTCAGCTTAGAAACAGAGGGGAAATAGTAAAAGTCCTGCTTGATTAAGTCAGCCATGAATTCCTGGTCAAAGGTCAACTCATGGTTTCCTGCTATGACAATCTTGTATTCATAGGGCAGGCTACCTAAAACAGCGAAAAACAAACAAGTTACTTGTTTTATTGGAAAATCCAGCAGAAAAAAACAGATATTCCAACTGTCATTGACTCCTGTAACAGGCTCACCCACTTGGAAGGACAGAGCACATCCCTCCCACGTGTTGCTGCAATTCCTGGTGATCCCAGGGCAGTGACAGGACTGTCCCCTCCGTGGCACACTCAGCATTCATGTGTTGAAATGCCTTCCAACTCAGCAGCCTTAAAAACCAGCCTGCAGACTCCTGCTCTACTATTTACCTCCCCTTAATTGCCATTTGTGCTGCAAGTTATCACTTACTGTGACAGTGATGATAACTCTCTGACAGAAATTAGGGCTCAAAGAAGATCAGCTTCAGAAAATCATGTCGGGAAAAGAATCAAAGCTGAGGGGTTTGGCAGGGTGTGCTGGGGAGCTGTGCCACCCTCACCCTGGGTCAGCCAGCAGCCCCCCAGCCCACAGAGCAAGCCCACAGTTTGCCTCTACCCCATGGTTTTTTCCCCACTCCATTTTCTCAGTGACTTCCTCAGCTCCACGGACTGGAATTTCAAGTGACTCATGCTCCAGAATATTTTACAACCTGCATTTAGTGAAAAACCTCAGAGCAACCTCCTGGTGAAGGCGAGAATAAATGTGCCCACACATGTGGGTTCGTCCCCAGAGCAGCTCTGGAACAGGAACTCTCCACCTGATTCTGCATTTGGGGATGAACTGGATTCTGCCCCTGAGACTCAGCATCACCTGGCTCAGAAAGCTCAGCACAAACCTCTAAGTACATCTGAGAGGAAACAAAGACAGAAACTGTCTAACTGGCATTAGCTTTGTTTCTGCACTATTCATTTGAAGACAGTCAGAAGAGGAGACTGGGACCAGAAAAGGAATATTTTATTGGAAGTCAAACCCACCTTGCACAGCAGCAATTTGAAAATTTGTTGTTGGTAACACAGAAATCTTTAGCAATTTGCAGTGGCCAAAGTTGGCATGATGGGACTTGAGAATAAAATGCAAGTGTGGTTCAGAGTTGGGGAAAGACAAGACACAGTGCCAGCCCAGGGGAGGTGCCACCTGGCTGAGCGTTGCCAGATGAAAATGTGGGCAATTCTGGAGCTGAAGTTTCACACACTTGTTACACTTGTATTAAGAAAATTTACCGTGCAGGTCTTTCCCATGGCCCCAGATCATATGTGCCTTTAGAATATTTAACAGGAACTCTATTCAGATATTTGAAGATTCAATCAGTTACCTGAAAGACTTCTCCTTTTTGCTTCTGAAACAGCCTTGTGCAGACGTGCCCTCCCCCTCTGCAAGTTTTGCACCAGCTAAAAATGCTGCTTTGATGCTGCCACATGTCTGGACATCTCCAGACCTTCAGGAGTTCTTGGGCAACAGGAAATAAAGAAATCCTGGATGCCACAATTAACAATTCCATTTCTGTTCTGTTTTGCAAATCTTTTCCAGCTCATCTGGCCCATCCATCTCGCAGCCAAGAACCTGTATGAGCTGGTTATAGTTGTTGCTTCCACTAATGTATTTATGTCATGTTGCTGTCTGTGGGTGTTACTCAGGCAAATTAGCAAATTACTCTAAATGTACAGTTACATTTATTATGGTTGTGGCCAGAGGAGCTGCTGTACTTACAGCTCTGTCAGCTTTTCAATTAACAACTCTGGTTTTGATGAGTTTGCAGCTCAGTTGGTTGGGTTTTTTCTTTCATTCCACACCAGGCCATGGTAAAACTATTTCCTTCTCTTTGTCTTCTCGACTATTCCTCTCCACCCTTTAAATCTTCTTTTTTTTGACTAACAGGGTACTTTTTTGCTGCTTGCTCATCAATTTAAACAAACATGAAACCAAACATTAGCAATACCTGGCCAACATTTACCTGAAAACTACCTTAAAGCAGCGACTCCTTCCCACTTCTGACCTACAGCTTCTCACTTTTCCCTTTTATATGTCACTAATGTCTCTGTATTTTCTCTTTCCAACCTGTCCTCCCAACACCAACACCTACTTCTCCCTCCCTGGGCACAGACTCCTGAGTCTGATCTGAGGAGAGAGAAGCCTGAGCACCTCTCAGAGGTGCCCAAGTGGCAACAAACACAGGTGGGAAGTGGCACAAGGAAAGAATGAGGATGGTAAAGGAGCAGAACAAGTGCCTAGAGCAGCTGGGAAGTCTCCACCCTTGAAGACACTAAAAAATTGAAGTGGAGCAGGTTCTGAGCAGCCTCCTCTCCACCTAGACCTGCTCTGAAGAGGAGCCTGGGCTCACTTTGCTTCCAGAGATCCCTTCCATCCTCAGTGATTCCAGCTTTTAATCTACACTGGAAAACAAGCAAGAATTTTAAAGAGCCTGCAATGGTAAAAGAAATTAAAAACTCATTTTGTGTTGTGGTTCTAATGGAACAAATCCATGGCAGACACGCAATTTCCCAGGACCAGAGAGCACATTCCATTAATTTGGTGTGAGTTCCTCACACTTCTTTAGCAATAAGTAGGACTAAATGCCCACCTGATAGCCAATTAACCCCTGATGCCAGCACGTGGCTCTGGGGGCGGGCAGGGACCAAACTGGCTGCATTAAAGCAAATGTGTGGTGTCCCAGGAACGCTGCACAAACACCCAGGACAAAACAAAATGAATGCCCAGAAACACTCAGGCAGCGAGCACGTAAGGAACAGATCTGCCCTTCAGGAGTGCCAAGAAACACATGCAAGAACATATGCTGTGGGAGGCAAAGATGTGAATCCAAACCACCAAAAAAAAGAGAAGTTATGAATTTGGGGGGAAGTCACATTTTGTTTCCTGATCTCTCCTTTTGACCAGCCAAAACAAGACAAGTGTTTTTGCCCAAAGCCCAGGGATCCTCCTGTTCTTGGCACCTGAGAGGGTTCTGCTAAAATATGCCTGCAGTCATAGCAGGACACAAACTACAACTAGAACTGGTTGGAAAAGTTTTACCTACACATTTTTCCGTATTAAAATTATTAAAATGCCGCTTGGATGGAATGGGATATATTTGGAAATTCATGTAGTGATTCTGACATTACCAAGGAAACAAAATGAAGCAAAATGTCAGTTTAAAATATTTTTTGGTGAAGAAAAATTTCTTTGCTAAGCAAAATTTCACTTTTTTTTCCTAAGGGAAGCATTTTTATTTTCTGCCACAATGTTTAACTTGCAAGAAACTGAAATTATTTGCCTCCATAATCAACCTCTAAGCACCTCATCCTATTTGGAATTTGGAACCAAAGGAAATGTTTATAAATCAAAACCCTGTCAGAAACACACTGGCTCAAATTCAGTCCTGGGCTTCAGAGCTTTCTCTTTCAGGCCACATCCAGCTTTTGCTTTCTGCCAGTTTGGGATGGGCTCCAAGGCACCACCCACTGTCAGCCTCTGTCTTACCATGGGATGAGAGATTTTCTCCATCCTTCTCCTTCTATGCCTTATTTTGGCCTCTCCATTTTGTAATCTCCTTTTGTAGCTGGTCACTAATCTTGCCCTTAATTTACCAGTTTTAGCCAAAAATATCTTCTTCTTAACTTGTAGACATAAAATGCTTTAGACAACACAAAAAATTCCACCCTAAATTTCCTACTTCAACAGAGTTCCTTATTCTTACAGATTATTTTACTACCCAAAAGCCTGGGATATCATATTTAGCTTAGGCATAGCCAGATGGTATTATCATCTTACAAATGCAACCACATACATGGGGTTTTGTTACAGCAAGCCCTACCCAGAAAGTTTCTCAGCCTTCATTTGCTCAGGATAAGACTCTGATGGCAGTTCTGGTAATAAAACTTGTATAAGAATATATACATATATTGTTTAGCTCGTAACATCTTTGTTTATCCCTTTCATTACTGTAGATTGCTCATTAAGAAAATCAACTGAACATCTAATTTTTGCATGTTTATGCACCAATTACAACATTATTGCAGCGATTTTTAACTTCTCAACTACAGTAGGTCCTTTTTATGGTGAACATAATTTTTTCCAAAAGAACTTGCAACCTTGGGGGACCATTACTTGAACTCCACGCTGCACAATGCAAAGCTCTGCACAACGTGCCTTTGTTTGCTGCTTCTCTGAGTTTGGTCAAAGGAGAATTCTGTGTGCTCACAGGCTCATCCTGCTCCATCAGCAAGCCAGGCAAGGAGATCAACACTGCAGATAACTCAAGAGCAAATTCCTGATGTCTGCACTCCAGGCTCCACTTGTGCTAAAGAGGTTAAGCATCTTTATCAACCAGTAACCTCCTCTGCAGCTTCCAATTGTTCTCAACTTCCAGCTTTGCCAAGATAAATGCAAACTTGTACAGGCAGATGTGCTTTGCTTCCCTCCTGGCACTGAGCAGAATTTTTAGTGTTCATTAAAAGCAGTGACAATCATGTAAGTGCCCACTTAATGCTCCTTCCCTCTCATTTCAACCTCTCAGAATACAGCAGTGAGTGATACAGTGGAGAGGCTGCATAACTGTCTCAGATTGCTTTTTAGCATCTTTTTGACAGTTCTGTGTTTAAACACAGGGGCTGATGTCTGGGAAATTCACATTAACATACTTTTTGTATGCTGTGCAATCTGGAATAATACTGTAAATGAGCACTCCCTCCCAAGTCCTCTGTAACCTGCTACCTCCTGCCATTCTTGCACTGAAAAAGCCTAATTCCACCAAACACTAAACCAGCAAACACAAGCAATTTGTAAAACAGCATTTCTTTAAACAGACAAAGGCAAATCAAACCAAAGAATGACTTAGGCTCGTTGATATCCTGTGTTTTATACACACCCACACATGGGTAATAATTGGTCAAAATTACCTCTAGAGGAAAAGTGGCTTTCTCCCACCCTGGTGTGTTTAATCCTCCTGTAACTCTGCAGAACCAACTCATGCCTGCAGCAAAGCAGGCCATGAGAGAAGCTGCAGTGAGCCAGGACACAAAGGTGATGTGGCTCTGTACCTTCTGTCCCCCAATGGTCAGTGACACCTCCAAACTGCACAACTGCCACAGGCTGACCCTTCCTTGATGTGTCTCCTTGGATTATGGCACTTCATGCTCTGAAAGCCACCACCTACATAAGTCACAGGGGCCATTTTCCTAAGTTCTTTTTTTATTTTTTACTTCCTTGGATAGTTACAGTCTTAAATAACATCCTTTTCTGAAGGGATGAATTTCCACCACAGCCTTTATGATATTCTAGTTTTGGCTACAACGTGTACCTGGGGACCAGGAAAGCAAAGGAGACGGAGATCTGAGTTAAAAAGTAGCAATTCAGAAGATGTTTGGCACTTCCTACACAGATCTCTGTGCACTGATACAGATTCCCCTGCAGATCTGCAGATCCCACGGAGGTGCTTTCAGCATCTCCCAGTTGTCACCTCCTGGAAGGGAAAACTACAAAGAGCTGTGTGTCATGTCACAGCACTAATAACAAGGTTTAATGTTTGTGTACAGTGCTCCATGATAGGTGTTCAAAGTGCTGCACCGAGAATAATTAATCCTCCAACAAATCCATCTGGTAGGTGGATCAAGCATCATCTTTGCAGTTTTACAAGGGGGGAACAATAAAGAGGCTGTCAAACCTGAAGGGGACTAGCTAGAATTTGGTTGCCTGTCTTCCTCAGGCTCTTTCAAATATCTCTGCCAGAGGCAGTGACAGTTCCCAGAACCACATCCCAGATTTTTCAGTTCCGTGGTTGTTCTCTGCCCTTCTGGGCCTCTCTGCCTTCCCAAGCCACACTCGGCTGCTGGTCTGGGTGGGTTTACTCACTTGTTCATTTGAGAGGTCAGGGATCTCAGGGTTTATGGAACCAGAGCCTCAGAATGCTGAATTTTGGCTACTTCCCATTCCTGGAAAGAAGCCACCTCAGTATTGGTACAATTTCCAAGAAATCTCCCAAAAGCAAAGGGAAAGAAGCCACCCCGGTATTAGTGCAATTTGCAACAAGTTTCCCAAAACCAAAGAAGCCACCTCTGTTAGCACAATTTGCAAGAAGTCTCCCAAAAGCAAAGGTGTGTTTGGAAGGAGGAAATGAAGGGCAAACATTTTAGCACTCGCTGCTACTGGAGCTTCTCCCCAGGAGCCCGTGGAAACCAGTTGTTCTGCATCATCTTCCCTATACAGGGATATAACCCAAAGATTCCTGAGTCCCACAGCAGCCAGTTTAGGAAGTTTTCAGGACACAGAACTCCCAGACCTGTGGAAATACTGAGAGCACTTTGCTGTGCTGAGCTGTCTGAGCCTTAGGTGGGCAAATGGAGCCAAGCCAGCCTACATTTAAGAAATGCAATAAAAACCAACCCTTTTTTTTTTTTTACTATGCCTAGTCTTTTAAAAATGACATCTGTTCTAAATCCCCACACAGCTCAATGTTTTTCACTGCATTTCCAAAGCCATTCTTTTGTAAATAGATAATTAGGGCTTAAATACTTCTTTCAAGGGGTTTCTACATTAACATAAAAATAGTGTAATTACCGATGGTCAAAATGGCATGACTACAATTCATAAATTCTAATTCCTTTTGCTGCTCTGGAGCTGATTTTTTTTCGTCTTCAACATGATTTTAATCTGTTTTAAATGTGAGTATTATTGAACCCCAAACTATAAAATACCTGTTAAGAGAGGAAGAAAAATAACTCCCATCAGTTGGCAAAGCTGAACAATAAAGCACAGGTAAAGCTAAGCCTGGTGACCACAGGCTTTTCTGAAGGTCTTTCATCAAGAACTTAAAAGCAGTTATGATGTTTATTGACCAAAATTAGCTGATTCTGTCTACAGCATCTAATATTAGAGGATTAGATATAACAAAATCTCATACTAGAAACAGGCAATTCTGGGAGTGCTGGTTCCTCTCTTCTCTCAGAAATAAAAATATAATTATAATTTTAATATAATTATAAAACAGTATAAATTATTTTATACTGTATATATTATATATACTGTATATATTATATATATTGTTTTCCACTACAACTCAAAGCCACCTTCTATTTTTTTTATTTCCAATTTAGCTTGAACTTCCACTAGGAAGTGTGCCTTAGACACTGGAAAACCTCAAGCAAACAGACTGGAACAAGATATATTATAAAATGTGTTAGTTTAAGTAATCCTTCCAATCTGTGCATGGAAGAGGCTTCCCAGAGAAAATATGGAAGAATGTGTTGCAGCTTATCCCACAGAGCTGCTAGTCAGGTCCATGTAGTTAGAAACAATTCCCCCCAATTATGTTTGGCTGTTTCAAGTGTTATCTGTTAAAAAATACAGTAAGAGAAAAAAAGCTAGATTAAAAAAAAAGGAAAATATGAAATATGAGAACAGGAGAAAGGTCAGTTGGAAAAAAAAGAAGGGAGGCACCTTTCATAAACTTTTTAAACTGACTGTGCATCCCTTTTCCCCTTTATTTTCTAAGCTACCCTGAAAAAGTTTAGCAAAACAGACATCTCACTTCATGATATGTCATGACTGGGCAATAAGAGGACAGATGAAACCAAACATAAATTTACGCAGAGTAATTCAAGAGCTGCAAAAAATCCACCAACTGTAGATAGTGAGGGATTCTGAACGAGGCATTGCCACTCAGGAAAGAGCTGATGGAATTATATCAGGGAATTTTATGACAGTGCAGCCTCATTGTTCAGTCACAGTTAAAAATAAAAACAGAACAAGCCACAACAACAGAAAGGAAAAGAGAATTAGGGAATGTCATTATGCCAGGGAATAAATTTGTGCAGTTCTGGTCCCATCATTTTTAACAGGATACAAAGAGTGACACAGGTGATCAAAGGCATTTAAGGACTTCTGAACAGCCTGAAATATATCTTAAGGGCAGATCTGGGAAGATCCTATAAATTCTTAAGCAGAATGAAGAATGCAATTGTTGACTTGGCTCTTGCAGTATTAGGAAATGAAACCAGCAGGTGACAGGTTCAAAATAAGCAGAGTCCACCACAGTCACACTGTGGAACCCCAACTGTGCCTGCACTCAACGTTGGCAGAGATCCAAAGGGCAATTAAAACACTCAGAGATGAAAAACGTGTGTATTAAACACCATTAAATACTGCCTGCCATGGAAAGCTGAGAAAATAAGCACAGCCAGTCACCACCAGCATTTCATCCCTTGCACAGATCAAACCTGGCCCTGGTGAAACCTCAACTGCCTCCCTGAGAAAGGGAGAGGGGCCTCAGCAAAAAGGAAACAGGAGAGAAAGCAACTAATTACGAAAAAGAATGAATTGAAATGAAATCAAGCAGAGGGGTTTAGGGGTCAGAAGGTAAAAAGGTATAAATTTGGATGGCTGAAGGGCAGGCAGAGCACCGGGCAAAGGCAAGAGCAGGATCAGGAGCTGTGCCATCTGAGAAGGTCAGGCCATCCTGTGCCCACACGGAGGCAAAAAAAGAGAGAACATATTTGAGGGATGACTCAGCAAGCCAATGTGCCTCTATTAGCACAACACTTGAGCATGTGCTTGGTGTAACCATAAGGTCCATGGAAGTTAATGATGTTAATGCAAGATAAATTTTCCATCAGACAGGCACAGAAATTTTATGTAAAACAGAAAGATGAAAATCTGGAGCCGCTGAAGGGCGAGTTGATCTGAGAAGATGAAACAGAGACAGACCAGAGTGACACAGACCCAGGAGGGCAAGAGAAAACATGAAATGAAAAGGTAGGGATCAATGCTACACATACAGACAGGGAGCAAAAGCAGGAGCAGGGAATGCACCTCGTGCTTGGGAGGAAGCTGAGAGAACCTAACAAATACTCTGGGGTTTATCCCAAGCTGTAATCTAAGGACAGCCAAGACATGGATTTGACAAAGATCAAAATGAGTGGAAAGTGAACCCTGTGCCATGGGCATGGAAGAATGGACAGGGAAATTTGGCAGCAGCAACTCAAAATGGCAGTGGAATTAAAAGTCCATGCCAGAGGCTCTCAGTTCTTCACAGAAAACTAGTATAATACTAAGACAAGGAAGAAGGAGGTTGGGTAGGCTGTGGGAGTTGCTAAATAATGGAGGGCACTGGAAGGAGCTCCCTGGAAAACCCCAAACTGTTGGAGACCAGTGCCTTTCACAACAAACTGGGCAACCAGGGAAAACTGCTAAAATTCCCTCTCAAATGGAACACTTCTCACCATTCTGCCATTTACTACAGATTTTACAACCACTCAGGGTATTCGAGAGTTGATAAATTGTTCACTGAAAACAAACAAAAACTTTGTAAAAAAAAAAAGTTAAATCTTCCCTTTTTTTTTAATTGCCAAGAAACTTAAAAAAAAATCTTTAACTTGCCAAATTTCTGTATCTCAAAGATGCTCTCACAAAAATGCAGCTCAAACCACCAAGACCACCTTTTCCCAATTTCACCTACCATGACATTGGAATCATGCCTGAAAAGTCAGAAAATTAAGCCCATTTTTGGGTAATAAAAACGCACAGAGACTGTGCAGCAAGTCCTGTGTGTAGCTCCCACCCTTCCTTGCCAGCAATAACCCACAGCACTCCTCTTCCCACCCCAGCAGATAAATGAAATGGGTATTATTTAGAAGGGATAACCATATGGTTTGTATGATTTGTATATGCTATTTTCAGGACATTATTGTAAGACATGGTAGAGACCTACAAAATAGGGTCAGAACTTGCTTTCTGTTTTATAACCACCCTGTTCCATTTGGGTACAGACAGAGAGATGATGGCACTATATCAATATATCACCTCCACACACTATCCCTACCTTAATACTCACAGAATAATGCAATTATTAAAAGTGGGGCATATTATTGGGTTGCTGAGCTCAAATAAATATTTATCAGCCTTGCTGATAATTATTTGCTAGTAAATACTTGTTTAAATTGTGAAGTCCTGACTTTTTTTATATATGTATATTCCATTTCAGCCTACATGCATCTGTCTGCTTTGTGCCTTCCCAGGGTGGAATGCTGTGAAATGTAGCAAAAAAAAAGAAAAAGAGACAAGGAGAAAATGCAAATGCAGCAACATAAAACTTGAAATCCGTTCCTCTTTAACTGTGTCCTTTCTCTTTCATTCCCTCTCACCCTTCTTTTTCATAATGAAGCACCAGAAGCCACTTTTATTCTAAATTAAGGTGCCTGCAGTGCTGCAGGAGCAGCACCGAGCAGGGTTTTTGTCTGGATACAGCACATGCTTTCCAATTCTCACTGGCATTTTCCCTTTTTTCCAGCATATCCCAAACATTGCAGAAGCACATGTAAATCAGCCCTCTCTTGCCCAGTGGAACAGAATCTCAGTTTCCAGTGCCAACACTCGCCTGCAGAAGGCTCTGCATCTGCTCTGCTCCATCCAAGGCAGCAGCCACAGGCACACGGGTGGCTTTGTTTGCAATTCCTCTCCGTGCTGCAGCTGAGCCTCAGATCCACGGGAAAACACAACGAGGAGCCCCCAGGGTTCGACAGGCAAGTGTTCCCAGTCACAACAACTTTTTTTTGGGGGGGAAGCAAAGCCATAACAATGTATGGAAGAGGTTTTATGTAAATCATTAAAGGCCTGCTGGCTTAAATTGTTGCTAGCACCGAGAAGTTGCTCAGTGTACACTTGGGAGTGTGAAGGCAGAACAGATGAATAGTCTCACAAATTCTATTTGCTCCGTTGGAAAAATGCAAACATATTTGTTGAAAATAAGGGGGGGGGGAAATTCCTGCTCATTGCCATTCCAGTGTAAAAGTCAAATTAATATTCATGATTTCTGAGTGCAGGATGGTTTTTACTGGGAGGCAGAAGGGGTAGAGCCAGTCAGTAAATAGAACTGAGTACACACCTAGCCACTCATTGAATTTCTCCACTTCAGTAGGAAGGCCCAGCTAAAAGTCAAATTAATATTCATACTTTCTGAGTGTGTGATGGTTTTTACTGGGAGGCAGAAGAGGCAGAGCCAATGAGTAAATAGAACTGAGTACCCACCTAGCCACTCGTTGAATTTCTCCACTTCAGTGGGAAGGCCCAGCTAAAAGTCAAATTAATATTCATGACAGTGCAGGATGGTTTTTACTGGGAGGCAGAAGGGGCAGAGCCAATGAGCAAACAGATCTGCTTTCAGATACACAGTATGAGTACCCACCTAGCCACTCGTTGAATTTCTTCACTTCACTGGGCAGCCCCAGCTCGGTGAAGTCCCCGGCGTGGATCAGCACGTCCCCATAGGGCATCTGGATGGGGTCGGTCCTGGAGTGGGTGTCGGAGATGCAGACGAAGCGCGTGTACCCCGGGGGCTTGGGCGCGTCGTGGGGCACGGCGTCCACCCTGGCAGGGACAGCAGCACAGCAGGGTCAGCCACCAGCTACTCACTGCTCATGACAGCCAAAAACACCGCAAGAAAGAGCTGCTAAGAGAACGTTTTGTATTCTATTAGCAGCAGGTATTTATTGACAGCGTTGGAGGCACAGCCAGTTCATGCTGGGTGACAACTTGCCTGACTTGTTTGTGTAAAATAAGCCATTCATAGTCTGAAGTTCATAGTTAACACCTTCTAATTTCCATATTAATGAGTGGGCGAAACCTTGGGCAGAGCTTTCCTTTTGGCCTCAAATTTGGGTAGTGGTCCCCTGACTTCATCCCTTGGGTGGTCTTGGAGCATTTTCATCACTGTTGGACTTCTGCCTTTTCTTTGTTCAGTGACATGACCTGTCAAACTTGTAAAATCTTGGCTTTAAGTTGACAAATCTTGAATCCTTACCATTCCATCCTATTGAAGTGCCTGGCTTACTTTACTGCATGGCTCCTAACCCATGGCACACTGGCCTTTATACCTGCTCGATGGTGTGTACCAGAACAAAGCGAGCCCAGCACCTCATGCTGCTCATGAGTTAAGCAGCCTTGCTACACAAACAACATTCTGCAAAGCAGAATTAGAAATTTCACAAAACTAGGAGGTTTTTTTGGTCTGTCTTCTCTTTCAGCTCAGAATCCTCTCTGCAATCCTCACACTGTTTTCATACCTTTCCCAAAGATGACACACACTGCCAAAGCTGCCCGGTGATGATGCAGGGATTTGTTAAAGCAAACCAAACGCTAATGGGAGGTGTAACAATTCTTGATCTTCACATCACAACATTTTCAGTGGGTTTGGGGGGATAGATTACCTTCAAGAGATTAAGGAGAAGAGGTTGGGCTATGGCAGTGACTCTGACACAAGTACTTACAAATAAATCAAAGGCATTGCCAGTTTCAAAGCAATAGTACTATCCTACTTCATTGTTTAAATATGATTACACGGTACACGGGGAAAAGATTTGTTTTAGATACATAAATACATTTAAATGCGCTTTTTCTAATTAGAATTTTTTTTTCCTGTGAGTTACATAATTCCAGCAAATGTAATTAACACATTTTGGGGATATGTTTGAGTGTGTTCATGCAAAGCAATGTAAGAACTCTCCCAACAGCTGTAAATGTACATTAAAGCCTCACTATTGTCAGGGAAATTTGGTGACTTTCTGGGCTTAATTACACCCAACGAAATCAAATGCATTGCTCAGAACCCAAAATCAAGATTCAAAACTGAGGGAGAGAAAAGATCTGACCCAGTTTGATGAGACTTCCTCATGATTTAGAAGAGGAAAGCAGAGAACACTTCTCTGCTATACGGGCAATACTTCTTGTCAAATCAATCTTTTTAACCTCAATCCATATTTTGTTTGAATGCACAGAAGCCAATGTATCTATAGATGCAGCTACACTGTGCCTGCTGTTCCAGCTGGGGAATTCTGGGGGAGGAAAATCAAAAAGCCAGACATGCAAGAGTTATATTTGTGTCACTAGAAACCAGAGAGATATACAGAATTGTTGTGAACTATTTTACTTTTACAACATTTATTTTGAAAGGACAAATAAAACTAGTTTTGCTCACTGCTGCAGCATATAACACCTATTTCTATCCCTTGCTGGTTGGGCTTCAATTCAGGAACTTGCTTTTACAGAACAAACTCAGGAAAAAAATCAAGATATTTTTGCTAATAACAGCACTACTTCTGTTTACCAGGAAAATTTTTTAAAAGCATTTTATTGCTTAAAAGTCATAATAATTTTTAATCACTCCATCTTTTCTCTATGTCAAAAAAGTCTATGAAATTTAGAGGCGTTTTTGACAACTTCACAGGATTAGTGAGAGAGTGAAGAATAAATCTAAAACATTTAGATCTTGTTAAATACAAAAAAATGGTCTTAGCATTTTCTACAGTGTAACTACAAAACTGGAGCATGAACAAATTATTTTGCCCCCATACCTTTATAGGAAGGGGAGCATCACACACTCCACATGGGAAGCTGGATGGGCAAAGCAACAGGCGTACCATGGAAACCCCCCCAGCACAGAAATGCACGTGCTTTTCCCTATGGTTTGGATGGGGAAGGTGTGGACAGCATTTTCCTGGTTGCTGAGGTGATGTGTAACTTTTAAATTCTGTGCAACAGGCCAGAGAATTTTCGTGGGAAAAGGCCATCAACACAAAAAAAAGAAAAAAGAAAAAAAAAAAGAAAAAAAAAGGCAAATAAATGAGATGCAGCTTTTTCACCTCGAAGTGATATGCACACACTGAGACCCTATATAGGTAAAAACATATGTCAAGTTTCACAAACACATCGAAGTTGTATTACTGGAAATAATTTCTGAAGGCTCAGTCCCCATGTTCTTGTGTAACACGTTCCCACAGCAGCTGTCACACCAACACCCAATGCACAGCTTGCTGCGTGAGCACAGGAATACAGATCTGCTGATTATTTCTGTGCAAATGCCTTTGTTTTTCTTGAAATCAGCTCGAAAACTTGCAAGAGGAATTGAAAAGCAGCGTTGGAAAATCTCAGGGCAAGCCCAGGTTGGTTTATACACTGGATTTCAGTGGTTTTCCAAAGGGGCAAGGCAAGGATTTCCCAGAATTGACTGATGGGCTTGGAAACACTGGCAGGATTGATCACCCTTCTTGTCAGTGGCAACCCAGTCATCTGCCAAGCACAGGGATGACTATGAGGGTCTAGACAGGGCCTAAAGGAGTGAAAACATGAAAGGAGAAACCTGAAACTGCCCAGAGGACCAAGGAAGAGCTGCAAGACTGAATTCAGAGGAAAAGGAGCCCTCAGTTTCCTGTGAGCTCAGGTGTTAACAGGTCTGTGTGAAATCTGCTTATGGTTCCTACAACATCTCTAATGGAGGTGTTTCCGGCCCTGCACAAAGCCTGCACCCCCCTGAAGTCAAGAGCAAAACCTGAGTGCAAGGAAACAGGGCTTTCCCCCCAACAATCATGGCAATAAGAAGTGCTTTTGTGACCCTTTTCATGTCGTCTTCTCCCTCCTTTGTTACTACCCTATTCATTGGTGGGAGGCAAAAGCAATCCCCTGGTATTGGGAAACATTACTTACAATTTCTGTAGCAGGAGAAAGAGTGGGTCAGGTTGTGGTACATGTTCCAATTGACTTGGCCTGTTTTCCTATTTGCCCAACCCTCCTCAA
>JAWWEV010000043.1:55965858-55983894 GCA_035583235.1 Hafferia zeledoni
GGAGAAAGAGTGGGTCAGGTTGTGGTACATGTTCCAATTGACTTGGCCTGTTTTCCTATTTGCCCAACCCTCCTCAAGAGTATTAATCTTTCAGGAGATATTGCTAAACTCTCCAGAGGAGCCATTTTCTAAGACAGCTTATTTTCAACGACTTGCTCAGGTGCTGAATTTCTATCACGTAGTTGATGGCCCAAGCCCTCCAGTACTGTAATTTCTTACTGGTTGGAAGTTTAAACAGTGTGTTCTTGAGCACCACCTGGATACTGATAAATAACTTACTTTCAGCCCAGTAAAAATCACTTGGCTTTTAAGATCAGGAAGCAGATTCATGAGTGCCCAGGAGGTGCCTGAATATTGACAGAGAAAAGCTAAGCCTCCACAAACCAACCTGCAGCTGGCAGTTTCATTTGGAAAACTATTTCTGAGCCCACGTTTGTTTGGTTGTACTTTTGCTGCCATTTGCCAGCTCTATAAACAAAAGATGTTCGTGTGTGGCTGTAACACAACTAACCAGTGCTAACACTCATTTTACTGTTTGCATCTCAACAGGGTCTAAAAAACCCCAACACAGACCATAACACGCTGCCCTCAGAATGTGAGTGCTCACCATCCTCACACACCTGAGGCTGCAGATTCCTTTCACATAATCTCATTTATGCCAAGGAATGTTCATAAGCATTCCCTGCATAGACCCACAACTTTCAGTGCTGAGTTTTTTAACTGCAGAAATGTTTGTAAGTTATCAAATCATATTAAATACCCAAAATGTGCACGAGACAATTATTTCTTCAGTCTTCCTAAAGGAAGAGAGTTGCCTTTAAAAAATGAAAAAACAGCCTTCTGATGTAAAGATAAGGCTGTTCCTCTCTTTAATAAACACAATAAAATGGTGCAGGCATTTTTATTCGCTATAAAAATATTTTACAGTAGAATTTTATACTTAATTTATTTGTAATAGCTTTTACTGTTTTGCACTTCCTTCTGGCTCTAAACTTTATGGCAGGTTTCATTTTGTAATTATAATTCTCCACTTTACGTTACAAGTAAATCATGTAGAGCAGTTAATTTTACTGATGTTGCCATTATATAAGAAGTCAGAAACAAACACATTATTTTAATCACTCCTTAAGCACTCGGCATTTCGGGCACATCGGGATGAAAGGAAGTTGCCGGATGGATGCCCACACTCTTTCATTTATTGGGCTGATTTTTCCCTTGTATGGAGCTGTCACACAACTAACCACCCAGGATGTGTGGGACAGAGAGGGGCTTGGTATTTCCAACAGCTTTGTGCATCAATATGAGGCTGCACAAAGCAAACAAACATTATTAAGACTGCAGAAAGTATCGCCCTCGGAGCATCTCGTGCTTTATTCCCGCTGCTGGTTGTTTGTTTTATTTCCCCTTTTAATACCTAAGTACTATGTATTACACTCCCACTAGTGGAGCAATCTTTCCCCCCTCCTTTAACAAGGTCCTTTCCAAATGGGCTGATTTTGTGTCATTACAGGGATTATTATCAGAGAGGCAGTGGAGCAGCAGTGCTCAAGTTCCTCCCGGTGCTCCACCAACCACCACAATGACAAGGCAGTAAGTTATGCTGGGGCAGTCCCAGGAGTGCCACACTCACATCTGCACATGGGGGGGCTGGAACCGGCCCTGGTTGATGTTGTAGAAGGTGAAGGCCTGGGTGGGGTTGGAGCTGTACTCGTCCACCTCGATGATGAGCCGGCTGTGCTGGTGCCGCCGCGCTGCCATGATGTGCGACTGGGCGAAGGCCATGCTGGCACGGCTGCTGGGCCTCCTCAGGGCAGCATGGCTGCTATCTCCCTACAGCCATGGGGCAGCTCCAGGGCATCCCAGCTCAGCTGCACAGCCCCTGCAAACACCTGCAAGCACAGCAAAGACATGGAGCATCACTCGGGATTTGCTCTGTTGGACATGACGGCAAAGGGGAAACACGGAGGGACAAAGACTTCTCCAAGGACCCCCCACAAACCTCTCCAGCTCAGCCACCTGATGGACATGCTCTGCCTGGGGGAGAATGGACTGGGAGCAAACCTGCGTAAGAACCTGCTCAGGTATTTCAGACATTTAATACAAACCTAAAAGATGAGACAGTCTCTCAGAAGGGCACACCAGATGTTTCTCCAACACAACTGTTGGCTTCCCTTTTTTTTATTGCAATGCTGAATGTTGGTTCCCCATCGACCCTCAAAAAACCCCCACAGAAACTGAAATGGACTGTGCATAACAAAAGTGCAAGTTAATTAAGCAAGAACCAGTTTAAGATTAGCTCAGTTGGTTAGAGCCTGGTGCTGGCAATGCCATGGTGTGGGCACATTTCCTGCTTTTGAGATTCTTGTGGGTCCCTTCCAACTCAGAACACTCTGTGATTCTGTGATCCTGTGAACTAAATCTTCCCAAGGTCTGTGACATTTATTACAGGGAATCACTGCAAGTGGTTGTTCCTTCCAGAGCAAACCTTCTCTGCATTGCTCCAGGTTTTATCCAATCACTGAAGGAACTCCTGACACAAACATGAGCACTTTTAAACCCCCACTAGCCCAACATTCAGGATTCACTGAAAACAAAGTGATTCCGAGGCTAACACACAGTTAAATGTTACTAAATATTAAAAATGTAAAATCCATACAGGTTTTATGTTTGGGAATAAATTTTTCCCTGAAGGTTGTGCAAGTCTAGAACAGCAGCACTGAAAATGGGTAGAGAAATAGCCAAGTGAAACCAACTGGAATGCAGAGTATCCCCTAGAAACAGCAGAAAGTAATTTAAATGTGAATTTTACTTTTATTTCCCAGCTTTAATAAAAAATGGATTATAAGCTATAAAGGTGGGTATTTTTACAGTATAATTTTACATCCTTTTTAAAAGTTGTCCGACTTAAATATTTACTTTCATGCAAGCAAAGGCTCCTTCCTTCTAGGGAATACAAGCAATCTGCTTCAGAAGATGTGTCTCATAAAAAGCCAGGCCAGAATGCAGCAATTCACTGACCATGTGCAGTTTGTGGAAAGCAGGGCTGGAAGGATTTCCTGTGACCTTGCTGATGTGCCTCACTTGCACTCTGGAGGGACCCCTGCCAAGAGTGAGGGATGGGGAAACCTTCACAGTCACTCCAAATTTTAAAGGTATTCCCAGCTACTTAGGTCCAATTGGGTTTTAGTGGCACTCAAGCACCTCAACATCTTTATAAATCCGGGCTTCAGCCCTTTGCTGAAGCTCTACAGAGGTTGAGTGCTCCAAGAAGTGGTGGTGTGTTTTTGTTTGGGGAAATGTTGTTCTGGGGCAGCTGAAATGAGAGATCCAGCTCGGGTTTGTTGCTGCCTGAATGGCTGTGAAGTGATGACAACTCGCTGTCACTAACAAGGCCAGGAAAACAGTCAGGGAATAAAGGAGTCAGGGAATAAAGGAGCAGGTTCCTCCCTGCCCTCCCCTCGAATTGAGTGCTGAGGAAATGCTGGAGTAACAACCAAGATGGTTTTGGATTTCACACACAGAAGCACCACAAAGGGATGTGCCAAAGCAGGAGGAGGGAAGGGAGGCACAAGCCTGGGAAGAATTCTCAAGTACAAATTACTGCATTTAGGAAGTAAGAAATTATGACAGCAGATGTGAAGAACCCTCCCCAAGGAGCTCCCTGTATTAAATGATGCATTTGCAAAGGAGTTTGAATAGGCAAGGTCAGAGATTTTATAGGGGGCAAACTGTTCTAAGTGAACCTACTTCTGGTTTGAAAGAAACTATTAGAACTGGTGACCTCTAGAAATATTCTCCAGTAAGATAAATAATTTATGATTCCACAGCTCTACATAAGGATTTTGAACTACCTGGAAAACAGAGTCTTTCTTCTATAATTCAGGGATTATGTCCACTTTACAGACAACTGAACTGTGGCTACAAAGGTCCTTGGGGACCCCAAAAATCCCTTTGGCCTTGGGAAGCTCTCAGGAGCTCACAGAAGCTGAGGAAACAGCTGGACAGAAGTTCACTCTATATACATGGGGAAAATGGCAAGACAACATATTTCACTTGAGGTAAGAATTTAAAAAAAGGGGAAAGGGGAAAAAAAAAAAGATATGTGACAGCACTGCTAAGCCTTCTACTCAATGAGAGTCACCTACTGACAACCCTGGATACATGAAACCATGAGGACTGGGGAAGGGAAAAGGGGAGAGGAGAAAGGGGAAAGGGGAAAGGGGGAAAAGGGAAAGGGGAAAAGGGAAAGGGGAAAGGGGAGGACAGGACAGGAGAGGCAAAGATAGGTCCTGCAATAAAAATAAAATAAACAGCAATCACACAAATAGCCTGTGCTAAGCAGAAATGAGGTATGTCACACACAGCATCAGTCAGCAGAACTCAACAGCAAGCTCAATTCAAGCTCATTTCAGAAACACACACAGATGCCTTTGAGCCTTACCTTTCAGTCTATGGTTTTCCTCCTGCATAAGTGACTGGCTGACTGCTGACATTCTTGGTGTTTGACAGAACAAGCTGTCTCTCTCCAGCTTGACTGATAACCAGACTGACACCCATTACTCCCCTCTTTCTGCTTCCATTTCCAATAGTCCCCCCAAATCGTAACTTCTCCTTTCTTTTAATATTCTGAAATGTATTCCTTTCCCAAACCAGGGTATAAAATGCAGCAGGGAAATAATTATCTGCTTCTACAGCATGCAAGTTTTAAAATTGTATGCCCAGCATTACCAACAGAGAGAGCTAAGGCTCCAATCCCCACAGCAACAACATGCTAACCGTGCTCTTCCCCCAGACTTCTGGAGCTGCGGGATGTCTGCCAGGGAAAACCAGAGAAATGGAAAAAGCACTGCAAGAACATGAATACTAAAATAAATATCACAAACCTGGCTGTTAGAATCACAGACTGAGGAAAAGCTATTAAATCAGCTAAGCCATCTCCTCACTGATGGCAGGAATGCTCTCCATGCATTATTTTCTGCTGCTTTCTGCAGTGTGTGCTCAAAGGGGCCCCAAAGCCCACTGGGCACGGTGGGCACTGCTCCACACTCTGCACATCAGCCACAGACTCTGGGCACTCAAACATCCCTCCTGAGCAATCACTGGGCCAGGCAGGTGCTTGAACCCAGACATATTTAATTCCTTGAATGAGGTCCTCAATTAAATCTTAGTAGTAAGATTTTTTTCTTTTTACTTTTTCAGCTGAAATTTCTGGTACTGTCTCTCACACAGTTCTTGTATAACTAGCAGAAATATTTCCCCCTTTTACAAGGATTGTGCAGCCTATTTATCTTTTTCTCCCTTTGCATTTCAAGCCAATGTTTTATTTTAATTGACTTCTCCACACACAGGTTTTGCTTTATTTGAGGTTCATCCTTCAGTTCCCTCTCATGCCACTGTCTCTCTCACTCCACTGTCCCCACTGTTCTCTCCATCCTCTACCCTTTGCCTCAAGTCTGAAACCACCACTGAGGCTCCTTGAAAACAATTCCAGCCACACACAATATGAATCCAGACTTGAAAACAACATGGCTCAGGCAGATGACACTGAAATAATATTTAGAAACCAAGATAAAATATTGATGACGATAATGATGATAATAATAATTTTTAAAAAGTCATAAATTAGGAGAGGAAACTACAAAGGCATTCTCTGCTGAGAAATGCACTTTGCTACCAAACATCTGGAGGTCAAGAAGCACAGCATGACTGCAGCACATCCCAGCAGGAGCTGGAGAGGGGCAGTTGCCAGAGTTTGCACCAACACTGAGACAGCACAAAACACAAGGACTCAGCAGGACCAGGATCAGGGGCAGGGTGGTGGCTCCAGGAAACCTGTTAGTTTTGCTCAGACAGTCTGCCAAGCTGGGCTTTGGGGAGGCAAAGAGGAAACAAAATGTAGTATCAGGGGAAGAAAAAAAAAAGAGGCATTGCTGTGCAGCTCTAAAACATCAAGGCCGTGTTTTTCTCAGGGAAAAGAAGACAAGAGCAGTGAAATACCTTAAAGAGGAGTGTGAGAGTTTGTGATGGACCACACAGTGACAGAAACCCTTCCAAGGGCTTTAATAAGGGTTCAGGTCTTTCTTATCCTACAGTGCTCTTCATAAACTGCCACATCATCCTTTAAACAGGGAGATGGAGCCTTTATTTAACTCTCCAAGGAAGCACCACAGTGTATTCTGCACCAGTGGTCCCACCTGTCATAGCAACATTTCCATAGCCACCAGTGATTGGCTTCACTGTCAAAAATCCCTATTTTTGGTTTAACCCCCAGAAGACTGACCATGAGTTAAGTGAACATACTGAAAATAGTAAAGCATTCACTTACTATGAGAAATAGGCTGGAAATACTAAGGGTTCTTGCTGTCTAAAAGGTAGAGGCCAATCAATGGAATTAGTCTGCTCTCTTCAGTTCTTTCACTGGAAATGAATGCTGAAATAATCCTGAGATGGCATAATTCTGTGGGAAAGGATGAGGCAGGAAAACCACTCTGCAGATGAAAGATTTTCCAAAGGGATCCACTCTCCTCTCCCTCATTTTGTGAAACCAAAGGCACTGAGTGTGCCCTCAGCACAGTCAAATGGCACTGAGACTCCTGTACATTTGAATTATTATACACACTTCTTCTGATGGACTAATTAGGCTTCCTAAATAAATACAGTTTGTTGTAGAGAGCAGCATTTCCACTGGCATTTCAAACAAATAAAACCAACACATGCTGAAGTGAAATACACATTTCTAAGCCCTTTTCCCAAAGCAAACACTGCAATTGATGTCAGTGAGAACTAAACAACAGCATTAAAAAGCCATCAGGCTCCTCTTGGGTACCTGAATTACAACCTTATAACCTGTGGTGCCTTCGGGGTCCTGAGGTTGTGTCAGGGGACACAAAAGGCACTCACAGTTCTGTTGTGCTGCAATACTGCTGCAGAGTTGTCTTCAGGGCAAAAATTGGAATTAAACCTCCACAAATGCCCCTTTAGCCAGGATCTCACACTCCTCATCTGGAGCACACATGGGCCACGATGGTATTTTCAAACCCCTTTGTCTGTGGTGTTTGTTTCATTGAAAGAGGTCTTAAGTAACCTGGTTGCAGTCTCTGCTCTGTTCTGGCTGCACGAAGTTACACCAAAGCCATCATTTATTAAGGGAACTCCTTGGATTGCCTTTATAAAAAATAGTCTGAGATGGCTTTCTGAGCCAGCAAACCTGAATCTGATAACTGTTATCAGTCAAATAATGCTCAGTTCTGTGGCCATATCTTTTCCCTGGAAGTCAGAGCTATTCCATCCCCAGAGCCAAAAGCAGGAGACAGAACTCTGAGCTACTTGTAGGCATCAAAATCCTCCTCATTTTGCCCAGTTCTGTTCAGAATCTCCTGTTTCACACACCAAAGAACACACACACACAGGTATGTATCTCACATATATCACATATTTGTTACCTGCAGATTTACAGGGCACTGAGCAATCTGGTTTGTAACATGCAAAAAAAGCAGTGACTTCAGCAAGACCTCTTATTTCTCAGTAATTACAATCATCTTAACCTTCATTAGGAATAAAAAGAAAAGGCAACAAAGTCCCCCAAGATATTTCTCCCCATGCTAAAACACACATCATTGTTCTCCTGTTCGGATTCTAATGACCTGTCAAATACAGGATGAGAAAATTCTTCACTGAATATTTTCTTTTGCTTCAAATTAGTTTCCTTCCATTGCTCTCAAAGACAAATATTATACATGTTTCTCTCATTGCTTTATTTATAAACACCAACAGACTTGTTAGTTTTATCTGTCATAAAAAGATGATACAGACACAGCAAGTGGGAATTGAGATAAATTATTTGCCTTTTGGAACAAATAATTTGTTCCATTTCTGTGAAGTTTCCCCCCAAAACATACTGTCCCTACTGCACACCAAAGGTCTGGCCAGGCACCCACAAAAAGACAGACATTGAGCTCAGGAAACACAAAAACCTAAGAAATCTAATTCTATATTTATTTAAAGCAGTTAGAAACCTTCTAATTGTATTATTTAAAATAAGACTAAGAAGGTTTCTAACTTCTTAATAATAAGTTTCATAATTGTATTATTTAAAATTACCTTTCATCATTTCCCTACCTGGTTCCCCAAACTACTGTAAGTGAATATTCTATTTATGAAGATTTAATTTTATTTTGGCTCATTAGCAGGATCACTCTCTGAATCAAATTCTCATCTGTACAGATACACTGCTCATTTATTCAATTTAAAAAATAAACACAACCTAATAATATTGCTTTGTTGTCACCTTAAACTTCTGCTTTACCATATAGCCAATATATTTAAACACTGCATTGCTCTAAGATTTACAAATAGACTGAAAATTTGTCAAGACTAAATGCATTGTTGTGATCCCACACGGACATTGCCTGAATGTACCAAACATTGTCATATTCCCATGAAATATTTAAATGGATACATTTTTCTTGAGTAAAACCAAATCTTTTCCCTGAAAAATACTCTGCTTTGGTTCAAAATTATCTGTATTTATCCAAAAATATTTGCAGAGGTAGCAAATCTATTCAAGTAATTACCTCTAGAGAAGGAAATTTTAAATAAATATCCAAGAGCCACAAAATTCATTCCTCACTCTTAAAAAATTTGCTTTCATCTCTGGCAGTAAAACAAAATCTACCCCATTACTGAAAGCCATGTGTATATCCACATTCATTAAGGACAAAAGTTCCAAAATTATGACACTTATTCTAAAAAAATAGCTAAAAATACAGGTTTTGTGGGGAAATTTAAAGAAATGGACATTCCAGCAGGAATAAATTGGGGTTGTGAGGATTTGATTCCACACTTGGGACTGCAGTTTGGGCGTGTGAGCTGCTCCAACTCCTGAATCTCTCCAAATATCACTCACTGAAAAAGATTCTAAGTCCTGATGCATTTCACAACCAGCTTGAGTTGATTTTTAACTGCAGAAGGGGCTTTTTCTCCACTCTTTTGTGCCAAGTGGGCTCATCCACAACATAAAAGTGGCCAATCCAACCCCACAGTCCGAGATTAATGACAGGCCAAAGCAGCAGCACAAAAAATACATGTCAAAGGTGGGAAGCACAACCCAGTTCACATGCAAATCTATCTGTAGTGATGCTACTTCCAGCATCAGTGTATCTCTTTCTATTAAGGCCTGGAGTTAAATTATAAAATTTATCAAGCAAACCCTTAACAGCCACATTTTTCTCTCTTAGACACAGAACTTTGAAAATTAAGTGTGCTGTCCTATTCATTTTGTTGTCTCCACTTTTCCCTCATTTCACTGCACCATCCCACTGAAATCCTTCATGTCACCTGACTGATGTTCAGGGAGGGAGTCACCTTGTTATCCTTATTTTTCCAGGTATTCCTGGATATAAGGAACAAACAGGCAGCAGTTGTTTGGACCACTCACTCCAACCACCTATAAGAGCAGCTAAACCCTTTCCTCCAAAGAAGAAGAGAGGAAAGATGGAAGTGGGAAGACCAAGACACACAATCCTGCAGGTGAGTGTTTCAGGTCCTGAATATTCCCCAGACCTAGAACAAATCCTATTGATTAGCAAAGCATCCAGTGCCTTTCTCACCCAGGGATGCCTCAAATCACTGCTCTCCTGAAAATTTTATTTGGGCTGATGTAAAATTTCCCTGTGCCACAAAAGATGCTGAAACAAACCTTTACACAGTTTAGGGGTGAAAAGTAAATGGAGATCAAAATGAAAGAAAAATATTTAGGAGGAAAATATCCAAGCACTGAAACGAAGTCACTACACATTTTTGGATTTTCTTTCCCCTTCTGTCTTATTTGATCAACATGGTGAAATCTGAACATTTTTTTCATGTTGACAAATCTGAAGTTTCCACTAAAACATGTCAAAGTTGACATTTTATTGTCGTTCTTGTTCAAGTCGCAAGACTGTTCACCTCTGTCAGTAGCCAAGTTTTAATCTACCCCATCCCCACTACATTAGTCAATGTATCTTAAACTTTTACCAAAAGCTACTCATTTTAGGGACAAAGTGTTGAGGGACAAACTGAGACGTCCCTCAGAGCAGCAAAACAGTGGAGAAAAGCTCTGCACGGACCAGAAGAAAGGCTGTGCCATGATGTCCCAATAATTGCTGTGTGCTGTAAGTGTGCACCGAAATGCAAGAGCAGAGGATGCTGGACAGTGCAGAGCTCCCCAGCAACACAGAGTGTGCCCCAAACCCTGCAGAGCCTCCAGAAACCCAGCAAGGGGTGTGGGAGAAAGCAGCCCCGAAGGCAGCGAGAGGCTCGGTGTGATGGCAGCGCTCTGCCTGCCTTCCATTGCCTTCGAGGGAGAAGGCAAAAATCAGCACGATTAGCATGACAAAAGGCAGAGCAGCAAGGAGATGGGATGTGGGAGAGCCAGGGAGAGCCAGGAAGGGTGCTAAGGAACCAAGCAGGGTGTCTGTGGCTGCCAGGAAAGGGAGCTGGGGCACAACACCCAGTCAGGAAAAGCAGAGAAAAAAACCAAAGAAAAATACCAGTCCCCATCAGGCTCCTCCATGTGCTGCTCTCCAGCTTCTCTGCTGACTTCGGGCTTTGGGTGGGGGACAAGACCCTCCCCTGCCATCGCGGAACATGGACCGACTGCATGGCAGAGCAGCTGAGTTTGAAAGGGTAAGAGGACATGCCACACGAAAAAACAGCTTTCTGAAAAGGGATATATACTGAAAATGGTCATCTTGTTTGCAATAGAAAACACGGAACAAGAAAGGGCTGATACTTGGAGCTGAAATTTATTACACATCTGTGTTACACCTCTCAGTCTGAGTAAAGATGAGTCCCTACTACAGGAGTGTGAGTGTGGTTCTCCACAGTCCCAGAGAGCAAAGCTCGTTGACAGGTATTATGAACTCCAGCTTACTCCTCTGGCAAATAACAGCGTTTTGAATAGTGACCAACTGGAAAACACTGAGCATTTTGTATCTGGGCTGGTGCCACGAATCCCCAATCAGTTATGACTGCAAGTTACTGCACATACACCATGATGGCTGATTGTTAATCCTAAACCAGTTCCCACTGTCATATCAAATCACAGCACAAGTGTCCCACTTGTTGACATGTCAACAATGAGGTCAAGCAGTGAGCAGTGCCCAGGGGAGCTGCTCCCCCTCCAGGGGTGCTCATTGCACAGGCAGGCGAATGGCCAGGACCAGCACAGCAGACCTTGTGCTGCACTGTCATCCACAGCCTTCCCAAGCATCACACCCTCCTGCTCTTTTATCTGCACTGACATCGGCTGAAAAGGTGATTTGCTAAGAGGAAGTCAAAGGGGACAGTCCAGCGGCTTTAAAGAACTCTCTGCCATAACTAACTTTGCTTGTATCTCAAAACATAACCTGGAATATGCAGGGTTTGAAAGGAAACATTTCTTTTAAGTTAACAATAACAATTAGAGACCACTTGGTTCTCAGAGACTTTCACACAGACTGAATTTACCTGAGGACAACGGCCACAGAACTCAAAGTGATGTATGAACCAGAACACCCAAATTAAAGTTTCCAGCACTACACTGGGTCTTATTTTGAAAGCTTACACTGTATGTTGCAACATTCTAATGTATTTTAGGGTAACTGAACATATAAAAAGGCTCTTCCTTCAGTTTACCTTGCACATCCCCTCTGAATTCTTCAAAACAAGATTCAGCAAGAACCAAAGAGACTGCATGTTTTTACTGCTTATTAGCCACAACAAAAACTGTTTTCAGGGCCAAAAAAATGCACTTGCTAATTACTATTTGATATTATTTTCATATGTCTGAAGAAAAGAAACTGCCTGGGTAATTGACTAAGCAGTTACCTGCTTTCAGGGAATTTGAGTCTCCTTTCTTGTAATTCAGTGGCAGAACTCCAGCTGACTTAAAAAACAGTGACCTTTCCATACACTTCAGCTCTTCCTCCTGAACAGAAGAGCCCAGTCCTGTGTAACTCTCCAGGCCAGGAGAGCTGCACCTGAAGCAGCAGATCTGATCATATTTGGGTCCTAGAATGGCATAATCTGGAGATTTTTTTCCTGATTTCACACAATACATTCAACTAAATAAACATGATGGCAAACAGCACGATATTCTCTGAACCATTAACTCAAGGAGCAGAAACATCACTGTCAGGTTCATCCCTGCCTGCCAAATGAGAACTCCAGCTCGCTTTCCATTGCTGCTGACAGTTCCCATAATGAGCATGCAGCATTAAATAAAAACCATGACCTGTTTAAACAAAGATCAGAGCACCAGCTTTATCTCTGCATTCTCTAATGTTTGTTGTTTGGCATCACAAACTGACACCAAAACAAGTGTCTTATTAACATCAGCCCAGAAGGATTTTGTACAGGGCAGGAGGTGATGGCTCTTGTCCACCAAGAAGATTTGTGTACTTTTAAAATGGGAATTTTACTTTATGTGAACATAAACAGTTACTCTGTTTTGAATTAGACCAAAGGAGATCAGGAAGAGAAAAGATAGATGGGGTAACAAGCAAGAAATCTGAAGATTCTTCTGCCTCAGATAGCTCGAGACAATGAAACAAACCACAAGAGTCAAGCTAAAACCAATTAAATACACCATCAAAATTTCATGGGTAATAACTAACATTAATCAGTTCATGGATGTATCATACATGGGATAACTGTTGTGTTCAATAATTTCAAAGAAGTCCACATACAAAACAGAAATGAACCTCCCCTATTTTTTGGTACTCCATCAGAAAATTTCCAGTGCCTGGCACCGTGGAACTGTTTATTACGAATGGGGGCACCACAATTAGCATCTTACAGTGTCTCCTTAACTGGTTTTCCCAAAAGATGCACACTTTTGCAGCAGTCAGATTTCAGATATGAACCGTAAAAATGTAGGCTTGTATTTTAAATCTCTGCTTGAAAAAACTGAGAGTTTGCTTCCTCACGAGCCAATCACAAAGTTTAATAATCTTGCCTACTTAACAATTTATCCACAATATCCAAAGATCCTTTATACTAGTCTGAATGAACCAGGAAATTAAACTGAATTTGAAATGCTTATCCATACCATACATTAGCAGCAGATGTCTTAATTACGATATTGTCAAGGTACAGACTGGGTAAGCAGAAATCTTCAGCTATTGATCTTCCGCCCAAAAGAACGGGATGCTTAAAATCCACCCGGTCCCCGCATGTTTCCCATCCTCATCCTCGGTGTTACCCACGGACAAGGATGTGCATTTATGAATGTATTCCACGCCACCCACAGAACGCTGGCCCGAAGAAAGCAAGATATTACAAAGCAATGAAATCCCTACCTAAAGGTGCCCGCTCTTTTTTTGTCCGCTCCGCAGCTCTGAGCGTGCTGGATGCCAAGGAACGCCGCGAGAAACGCCCCGGGAACCGGCGTGGATCCCACCAAACTTACGGAGCGGTTTCCTCCCGGAACAAAACTTTGGAGGTCACTCAATCCTCTGCTACGACAAAGGGAAGTTCTTCCTCTTCCATCACCCCTTCCCCCGGCTCCGCGCGGAGGGGAAGGCAGCGGGCAAGGCGCGCCCGGCTGTTCCGCGGGGGCTGCTCCGCTTGCCGGGGACACTCCGGTGGCGCCGGTGACACCTGGGCACGGCGGGGGACGCGGGGGATGCGGGGGTGCCAGCCCAGCCTCCGCCGCAACTCTGCCAACAAAGTAACTTCCCGGCGGGGCTCGGCGGGGCAGGGGCTGCGCTGCCCCGGGTCGGAGGGGCACGGCCGGCCGGAGCAGCCCCCCGAGGGGTGGCAGGGGCCCCGGAGCGCGGTGACAGCCCTTACCTTGCTCCGCACGGCCGAGCCGGGGCACGGGGTGATGCTGCGAGCTGCCTGCCCCCCTCCCGATCGCCTCGCCCCCGAGGCTCAGAAAAGCCCTTCCCCTCCGCCCCCCCGCCCGCCTCACTCTCTCCAGCTTTGGGGCATATATATATATATATATTTTTTAATTTTTTTTTAAGAAGCCAGGGGAAGCTTGGTTGGGAGAGGCAAAGCCCTGACGCGCTTGGGGGTGGGTAGGTGGGGGGGTGCGGCTTGGGGGTGTTTCAGACCCTCGCACGGCAGCACAGGCAGCCCCATCCCCCCGTCCCCGCGGTGCCCAGCGCCGAGCTGTGCCATCCACCCATCCCGATCCCGATCCCGCACCGGGAGCGGGCCCTGCGCGATCCGCCCGCGGCGACACCCGCCCGGGGCAGCCCCGCACCCCTGCCCCGACTCCATCCCTGCGGGGCGAGCCCACCCCCCCCAAAAAATATACGTACCCTGCCCGCCGGGGGCTCGCTCTGAGGGCGCAGGATTTGGTGCGAGCGATCGTCTCTTTCTCCGGGAGCTCAGCCTTCCCCTCCCCCGCTCGCCTCCCCTCCCCCGCCTCCCCCACCTCCTTGGGGGGGCCAGGAATCCCCCCGCGCCGCCCTCCCTCCCTCCTCCCCGCCCGGCCGGGCGCGGCGCTCCGCTCCGCGGGGATGGATGCTGCGTGCGCGGGGATGCTCCATGGCCCGGCACTCCCTGCCCCGGGGATGCTCCATGGCCCGGCGCTCCCTGCCCCGGGGATGCTCCGTGGCCGCGGCCGGGCTGCGCTGCGGCGGAGGCAGTGCGGGCCGTCCCCCCCGCCTCGGGTGCGGGTCAGCGGGGGCGTTGCGGGGCCGCCCCCGGCGGGAGGGGACGCGGCTGCCCCAGCCCGGGGCAGAGCCGAGCCGGCAGCCTTGGGGATGCGCTGTCGGGAGGCAGCAGCTCCGCGCCGGCCTCTCGGGGGGATTGTCGGGGGGTCCCGGTCATCCCGTTCTTCCCGCAGAGAGGAAGTTTGGCGGAGGGGCCGCGGAGCCGCTGCCCGTGCCTTGGGCGGGGGCTCCGGGGGTCGGTGCTGGTGGGGCACCGGGGGACACGGGGGGGTGGCAGGGAAAGCCCCTTCCATCGCCTGGTGGGTATCTCAGAGACACCGAGCACGCACAGCTTCCCTCTGCCTCGAAATCAGGCCACGGCAGAATCATAAATATCTAATATTACACTCCTATGATATTATGAGTGGAGAGCAGGGGAGTTGAGCGCGTACATGGAGGAGAGGCAAATGACATGGATAAAGGGCTTTGCCGCACCACCACCGAGCGCTGCTGGAAGGAAATGTGCCCAGAATCCTTCCAGGATTCAGGTTAATTCCTGCCCGCGCCTTGCCGTGTCACCTGCGAGGCGAAGGGATACCCAGCAACTATTCGGGGAGTTCCATCTGGGTTTGGTACACACGGTGACTTACACTGCTCAAACTGTGGGTTAAACAATCCCGAGCTGGAAAACATCCGTTCGGGAAAAGAAAATTGCAACCCGGGCTTTTCTCCTATGGAAATGAATGGAACAGAAGGCATTAGGAAATTTTCTGGAGGAAATAAAGGTCTGTGTGTTGCCAAAGCAGAGGCCAAACTTATACACAGGGGGCACCTCAGCCACCCGCTGGGCACTTCTTTGTGCCGTGGGCAGGGGCTGAGCTGGGCATCAGAAACCCAAAATTGGCCCTGAGAACCTTCCCGCAGGTCCCTGTACTGGCAAATCATGTATTTATCTTGAAAGTTTGCATTTTGACATGTCAGCGTTTCCACAGCAATATAAATGTGCTCGAAAAATTTTTTGATCAGCCTAATGGTTGGGACCTGTTAGGAGCTGCAGAACATATTCCCAATCAATTCACTTATTCAGAGGCATGAATACAAGCTTAGAAAAGTAATTACAGGCACCTTTTTTTGGAAATCTTCAGGCTGTGTGGTTTCCCCATGGGAAATATGAGTAATAAATGCATACTAAAAAAAAAAAAAAAGAAAAAAAAGCAGCAAACGTGCTAAGCATTGTTCTTGTTTATTTTTGGTTTTAATATTAAATATTGTTGGTTAGAGGTTCCAAGCAAGGTAAAGGTGGTTGGATGCAAATCCTTAATTTGAACTGTTCTTTAGAAAAACAAACAGAAAGATTTGATGTTGGTAATCTAAATCTTCTCTCTTTAAATTGCAGTTGTGTTTCTTAAGAGAATTTTTTTGATGAACACGTAACATAAATTTGCAACTGATCAGTATTTACAAATCTGGCTGTTTTGATTTTTCAACAGAGATGACATTGTATATATACACATTGAATGAATATGGTTTGGCTTTAAAATATTTTATTCAGAATATTAATTTCTCACACTTTATTGTTACAAAATAGCGAATAATACTTTAAAGTTTTGGTTATTTATGATTTGCATCAAGTTCTGTTTGTGTGAAAACTGACATTCAATTAAAATTTACATGAGAGCATTTAAAATTGCTCATTAAGACTACCTTAAATATTCTTGATGCATTTTGATGGTATGTTTGCATTTTAAAATATTTTATGAAACTACTGAAATAATGGCCTGTTGAATGGGAATTAAATTGGAAGCTTCTAGCAGGCATAGCTCTCACAATCTCAGAGAAAGCAGATCTCACCCGACCAGGTTTCGCTGTAGATTGACAGAGAAAAATAGGCAATCTTCCTTTTTTTCTACTCTCACACTGATTTTTCAGCTTTAATACTTCTCCAACTGAGCTACTTGAATGGATTGAAACAAAGAAGATATTCAGAAGAAGCTGCAGCTCTCCAAAATTGCTTTCCTGCATCAGTTCCATCCTGTCCCATCTGCTTAGGCCAAGGCTTCAGTCAGTCCAGGGGCATCACCTTCAGAGCTTGGGCACCAAACACCTCTTGGATTGACTCTCTCAGCTCACATCAGTTCACCAGGGCCAGTGCAAAGCTCAGGTTAGTGTTGCAATATCAAGTGTAAATTGAAGAGATGCAGATAAAATTTCAACAAAATATTATATGATTTTTTCCTTTTTTTAACTGATGAATTTTGGGGGATGATATTGTGAAATAATGTTGTCCAGCTGGGATAATACTTGTAGGGATTTTGATCAAAATGTGGCATAGTGAAGCAAGGAACCCCTAAATCATTACCCTTGGTCCTACAAAGGGATTGTTACTTGGAGGTGGAAGAGCTTATACATCCCATCTTTTGAATTGGTAGTTTTGAAGACAGTAAGTGTGAACCTTCACTTACATAGCAACTGACAAAAATTAATTTCAAGGGATGGGGGAGGAAATGAGCCCCTTATCTAAAGGGAAAGGTAGTTGGGCAGATGAAGTTCAGGAGATCACTGGGGAAGGCAGAACTGGATAATAAAGATAATCCTGTGTAACAGGGCATCACTTCATTTTTGCTGAATTTTCGTACTTCATTTGGCTTTTTGGTGGTTGGCTATTATTTATGTGTGGTTTAATCTAAGCCTGTACTTCAAAACCCCCATAAAGCAAACAGATCCAGTCTCCTTTAGGATTTTTTCTGCTTCTTGAGCAGTTTGATTTGTACAAACAGTGCAGAGCTCTGTCAGCAGTGTCAGTGCAGAAGAGGAGCAGTGCCCAGTGCTGGGTGACAGCCTGGAGCTCTGAAACCTGCAATCCATCCTCTCCTACCTTACCCCTTCCCCATCCTCTGCCTCTCTGCCAGGTCAGACTTCCTGCACATGCACTGCAGAGTTTCTCTGTGCACCAAAGCCAGGACTTCCTAAACTTGTCTGTCTTAATGATGATGCTTTCTTGAAGGATCTCATTTAATGCAGATGTGCAAGGAACAGCTGATCCACACATTCCAGGTGGTCTCTGCCAGGACACCTGACTTTGCAGCAGGCAAGTCCAGCTTAGTGCACATGAGCTCTGATGCTTTATTGTATGCCCACAAAATGGACAAACACAGAGAAACCTGCCTGGTCAGACCTGTCACATGGAGAGGATGATGTGTTGTCCAGAATGGACACACAAAAAAGTTGCACAATGGGGTTTTTTGCTGAATTTTACATTTCTTCCACAGGAATTTGAAAATTAATTTTACATTTCTTCCACAGACATTTGAAAATGGGTCTGATGGGCAGTTCTAGCCAGGTGGGGGTTGGTCTCTTCTCCCAGGCACTCGGCAATAGGACAAGGGGGCACGATGGGCTCAAGCTCTGCCAG
>JAWWEV010000043.1:55985989-56035698 GCA_035583235.1 Hafferia zeledoni
TTTCCTTTTCCTTTTCCTTTTCCTTTTCCTTTTCCTTTTCCTTTTCCTTTTCCTTTTCCTTTTCCTTTTCCTTTTCCAGCAGCACTGTGTGATGAGGCCAACAGCTGAGGAACCAGCCTGGAGAAAGGCCCCAGGTGTTCCCTCTCCTGCTGCACCTTTGGTTTCAGCAGAAAGGGAATCGTGGCCTTCTCCTTCAAACGATCCTGTGACAGCTGGGCAAGGAACAGAAAGGATGGGCTCCTAACACACAGTTTGAACCCACTGCACACCTTGTCCTCTGGGGACAGCTGGCACTATCCTGGGCTGAGGAAGGGCTGAGCCTTTCTTGGGAAGTCTGTAGGGGTCAGAGGATGGGTTAGAGGAAGAGGGAGGAACCAGAGTCCCCACCTCACTTGCAGAGGACTGTGGAGGTTTGTAGAATGTACAGGTACCACTGGACATTTCTGAGGCAGAGAAATTACCAGGAGATGAACACACACACATTCCCCTGGACCAAGGTGAGTGAAGAAGCCACTGGAATTTCCCCCCAAAGCTGTAATTTCTTGCAGCAGTGCTCCGGGCTGGGAAGCAAGCACCCTGAGGAGGCTGAGAGCTGCCTGCAGGCACAGCTTTGGGGCAGCAAACCTCCTTAGAGGGCAAAGCAAATCTGCAGGAATGCAGAGAAATGGTTCGACTAAATTCAGACAGAAGCAAATAATGCCAGAAACAAGGGGCACCATCCCCAATCTGGAAAGCATGGAAAAGCCAGGATGGTCCCCAGCCAGAGCACACACAACTTCAAACATGACAGTTCTTAGGCCAGCCTGGAGAAACAGACTCTGAGTGGGTCTGTCTGCTCCTGCAGTTCTGGTGACTAATAGAGACTGTGAGCTGACAGGTGGTACCTTATAAATCCAGCCAAATTCTCTGAAGGACTGTTCAGTGAGTACTGGAAGTAACCAAGTTCTGTGCAGTAAGTGATTTACAACTGTGAACAAATCGTCCTGCAATGCTGAAGGCACTTGAGTTTGATGATAATCTTCCAGAGGAAGAAAACCTTGGCTGAAACCATCTTTAAACAAAGGTTAGAGCAGGATGTTCTGTGTCACATTTTTTGCAGATCTAGAGCAGGGGTGAATTCTATATGTTTGATAATGTGGCTAAAGTGTAGTGAACAGCAAAAGGGGAAAAGGGATGCACTTAAAACCAAAGAATGTAAAGCCACTGGAGTGAATGAATAATGCACAGCACCAGCACTAAAGAGGTGTTGAAGGTTTCTGTTGGATTTGATCTGAAATAGTATTGTTGCTTTGAACAGGCAGTTGCAAAATGGCCCAAAAGACCTTTGGGGAGGTGCCATGATTTCCTTCTTGATTCAGGGAATATCAAGGCTGCAGTTCCAAGGCAGCTCCAGACCCTCCGAGGGAGAAACAGCACATCAAACACACCTCAGCTGCTTTTGCCATCCAGCAAAGGAAGAAGATGCCACAAAGGACGTGGGAAAAGCATATCAGAAGAGCACAACTGAGCCTTCAGCTGTTCTGGCGTGTCAACCATAATTCTTGCTAGAAAACAACAACCCCATGGCAGATTTGGTTCCTGTACAGAAACTCCCCTGAACACATTAAAGGTTTGCTCTGAGTTATCAGGAATAGATGATTCCCGAGACTCTGTGAACATTTCATCTGCTTTTCAGACTGAATATTAAGTGAAGATTTGCAATAGAAATTGGCCCCCAAAATGAGAAAACAATACCCTTGTTGTGAGCAAGGTTAGCAGCATTTCAGTGTAAAGGCCTTTGATTGTCAGAATGGCAGCCACGTTTGAGGGGCTGCTGAAGGAGGCTTTGGGCCAGAACTACTCCTGGCTTGTTCCCTGCACCTGGATAATACCCTGGGCACACAGATGTTGTATCTTTGAACAAAATTAGATATATTTACCAATAGGCTGGGATCAGCCCAAGGCTGCTGGCCTGAAGCTGTACCCAAAGCAACAAGAACTGTGATGAAAAGAATCAGTTTAGGTCTGGCACACAAACCAGAGGGAAGGGAAACTCTGCTCCTGAGATCTCTGAACAGCAGCCAGCTCCCCAGAGGCTTCCAGATGTGCAGGTTTGAGGGACTTTAATCCTACCAGAGGAGGTTTCTTTCTGTGTTTCACAATATTACATAACATTTGCATAAAAGGGGGAGGGAAGGAATGTCATTTCAATGGTCAGTGTGTGGTTTAGTATCCAGAGATGAAATGGTTCTTTTGACTTTTTCCTTGACCAGGGCTTCAAACCTCATTTTCAATTAGACACAGATGGTGGACTGGGTATTGATACAGGAATTAAAATGACTGGAGAGGATGGCAGTTTATTACGAGTTGAAGGCGAAACTCTCATGGGAAAATTTATCTTTAAAACTACACAACATGTTCCCAGCTACTTTGTATAGAAAGAGACTTGGGATGGGAACAGTCCAGCAGTGGTTCTGCAGATTGGAAACCAGAGGGGCAACTTACTTCAGCCCCAGAGTGGAATAACTGTGCTGCTCTGGGTTTGGAGTCACCCAAACCCTGAGCTCAGGCTGACCATGGGCTGCTGGTGGTGTTTGTCCAAACAACCTCGTTGTGGCATTGATGGCAAATGCCAGACCAAAGAAGGAGGGAGCAAAGAATTCACCATTCAGGGGAAGGAGCATATTTGGGAGGAGGTGATTGTTTCTTCCCTTCCTGTATTTTGCAGAAGTGCCAATCCAGTGGAACAGTTGCTCCAGGGATTCCCAGGAAACCAGGTGATTCCCACAGAGAGAACCTGACACCAGAGTACTGTGCTGTGTGGAACAGCTGTCCTGGAATGGTCTGTCCCTCAGTGTAGCTCAGGGAAAACTGTTCTCAGGGGGATGGCTCAGAGTTGGAGATCAAATTCTGTATAAAAGATGGGCAGAAAGGAGTAGATTATAAGCTCTATTAGCTGGCTCTGGTTATATTGAAAAAGAAGGCTGTAGTGTAACATCATCCCTGGAAGACTACTGGAGATTTGAGGTGTTGTGGCTTGATTTCCTTGGTGTGAATTACAGATTAGAGGCAGAAGTTGCTATGAATTGTTGAGACACAGGAAAGCCTCTCTGGATCAGGATTTTGCTAAGCACATCTTTCTGGTATTTTTGAATAAGGGCTAATATTTGTTATTTGCTTGGGGTTTTCTGAGTTCTGTGGGGTGGGCCCTGCCTTGGTGGCCTCAGCATTCCCCTGGCTCCCCTTCCTGAGGAACAGCCCTGCTTCCTTACAAAGTGGAGCAGGCAGGAGCAGAGGGGATTAGTTAGATTTGGAAGGTTTGGGGTGGGTCATACACAGCTCAGGGAAAGAAATTTTGAGTTAAAAGTGTTTTGTAGATTGAGAGGCTCCAGTAAATCTATTGGGTATCTGCCACGTCAGTGCAGCAGCCTCTGATGAGACAGGGGAGCAATTCAGAGAAGGTTCTGGCTTTCTGATCAGCAAGAGGCACAAAGGAGCCTTCTGTGCTCCTTTTGCACTTGGAGGGGTCTAGGCTAGTGCTCCTCACTCTGGGTTTGGGGCTGGAGACTTTGGGAATCTTCTACCTGGAGTTCCTGTGGAGGAACAATTATTTAGGTCACTCAGAAGCCCTGAATTCCAAAGGGAGAAAAACTAAAGTGTCCAGTGCTTGCAGGATGTATTTCAAGCTGACCTCTGATAAATGGGACCATCTGCTACTGATGCTTCCAGTGTGTGAGCCAGGAGTGTGGGTGCTGGACAAGGCCCAGAGCACATGAGCCCTTTGCACCTTCCTTTCCTTGGAGAGATCCAAAGGAAGCTTGGAGTGTCCCAGCTGGAGCCATGAGGGCTGCAGGGGGTGCCAGAGGGGACTCCTTTCCAGTGGCACCAGTGCCATTCCCGAAACAAGGAGCCTTTGTTAGGAGCATCTTAAGCACTGGATCTAAGATAGCTCCTGAGTTTCTGGCAAACTTTGGAGATGATCATGTCCTCCCCACAGAACACATCACAGATGGAACCACTTGGAACTGGGAGTTTGAGTCCCTCTCACTGCTTTGTGAAGGCAATGCTCATTTTATCTGTGATAATCACTGAGCAGCTGAATGCTTTGGGGAACTTCCAGTTCAGAAGAATTCCTGAAAATATCTCACTTAGATTTAATTTGGACTGGAATCAAGTCTGAAAAGCCCCCTCAAATTTCCATTGAACTGCAAATCTTGCTTTGGAGCCAAATCTGGTTGGAAAACTTAAACTGGGTAAACCTTGGACAGGGCCCTGCATGGGACTGATGTTAATGCAAGCAGTGGCATTGAAGATAATTTGGGGTTCAGTCCTAGAAATAAGTTGCTGTGTCCAGCTTGAGAGCATTTCCAGGGTTAAGGTTGTTCTTCTCCCTTTCTCCTCCTTAAAACTGAGAGAATACTTTTAATAATTTCCATCTTGAAATTGCAATTTCAGCTGACAGTGCTCAGGAGTCCCTGCAAGGAGCCTGGAAGAACTCTGGGCAGCAAATGGAGACCTCCAAAGACAAATGCAAAGAGGTACAGTTGGTTTGGAAACCCTAATAATTTTAAGCAGCTGTATCCTATCTATGTCATTTGTGTTGAATCTTCTGTAAATACTCTTGTACTTTTATTGCCTTTTGAAGGTAATTTATAGGTGTCAACTTTCTGTCCAGTGAGGCTGAACTTTGAATCTGATCCTAATTGCTCCCTAATAATTCTGGTAAGCCATAGGAAGCTGTAAAGATTCCTCATGAAACTGCAGTAGAAGTGGTGGGGATTTCAATGCAAACAAAGTTCATTGTCCAAATTAAAGCTACAAAAAGCTGGTCAGGGATTTACAGTGTGTGGCTGCAGAGTCTTCAGTGTGTATGTGAAAAATGGAGAGTCCAGTCTGTCAACATGTTTGCAAGTGGGCAGTGGGGAGAAAAACTAATGCTGGCACAGAGAAAGGTGGATCCTTTCACACCACAACAGGGACAGGCACAGAGGAAATCCCACAGCAGGAACTTTTTTGTTCATGGTGCCAAGAAAAAGTATGAAAGATGAAACTATTAAGGCTGGAAAACAGGAATCTCATGCCACTTATGTTAGAACCTCAGAAATAATGTGTCAAAGATGTTGGAACATTTAGAATACAATCTTTTACTGTTTCAATGTCATCAACATGTTGTTCTCGCTATTTTCTATGACAGGAGAATTTATTGAGTCAATTTGTCTTCACCATGTTACATGTACTGTCTGTGGGTGGGTAAACTAACCTTATTTCTATAGTATTGCCAGGGAGAGTCTGAACTCACTCCTGCACTCTTGAAAACTGTATTTCTTCTGACAGAAAATACCCCACAGTCACTGCTCAGGCAAGTGTAAGGGGACTATTTCTCAAGAGTGGCTTCAGCAAAGAAGAAATAGAGTGGGGGTGATGCCACCTGTGGGGGTGAAGGTACACTGGAAAGTTTGTTTGGCTCTTGTTGCTTTGCTTAAACTTCTCACACCAGGTACCCCCTACACAAATTATCTCTCAGAACGGGACCCTAAGACAGCTTTTCTTGCTGACCCCAAAATATCTGTTCCCCTTCTGCTTCATGCATTGCTTTAATCTTCTCAGCTTCACCTTTTTTACTTTATTTTGTGTTACTTGTCTTGACTTAGGGGAAGAATTTTTTGCCTTTTCCCTCCTTGCTGATAATTTTGTTGTCCCTCTCCCCAGGTGTTGCTGGAGCAAATGAAACTCAACCCTTTACATTTTTCTTATCTTTACCCCTGGCCACTGTAAATTTGCTGAGTGAGCCCCAGGGTTTCACTTCTCCACTCTGCTCCTTCTGAGCTGCTTTTCTGTCCCTGGTACAGTCTGTGCAACCCACGTCCCTCCCCACTGCTGCCCACACTCGAGTCCAAGTGGAAGTTGGGCTGCTTTGTGCTCATTCCAGATCTTATTGCAGTATTTAAGACACTCCAGCTCCCCAAGAGTTGCTTCTGACTGAGGTGGTCTTCGTTCTGCTGAGCTTAAATGGGTGTTCTTTTCATGTCCTCTTCTCCTTCAGTGTGTTCCCTGTTATTTTCCCTCAATCCCCGTTTCCTGTGTGTATTCCTGTACCTGTGTTCCCTGACATTTCCCTGCAGTCTGTTTGAGATCAGCACTTGTTTATTTGAAATTTCACCCTGAATATCTAATTTAAATATACGCTCTTTACATTTTTAACTTTTGCCCTTTCATTTTTCCCTGCATAGATTTCCCTTCTCAAAGCAGATAATTCCTCCACTCTCATCTTTTTCAGCCTTTGCTTTTTATGTGTTTTCTGAGCAGCTTTGTCTTTCCCACACTTTAAATGGCTGTTGGTCAAAACTGGATATGTACATTTCAGCAGAGTAGTAACTAAAAGATCTAACAGCCCTTTTACCCCCTAGCAAAGGTGGGCTTGGTATCTTTCTGGATGATTAATTAATCTTTAAGTGCCCTCCTGTTTCTGAGAGGGATGCCATATGCTTGACTTTCCCCCTTGCAGCAGAGGGGCCGGAGCTGCTTTTGCTAATCCTGTGAAAGGTGATATTATATGCAGAGAGAGGATAACGAGCAAACTGCAGCCAAGCCAGTCTAAGGGGTTCACAGCTCGAGCAGCACGGTCTGACACCTCGCTCCCTTTCCTCCCCACTCTGCCAAATATTTCTTCAAAACATGACTTTGGTTTCTTCCCTTGCTGAAATGGTGGTCCTTGCCATACTGTGTCTCGTGTCACAGATCCCACAATCTGTTGTCCTTTGGCTTGGTAACACAGCCTTGCTTATCCAAGCTAAGCCTTGGGGGTGAGTCTCACAGCTCAGGCTTTCCTTTCTTCCCCTCCCCTCTCTGAGTTGTTTTTCACACCGAGCACAAAGTCATTACTTCCCTTTCAGCACTCAGTGCCTGTCTGGTGACCTGTCCATCAGCTCCTGCAGACTGGATTGGGCCAGCACCTTCCCTGCTATCCCCGTGTAACCAAACCCAGCTTCGCTTGGTTAAACCAACCCAAATGTCTGGGTTAACCTGTGCCCAGGACACCGTGCTGGGTGTTGTGCCTCACTTCTCCTCAGCTGCACTGCACTCATCTCTTCATCCTTCTGAATTCTGCCACTAGTGATTAAATGTCCAAAAGCAACAATCCAGGTTTTCAATATCCAAACTGTGCTGCTGCTTTATGAACACATCTTGTCATTTATTCATACCATCCTTCTAAGGAAGAGCAGTCTCTGACTTTTTTAGTGGTTGGAATGTTTCTGTGGTCACACTTGCACACGTGGATACTTGGCATCTAAAAATATCTTTATTTAAATAACACTCTTGTCCTCAGCAGAGGTAATTATAAGGTTTCTGGTCATTTGAGTTCACTAAGGCTTGATGAATTTGGTTAGTCTGGAACTCCTGGTGTCTGACAAATTTGGTTAAATGCTGTTAATGACTTGCAGAGGTACCTGGGAGGGACAGATGTGCATGTGCACACTGAGAAGGTGATTGCACATGCAAAAACCCTAGAAAGAGACTTTTAATGTTATTAATCTCAAGCTGTTTTACTGTTGCAGACCTCTCACTGTCTTACACTGTCATTCCTGATAATTTTACCTCACCTTCTACAACATTTATTGGACATAATGCATCCTTCTAGCAGCACTCCTTAAAGTCTGCATGGTGTAAGATTACAGGTGGCATCAGGTTTCTCTCTCTTTTCTCTGGTAATTCAGATCATCACCTGCCAAAATGGGTCTGCAAAGAAACCAGTGTATGTGTCATTTGAATGTAAAACTATATCTGTAAACTGCTTTCAAGAAAGGCTGCAAGTTGGTGGATTTGAGGGTGTTTTACCTTAGCACAAGGCAATTGAGGAAATAGTTCTGTACCAATGTGTGTGGAGGGAGAGGGTGGATACTTTTCTCAGCTTTATTGCTTTTGTTGGAAGAGCAAAGAGCTCTGGTGGCAGAGGTCACATCTGTATCTGCATTTTGTACAGTGGCAAACACTCAACACAGTCATTGACAGAATTTTCAAATAGTGGTGCTTTAAAAACATGTCCAAACCCAGAACTTGGGCACTCTGGTAAAGTCCTCCAGGGCTCACACAGTTTGAATCAATTTGGCAATAGTGTTGGATCCTTTTATAGAAGCAAGACTAAACAAAAAGAAAATTAAAGCAAACAAATGAACAAAAATAAAACAACCCCCACAAATCTCCCTTGGGGGCTGGAAATCTGGATGTTATTCAAACCACAAAGCCATGGAGGTGCAGGGCAGTACAAGTGGTAGGTCTGGAAATTTGAGGAATCTCCATTTAATTTCAATGATGCAAATCCTTTCCAGGGCAAGAACTCAGGGTGCTGGAGCAGGTAAAAAGGTTTTTCTCCAAAGTGGGTGAAGTGACAAGGACATGAAAACATCTTTTGGATGACTTGTCATGGGGCACTACAGTGAGGGCTGTGCACACACTGGAACCTTCATGGTTGGCTTTTACTGTGAGTGTAATGAATTACATAGGAGCAATAACAAGAGAGGTGTTTAAAATTCAGAATTAAAGAAGGAAAGATGGAGTTGCAGTGTCCCTGTACACTCCATGGGGCAGGGCTGATTCTTTCTCAGCATTTGTACTGTGCCCAGATTAATAGAAGGACCCTAATTATGGATGTGGAGCAAATGAAGTAGGAAGTAAATTAATTTTGAAGACACCCAAATCACAAAGCAATAGCATCTGAGAGGAAAACATTATTAAATGTGCTGCATGCATAGTAAAATAAATCCACTGAAGGGATGCTTAGTCAGAAGATGTGACAAAGTTGGGTGCATTATATACAAAATTCCTATTACATTCTGCATGTATATTAGGCAATAATTTCCAGCTTCCTTAATTTGTTATTTGTTTACATTTCCCCTAATTACCATCTTTAATTTTTTTTCATTGCTTCCCACAATGTTGAACCACATAAAAGAACATCCACGAAGTGAATAGTATTTATCAACATACAAATGAGTGCACAAAAAAAAAAAAAATCCTGAACCTGTTAATTCTGCCACTGTGCTGTAGCCAGGGCACCCCAAGGAAGGAGTCCCTGGTCTGGTCTCAGGTGTGAGTGACTCTGGGTGCCAACCAACTTCCACTGATGTTCCTGTTGAACCTCACACAGAGTTCAGTGACTTGCTTTGAGTCGTGAAATCTTATGCCTTGATTTACAACAACTAAAAAGGACTGAATGAAGAATAGAATAGAATGGAGTGAACTTGCTTTTTTCCCCCTGGAGAAGCAATTCTAGGGGAGGATGAAAAAGAGAAGTAAACAAACTACTGGAATGTATTTAAACAGAAGTTGAGTGAGTTGAGCTGCTACACAGAGGATTTCTAAGCAATGTTCAGATGTGCCCTCAGACTTAGTTTTGTGCCTGAAGTACCCCTGGGGCAAACCTGAGTGCATCCCTTTGCTGCCTGGCCAGCTCGTGGGAGGTTCAGGGATTCTCTGCTCTCCTGGAAAAGCCCTAACCAAAGAGAAGGTGATTTTCTGGAATAGACTTATCTTCAAATGCCCTTTCATAATTTTCCTTTTCCTCCAAGACTCTCCTAGCCATTAAACTACACAAGGCCAAATAAGAACTTCCATTTTATTTGAACAACTTTCCGTATAAATCTGGCAACTTCTTTCCAAATATTAATTTTTCAGAAGTAAAACTCTTCAGGTCAAACAGAATGTTTCCTTTCACTTGGAAAGGAATGTTTTTCTTTTCCTTAAAGCTGAAAGTGTAACTATGGATCATTCTGAAACCCAAATGTATATTAGATTCGGCTCCCAAAATCATTTATTCACCCAGGGTGTTTTTCATGGCAAATTAACAACTGTGGGGGGCTTTAGGACCTTTGGATGAAAGGGGCTATAGAGCTGGAAGGGATCATTAGGTATATTTAATTTGCCTTCAGTAGCATGAAGGAGGAAATAATCAGTATATTAAACATACATGGAATATTTTCGGACTGTGCGGTCTGTTGGAAAGGAATGAACAGTTCATGTTATTGGCTGCAAAGTGAAGTATATATAACCCACTGTGTGTGGTTGTCATCAAAGCCCTACCAGGAAGGCAAGACTAAATGTGCTATTTTTGCCTTCTTTTCCTTTCCTGCTTTGTTTGTGGGTTTGGCAGAACAAAAGGAGACCTGGATAAAATCGAAGGGTTGTTTTGCATTTATTGTGATTGTGTTTGAGGCACTGTCTTAGCACGAAGGCACAATAAGCTGTTCAGTTATTATTTGCAGCAGAGCAGAGCACAGGAGGCTGGGCTGGTGTCAAACCCAGCACTGAAGGCTCTGTGAGCTCATGGGGAGGAACAGCCTCTGCAGCCAAAGAGTTTGATAAAATGCTTATGGAGAATGTATGGGAAATGATGAGGAGTGATCAGAGCCCCAGAGGAGTCCCCTCTGTGTTCCCCTCACCCCTCAGTGCAGTGCTTGGGTTCTGCTCTGCTGCCTCCCTGAGCAGGAGGTGGATCCACAGGGTGGTGCATCATTCACTACAAGGTGCACACACGTGGCATTTTAACTTTGTTGTGACAGAAATTTAAGAAATAAATATATTCCTTTCACCCCCCCGACCTGACCTGGCAGGAACATTCATTTAAAAAAGCTGATGATAATGCCAGGCAGGATATAAATCAGCCCTAAATCCATAGCATTTGTAAAAGAAAATGGGATGGTACGTGCCTAGTCTTATTTTATTTCAGTATTTTAACAACAGATGCAATGCCGTCTTTGTTATTATCCTTTATTCCTCAGACAGTGTTCCCCCTCCTAATTATTACTTGTCATCTTTAGCAAGATTGAGAAATGGCATTTTTTTGAGCTCAGGTAAATATCAAAGCAATCTTCCTTGTAATGACAGAGCTGCTTTCACTGGGGAGTGAAGTGTAATGAACTAAAAAAGGAATTTAATATGCTTTGCAAATTAAATAATGTATTAATTTCTCGTGAACAGAGGTCCCCAGCTTGAAAACTGGTTCTCATAAATGCCTGCAAAGTTGGAGGGGGTTCTGAGGCAGCAGCCAAGAAGCCCAAGGTTTCACAGGACACTCGGAGGTTTCCAGCTTTGTGATTGCAGGGAGCAGTTGGAACACAGGAATTCTGAAGGTTTGGAAATCAAAGGAGAATTAAAAAAAATCCCCAGGCTTTTCCTCCTTTAGTATTTCCTTTAGGCAGACACTCTTTTGTTTTGGGGATGTGTTTATTTAAAAGGAATAAAGGAAGATAAGAAACTCCTTCAGCTCAGTAGTTTTAACCTCTTGGAGACTTGTTTAGGATTATGCTGAGAAAAATCAGTATGTTGAATGATTTTCATTTCTGGAAAAATATTTTTTCCTCCTCCCTCTCTGAAATATTCTTTATTTGAAAAAAGGAACAAAAAAATGCCAAATGATTTTAGGCAGAATTTAATGGTTGCTCTGTGTGGTGTGGCTGAAGGTCATTCTCATTTCTTTATTGCTCCTGTTAGTCCAAACCAAACCAATGGACCCACAATATCCTCTCTCTTGGTGTCAAAATGATGATTTTTTTTTTCATTACAATATGAAGGAAAAAAAAAAGCTATTTCAGTCAGAACTCAGAAATAGCTGCTTGTCATTATTTTTGTAGTAGAAGGTGAATTCTCCTCTACCACAGTTACAACTCAGGGAGGGGTAACATCATGTGCTCTTCTTAACTCTGGGATTAAGGTAAAAATAAGAAAGTTTTCTAGATATCTTTTAGATTTTTTAAAAAATATTAGATATCATTTTAGAGTATGGGATATAGTAGAATATTCATAATATATATGTTCTCTAGAATTAGAATATTTAGAAAAATAAGTATGTATAATATTTATATATAATAAAATATTTGAAAATATGTATCACATTTAGAATCTAGAATATATTTAGAAGACATATATTTAGAATATTTAGAAAATATTCTAATATATTTTTATTTAGAATATGTTAAGCATATTAGAATATTTTAAAGAAATATTTTAGTATTTTCTTCTTATTTAGAGTATGTTAAGCATATTAGAACATTTTAAGGAAATATTTTAATATTTTCTTTTTATTTAGAGTATATTAAGCATATTAGAACATTTTAAGGAAATATTCTAATCTTTTCTTTTTATTAAGTGTATCTTTATTAAGCATATTAGAATATTTTAAGGAAATATTCTAATATTTTCTTGTTATTTAGAATATCTTTATTAAGCATATTGGAATATTTTTAGGAAATATACTAATATTTTCTTTTTGTTTAGGATATATTTATTAAACATTAGAATATTTTAAGGAAATATTCTAATATTTTCTTTTTATTTAGAATATCTTTATTAAGCATATTATAATATTTTTACGAAATACTCTAATATTTTCTTTTTTATTGAGAATATATTAAGCATATTAGAATACTTCAAGGAATATATGTATCTATGTAATATTTCCTTGAAATATTATATATATGTATATTCCTTGAAATATTCTGATGTTTTCTTGTTATTTAGAACATATTTATTAAGCATATTAAAACATTGCAAGGAATATATATAGAATATTTCAGTGAAATACTCTAATATTCTTTTCATTTAGAATATATTTATTAAAGCATAGTATAATATTTTTAGGAAATATTCTAATATTTTCCAAAACTTGTTAAGATATCTTCCCCTTCAAACTTTTTTTTTTTTTAACAGGCTCTTCGAAACATTTCGCGGGGATAGGGGGTAGAATTTGGGCGGCATTTCACATGGCAATGTTTTACCGGGATTTATCCCTGGCCAGTCCGAGCCATCTGGGAGGATTTGCCCGAATCCCGCCGCTCTGCCCCCAGACCAGCGGCGGGCGGCGCCCCCTGGCGGTCACAGCGGGCACCGAGCGCTGCCCTCGGGGCTGTGCGGGGGCTGTGCGGGATGAGGCGGGACGGCGATGGGGATGCCGCCGCCTCCTCCTCCTCATCATCATCATCATTATCAGGGCTCGGCTTCGCCAAGGAGGGTGTGGGAAGGGCACTGCCAGCCCTGGAAGAAGCGCCCAAGGGAAATGGATGCATGTGGGCAAGGACGCGGTTTGCGGTACTGAGCGGGAAGGGACACACAAGGATCATGCAGTGCAGCCCTCAGCCCTGCCCAGGACCGTCCCCAGAGTCACCCCCTGTGCCCCAGAGCATCATCCAAATATTCCTGGAGCTCTGGCAGCCTCGGGGCTGTGCCCACTGCCCTGGGGAGCCTGGGCAGTGCCCACCACCCTCAGGGGGAAGAGCCTTTTCCTGAGATCCAACCTGACCCTGCCCTGGCACAGCTCCAGCGGTTCCCTGTGCCCTGTCCCTCGTGCCACCGAGCAGAGATCGGTGCCTGCCCCTCCCGAGGAAGTTCTACCTGCACTGAGGTCTCCCCCTCAGTCTCCCCCTCAGTCTCCCCCTCAGTCTCCCCTCAGCCTCCCCTTCAGTCTCCCTTCCCCAGCTGAACACCCCGAGTGCCCTCAGTGCCCTCACAGGCTGTCCCTCAGGGCCCTTCCCACAGAGCAGGGATCAGTCTCTGCCCCTCCCGACAAAGTTGGAACTGCAGTAAGTTCTCCCTAAAAACCCCAAACCGTTCTCTTCCCCTCCCAAGAGACACAGAAGGGGATAAATGAACTGTTCGACACACAGGCTGCAGCTCAAACACGTTCCTTAGTTTGTATTTCAGGCTGACTGGCAATCCTGCCTCAGACATTTCCCCACACGTGCAGCCGGTTGTTGGCCTGAGCTGTGGGCTCTGTGCTTGGCTCTTCCACCTGGGATCCCACAGATCCTCCCACATGGGAATGGGCTCTGGAGAGGAGTCCTTTGGCACAGAAAGGAAATCCATCCATGCTCAGGCTGCTGGAATTCTTCAGGTAACTAAACCATCGTTTGGGGAGTGCAGGGGAGGGTGGACAGCCTTAAATGTGCACTTAAGGGGCTCTGCTAAAGGCCACACCACACACATCTGTGGGACTTTGTCTCCTCCAAGCTCTCAATCCTTAATTTTTCCCCCTTGTTTTTAATCTTTAGGTGGAAATGCTGAGTGTGATCTGATCTCCACAGGCTGAAGAAACATCTGTCCAGGCAGTGCTCAGGTAGGGAGGTAAAAATGTAGTGCCCACTGGAGTTATCAATCAGCCATTGGGTGGCATCTTCTGGGGCATTCATTAATCATGGTGCAGCCTCAGAATTATTATTACTTTATGGATATATTTTTTGTGTGTCTGAGGCTTCTAGAAAAAAAACCAAACAAAACCCAAAAAACAAGCATGAAAAAGTCACATTGTTTTATTTGGATAAAGGGTCAGAATTCCTGCTTTTGTAAAACTTTCCCATTTTTTTTCCTTATCTATAGGTGAAAAAGTGCACAAACAACAAAAAGCACCAATCCCCTTTTTTTCTTCTTCATCATTCATATTTTCCCTTGGAAAAGGAATTTGCTTGCCTTACTTTACTTGAAATGTGTTCCTTTTTTTTATTTTCAATGAGAAGTAAGTACATGAGAGGACTTCCTGCTCTTTACTTACTTTATTTCCTTTTTATTCCATGGAAGGGGAAAGATGCTTACAGAACATGTCTTCCCACACACTCTTATTTCGAGTTCTGTGCCCTTTTCTTTGAGAAGAAGGGGTTTAGAGAGCACAGAACAGAAATAAATTCCTCCAAAAATCCTTCCCTTTTATTTTTCCAAAATATTTCATCCTGTGCTAAAGACAGATGCAAGATAGCAAATAACACTGGAACTGCTTCCCTTTAAAAGTGGCACTAGGAATTATAATAGTGTTTTTCTTAGGCTTTCAAATAACTTTTCCCTTCCCTGAAGTGTCTGCTGTTTTGTGGCTGTTGTTTCACTTTTTTAAGTCAAAATCTGAAAACTGAATTTTTCTTCCAGGGTTTCAACAGAGTCTGGAAAAAAATGTGAGAAATTTGACAGGGGAAAAAGAAAATCTTGCCAACCAGCTTCCATAATTACATGTAGTGGAAAATAGAGTCATTGCTGGTGCTGCTGTTTCTGGCTTGACTGACATCTGGTCTGGGTGAGAAAATTCACATCATTGGCATGGAGGGTGTAAATCAGATGAGATCCATGTCCTTCTTGCCTTCCAGTAATTAGGAACTCTGTGGGGCTGTGGTTTCAGGGCAGAGCCTCCAGTCCAGCACTGCCCAGGCCATCCTGCACAGAACAAGTGGCTCCTGTGAGGATGTACCACCTTCCCAGGAAGGAAAAATATCAGGGAAAGGGAGAAGCAAAACGGGAATTAATGTTTGCACATCAGTGTGGTCAGAGATATGACAGAATCAAGCACAGATTGAGGCTCTTTGTGCCAAAAAGGCGCTCTTATATTTTTAGGAGTTGATAATTTCTCAACCTGCTGCAACATTTAATGCTAATAAAACATAGTGATTATTTGAAGATTAAGCTACTTCTGCAGGTGGATTGTTCAGGTGTCTCCTTAACCAATTTCCAAGGTAGGTGATGTCCTGCTCTGTGTTGTTACTCTCTGGACTAGGCATGCTCTGGGATGTTTAAAGCCGTATGAGAAAGATGTGATAACATTTCTATGGGAAACCATTGCTGGGAAAATACCTGTTCTTAATCATAGAATCACAGAATCCATTGGGTTGGAAAAGACCTCCAAGATCATCCAGTCCAACTCTTCCCACTGCACTAAGTAAGAGCAAACCTGGGGCTAAAACAATAGAAAACTAACTATTTTTTTCTTGTCAAGCTTAGTCTAGGAGTAGTGGGAAAGTGTAGCAGATGCCACAGCAGTCCCTTGGTCACTCCAAGTCCAGCAACACACAGGGACTGTGCAGCACCTTAATGGCAATTCCCCCTGTGGACTGACCCACTGATGTCCTTCCACAGCCTTTATCTCTATAGCCCCAGTGCATCCTTTGTATTTTAAACCTAGCAAATAATTAGAAATACTCTTTCAAATTGATGAAAATGCTCTTGCGCTTGATTCTGGTTTCAATAGAGTTCCGGCTCAGGCTTCCCAGTCTCCACAGGGGGGCAGCAGAATACCTGTCAATTTGTTTGCAAGCTTCAACTCGCTGATGCTCTTTCCCTCCTTTTAAAGAGCTCTTTTCCCCAGCGTATACATTGTTTGGATAAAGGGGTTTCAAGAATTTTAAGTTCAGATGAAAATTCTTTTTTCCTTGCCAAGACCAAGCTTGCCAAGATCAACATTTCCCTCTGAGCTGCCACCAGAATGATTTACAAGTTATATAAGAGCCGATTTTGAAAGAAATATGCTTTTAATTGGAAACTAAAAATCACAGTGTCTCATTGGAGACAGTATAGTTACAGATCTTTCAGTATTTCCATTATTTTCTGGGATTTATCACCTCAGGAGAAGAAAGCATTCTACTCTGCTGAAACTTGGAAATTTTGGCCTCAATACTACAAATATAAGTAAGAAATAATACTATAAATTCCAGCACTTCCAAACCAGGCATTCAAATATCATGGAACAGATGCCCATTCCACCACCCAAATTATGTGATTGGCTTAAAAAACTTGAAAGTTTTAAAATAACACACGTGGATTCTCTTGTTTGTCTTCTGCCTTGTGAGGGTTTCTGATCTTGTATTTTCAAATGTTGCTTTGCCACCACAGTGGCTAAAACCTTTTTTGCTTTTTTCTAACTCTCTGAATTTCACTTCACAGCAGAAATTCCAAATAAGCTCTCTCAGCTCCTTTGCAGCACCACTTATTTGCAGAAATAGCCCTCTCCTGCCGAGTCTGTTAACTGACCCAGTGAGGCAAATCCTGTGCTCCTGGTAAGACTGAGGGGTTTAGACCATTCTCCCAGGTTTACTGGCCTAGCATCTTTCCCAGCTCTCTCCAGGAGACTGGAGCTTGCTCTCTTCATGCTGGTTTCTTTGCAACACAGTGCTAGATTTGCTCTGTGCACCTCTTGTCTACTTACGAAAAACAAAGAGAAATATATTTTGAAATTACTTTTTATATTTTTTGACAATCTTCAGCCTTTGCCCTAGAGGTTTTGGGGAGACCATGGCACTGTGGTGTAGCTGCTGGGTATGGAGGATGTGAGTCTGTGTGGGCCTCTGGTTCCTGCTCTGCATTCCCAGGATTGCTGTGTCAGTCACTCTTCTGCTGAACTGTGGGCATGGCTCTTGTCAGGTAATTCCTTACCAGCCTTTCCTTCTTTGCTGCTTTATCTCCAGTGTTTGGAGTTGGTGTTGCAGTTGCAAGTCCTCCTGGTGTTCCCAATGATGCTTAAGATAATTATACTGTGGTTAAAGGGAAATGCAGCTCTGAGCTGCTGTGCAGGACCCCCATGTTGCAGCAGTGATGGGGAGGAACCTGACATCAATGAAGGTGTCTGTGACGTTTTCTGGTAAGTGGGATTCAAAGGCTCTGATTCAGGCCCAAGGAATTCTTCTGCCTTTAAAATTAGCTACTCTATTTTTCACATCCTAGCTGCAGTGTTCCTGTTCCCTGCCCTCCCTTTCACTTGAGCTGTAACCACATTTTGGTGGCAGATGAAGTGATTCCTATATATAGCGGGCAGAACACTTTGGGATCCTTCCAGGGATAAGTCCCGGGTACATGTCAGATATTTATTTAGCTCAGCACTTTCTAGGAGGCATCCCTGTCAGGAGCACAGCCTTGGAGCACTTCCTGACTCCCAGCTCAGTGCTGAGTCCACTGGATGTGACTTGACCAGAATAGTAGACATGCTAAGGAGAAGAAATATTTTTGTCTGCATCTTTGTGGCAGCAAGGAGCTCCTCACCTTGGATTAATTGCAGTTTCTAAGGAAGCTGGCAGTTCTGCCCACTTCCATAGGAGAGGAAATACTCAAAGGAGGCCTTCCCAGGAATTTGGGAGTTGCTCTACCTCCCAGGTCAGATATCCTGTTCCTGGCAGCTGTCAGGACATGACGCTCCAAAGGAAGTTGGGTGAGTTTAGGTAGCCAGAGCATGACTAACTAAAGATGGAGAGAACTGAGTTGTCTTTGTGGGGCAGGACTCAGCTTTCTGCCTGGAGGAGGAGATCTGATTGCCCCTGGCTTGGTGAGCTGTACAGCTGTAGTGTTAGCAGAAGTCAAACCCAGGCTTCCACAGCCTTGCCAGGTCTTTACATTGTCCCTCTCAGTTACCTGTTCAGCTCCTGCTGTGCTTTCCCAAAGGGTTTATGACCAAAATAGGGTGCAGCTCAATGGGGAGGCACCATGTGGTTTCTGTGACCAGCTATGTGGTTATTCTGCAGTGTATTTTCTGCTGGGTCCTGAGTTTTGAAGCAGATGGGGAGTGGGCAGACAGCTGAAAGCCTTGGGACCCCTCAGCTGAGCTGCTTTCCTGCCCACTGAATTACAGGGGCAGGCCTTGCTTAACACTTCTGAAAAGTGCCATATGCTGGAGATGCCACCAGTCCTCTCGAGTGTCTATTAATCTCAGAGGCCAGACATCCTAAATTACCCTTCACTGAGTGTGGCACTGAGGCTTCACAGCTCCAAATATTCTATTCCATCTATTCTTTGAATGTGCCTCATCTTTTGAGAGCTCACAGTGTTAACTAAACTTGGCACTCAGAGCAAATTGACCTGAGGTTTTCTAAATGATCTGAAAATCAAGAATTTATTTACTTCTCACCTGCCTTTCCCTCCTTCTTGCAAATCATAATTCATATGTTGTTGTGCCCTAGTGTTACTTCCTTCCTTCTAGGAATGGGTTGACTTGAAAATAGGTTGATAACTTAGTCACACTAATTATCTCTACAGCAAAAGGACTCTCAAATGTTCACTGTGCAAATAAAACAGAGAAACAGTTACTTTTATCATACCTTCCTAAACTTATGTATGTTTTTATTGAGGTGTTAGGGACAGTAGAGGGAGAAATATTATTTCAAACATTGTTGGGGAAAGGTAAGAGATTAAAGAGTCTTTACTATTCCAAGTAATTTCATTTTAAAATGGAATGTTCCTTCTCCACATCTCTTGAGATACCATATATATCTCCTAGCATAGGCAAACCAATGGATACAGAGGGTTCCAGTTCAGTCTCCCCTGTATGTGATCAAGTACAGTTAAATATTAAGTGATAAATAGGCTAATTTACACATCTGCCAAACTGGCATTAGCATTTTACCAGCTCCCTGCAGTGTCATGAGGCTTAATTAATGGTTGTAAAGCACTCCTCTGAATGAAAGGTGTGACTTTTTACATCTGAGGTTATGTAGCTCCATAAGTTTCTGCTGTATTTGAACAGCTGTCTACAAGACTAATGGCTTTGCAGCTTTACTGCTGTGCTCTGCTGCTTTCTGCCAGCCTGCACTTTTGGGGAGTTTGGCACTGCTGGGAACTTCCACAGATTGAGACCAATCCTACACTAATACTCAGCTGAAAGACACCCCTTAATTAATTGTTCAAGGCAATTTCCTTGCATTTTAATACCTGTAACTTAACACTCTGTCAAATTAATACAAAGTGCACCACATTATTCACAGGAATGGGGGTGTTCAAGTAGCCATGGAAAAAACAGCAACTTATGCAGCCTCAATGAGGCAACACAGGGGAAAAGTGGCACCTTGTCTGGCTGCAGCATCACTGGGGTGGCTGCAGGACCAGGGGGATGCACTGGGTGAAGTGACAATTCAAAATACTTGAAGGCTCTTTCTCAATTTCTTCTTTTAGCTCAATGTGGTTTTGTATGTCACCCCCTGGAGACTGCCCAGAGAGTTTGAGATCCCACTCCTGACTAAAGATCATGATGAGTGTATCTTACTGGGGTGCAGAGGTTTTCTCTTTTCACTGCCTACTCCCTGTTCTACTCTGTCCTGCTAATTTGGTGTAACAACTGCCCTTCCTGGGTGGTGGGAGAGCAAGGGATGACAGTGCATGCACAGCTCTGAGTTCAGCAGTGAAAATCTGCAGCCTGATCCAGTACTTACATCGCTTGCTCCAGAAACAACATCAGTTTTTCCTATCATTGGCTTAAGAACTGAAGAGACACAGAGAAAAAATGCCACTGCCTTGGTCCTCCTGGAAGTGTCACATCCCCAGCTCTTGTGGAGCTATTGTGTCCTGTGTGAGACCACAGAGACTGCCTAGCTGAGCCCCAAATAATCCCCTGCCCTGTGCCAAAGGGGCTCTGTGCTCTCCTGAGGCTTACACAGAGCTGGCGAGGGTTGACAGAAGGAGGAACAACTGGGCAGGTTTTTTAGTGTTCTCCTGTAATTCTATCAGAGGTATCAATGTTAGATCCAGAGCTAGGCAGTCAGATCTGGGACTGTGCAACCAGCAGGAGAGTTGTGGTACTTAAAGGACAGGACTGCTGGGCACACCAGGTAGAGCAATTAACCCCAAAGTTGCATTGTACATTCTTTATTGCTCTATTGATCCTAAATATTGGGGACTGCCAAGTGCAGCTCTCTCTGTTGTAATTATTATCCGTATTGGCTGCATAAAGATCAGGACTTCAGAAGCACATCTCTCTAGAGTGTTTATTTTTTAACTTCCCTTTCCTTAGGATGCCCAATTTAGATTCAATTGTGTTTATAACCCAGCAATTCTCTGGTGTGGTATAGAAAGCAAAAATAATCCTGCCTGGATCCAGATGGTGATATGTATTTTGATGATTCCTTTACTCACTTTCTAAGATAAAGATGATGCTTGAAATGTACTTTTTTTTTTAACAGCCCATCTTTTTCTGGATAGCTGGAGAGCACTCTTGCAAATAATTATCACCTCTGCATCAGTGTTGGAGCCGAAAGCAATGCAGTACCAGTGCTGGTGAAACACAGACAGGTACAGAATGGTCTTTGGAGCTCTAATTACTGAGCAATTACTCACCCCACAGCAGGTCAGCAGCACACTGCAACCACCATCGTTCTGGGACTCTACTTTTAAATTGTTTCATTTTTCTGAGAGAATTCTGACAAAAACCCCTCTGCACAAACCTCATGTAAGCTATGTGTGACTGCATAAACATTCCAAAAGGGACAGGAATCACCTAATTGTTGTCTTTAATGAGTGTATCCTGAAAGGCAGAGAGTGCAGTGTAGCAGGAATGGGGATTGTAGTCAGTTCATCTCACATTGTTTCTTCTCCTTCCTCCTCAGGGGGAGGACTCCTCACACTTTCCCTGCTCCAGTGTGGGGTGCCACTCCAGGGACAGTCGGCCAGGAGCTTTTCCAGTGTGAGTCCTTCCCTCAGGCAGCAGTTCCTCACAAACTGCTCCAGTGTGGGTCCCTTCCCACAAGGTGCATCCTTCAGGCACAGGCTGTTCTAACGTGGGGTCACAAGTGCTGCCAGTAAATCCTCCCTTCACAGAGCCCCAGGTCCTGCCAGCAAACCTGCTTTGGCACAGCCTTCCCTCAGAGCCACAGCCTTCTTTGGGCATCCCCCTGCTCCAGGTGGGCTCCTCCAGGAGGGTCTCTGCTCTGGCCCCTGGAGCCCCTCCTGCCACTCCTCCCTCGCTGCCCTTGGTGTCTGCAGGGCTGTTCCTCTCCCATGTTCTCACTCCTCTCTTCCCGGGCTGCACTTTCCCCTCTGCAGTAACTTTTTCCCCTTCATAACTCTGTTAGCACGTGTTGCTGATGGGCTCGATGGGCCCATCCTGGAGCCACCTGGCACTGCTCCCTCAGACATGGGGACAGTGTCTCATAGAAGCCCCCCCTGTGGCCCCCCTGCCACCAAAGCCTTGCCATGCAGATCAGATAGAGGAGGGGACAAGTGCTGCAGCCACAGTGTCCCCAGCAAAGAGCCAAGCTGGTGGCCTGGGGCACACGGGTGCAATGAATCCATTTGGACAACTGAAATGGAGGGGAATGGAAGAGGGAAAATAACTGTAGATGTTGTAAAGCAGAGAATGGAAGATTGACTTAATAAACAGAATTTTACCATAATGTTGTAATATAGGCAGGGAGTCTCTGAGCCTCCTTTGTGCTGCCACCCACAAAGTTTGTTTGTAGCTGCGTGGTGCAATCTGCAGGCCAGTTGAAGGATGTGTCATTCCCCTGAAATCTGGTTTTTCATGACTTGAAATTGTGTCTTTTGTTTGACATTAGGCAGCTTTTGTTTTCTGTTGGCATTTTGAGAATTGGATGGTATTTCTGAGTAAAAGTGAATCCATCCACACTCTGTCAGGAGCATTTTGCTTTTAGGCAAATAAAATAGTATCATTTTTTTGTTCTGCCATCAGTTATTATTTAATCTTTATTCAATGTGTTCATTTTATCAGAAATGCCAAATAGCTGTGATGTCACACTTTGCAGTATTAGCTTTATTAACTAATATTAGCTTTGTTTGCTAATCTGGATTTGCCTTCCAGTTCCACTGGTACAGTAAGAGCCCGTTTTGCAAGCGAATGGCCTGGGAAACAGAAGTGAGAGCACTGCATTCCACAAGAAACAGGCCAGTTATTCTGGGCAGCCCCTGTTTGGTACAACACTATCCAACCAGGAAGGTGGTTCATGGACAAGCTGCAGAGCACTGACAGCCTCTGGTGCCTTGGGCAGGTAAGAAAGGAGTATCCCACTTGTCTTTGTGCTTGTGTGGGATGCTCAGCTCTGACCTTCATTGGCTGTGTGCACCATGACTCCTTTCTTACTCTTTGGGGGATTTTACAGGCAGTGACTGTTGAATCAAGTGTGTTATTGCCCTCCAGGGCCCAGCCAGAGGAGACATTCCATCAGGGGGAACATGAGGCTGGGTTATACCCACTGGTCTGGGAAAACAAATAATGTTCTAAATAGTGGTTGGAAGGTTTGGTTGGGGGTTATGGTTGGAAGGTTTGGTTGGAAGGTTTGGGTTTGGGTTGGAAGGTTTGGTTTGGGTTTATGGTTCAGCCACTGCACAGGGAGGTGCAGAGTTGTTCTCAGTGCCATCTGCTCCTGTGGGGATGTGATTTATAATGGATAGAGGTGTCACAGTGTGTCCATAGTGGTCCAACTGAAAGAAGCAAAACCACCAAACCCACTGTGAATTGAAGTTCTTTGTTGTGGTTTCACCCAGCAGGCAGCCAAACATCCCTCAGCTGGGATCCCACTGGGATGGTGGAGGGAATCACAAAACAAGGTGAAACTCATGGGCTGAGGCAAAGACACTTTAATAGCACAGAGAGGGAAGGGAAAATAATAATGAAGATAAAAGAACATGCAAAACAAATGATACACAATGTAGTTGCTCACCAGCCCCTGCATTCAAATGTCACTGGTCAACTCTCATGTCCCATTTAGGTTAAAATATTTCATGTTCTTGGTTTTGAGACAAAAAGTTTAGACAGACACTGAATGTTTCACTCAGTAATGTGTTAGTGAGAACTTTTAATATACCAAAAGAGCAATTTTATTGTACTGGCACCAAAACCTTCAGCAAATGTCAAGCAAACTGCAAATGAGGTAATTCCAGACTGGACTTTTATTGAATTAAATGGATTATTTCCTTGGTGCCTTCAAAGTCTTCAAATATGTCTGGAATCTCTCGCCCATTTCTGCCTAAACCAGATTATTAAAATGGCCTATTTTCCATAATATCAGCCTGCATTTTTCTCATTAGTCCCTTGATTGTTATAAATTGCATGGCCACAGTCATGACAAACCAGTGTTGTTCACTTAGAGGAATGGCTTTTAGTTCTTCTTCCTTACTCCTTCAATACTTGTAGCCTCTGCCAACCAGCTCTGCTCCAATGGTTTCCACTGATGCCTGAAGGGACAGGACAACATTCTGAGAAATGACATTGTAAGTGCTTTTGTGATGTTTACTTGTACACCTGTGCATCTGAACAGTGTCAGTGTGTTAAAGCCACTGCTTGGTGCAGCCCCACTGTCCCACTGTAAATCAGGAGAGAATTCTGTGCATCTGAACAGTGTCAGTGCGTTAAAGTCACTGCTTGATGCAGCCCCACTGTCCCACTGTAAATCAGGAGAGAATTGGATAAATCACATCAAAGTGGTTGCTGAAATCACAGTATGTAGGTTGTTTAATCCTGTGTTAATTATCATTGTGAATCTAAACTATCCCCAGCTCAAGAACTCTCACTTGCCAATGTGCACTTTTTGGAAGTTGTTTCCCAACTGTTTTTTAAACTGCTAAAAGACATTGAAACTTTGTGTGAGCAACAACATTTTATCTGTTATTTTTTTGTGCACTTGAAACTCACAAGGCCAACCAAAATCTGTCCTGCTGAGTGTCATACAAACACACATTCTTCTTTGTGACCAGGATTGAGAGCCTGAGACCTCCCAAACCAACAGAGAAATTTCTTTGGAGTCTACAAAGGCTTTAAGAACTCCCAACTGGTGTTGAACTTCCACTTCATCTGAGCTGGAGAGCCACAGAGAACACAGGTTTGTACCATGGAAACTGTATTTCTGAAGGACTTGGCTGTACAGACCTTGGAAAACAATTAAGGCCAGTTTTTATCATTATTTTGGGAGTCTTCCCCCTACCCCCTGTGTCTTGCAAGAAAGTCACTGTCTGTAGGAGGTGTGTTTATCATGGTGAGCACAGCCACCAAATTGCAAGGATTTATTACTGTTAGAACTCAGCTGGAAAGTCACTCTGAGAAAGGTCCTCAATATTCCAGTTGAATGATGCTGGGAATTTTCTAAGGCATAATGGTCTGAATTTTCTTTATGCCAGTGCCAAGCATTACTGTCAGGGTCATGAAGATGGAACCCTCTAGCTTTGAGTGGCCAACCACTGGGGCAGTCCAGAGTGCCACTTGCCCCGTTAGTGTCAGTTGCTCTCCAGAACCCAATTTTCTACCAGAGATTTGGCTGGTCAATAAAGGAACAGTTATTGGAACCCTGAGATAGTCCCACTGAAAGGTGCTTTATCCAGTGGAATTAGGGGCAAAATCTGGTTGTAATGAAAACCACCCTTTCTGCTAGAGAAAAGTATTACAAGTGAAGTGAAAATACCCGTAGCAACTTCCACACTATTTCTTTCTAAAGAACTGAAAACAATGGACTGTGGGGTTCAGTTCTTCACCTCACCTGCTTTGTTCCTCAGCAGCTGTTAACTTGACACAAATGCAGAGAAAGAACACATTCTGAAAAGTAATCAGTTTTGAAATTTGAATACATGGTAGTGTCTTTCTTCACTTTTACAGAACAGCATCTTTTATCTGAGTGGTTCAAAGCATTCCTCAAATAATTTACTACATCTCACCACCTCCTCTCTGAGGCTCTTAAATATTATTTTCCTCGTTGCAGAAGATGGAAAAATGAGGAAATCAGAAAAATTATTACTTTCCTAAGACCACACAGTGAGTCAGAATCAGAGTGAGAAGCCCAAGCCTGAAGTGATAACTGAGCTCTGCCATTCCAAGTCCTGGATTATGGAGTTTGTCTGCAACATTCCCTGCAGTGAGAGGTAACAGCTTTCAGAGGAACTGCTGTAATTCAGCCTGGAAGTCACTGGGACACGTGTGTTAATTACTGGGTGAAATTCTCTGACATAGCTTTTCAAAGGGTCAGACTAGATGGTCACAAAAGTCTTGTCTAGTCTTAAAATACAAGAGTCATAACCACCATATAAACCTATTTGCCCTTTCTCTCCTTCCAACAAAAAATCAGCAGTTAGGCTTGTTGAAAAGCTTGCTATGAAACTGCATTTTTCAAATCTCAGGCATATTATGGCAGAGGTTAGCAAAAAATAGCTTCAAAAATCCAGAAGAATTGACAGATTGAATCTATCAAATCCATTTTTAATTTTATTTTGACAAAAATTCACACTGGGGCTGACAGCTCCTTGTAAAAACAACTTTGCTGACTGCAGTTTGAAGCACACATGCCATAAAACCTTGGGAACAGGATTTATAATAGAAACCTGGCAGTCTCCTAACTCTCCCAGTATTTATCACCATGTGTGACAATAATATATTAGGACCATACTTCAGAGCTCCTTCATTAGATTCTGACATATGGAGGAGAAAGGAGAGCCTGAAAACCAGGGAGGACACAGAGTGCAGTCTCAGCTGTGCATATTTATCATCTAAATCAAATGAAGGCTATTTATTGACTTATTGATTCTAATTCAAAATGAGAACTTAATTAAAAGTTTAGTTCATTACCACACAATTACATGGCCCTCAAGACATTTCCAGGCTAGGAGAGTGCACGTTTAATCATGTGGTGTGTTGGCTCCTCAGTTGTTATAAATCAGACATTAGTGGTGCCAGGCTAATTTACACCATCTGGGGACAGGGCCTATTAGTTTGCTATGCAGGGGACATTGGTTATTGTTTCCAGTGAGGGATCTACAGTGTAATGGTGCCCTTTGCTGAGCAATAGCATGTGTGAAGTTCCTACAGAATGCAAAGCAGTGATGAGAAATGGGTATGTCATATATAGCACATACATGCAGCAGCCTCAGAGCAGAAGTGCTCTTAAACAGCCTGCCAAAATTATAAACCAGGCTCCAGAGAAGCTGTTCTGCCTTGGAGATGTGCTGTGGTGACTCTGCTGAGGGAGATCCTGGCAGAGAACAAACCTCCTGGCTGCTTTCCCTGCAGAGCCACAGCTCACACCTACCTGGGTGCAGCAAGCAGCTGCACAGATGTGCTGTGTGGGCTCTGACATCCCCTTGGGGGCACCTGCACTCACAGCTTGTGCTGCTGCTTCCCCCTGAACGGAAAACGAGTGGCGTGGTTTGGCTGGGTAACTTTGGCTCCTGAGGTTCTCTGAGTGCAGCAAATGTAGCACCAGTCACCGAATCACAGAATGTTCTGACTTGGAAGGGACCCACAGAGATCATCAAGTCCAGCTCTTAAGCTGTATTTGCATTCACATAATGCAGCGTTCCAAGGCTCTAATCTTGAGCATTTTTATGGGTTTCTGCAATTTTTTTAGTCATTTTTACGTATTTACAAATCATCAGAACTTGCACTCTGAGAATTAAATTGTGACAGACTTTCACATGCAGGCACAAGGTGTATTAAGGCACAGAGAATTTGAAGGCAAATTAAGCTGTTCATGCAGAATCATTGTGTGTCTTCAGTGGCTGATGTTCATACTCTAAAACAGCAGCTCAGGAAAACTGCTCAGAATTAGACTATACAGTGTGATGCACAGTGAGAGTCTGAAGCTTTCACTTTGCCTGGCATCTTTTCTCAGCCAATGCTTCCCATCTCTGAGTCTTCTAAAAAGAATTAGGGGAGAAAATTTCTATGTATGCTCCTATTTTGGACCCTCAGCATAGGACTTGTAGCAGTACTGTTGAGTGGGCTGTTGTCAAGGAACTCAAATAAATTTTACTGTACTTCTGGCCTAAGGGACTCAAAGATTTTTCAGCTTGTATGTACTGTACTTGACTGACTTGATCCCATGAGTGAGACAGCAGCAAGGAGGCACGGATAGAAAGTTTTCAGTCAGTTCTTGGTTAGCAATCCAGGATGTTTACAGCTAAAAGGAAGTGCACATACCAGCAAAAGCTATACCTGTTCAATCTGAAGCAAGGGAAGAACAGGAGGCCACCAGACACAGCCAAGAAGTGCATTCATGCATTTGTCACCCAGCAGGAGGCACAGGGATCACCCAGCACTCCTGTGACGGCTGTGGTGGTGGCTACAGAGCCAGACAGGAGAGGCCTTAAGTGACAGGGCTTTGGGAAACTCTGTGGCCCAAGGAGTGTAAGGAATCGATTGGGGGGCAGGCATTTTAATAGCTCTGTAGTAGGTGCACCTGCTACTGCTCAATGTTCAACCCAATAGTGTTTTCCAGCTATTGATCCATCACATCCCAGTGCTGCCCAGGAGCTGTTTGCACATAATGCTGCAGGGTGAGTGGGTGTGCCTGCTCCTCTCTGGATGTTTCTGTAAGGAGAAGACAGGCTAAGATGGCCCCTGCTCTGCCTGACTGTCTGTCTCCAGCTGCCAGAACCCCTGTTGTACCCACTGCAACCAGAGAAATGCTCTGTGCCTTTCTAGGGCTCAGAGCCACAACACTGAGCTTGTGGCAGTAGCTGCAGGAGACATCCTGCTGTCTGAAATCCCACTTACTGTTCCTCTAATTGTTTTTGTTTTCCCTGCTATGCTTTCTCCCAGGATCTGTTTTGGTAGGTTGAGATCACACAAGGTTTTTGTGTGTTACTGGAATGGACTGAGGCATAACTAAGGATAAAAGAGTTTGCCCTGCAGCCATGCTCTGTGCCATAGACTGGAGTCAGTTTTCATTTTGCTTCTGTCATGTCCATCTGGGTTTTCCATCCAAGAAAAAGAAGAAGAAATAAAAAACCCACCAAGTTTTTGTCTAGTTCGCTTGCAGAACTTTCGGCATCTGAGAGAGAATTTCCCTGCCATTTTATGAATGCCACTGAATCCTGAAATGGAGCAGTTCAGGACTAGCAGAGATCTCAGTAAAACTGCCAGCAGTGGGCATGGTAACAGAGCAAGGCAACCAAGCAGGTTATCACTGCTTCTTAGGCTCACAGAAACTGATCTGATGGGGAAGAGTTCATGCTAGATACATTTTACATTGATTTCAGCAAATGTCCTGGTACTGAGGGTAACTGAGCATTACAACAATAGATGAAGGGGGCAGCATGACTGCCATCACTTGGAGCCTTTAAGAGGCAGTTTGGATATCTTTCTAAAAGATATTCTTTCAAACTGACTTTGGCATGAATGGTCCCTTCTGGCCAAGGAATCTGTCCAGAATGTATCATTCATTCAGCTCTTTCCTTCATATGTAGCAGGCAGAATAAGTCCTCAGCATGATCATCATTTGCATAAAGATAATGGTTGTAATAAAAGCCTGTGCTTCAGGGGTTTAGCTGGGTAACCGCTGGGGTCAAGAAAGATTTTTTTTTCCCTCTCTCTCACTATACAATTAGCCAGATGTACTCTGGGTTGGTGTTTGCTCAGCTCCTCTGAACCACTGGAGAGCAGCTCCTCCCTGGGGATCCCTGCAGTGGCCCAGGGTTGTGCTGGCTCCTCTCCTGGGTGCCCGGGGTGAGGTTTGCCCATTTGCTCAGGCCCCAGAACACCTCCTGCTGCATGAGCATGGCTTGCTGGCCCTGGCTCACCCAACAATCCCTCATCCCTACATGCTCTCCCAGATAAAGATTAGAGGGGCTGCTTTGTTTCTTAACTTTGCTCCTTGCCACACCGTTTCTGGAGCTGTAAATGCCTTTCTGCACTCACAACTGTCACTTGGGGAAGGCAATATCAAGGAGTTCCAAGATGGGAGTGCTGCGTGAAACAATCAGTAGTTCCTGATGGCCTTCAGCTGTGCTGCTGCTGCTGCACAGGTGTGCAGGCACAGCCCCCACCCTGCAGGAGCTCTGACAGGACTCCCAGGTGCACCACGAGGGTCTGCAGGAACCTGGGAAGGGGAGTGGCACCAACCACAGCCCCACATTAACACCCAGCTGCAAATACTTGGACAGGATGCCTGGGAGAGGCTGCAAAGCAGCCTTGCTGGGAGGAGGATGTAGAGCCTGCTGTGCCCTGCTTATCCCTGAGAGGGTTTTTTGGTTTAATTTTTTTATTTAATTTTTTTTTATTTTTTACTTAAGAGTTGGACTCAATGCTCCATGTGGGTCCCTTCCATCTCAGAATACCCTGAGTGATGAGGCAGACTGTGAAGTCAGAGGTGAAGGTAACCTGCCACTCTTCTCCTTGGTTTCAGAGTTGCTGTGGGTTTGGGGCATCTACACTCTGTGTTAATCCACGTTTGCAACATGCTGGTGTCACGTTAATTTCTACCTTGTGGGCACCAAGAACTGTCTGTATTGTTCAGATTCTTTGAGAAACAGCAGTCACTGGGCTAAATAATCTTACCTGTGTTAGTAAATAGGTAAATGCAGAGCCTGTATCTGAGGGTCTAGAGCAACAGATCCTCAGGCAACATGATATAGATTTATTTGGTCCTTCTTTCCTAATCTCCAGTGATTTTAATGGAGCAGGGAGAGGATTGCCAGGAGATATTGCTGAGATCTGCAGGTGAATGCTGCAGGAAATGTGCAGCCCTTCATATGCTGCAGAATGCTTAGTGTGAGTCACTGACCTTTCCCTGGGGTTCCTTTGGCAATAAAACTTCCACCTTTGAGACAAAGTGATTTAATACAAATGAGTTTTCTCCTGCAGCTCAGGAGTGGCTCCTGATCCTTTCACTGCTGTAAGCAATTGTTTTTAGTGGAGCTGCTCACAGGAGTTCATCTCTTTTAATCTTTCCATTGTTGGAAAGTTTTACTTTCTAACGTTGTGTTACTCAGTGTGGCTTTCTGTGCCCGCTGCCCAGCACAGGTTTGGTGGCTGCTCACAGGCCTTGGTCCATAAGCAAATCCTTTTCATGTTGTACACAGTAGCTTTTCTCCTCTTGTGTTGTTGGCACTTCAGTGAAGATGCATTTTAATGCTTATTTAGTTGTTGAAAGCTGGGCTAGGGGAATGTACCTCATAAAGCAGCTCCTTGGCACAGGACAAGCTCTGATTTGCAGCCTTCCTTTCTCACTGCTGTACAACAGTAACAAACACAGTAGAAACAGGAGGTATTTCATGTATAACCAAAACTCTGTCTTGTGAGGGGTGGGACAGCATCAGGTTTCTTAGAGCTGAGAGCCATGAGATGAATGTCTGCTCTGAGGCACCTCCTTTTAAACTGTTCTTCCCTATTTCCTCCCACCATGTCTTTAGGCACAGTGCTGCTTTTCACCAATGCTCCAAAGCAGAGCTGCAGTTTCAATTAGATGGTCACAAGGTCTTTCTCCCTTGTCCATCCCATGTCCCCCCACATGTATTTGCTTCCTTTTTGGTGTTAATAGCAGAGCTGCCTCAGAAGTTTTAAGATCTGAGTAAAGAGTTTTTCAGAAAAAATTCTGCTTGTTTTCACCTCTCCTGCAGAGTACTAACAGACAATGGAATTTCTTCTCACTAACAAAGTTAGTAGAGCCTAATTGTGCTTAGAATGTTTGTATGTTTTCCCAGCTTTTTGTAGTTCCTCCTGGACCTAGATTTTTGTGCTGTTTGAGGATTAATTCTTTTTCTTGTCAGGGAAATGTAGCAGCTGGTTTATCCTTCAAGCTCCTTCCCAGAGTTTTTCACCTTTCAGTGCCTCAGGTGTGCAGGTTTTCTCCCTCTCTGAAGGGAACAGGTGGGCCAGTTAGAAGCCAATTTTCTTACAATCACAGTAATTCAAATCCATGTTGATTCTTGGTCCTGTCTTGCCTCGTGAAACTTCTGTTGTCGGTGCATGACACCAGGAAATATTTGTTTCCCATGATGCCCAGTTTGGGCATCATAAACTGCTTTTTGCAAGCCTTATTAAAAAAAAGAAAAAGGATATTTTAGTTTAGGATATATTGTCTGTTAAATACAAAGTGTTGTCTTTTAAGTGAAAATCCGGGATGTTTAGTGTTATACCAGTTGCAATTCCTTTATCTCAAAATATTTAGAGTACAATCTAAAGAGAAAAGGACTTCTGTTTTTCCAGCCACTACTAAAATGTTCTTTACTGAACTGTATTAATTTAAAAAAAATTAATAAGGTTTGCTGCCCTTCCTGCAAGGTTTGGATTTGGTTGTTTGCTCCACTGTCTGAGGAGTGTTGCAATCATCTGTAAACACAAGAGACATTTAGAGATAATAAAAGGAAAACACTGAGCCTTTGATCAGGGGAGAGGCAGGAGGTGGGTTTGGGTTTGAATTCCTCCTTCGTGATTTCAGTTTATTAGCAGCAACTTAAACAAGCTAATAGGTTCAAATTATAACAAAATAATTGCAGGTTTTTATAGAGCCACTGTGAAACGAGCCCCCTCCCCTTTTTAACCTTTCATCTTACTCTCTTTCTTATCTGTGGGCTGCCCCTTTGCCCTCTTCTCCCACTTTGCCTGAAAAATAAGCAGAAAACACAGTTTACATCATGTCTGTACACACTTCTGGGTTGTTTTGGTTTTTTTTTAACACATCTCCAGAGGGAAGTGGATAAATAAATATACATTTTTGGGTAGTTGCAGAGCATTTGTTTAACATGGACTAACTCCCCCATAACTAGCAGAAGATTATACATGCAAATCTAATTTTCTGGCTAACTTAGGGCTCTCTTGGGAACCTCAGGGACAACCTGCAAACATTTTCCATGAATCAGCAGCATGAGCCAAGACACATTCCGTGGCTAAAAGTATATAGTGCAAAAAGTGAGCTAAAAACTGGGAGAAGATTTAGCAAGGAGGAGGAGATGGCAAAGGGAAGTACCATAAAGGGAAGGGCATCTCTAAAGCCAGAGGGGTCTAAGCCTTTCACAATAGAGGCAGACTGAAATAACCATGGTTTCTCCTTTGAGTCGTGAGAATAGCTATTTTCTTGTTTAAAAGCTTAAAGAGCTATTAAGTTGGGCAAATCACTGGTAAAACAGCTGGAAATGTAAATAGCAATTTAAACAGTCCATTGCCCCTCAATCCAAATGTGGAATGTGCAGATCTACTTCAAAAAAGTTCCTCTGGTTTTATTATATTGTCAACGGTAAGAGGATTGAGTAGGCACCCTTTTTCCAGGCCCTGAATGGAGACACTGTGCTTTATTTAGAAAATCCACAATTTTTTTTTCCTTTTCTCATTTTTCTCCTTTCCCCCTGCTTTTTCTCCCCTTTTTTCCCTTTTTCTCAATTTTTGCCTTTCTTTTTCCCTATTTTCTATTTTCTTTTTTTCTCCTTTTTTTTTTTTTTTGAGCTGAGTCTCTAATTTTCACACCACTCTCCCTTAGAGACCTCCTTCAATTGCACCATTCTTTCATTATGTGGAACTAATGAAGTGCTCTGCAACCTTTAGGTCTCCAAAGAATCCATTCCATTGCTGTAGGAATATAGTCCTTAAATAAAACATGTTTCATTGGCTGACTTCAAAACACTATTCTTATGGGGGAGGGTGGAATAAATAATTGGCCTGGAATCACTGTGTGAAAAAAGAAGAAATTACCTCAGACAATGCTTTTAAATTATAGTTACAGTCAAAGGATACATTCAGCAGTGGCACTTTGGGTTCTCATTCCTAGTAAGTCAAATCTGGAATATAATTTCTTTGAAGTTCCAACCTGCAAACCTTTTTATGACTGTTGTCTTTTCAGTGCCTGTGTCCTATTGAAAACCAGAGGGTTTTGTGGTGTACAAATAATGCAGGGGCAGATCAATAAGACTGATAATTCAGCAGCTGAGTTGGAGGCTTGGCTGCCTTAGGAATGACACCTCGCATTTTAGACATTGCTTTTCATCTTCAAAGTCCCCACCAGGCACTAACTCAGCCGTGTGGTTTGTTTATTCAGCCTGTTAAAGCTCAGAGCTGTGTTATCCAGGTTGGATCATTCTCCCAGGAATATTTGGGGGGATGAATGCAACTTATTTTCTTTGCCACTATGGACTGTGTGGAACACGAGCTATTTCAGATTTGTCAAGTCTCTCCTCTTCCTAAGCACTGTCTGCCCTCTGGCATTTTTAATTGATTTGCCTTTTCTTCTCCAGAGCTTTTAATTGGTCTGAGCCCTGTTTTCCTTCCCCTGTCCTGAAACTCCTCACAACTGAAATGTGCTCTCTCAGAATATCTTTGTCTGCATAATCTGATTTTAGATTCCAATTGTTTGTGTATGTGGAGCCTATATCCAAACCCAGCAAACAAACAAACATTTAATTTTTTTTTAATTAGTATTCATTTCCTTTCACGTTGCTTATCTTTTGCTTAGTTTTATTTGGTGCTTGATCTAATTTGCAGCAAATTGGATTTTGGCTTTGGTAAACTGAAATAACACTGATTATTGTTATAGTAATGGCATGAGAGATTTGCTGGCTTAATTTCAGTGAAAACTAGAACAAACTGTAATGTCTGTCTTTGGCTGGAAAACAATTTATATTCATAGAAACTGTTGTAATCATCTCTTTTTGAGTGAAAGGATTTCTTGGAGCATAACTGTTCTGCAATACCCAGGACTTACCCCGAATTTCTAGTACAAAAAGAACACGTTTAAGCTCTGTTGAACCAATTAGAAAACAAAGCAGCGCTTAATGAATGCAGAGCTTTAATTTTTGGGTGGCTAAGGGTAAATCAGAGCCTCCAATGAGCTCCCTGTGTGTTTTGGTAGCACAGCACCCTGTGCTTTGCAGTTCTGAAGGCTCTGGAGCAGGAGTCAAGAGTAGGGACCGGGTTTTGCCAAGATCATTAGTGGTAGTGGTTGGCTAATTGTGGCCCTCCTGAGTGGCCTGATTTCAGTCCCTGTGTTGAGCCACTCTGAGATGTGATACAGAGACACCTGAAATTCCTGCACAGGTCTCAGCTCTGACTATTTCTGGGTTTCCAAACTTCCCGTGTGAACTTGAGAGAGTAACTTAACCCTTCTGTGTGCTCTTTCCCTTACCTTTCCTAGGGCAGAATAATACTCCCCTTTTCTGTGTTATGAGACCTATTCATGAATATTTATCAGTGTCTTTGTGCAGAAGAGAGTTGGGCAATACTGGCCTCATCATAAACAATTTTTGGACTTGCCAATTAGAGTCTTGCTGGAGTTTCTGTAGCTTGGTACAGGAGTCCCTCTGGAGCTGGATGTTCTCAGCTCCTCCTGTGGAGGAACATCTGTGTGGCCTTGGGACCTGAAGGCAAAGATCCTGTTGTACTTTGTTCCCATAGCAGAGGATGCAGGATGACAAGCAGGGAAAGCTGCACAAGGCACATACCATGTTCAGTGTCAGGTCAATCAACACAGGCAGATTAAGTTGTCTGTTTTAAGGTAAAATAGAGGAACTTGGGATGTTGTGTTTAAAGCACATCCTGCACATCACCAAGATCTTACCTGTGCTGTCTCCAGTCTTGGTCTTTACTCATGGAGTTATCTACATACAACAGAACTGGCCTTTTGGTGTCCATGGGCTCTTTGCACTCATCTGGAAATTGGTGCCATAAGTACTGGTTTGTTTTTTCTGTAGTTCTGCTGTAGGTACTGGATTGAAATGAATTCCAAGTTATTTGAAGTGTGTAACTTAAGTATGACCAGCTGAAGTTCGATGGGAATTTACCTGGGAACTTCCAAGCAGTCAGTGTCTTCTGCTTCCTGTACTTTCACTCTGGGATAGTACATATTGCTCCTGATTTCATCATCTCTGAGAACATCTTTGTGACCCAGTCTCACTGTCCTGTAAACTGCTTCTGCTGTAATTTACCTGTGTTAACCAACCCATCTCTAATGACATACCATTAATAACAAACTGCAGTATTAATAAAGGGTCTAATTACTGTGTATCTCATGTAATTTGAGAAGAGAAGCAATGAACACATGAGACCAAAGCCTGCTGTCTTTATTCATACAGCTATGGCCATTCAGTTGAGCTGAATAATATGCAGGATTAAGGTGAGTGGAATTTTACCCTTTCCATATCAAGGCCTCCTGAGGATGCTGCATTTAATTCTATTTGATAATCTTCTCTTTTATTTGCCATTTCACACCAGCTGAAACTGCAGCTGCCTGTCAGGAATTGAGTTAGTCTGAGCCTCAGTGATCTCATAGGTAGCTTAGTGCACTAAAGCATTGGCTCCTCCAGAGAGTCCTCAGGGAGAAGAACTCATTTAGTAGAAAATTATAATTGGGTTTTCCAAATGGTTCTGGAATCATCTCTGTGTATTTGGATAGAATGATGCATTTGGGGGGTAACCAAGCAGGGTGTGCTTTTAAGGCTGAAGCAACTATGATGCTTGGACTCCCGGTCCTCCGGGGCGCTTGGACTCCCGGTCCTCCGGGGCGCTTGGACTCCTTTTAAAGATGATCAGTGGGAAAATATGTGTAAGAAACAAGTTGTCCCCCAGAGAAGCAGCAAAGTTTCAGTATAAGGGTCTGGGGAGGGAGGTTCACTTTCTCTGGCGAGGGATCCCTGCCAGGTCCTTCCCAGCAGTACTGGGAGAGGGGCTGGTGTTGGTATGGACATGGTCTGTGAGCCATGGGCTCCTTCCCAGCAGCTGGAATTGCCCCTGCAGTCAGAGCAGGGCTCTGACATATCACCCTGGGATTTGGGAGAAATGTGCTAGAAGGAATGAAGTTTTGCTGACCTCTTGTTTGGATAAACTCTACTCAAGCCCAGGTTAGAACTGCAAAAATCAACACCCATGGGTGTACAGGCTGTTGGGTTTTTTTTTAAGAGGGGGGAGGCATTGATTGATGCAGTAGGAAAAGTCTGAGCTTGGATATTTTCTGCAATATCCTCTCTGCTGGGAGTTTCTCTTAAACCCCAAAGATCCTGAACCTTGGTCCCATCAGATTTGCCTGGTGTGTTGAGAAGTGCAGCATGATTCCACCCCAAACCTGGGCTTTGCCTGTGCCTGCACAGCTCTGTGGGAACTGAATTTTACTTTATTGTGCCCATTCAAACACTGAGCACACAGTGGTATCCTTAGATCTGGCTTTCATTTCTCATTTACTTTGGCTAGTCTTTCAAACTAAAACCTGTTCATTGGTGATGCTCAGCATCAATGTTTTATAGGCACTTGAGTATCTAAAACTGTGAGGAACACAGCTTGTCCTCCATAAATAATCTACTTGGTCTTCTTTAACTATCAGAATATTGTTTAACTTTTTAAGTTGCTTCATCCAAGTATTTTAAAGATCCTACCGTGAGATTTTTTTTTTCCTTCTTTCCTAAAAGACACTGAGGAAAAATCATCTTTTCATTTCTCTCCAGAGTTAACTGAATTAAAATGCATTTAATTGCTTACAGGACAAAGAATTATATTTATTTATATTTCAATACAGGTACCTACTTTGGAATACAACGTGGTGTACACAGGTTTTGTCTAGAATAAAATATATTGGTAGTAGACCAGACTTACTGGATAAAGTCAGGCCTTGATCTAAAGCACCTCTTTAGCAACATGTTCTTGTTTCAGCTTCAGTGGCAGTGGGCTCTTACACTGTGGATTGTGTGTGTAAAGACTGAGCTAAACAAGGGGTGAGGACATCTATACTGGCACTAAAACAAGCACTCTGATTTTAGGAAATCTGTGTGCAAATCTCCACCACTCCATAGCTTGGGCCTGGCTTGGGGAAGGGATTGATGCTCTGACCTGGTGCTTAGTCCTGCAGATGGTTTGGATGGAGGAGCTTCTCTCCCTGCAGTGAACTGAGCAGCTGCAACACACAAGGAGCTGAGTTTGGACAGCACTGCCCTCTCCATATTGCAGCAAATTAAAGAGAAAGCCTTGAGAGGAGCTTTGGCACTCTGGGCCTCCCTGAAGGATGCAGAATTCCAGATCAGGACACCAACCTCACTCCAGCTGTCCGTGCTGTCTGGGTGGGGAAGGAGGGGAATTGCAGGAGCTGCTGCATTACAGAGATTGTTCTTTCCCAGCTGCCAAAAGGTGTCCTGGGGAACAGCCTTCAATTCTTTGTGGAATTGTGTGGGGGTCAGGAAAAACTCCCAGTAAAGAACTTCTGTTGGAATTTTCCTAGAGCCTCGTTGCTGCTGTTAATGTTTAAAATTAAACATTTTTGGTTCAGGAAAGGTCCCAAAGAACTGTTGCAGGAGTTTGATGAGATCTTACCGTGATTTGGCAAGATGTCCTTCCAACTCACCCCCCCCTTGCAGCTGCTCTGCCAAGTCTTGATGCTCCTGTGAGTGCTTTTGGCTTGGTTTAGGCTGGTTTTTGGTTTTGAGCTGTGCTGGAGGATAAAGGGACTGTGAGCAGGGGCCGTGGCCTCTTCTCTTTCTCTTGCACTATGGAATTCCCAACCTGCTGAGCCAGACTTGGCAGAGGTCTATAGGACAGAGCAGTCCTGCTGGGAAGTATGTACATGCTTCAGTGTGCCTTGCATGTCCAGGGCCTTGGTTAGACAGGGAAGGGGAATTGATAACTGATAACACCTTCTAAAACAACCCCAAAGCTCTCCCATCTGCTGTGTCACCAGAATTCTGGTTGCTGCCTTGTGCAGCTCAGAGCAGCTAATGGCTATCCAGGACTGAAGATGTAAAGTTACTCTGATAAGTCTAAAATACCCAAGACAGTACTTTCCCCTGAGTTTCTTGGCCTTTTTAGACTGGGCAAACCTGGGTGTTCAAGAGAGTAGTGTTTTCAAACAACAGCAGCACCATAATTTCTTTGCAATCACAATTTAATCTGTTAAATTCATTTGGAGAGTCACTGAACTGCCTGTGCTAAGATACAAAGGTGAGGAATCTGCAGCTGACCGGGAGCCAGGACTTGTACCAGCACCAAGTCACTGTTTTTTGAAGACTTTGGTGGAGGAGTCACTGAGTTAAAATTGTGATCCTCCCCTAGTTTGAAGTTAGTGGATAAACCAAGAGCATTGGGATCCTTTTTCCCTTGATATTTCTCTTTTGGCTCCCTCATGTCTTCCCTTCCTAAACCCAAACCACTTCAGAATGCTGCTGCCCATCTCCCTGTGAGCACAAAGACATCACCACCACTATTTTGGCAACAGAGTTATCAAACAGGACTTTTAGAGAGGTGTCCACAGGTCCTTGTCATCCTCCTCACCTGCCATGGTATAATCTCAGAGCAGGCTGGATGTGCCACCTTGTTCTGGGCAATTTCTCTTGCAGCTTTTATAGGAGTCCCTTCTTCATTTTAAGAGAGATCGATGTAACCAGTCTACTGTTTAATGAAGGCTATAAAGTTTTATCCAGCTCTTTAGCAAGTCCTTATTCACCTGTTTGGGATTAATGTTCCTCTTGGCAAAACACACCTTTTATAAGGTGGAGTGAGCACCAGTAATGGAGGATCTGCTCCACTTCACTCTGTGTGGTGATGGTGGAATGTTCCATCTCCCGTTAATATTATCAACTTTCCCTCTCAGCCAGTATAATTCAAGCAGGAAATAAAAACCACAAACAACTCCATTGCTCTTCCTAGTAACTTCTAAAGCATTTTTCTGAATGGAACACTGCTCATAAACCATTAAGAGGAAAGAAGCTTATGAATTTGTAGATATGCAACACTTAGTAAAGAGTATTGAGCCTAATGAGCCTCATGATCCACAATGTGAAATTATTTCCAGGTTTAGGGAAATGCTCCTGAATGAAATTCCATGCAGTGAAAGGGGAGGGTCAGTTGGATGCAGCAGGTGGCACATTTTGCAGGAAGGCAATAAACAGCTCAGCAGAAATCTGAGAGTAGCTGTCCTAGAGCATGGGTTGATGTGTCTCTTCAAAGTTTTATACCTTTATTCCCCCAAGAATATACAAATTTACCCCTACTTCCACAAGGTTTCACACCTTGTCCCACTGATGAGAGAGTGAGATAAAATTGATTGTAATCTCACTTAGTGCTGTCTTTTCCTGTAAAGAAGTAATACAGCATTGAGCATGTGGTGCTACCCATATCCATTGCCTCTGGTTGCAAAAGCTTCCCCTGAGTACATGTGGAAATGCAAAATATACTTGAAGAGCTGGTTTTACACTGTTCCTTTCTCCCTAATTGAAAATATTTCAATAAATCTTGGAGATACAAGGTTCAGGGTTCAAAGTATATGTGCTCCCTGCAGAGATTCTGGCACTTGGAGTCCTTGTCCCCTTACCTGAGGGAGCCAGGTGTCTCTCAGTTCTTCAAAGGACAGTTCAGGGAAGGAGAAGAACAGAAGTTAAAAGGGTCAGGGTTGTTGTGTCTCACTGGCCTCATGAGAGCCTTGACTGAGGAGACAGACAAAGTAAGTTCAGTGTGTTACTTTGCAAGGTGCTGCATTAACACAGGGCAAGGCAGGCCCTGTTCAAAGGACTGTCCCCTGTAAAGGGAGAAGATGGACCTGGGTCAGGTCTGCACAGGCTGCCCAGTCTCTGCTGTGGTTCTCAGCCCTGTCTGTAGCTTGTGTTGTCTCCTGGGGCAGCAGCAGCCCCAATGTGATATACAGGTGTTCATAAATAGCAAACTGGGGAACCAGATCATTCTGCAGATGCTGCTGTGTCTGCTCAAAGCATTTTTGGGATGGTGCAGGTCTGGGGGAGAAGGTGTTCTGAAGGCAGGGCTGCTGCTCTTCTATTTATGTCCTTTCCTGATACTCAGCTCTTCATGGACCTTCTGTAAAGAGGTGGGTCCTGATAAAAAACACCTCTTTCATTATTAGTCATAATTTTTTTGGAATAGCCCCCAAAAGACATTGGGATGGAAGAACATTAGAACAATTAACATGCAAGCTGTGGCTGTGAGATGCCCAAAGGCTCTTGGGCAGAGCTCAGGTACTTTGGTAGAGAGTTTAAAGACTGGTGGTGCCTTCCACCACCAAGATGACTCCTTTCCTGAGTGCTGTGCAGGTGGTGGAAGGACTGTATAGTTTATAAATGCATATAAATTCTATATCTATGGTAGAGATATTGTGTATACGTGTAATAATAGAGAGCACCGAGGCAGCTGGGAGTATTTTGTTGCTTTATCAAACCTCTTTCCTGCACTGTAGCTCTTTGAAAGTTGAGACAGCTAATTTTTAGACAAGTCTAGTGAATTCCTTCATGAAATACAAAACTTTCAGACAATTTATCCCGTGATAAATTTTAGCGCGATTTCATGAAGCGAAATGACGAGGCCAGTTAGGAAATATTAAAAAAAACAAACGGGGAAAATATTTAGCCTGACTTTTCACCCAGGACAAAATTCATACTTCCAAAGGCTTGGAAAAGGAGCCTTTGGGTCGCTCGCTGCAGTATTCCATAAGCGGGTCACTAGGTGGCACTCCAAGGCTCCAGGTGATCCCTTGGGGACCTCCACGGCAGGAACGCTCCGTGTATCCAAGGGAAAGCTTGGAATTCACCGCTGCGCCTCCGCCGAGTCACACACAGAAATAAGGCAGCGGATTTAAAATAGTAATAACCCCCGCCCCACCCGTAAGGGATTAAGGGCGGGAATGCCCAAAGTCGAGGTGTAAACATGCAGAAAGCAAACAGCTCTGGCAGTGGGAGTTGAGTTGTGTGAAGGATAAAGACGACGGGTTGTACTTTCACGAAGCAAGCACTGGGCTGAGCAACTTTGCTCACACTTCCTTCCCATCCCTTCAGGCTTGAAGGTACTTACCAGTGCTACTTTCTGGGCGAGTTGTACTGAAACACACAGAGATTTGGGAGGAACTTGTCAAAAAGAGGCATCTAAGGCTGTGAGGGGGTGTGTTCCTTTCCCAGGTGACAAGTGGCTGTCACGCACAACAGCCTCGCTGGGGAATAATGGGGAAGACTTCGGGGCACGGGGTTTGCCTCTGAGGGGCCACATTTCTCATGTTTGCGTTTAAAAGGGATGGATTTCCTCCTCCGGGGTCCTGGTGGCAGTGACACTCACGTGTCCCTCTGCAGCACAGGCAGCTGCAGGTTCCCTGATGGTTTGGGGACAGCGTGTCCCCCGGGCCGGGCCAGGCCCGCCCGGGTCACCTGCGGAGCCGCGCTTGGCTCCAGGGCAGGGCTGCAAAGGGGCAGTCGCCTCCCCAGCAAAGCGCTGGCCAAGCCAGTGGCTGGGGACTGGCAGGAGTTGAGGCAGGGAAAGCTGGGGCTACCAAAACACCAACAGTTGTCCTTTAGCCTGAGCCTGGGAAGGGGGAAGGATCGCTGCCTGCGGTTGCCGAGGAGATGGGCAGCCGTGTCTGCCGGCCTGTCTGCCCTCACTGCACGCGGTCAGGGGCCACCCATCCATCCATCTATCTGTCCATCCACCTCTCCTTCCATCTATGCACCCATCCTTCCCTGTCTCCATCCCTCTGTCCATTCATCCTGCAATCCCTTCATCCACCCACCCTTCTATCCTTCCATCCCTCTGCTGGCCCACCCATCCCTCTGTCCATCCCTTCATCCACTCATCCTTCTATTGCCCCACCCCTCTGTCCATCCACCCATCCCTCTGTCTATTCATCCACCCATTCCTCCATCTATCCCTCCATCCCTTCATCCACCCACCCACTCGTCCTTCTATTGCTCCATTTCTCTGTCCATCCACTCATCCCACCATCCCCCTATTCATCCACCCATTCATCAATCCCTCTGAATATTTATTCCTCCATCCCTCTGTCCATTCATTCCTCCATCCCTCCCTCTGTCCACCCATCCCTTTGTCCCTCTATTCCTCCGTCCATCCCTCCGCCGCACCCGCAGTCCCCGGCCCCGCCACAGGAGGGCGCGCCCCTGCGCTGCGGTGGCCGAGCCGCGTGTCCGGGCGCGGGCGGGTCCCCTCGGGCCGTTCCAGCCCCGCGCCCGCTGCGGGGCACGCCGTGCCATCCCCCGCCATCCCGCGACGGGGCAGGGAAACCCTCCCGAACCACCCGCACTCCCCTCCCCGCGTTGTCGGGGGCGGCCCGGCCCGCTCCGGCACCGCCCCCGGCGCGGGAGCCGCGGCGAATCAGCGGGGCGCTGTGCGGGCGTCAGCGCCGGCGGCTCTGCGGGCGGCCCCGAGCGCCGCTTATCGCGCCCGGGCAGCGCCGCCGCCGCGGACCATGGGCACTGCGCGCTCGGCGCGGCGCTGCTGGCTGCTGCTCGCCCTCGCCTGCGCCGGAGGGCTGGCGGCGGGCAGCGGGGCCGCAGGTAAGCAGGGGGGCTGGCTGTCTGTCTGTCCATGTGTCTGTCCGTCCGTCCCTCTGCCCGCGCCGCGCTCCCGCGCTGTAAGGTGTCCAGGGGAGGGACGGGCGCTGTTCGTGTTGTGAGTTGTGGTGGGCAGGCGTTTTCTCGCGTGTCTGGCGCTGCCGGAGCGCAGGGACTTGCGGAGGGAGGGATGGGGAAGAAAAAGTTACTTTGCTTGAGTGCCTTGCGAGATAAGTGTGTGTTGAGCCCTGGAGAGTCGGCTGCTGTATCTTCCCTGTCCGCGCATTACCCCGGAGACCTGGGGTGTCTGAACTCAGACCTGTTTAGTAGCAGTAATGATACTAAGTCCTTGCTTAGGAAAAAGTACACCCCAAAAAACCAAACACCCCCCAACCCTACCTGCCCAGGAATGTTGTAAGCCCAAAGTGAGTCCTGAAAGATGTGTACGCCGTCTCTGGAGTTGTGCTAGAAGAAATCCTTTAAGGTGAAGTACGAGCGGGGGAGTGCTGGGTGTGTGTAAAAATCCCTGTTCCTCGGACTGAGGAGTTTAAATGCAACAAAATGAACGAAGTCACCGTAGAAGTTCTTAAAGTCTGAGAAATGCAGCGTGAGATGTGGAGCAGAGCAAGGGCTCGTGTTTGGTTTTGCCCTTTCATTTGACTCATTGGCATTCACGCCTGACTCCCAGGCATCCCCTGGTTGCTGTGAAATGTCCCCCTTGGCTCGATGCAGTTTGAATTTTTGACGGCATTATAAAGAGTCCAGCTGTCACTTTTGCTGATCTTGATGGGAGATGGGTGCCGGTTTAATGTCTCGAAAGTATGAATCAAGGCATTAAAAAAAAAACAACCACAAAACAACAAAAAAACTAAAGAAAAAACAACCCCACCAAAAACTTATTTTCTTCTTAAATTCTTTTTTTTTGCTTTGCTGAATCTGTGCCTGATGTGAGCAACACTCTCGGACCCCCTAAGCTAATTCACGTAAATCATGGCTAGGTCTGAACCGGCTCAGCTGTTAAAATAAATGAATGGACAAGAAAGAAGGAAACAGATTAGCAGCCCTGCGCTTCTCCTTCAAATTACGGCGCTTAGTGCTCTGTTCCCCTCTTTTTTAAAAAACAAACAAACCCCCCCCAACCATACAGAGTCCAGGCAGTTCCCTTGTGGTATCCCCGAGGTGCCCCTCTCAGACAAGTTCTCTGCTGTGTCCATACCGCGGTGTCTGCTTATCCTCCCCTCTCCAAACAGCCCCCTCCTGCCCCCGGTGACTTTGAAGGATCCGTGTGTTATCACTGGAGATGGCTGAGTGAGCACTTCTGGCACAATTAGCGGTAGGATTTCGAGCCCACAATAGAAGTGCTTTCACTTTGGTGCACCTTTTTGCGGAGCAATTAATCTCGCTGGCACGAAGCCAACCCCTCTCTGTCCCTCCGCAGCATCCCCGGTCCCCTCGGTCCTTCCTGGGCGTACAGGGGAGGCTGTGTCCCGCTCCGTGCCCCTCCTGGGCAGCTCCCTGCCTGTCAGTGCCCTCCCGGGAGCCCCAGATGTGGCTCTGCTGTGAAATGGGGAGGAAATCCCCGCGAGGTGCGTTACTGACACGACCCTGCCCTCGCCGTGTCCCCAGGGCTGTGACGAGATGCTCGGGGACCGTCTGCGGGTACCAAGGGGGCAGGGCAGGGCAGGCAGGGCTTTAATTGTCCCTTCTTAACCCCACACCCCATCCCTGAATAGGTCGGAGCATTTTTTTCTTTTCTTCCACCAACCCCCCCTCCCCCCCCCCTCCTCCTATGTTCACTTCACTAACATTCCCACGACTACCGAATCTCGACTGTCTCTCATCCTCCTCCCTCCCCGTCCTCTTTAAATCCGGGGGAGAAAACGAGTGCCCGTCACTGCAATGTGTGTAAAGGCTTCCTACCCTAAAACCAGAAAGCAGTCTGGGTCCCTGCTTTGCAGTGCAGGGGCCAGGGGGACTGCTGGGACTTTCTCCCTCCTTAAATGAGTTTTAGTCCAAGTAGATGGTGTTATTGCAGGTTGCGTTTCTCCCCACCAACGTACCGAGTTTCATATGGGCTTCCACTTATTTATTTTTTTGCCTCCTAGTAAAAAGTATTAACGTGGTTTTGCTGTTCAAATATTTCTTTTTCTCATTCCCCGACCAGCATAGTTTATTTAAACTGGGGTCTATCTTTATAAATTAGGAAAATCTCTTTGCTAGAACATGCAGGTGGGTTTTCTCTCTCCTCTTATAGGTCATTTAAGCACTCTCTTATTTTGCTGAGCTGTGGGTCTCCAATACCAGACCTGTTTAGCAGGAGCTGATTTCTCATGTCTGAGGATTTCCTAATGCAGAAACGTGAGCCCCAGTGCCTGTGGCTCGGTCGAGCTCGGAAGTGACTCGAGGAAACTCTCACAGTGATTTAACCTTAGGTGGTCTCATTTCCAGGGGAGGCAAGGCAGGCAAACAGCTCCGAGGGGACTTTCTGTCCTCGGTGTTGTGTGTCTCGGGGCTCCCTCCTCATCTTGTCCTTGCTCTGTGCTCCCAGATGTGGACGAGTGCGCCGAGGCCACGGATGACTGTCACATCGATGCCATCTGCCAGAACACGCCCAAGTCCTACAAATGCATCTGCAAGCCGGGCTATAAAGGGGAAGGGAAGCAGTGCGAGGGTAAGGACACAGCGGCTCCTCTCCCGTCTCCGCTCCCCTCCCTTCGCTTATTTGTTTGCTCTTTGAAAGCTTTTGTAAATAGCTGAATTCCTGAAACGATTAATGCAGATTTACAGCTGCTTAACCTCAGCTCTGGGTGTTTATTGGCAAGCATCCCCCCGCTGCTTTTGCTAATTGTCCGGCACCGCAAACGCCGTGCCCGGCAGCCTGCTTTGACAATAAAGTACAATAAATCCCGCGGGATGGGATGGGATGGGCTCCTGGAGCGCCCCGGGACTGCCCATCCTTCTCCCCGAGGGGCTTTTCTGCATCTGCTCCACCCTGCAACTTCCTTCTCTTTGACACTCTCCATGTGCCATGATCATGTATTTCTAGTCCCTGGAACGCTATTTTAAAAGGAAGTATTTCAGATTATTGTGCTTATACAGACCTAAAAAAAAAGCTGTTTTACTTTTGTGTGTCCTCTTGTAATTGAGAAAGACCTAACATGTTTTATTAGGTGCTGTGTACACTCATATTTCAGGTTTTATGAGCTCCATCTTGCCTGCTGAACCTCAGCAGAGAGATTGGTGAAAAGAATGAATATTGTAATCACAGCAGAATGCCTTACAAATAAAAGATGCAAGATTATTGGGGTTTTCTACTTGCAGATGCTAGGCAGGTATAAAAGTTTTCCTTCCAAGTCTCTCCCTGTGGCAGAATGAAACTTTTTAAAAATGTTTATAGCCAGTCCATTAAAAAGATTAAAGACCTAGAAATGACTTTGCTGAAGTCTACAAAAATTTGAAACCACATATTATTCTCCATGGACTTCCAAAATGTTTGTTCAAGTGCCCTGATGAAGCATTTTTGTGGTTGTCACATTTTTCTGTCTTGGGCTTAAATTGACAAATTCCTACTGTCCCCCTCTTGGTGCTCCGGTGCCTCTGAGTTCATCTGAAAGGCAGATTTTCTCCCTTGCAGGCAGGGCCATCATTCAGCACCTCTTCTTCCTCTCTCCATCCCTTCCTTCCAGGGAAAGAGCTCCAGAGCTCTGAGGAAATGTGCTCAGGGCCACAGCTGAGGAGGTTACAGCACCCTCAGCACTGGCACTTGGATTTGTTCTGCACATCGAAAGTTTCCTTCAGCTTAAACTATTTATATTGTAGTTGTTAAGCTCTGCTTAATGGTAGACATGGCTTAGACTCGTGCTCATTTAATATACATATTTCTCTTTGCCTGACTTACCTTGGCTTTGTAAAAACAATTAAAAAGAGAGCTCAATATGCAGCAAACCCCATGATTTCTCTTTGTAACGATATACAGGCTAATGGCAGTCTGATATCAGACTCATATCTGATAGAGTCTGACATGCTTGATAAGTACAGTCAGCTGGGGCAAACTGCTACACATTCTGTATGGACATTCAGCATTAATCAGGTCAATGAACATAACCTGTCTAAACCAGGCATTACTCTGCATGATATACAACCTTTGTTACAATATTATGGTAACAATTCTAGGGACTTTGCATCAGCTCCGTGTCTTGAGTTTGTAATTAGTATCAAACTTTTGTATAAGTGGAAAGCTTGAAATGTTTTTAGTTGCTTCCTGTCTGCAGCTGACTTTAAATTACTTCTGTAGTAGCTGTTAATTTGATCCCAAAGTACTTTGAAGCATGAAGTAAGTGAAGTTATGGCAGGTGTCATTATGTCCTTTCCTCAAGTGAGGAGGCTCATAATTAGAAGGAAAGGTCACCCAAGTCAGTGGCAGGGCTGAGTTCTGCCCCAGGCCTGCTATACATGTGTAGGATGGGTTTACTTTGCCTCTTAAGTAAGCAAAACCTACAGAAATAAACAGAAATATACCCATCCATGGAGTTACTCTGTCACAAGACAACTTCAGTGATCAGCCATGAAAAACTGTCTTTTAAGATAAAAGTGACTGGTCACAGAGATGAAATCCACAGGATGGTTTTTGTTGTGCCCAAACCAAAGCTGGGTCATCAAAGGATTCTTGGTCTTTAGAACTGGGCCTTTCTAATTCAGCCTTTTCATCACTCAAACTAGTTACCTGTGAGAAAGAGATAACTTGTGCACTCAGTTTGTAGCCATCTCCCTGGGCTGCTCCATGTCTGAGGAACATTCCTATGGCACAACTGACTCCCTTATGGCCCAGGCTCTGCCACACAACCAGGTGTTACTCAACCAGCAGGACTGCAATGTGTGCAGTACAGTGAGATCAAAGAAATATGATCAGATTCACCCTGATCAATTTTTGTGAGCTGCCAGTTCAGGTTATACTGAGGCATTGCAGATAATGCAGAAACGTGTCTGTGTTTTGTTTATTTTAAACATCCGTCGTAAATATTGTTTTTGTTCACTTGAAATCCATTCTTAAAGAGAGGGAATAGCATATGGGAAATAATATATTTTGATTTACATTTGAAATAATACATTTTGGATGATTCTTAGGTTTTGGAAAAGCAAGGGAGGACATATTTGTACAAACATGTCCAGTGTGAGAATGTGTATTTGTGTCCTCTGGTGTGTTTATTTATTTATAATTTTTCTAACCAATGGGCTCCTCAGGGCAGTGCAGTAGATGTGGAGCCCAGCCCCTTGGGCAGGGTTTGTGCATGTTTTGCTGCTGTGAGCTAAGGGATGGGGAGAAATACATGAGAAAAAACACTTCTCTAAGGACACCTGGAGAGCTCTACCTGCAATTATATGGCAATGAAACATTTCCTTGACAGTCTGTTCAATTCTCTCTGGACTTTGCTTTTCTCTCAAAATGTCTTTTGGCCTGAGTTTCTCTGGGCTTTCTGGGCATGGAGGAGGATTCTCAGTCAGATCTACCTTACCTTTTGTCTTCCCTTTACTTTCTGGTAAGTCTTCTTGCCTGAACCAGCTGACCTGTGTCTGTCCACACAGCACAGTTGTTTCTCCTGATTGGAGGGTTCCTCATTCTTCCTGTGTCCTGTGTAGATTTCAGTTTCCCTGTTTGGTTATTGTTCTATGCTTTGTGAAGTCTCATGCCCAGTATTGCCATGACATTTTCCCATATCACATCAGTGTCCTTTGAACACAAGTTCTCTAGCTGGCATTTCCATAGGACAGAATGACATGTCCAACCCAGGTGACTATAAAAAGAGTAATTGCTTTCAATTCTCCATTTCTGTACAAAATACAAAATCCATTAATTGCCCATGAATGGATTCACTTGCCCTGGCACTCCTGCTATTATCGAGGAACCCTTCCCTGTTGTGGTTTTGGTATCTCAAATGCAGTGAGCTTTGATGCTCTCCAGGTCTTTGTCCTTCTCTGCATGGACTTGTGGCTCTCCCACAGGTTGGTGTATCCATAGAATTGTTAGCTGGAAAACTGTGTCAAAGCAGTGAAATTCCAGAGAGTTCAAGAGGATTCCAAGTCCTGGTGTTCCTTTTGCCTTGATGGAGCTTTCTCTGTCTGTGATGGAACGTTGTGTGTCTGCTGTTGGAGGTTGCTCTGTCACTGAACAGTTTGGGAAAGGCTTTAGCTCTCAAACCTGGTTTGGAGGGATTTTTTTTTTTTTTTGCCCCTGCTGCTTCTCTGGCTCCTCTCATCGTCATGGTTAAAATACTCTGTATAATCTTTAGCTGATGTTTATCTGTGCCCATTTTATATCCAGTTAGTGTGTTAACTGTATTTTAAATGTTTTTGTGTTTTTTTTCCTTGGCCTGCTGTTTCTCCTCAGTGGGATTGTAATTTCAGTGAGTTGGATTACACTTTCCACCTAGGACTCTTTCTCTACAATATGTGAAGGATGTGATTGGGTGGATGTGATTTTTCCATAAGACATGTTCACCTGTTGCTTCTGGATTGCAAAACTCTCCTCTCAGCTTTCCCGTATTGACTGTGATTTTCCTCTTGGAGTGTTTGTTTTTCTACTGTCTCTTGTAGTATTTGCAAAACTCTTCCTTCCTCAGTTCTTTTAATAATTGATCTCACAAAGGTGTTACTTTTGGTACAGAAATGTTCCAATTTTTAGCTGTACCTTTTTTTAAAATTATCCCTACTGTGAAGCTTCATAATATTTTTGGTGGCATAATATTTGTGCTGAGGGCAAGATACACATCCCATGGCAGAGATGAGAGGGTGATGTTTGGATTCCTGCTCCTGGTGGGGTCTGTGCTGTCCCAGGAGCAGCTCTGCCTGTCTGCGGATGAGTGGCCTGTGCAGCTCCAGGGGTGGGAGTTTGTCCTGTGCTGGTGTATTTGCTGTCCTGTTCCTAAGGTAAATAACCATTGCAGATAAACAGGCAGGTGGTCGTGGTAACCTGCACTGAGGGCTGTTCCTCCTGATTGTCCCTCACTGGGGTTGAGCATAATCTCAGAATGAGATAAACCATCCCTGCCCTCGGGCCCGAGGGTGTTCAGCCTCACAGCAGGTTATCCCTCACCCCAGGGATGTTCAGCCTCACAGCAGGTTATCCCTCACCCCAGGGATGTTCAGCCTCACAGCAGGTTATCCCTCACCCCAGGGATGTTCAGCCTCACAGCAGGTTATCCCTCAGGCCCGAGGGTGTTCAGCCTCACAGCAGGTTATCCCTCACCCCAGGGATGTTCAGCCTCACAGCAGGTTATCCCTCA
>JAWWEV010000043.1:56041192-56066715 GCA_035583235.1 Hafferia zeledoni
GGTTTTTCAACTGAGCTTGGCCGTGGCACTGAGTGCCATGATCTGGTAAAGGGGCTGGAGTTGGACCAAGGGTTGGATTTGATCTCGGAGGTCTTTTCCAACCCAATTCATTCTATGATTTGTTGGGCATATCCTTGCTGGAAATCCTGCAGGATGTGCCTGCTGTGCTCTGTGGCCCTTGCTGTTGGCAGAGGGACGTTGCTGGAGTGTGTCTGTGCTGGTGTCACCATCTGGAGGCAGAGCTCACACCCAGAGCCTCCAGGCTCCCTGTTCCTCTGGGCAGAGGGGCTGGAATATTTGCTTTGCTGAGCAGGGAGTGTGGGTAATGCCTGGCCCAACAGTTTGGCAGAGGAGTAAGTTGGTACCCAACTCCCTCAGTGTCTCTGCTGAGGAGGGCTGTGCCTTGACTCTTCTTGCACTTTCCTGCTTGCAGAAATTCCTTGGAAAAAGCCTCTATAAAAACTGTGACTTGAAGACATACCAATGTTTTTCTGTAACTACAAAGCACCAAAGTCCAACAACCTGCCTGAAGAGAAATGCCACCAGAGCTCCTCTTTGGACATCCTCTTTTCTCCTGCCCCAGCCCAGTCATTGTGTGCACAGTGGCACAGCTCAGCTGCTCCAGAGGGGTTGCTCCTGCTCCCTGGCTGCTCCAGAGGGGTTGCTCCTGCTCCCTGGCTGCTCCAGAGGGGTTGCTCCTGCTCCCTGGCTGCTCCAGAGGGGTTGCTCCTGCTCCCTGGCTGCTCCAGAGGGATTTTCCCAAGGGCTCTGCTGTGGCTCTGTCTGCACAGGCATCATTTGGCCTGTGCTGCCGCCTGACCCAAAGTTTTAATTAACTCTCTTCTAAATGTATACAAAAATATTTCTCCTCTTATCCCTCTGACACTTTGTATCCTCTCACTGTTTTGAAATACTTTTTAAAAAAATCTTTTTTTTCAGGCAAGTGCAAGAACTGCATTATAGAAAAATACCAGTTGACTGCATCACACATGGTCTTATGAGGTGAAACCCAAAGGCTTCAGCATTTTTTCTGAGCAGGGAACACACAGAAATGTCTTCAGGGAAGCAGCAGCAATTGCATTAATGTTCTGGAATAGCTCAACAACATCATTTGAGTTAATACAAAAGTGCTTTCACTGGATGTTGTTGGGAAAAAAAAAAAAGAGTTACTGGGATGTGTTCCTGTCCTGCTTATCCTGCAAGGCTCTTAGTGCTGGCCATTAATATTGATGTTGTGATTCTGTATTAGCCATTATTTTTAGCTGGTTTTAAGGCAGGTGTTTTGGTGGCAGTTGCTGTAACCTGTTGCACATTGGGAAGACAAGATCAATCTTTATTATTATGTAATAAGATCAGTCTTTATTATTCCATAATGGAGTTGCCTGAGTTAGCAAGAGCCTGGGCTTTATGGTAAGGGTGAGACAAGCACAAAGAATGTGAAAATGGGAAATGAGGGCTGGGGTGGGAATGCTTTAAAAGGCCTCTTAGGTAAGTAATACCAGTTGTGGTGTAATTCCACCTTTACCTGCCAAGCACACACAACATCTCTGTGCTCAGACCATTGTGCCAAGTGTGAACACAACTGTCAAAAGGTGCTACTGGGAAGTTTACTGCATGTTTTTATTACTGAACTGTATAAAATTAAGGAAAAAACACAATAGGAGCAAACTTTATACTATATAAAATTACAGAATTTTATATTTACACTAAAATTTTATTTTCTATTAAAATTATGGTATTTTATATTGAAACTGTTACGTGTTAATTGTTACAGTGAGCTGTAACATGCAAGCTTAGAACAATGTTTTGTTCTGCTGAAAATGAGTTCACCAAGGATTTCTTGTTTAACAAAGTTTTTGATCACCAGGGAAGTAAAAGACTTAAGGGAAATCCACGTCTTCTGGTCTGAATTAGTGACTGGCATAGTCTTTTCTGTTACAGCATTTGAAGCAGGAGGGAGTGCTTTAAATGCTTCAATCCATTTAACCTTAATTGCTCAGTTTTAATAGACATTTGCTAACTAAAGGAACCGAATTATAGCTTGAATTAAGCCTTACTAATGTTAATTAAAAGCTCTGCTTTCTAATGGGAAACAGCCTATGTTTAAAACAGTGAGCCTTTCTTAAATGGCTCATTTTGCAACGCTGAGGCCCTTTCAATAATGGTTGTTCAGCCCGAGTCTGGGTAACCATTATTCTCCTTACATTGCACTTAATTAAAAATATCTCCTCCATGTGGTTCTGGGCACTCTGCTGGCTGTAAAATTGTTTGACTGGGAGGAGGGGGTGGCTTTACTTGACTTTCCCTGTGGTAATTTGAAAACTTGTTGCTGCCCTTTTGTTTTAAACGTTTCTTGGGAGTCAAAAGTTACAAAATTAACACGGGAATCAATGAGCTTGTCAGGCTACTTACAACCATTCAGTAATGAAAAATATTCTGTGTTTGTGCTTTGAATTCAGCCAGGACAGGGGATTTTTAAGCTGCCATATCACTGGATCTCAGTTTTACATTTCTTTAATTTGAAATGGGCACAAGTTAAAGACAAAACAAAACAACCTCCCACAACTTGATTTTAGGAGAGAGCTGATTGTTTAAATGGTGTTTTCTTAGAACTCAACCTTAAGATTTCTCTTAGTGCATCGTACTCAGGAAGCACTGCTGGACTGTGACCATCCCTTTATTTAATTTGCATTGTTTTTCATTCCAGCAATTGAATTGCCTGCTGGCATAAATTAAACACGAGTTAGAAGTCCTGGTCAGGCCCTGGTGCCTGTTTCCAGTGGATAACCAAGGATGTTGGAATGTGTTCTCTCCTGGGCTTCTGTCTTTGCATCTTAGAAATACTGTGAAAACACCCCAGCATAGCCCTGAGAGAGGGATTGTCCAGATAGATGGGAGGGAGGAAGAAGCATGGGGAGTTCACCAAGAATCCTTCAAAAAGTGGCATCTCTAATCTGTAGTTTTATGTTGGCTGTACTGTCCAAGTGAAAGAAAAAGAACCCAAACAAACCAAACAAAAAACAACCCACCCAAACAGTTTATTGGATTGTTAATGAAGTCTTTAGGCAAGACATTGCTGCAATTTGCTTATCTGTGCATGATAAAATGCCTTGTTGTGAAAGGCAACTCCTGAGAAACCATCTGAATGAGAGCACTGGGAATAAGTCTGCAGGACTAAACAAATATTTGTATAAACTTACCCCCTCTGAACCTTCTCCTGTTGGGTGGAGATCAGCACAGCTGAGGAGTGCTTGGCTGTTTGTGGTGCATCCTGTGACTAATATTCAAAATGTAGGATTTGAATAGTGCACAGGAGTTGTAGGCATTCGTTGGTTCTCCCTCCCCGAAGTTCTCCCCAGTATAACAAACACATTTACATAAAATTCCCAAGGGGAGATTTCCAGACACAGAATCTGAATCTTCAATTCACAATTTCCACATTGCTGTTCCCATACCTGCAGCTCCTTTCTTTGCCACTGAACAGCATTATTGGAAGCTCTGTGTACTTTCCAGTGCAGGGTATTTGAACACTGGAGCAGAAATGTCTGATTTCTGGGCAAAGCCCAAATTGCCTCTGTTTGCTCTGTCTTTCTTTCTTGCCCAAACCTCAGCTGTGAGCACAGCCTGTAAATGGAAATATGTGATGATCCACAGGTCAGCAATTGTGTTCTTTGGATTTGAATTTTAAATCTCATCCTCATCACTCTTCCTGGGTTTTCCTCACTAGGGAATAGGTGTTGTCCAGCCTGACCTCATCTAACCCTCACAAGGTGAGTGTGTAAATCCATAAATTCCTGCTCAGAGAGCCCCTGCCATTGCCACCTTCTCTAGTGGGCAGAGTCCAGGGAATGTTGTGAGTGTGTCAAGGGTGATGATGATGATGGAAAAGCCAGGGGGTTCCTTAATATGCTCTGTCTGTCCATCTGCATCCCTGCTGGACTGTGGTGACACAGCCACGGGTCAAACCCCACACCTGCTCCCCACTGGGTTTGGATTTTCCCTAATTATTTCATAGAGCTCTGGCTCACGTGGCTCATTCCTGTATGGCCTCTTAAAAGGCTGAGGAGAACCTGCATCTTAATCATGGACTCTCCTTGGGATTAAAATCCTAACACTGGCAGTAGGAGAGAGTTCTCTGTTTCAGGAGTGAAATAGCTGGAATCCAAAAAATTACATCCATGTAGTAGCTGTTTGAAAACAAAACCCTTTTACATTGATTTGCTACAACAACAATTAGAGTTTGTTGTTGCTGCTGGCCAGGGCCAGGCTTTGAAAATGTGGCAAACATTGTGTGTGCAGCCCAGTGGAATTGATGGCAGGTACTTCATTGTGGGGGCACAATTGGTGCTCAGAGCTGAGGCTGGGCCAGAATTCCATGTGTGCCAAGGGCTTTGGCATCCTGAAAACAGCTCCACATCTCAAATTCCCTGAGCTCTGATGGAGGCAGCTCTCAGAGCTGGGGCTGTTCCAGGCAGAGCCTGTGTGTGTGTGCCCACATTGTTGCCATCATTAATTACCACAGGTTTGGGGAGATTTAGCCCACAGGGAGAGGGTGTTCTGGAACACAAATCTGTAACAGGTTGAATTTGTCATTGCAGGAGCAAAATGTGACTTGATCACCTTAAACTCTGACATAGTAACAAAATCTGTAGCCTGGTATCTTGTTTTACATTCTATGTGATGCACAGAAATGACTCTGAGCTTTTTGTAACCTTGTCTCAGGTTTAAAAAAAAATATTGTAAGTCTTTGATCTTAATTTCTCTTCAGTCTTCTCAGATCTCTTTGAAGTGAATGTATTTTAATGTAGGGCCATCTCAACTAATTTTACTGTTTGTTTTTTTAAAATGCTGAGTACCCACAGCCCTGCAAGGGACTCAGGAGAAAAATTAATACTTGCCACTCTCCTGAAAACATGAACTGTGTGCAAATAATGCATCTGTATCTAGGCTGGAGCACTGAAAGGGTTTATAAGAAGATTTACTATCAATACACACCACAGAAAAGAGAAGGAAAATAAGAAATCCTTGGTGCTACCTCCTGGATAAGGAAAGGGGAATGTGAAATGATGAATATTGGGGGTTAGGAAGCATGATGGGATTAACCCATTCCTCTTGCCCAAGGTACTCTGGAGGCTTAATTCCCATGAGGTGTGAGGGGCTGGTATTTCTCTGAATTCTAAGGAGTGACCATTTTTCAGTGTTATAATGTGTGTTGTGGCTCTTTCACCATCATGTGCACCTTCCCAGTCCAGGGAAACACTTCTGTAATTAGCCAAACTATTTACAGCAAAAATAAGCATAATTATGCAGCCCAAAGTGCTGGGAGGCCTTCACTTCCTAAAAGGTGCTGTTGGGGAGTGGTGTGGGTTTGTGTGCATTGAGGGAACAGGTGACAGAGTAACTCAGGGGACACAAATCCATGTTTTCCCAGGGTGTTGTGTTCAAATGTAGCCACATGACTTCAGGAGATGTTGAAAGAAAAGGCAGCCCTGAGTAAGTGAGCTGGAAAAATTAATGTTTCCCTTACAGAGCAGGAGGCTTGACCAAGAGACACAGGGTGATGGGAAGCCTTTTATTTCACAAGGGCCACAAAAATAAGTTAATATTCATTCACTGTCAGGTAATACAGGAATTTATTTCAGAGCTGAAGCCTGGGATTGTTTCCCATTGTCAAAGGACAGACATTAAAAAAAAAAAAAAAAAAAAAAACACCTTCTCCCATTAGGCACCCAAGAACTTTGAAGATCAGATGTGTAATCAAACATTTCCCATTCTGTTAAAAGAGGGAGCTGTGGTGGAAATGGCTGGGATTTGTGAGTGGTGGGGAAATCGCTGGCCAATGTCATGTTTCACATTGGGAACAGGAAGTGGCTCTGCTGGAGCTGCTGGGGCAGCTGCTCAATAATCCAGGCTCAGACTGCCCTGGGCTCTGCAGGTACCCACCTTTATTTGCTGGCTCATTGGCAGTTCAAAGCACTCGCAGCCAATCTGTTTAAATATCAATTAAGGCACAGGCCAAACTGCAGCAAACTCTAATCAGGGGTTCAGGACGTTTAATGTGGGATAATACTTGGGGTTGATCTAGGAAAATACTCTCTTTGCTATAAATGAAGCTGAAATGGTCCCAGGTAGGTTTGCATTGTGCTGGCTGAGATGGCAAATGCCACTTAATGCTCTGATACAGGAATGGAAAATACACAGTTTGCTGGGGAAAGAACTCTGCTTGATTATTTTTTTCCATAAATGACTCGAGCTGACCAAAGGTTTTAGACACTCCCAAGGTGCTGTAGGCAAAAAGCACTGTATAAACCTCATACTGGTACAGTGGGGAGGCTTGTCAGAAACTGCAGGGCAAGATCCTCAGTGGAGTGTTCATGTCATGGTCCTTGTGGGTCCTTCCAACTCAGAATATTCTGTGCTGTCATTCTGTGATTTATTTGACCTCCATCCCTGCCCCACACAGAGTATTTAAGTGGTACCAAATCTCAGCTTTCTGTTTGTGTCTTTATTTTAAGGATTGTTTATTCCCCAGTGCCCCAGTGATAACTTCCCATTGGCAAAGTGTGTGTCCCCTGGAGCAGGAACACCTGAGGGAGGGAATCAGGGGAAGGGGGTTCTGGCTGTTGTCAGTTTATTGGGCTCATCAATGTCCAGCCACTAAAAATGTGCTTTAACTCTCTGAAATAAGACTTTAAGTAAGGAGGGAACTGCCCAGGGAAGGGAACAGAGACAGGAAACTGAGGAAGGGAAGGTGAATTTAAGACAAATGCAAGGAAGGGAGTCTCCAGAGACCACATTTCTTATCAGTGCATGAGGAGTGTGATGGTCATGCCCCAGAAATGTAAAATACAGCCATTCAGCTGGGAGTTTCATCATCTGTTGCCTTGCTTTATTTAGCAATGTATGAAGCTGAACTCAGCTCCCAGCACTGGGTGCTTGGTGGTGCCTGGAATCTTTAACTGTGGCTCTTTAGTCTCCCTGTGTGATACACAATATTTGAAGCCCATCAGCCAGAAGTTGGACAATAACAAGTGCTGAACACACCTGTGTTTTCTTCAGCAAACTCAGTTCATGTGTTAGAGAAGGACTTGTGTGTCTCAAAACTTGTCTGGATTTTTTTTCTTTCCCCCAAGCAGTGAAGGTGACTCTTGTAAATCTTGGTCTGTGGGACTTGAAAATTTGGTTCATGTTTCCTGTGCTCAGTGTGATAATAGGAACAAAATCCAGACCCAGAGCAAAGGAAGGCTCAGCAATGGGTGTGTCTGTGCTTTCTCTAAAGTAATGAGTTAATAATTGCAGAGAGAGGAGAAATAATGAACACAATATTAAAATATTGAATATTAATAAGGAAGTAAAAAAGTAATATCCTACAGCCAGTGATAAATGAGTCTCATGTGCCTTTGAAGTGTATCCTAAATGCTTTTGGGCAAGGTAGTTGTAAATATGGGACTGCTCACACTTGAGGGATGTCTGTGCTGTTCAGCCCCTGGACTTACCTCTCCACTTGGGTTTGTATTTCATTTTTTCCCCTCCTTTTTCCAGACAAGCACTTTAACAAGGCACAAAACCATGATGAGCTTTGTGCTTTCCCATCACAGAAGGACAGCAAACAATCAAACTGCTGAAGAGTCCTTGGTGTTCTCTGGAAGCTGCAGAAAAGGCTTCCAGAAAAACAGCCCAACAATACCCCAGTTTGTATCCAAACCATCTCCACTGAGCTGGCAGGGCCTGCTCGTTTTATTGCTGTTCAATGCTGCAGAACAGGGGGCTGTGACATTTCTGAAGGAAGTTGTAAAACTGGATTTATTTATTTTTTTCTTTGTGGATGCACTAATGGGAACAGCATGGGAGAGGCAGTGCCCACAGTGGGAAGGCTCCTGAGGGATTGATACTGAAAAAAAGTCGTGCTGAACAACACATTGTACCTGTTCTTTTTCTTTCTGCACTGACAAACATCAGGCTGCTTTGGCTGATTGTTTTTTCCCCCCCTGTTCCCAGCCTGCCCACCCTTGACCTTCCTCTCAGGCTGGCCCTAATGGCATCAAATTTTACAGTTTGCTTTGGCACAAACATCTTGAAAACTTCCTGGCAACTTGAGAGCTGTAAAAACTGAGCTCTGTGCTCCTCTGCCTCAGTGGATTGGGACATTGCTGAGGTCTCAGCACCCAAAGAGGAAAGAGGGCAACGTTCAGGAGTCAAAAAAGCATCTCTGGAAGAACCAGATGTAACAAATGATAGATTTTCATTGGTTTTCTCTTACATGGAAAGGGCTTTTCAGAAATGGGCTTTACTCTGAGATGAAGGTGGAGGTTTTGTTTGCAGTAGAAAAATTGAGTGAGTCTTGATATGTCACTATTTTCTCCATGAAATGTGGCCTGGGAGTAGGTGCTGAATTCTGATCTCCCAAACTCAGGGAGGTGCCGTTTCAGCAGGTCAGGCTGAGTGACACTGGGGACATTTCCCCTCCTGATCCTTCATCCCTCCAGCTGGGGCAGTTCATGCAAACTTTGGGAGCAGAGCTGGGCAGAATCACATCATTCTGGGCAGGTGGCAAAGTGCTGGTGCTCAGCTCTGCCTGAGAGTCTGATCATTTTGTCTGGGCTTTAATCCTGGGCTGGGTCTGGTTCCCTCCTTAAGGAAGGTGCCACTTGCCATGAGAGACACAAATGCCTGAGTTCAGGTTGCCCAGGGTGTGTTGTGTGTCCAGTGTAGAATCTGCCAGAGAAACAGCACATACAAATGTCCCCATGTCATTAGGACATTGTAATGGCTTTTACAGCCCCTAAATCCAGCCACTGACTGGGATCCAGGGCTTGAACTTGTTTGTGTGCTTGTCACTTAATTTCTGATTTAATCCCTCCACAGTTACTGCCACTTTGACTGCATTTTATTTCAAGCAGCTGGATAAAGAAAGATGAACACCAAAATACTATTTTTCTTCTTTTGAAAGAATATATGGATTTTTCCATCAAGATGCACTTGCAAAGATTTTAATATTTATTTTTCTGGCTATTTGATGGCTCCAGCTTCTTCAGGAGGTACCCCACATCTTCAGAATACACCTGAGTGCTGACTTTGGCCTGTGGCTCTCTAAATGAGCAGAAATTGGTGTGGGCAGACAGCTTTCTTTGGCTATTTTTTTTAAATGTCCAAGCACATAAATTACTCCTTTCAAAGTCAATTGAAGCTTTTGTTGAGTAAATGAGCTCCAGATCTTTCCCTTGTATTACTAGTGCAGAAAACCTTTAAAATGGCCTCAGATTTTTCACAATCCCACCCCATGCTGAACATCCTCTGCTGCATTGGGAGTGTTGGGCTCTGGGGCACATGCCAAGAAAAAAACGGTGCCAACTCACACTTGCCCATTTTCTGTAGAAATCTTTGGAATTCAGGACTGAAAAAAAAGCTGAATTTGGCTCGTTGACTCCAGGCCTGAGCCATTCTTGCTGTTGCCTGTGATGCCACGAGGCTGCTGTGAGGGCTGAGCTGTGACACTACTCCCAAATCCATCCATCCCCAATCCATCCATCCCCAATCTGTGCAGGCTTTGCTTTGGTTTCACAGCTCTGCCCGTGCTGAGCTGGGGCTCTGCTGATCCTGTTCCATGTGTTCTGATGGCTTTGGGACCCTCAGGAACTCAGGGAGTTGCAGCTGATGGAATGAGGAGTGGGAATTGGTGTTGCTGGAGGGAGACTCTTCCCTTCCTTGGCATGAATTCCGTGTCACCTCCTCTCAGAGCTTGTCACTGCCTAGAGAAGATGATCAGCAGACAGTGAATTTCATGGCACTGCTGAAAAGGTTTGGACAAAGTGGGAACCAGCATTTTCCTCACTGTTTCACAGCTTGGTTTGTGTTTTGGGTGTTAGTTATTGCCTGCTGGTGTGTGTTCTGTTCTGTGCTGAAGCAGAGCTGAATTACTGTGATTTTTGGAAGCAGCAGAATTTGGATCTTGTTTTTATTTTGAACATTTCTTGGTCAAGTTGTGTGTGCTCTTGAAGGAGCCTCCTCCCTGCAAGGTGGCCTTGGAAAAGCTCTGACAGTGCCATCTCTGCTGCAAAACACACCAAAAAACCAGATTTCAGAGGCACCTCTAATGAAAGAAGAGAATGGAAGAGAATTCTCTTTCCCACAGCTGAGGATGTGGGTGCACAAATCCAGCTCTGGGACTGGGAGTTGGTGCCTCCTTGAACACGCTGAGCCCAAACAGGTTCTTGGCAGACTGTCTTTGTTACACCTTCTTAATTTTGGTTCATTTAATTCTTGTCCAGCACTCCTGGAATTCCTGCCACTGTAACAGCATGTGAAATTAATTCTGCAGTATTTTTTTGAGGTGATTTCTTCACTAAACACTCCAAGTTGCCTGTCTGAACAGCCAAGATTTACTGGGTTGAAAACTCTGCATTTTGCCAGTGTAGATAAACCTTGAGGTTTCCCTTTGAGACAAATTTCATGGTTGGCTGGGCAACATTTCTATTTTTTCTCTTGTCATGGTCATGCCCTCATGGTGAGAGATGATATTAAGTGATGAGCTGCTAAAAATGTTCAGGATAGTCCAAAGCTACAAAATCAGCAGGGAGAGTTTGTTTTCTGGGTTAGAGGGGTTTGGAGTTGAGGCTGATAGACCCAATTATTCCATCAATTACAGGAAAAATAACAGGATAGGAGAAAACCAAAAGGAAATGTTGAGGTTTACAATGGATAGAATGAAGAGCAAGGCAGGTGTTTGAATGTGCTCCTGTTGCTTCTCCTCTGTGTTAACCTTCCTAAGGGAACCATGTCTGGCATCTCCAGTGGAATCTCTGTCCATAAATTGTTCTTTCCCTGAGACATTCTTTGGAATGAAGATGCACTTCCTGCAGGTGTGTGGGCAGAGAAGATGGGGCAGTGCTCACCTTGTTGGCTTTTCCCTTGGCAGCAGGAGCTGGAAAAAACTTCCAACATTTGGACTTTGTGCGTGTTTTTGTGAGGTTTCCTTGTTGAGTTTTTTGAGGGGTGGAGTGGGGGGTTTTGTGCCTTTTTTTTTTTTTCTTGTTTTGATTTTTTACAAGTGTTCAATTCCCATCTTTTCCCCTTGTTGTTTTTCTGGGAATCCTGGAGAGATAAATTCCAATCAGCTGCCAGGTGAGGTCACTTGTACAGGAGGGTGGTTTGGAAGGGGGAAGAAACACCAGAAAACCCACAATATGGCTTTAAAAAAGAGAATATTAGGTTTCACTGCCAGTTTTCTACAGCTATTGGGGTGCAAAAGGGAGAAATAATTTTCTAAACATTTTTGCAAAATTTGTTGTGAGTTGAATCCCTGAGAAAAGAGTCTGGTCCTTTTGGTGTCTTTGTGGTTTCTGCATCTCTTACATCACCTGTGGTGTAACCTGAGTAGTCACATCCCAACCTCACCTTGTGCTGCAAATGACAGTGCAGCTTTTTAGAAATAAGTATTGCACTCAAAAGGCTTCACATTTCTTTGATTTTTTTTTTTTGTTTGTCCCTTTTGAAGACTCTTGTACTGCTTATTTAAACAAATAGTCCCATTTGATTGATTGTTTGGAGAAAGGCAATTAATTGATGAGCCCTTGGCCGTTTGAGGCTGAGTAACATCCCAACTGGTAACACTTGCTGTTGATTTCCCTCTTCTGGATGAAAGTTAAGGTCAAATCCTTCCATGAAAATACCATTTTTGATTATTGACTTGGCCTCTAAAAACATGACATTTTTCCCCCTGTAGCCTGAGAATGACAGGAAGTGTCTGGAAATATTCCTGAGTGGATATTGAAGCTCCAAAGAGCTGCTCCTGGAAACCTGGCTGGGACACTTTGGGAATGTGCATCCAGGCTCTCTGCAGGGGGTTTGCTGGTTTTGGTTTCCAGCCAAAATCACAGATTTTCTTGTCCTTTTGGACTCAGGAGGCAGAGCACAACTCCAGGCTGAGCACTTGGATGGATGGAAATTGGGAGTAAAGGATGAGAACTTTGTGGAGCAGAGCAGTGGTGGAAAGACTGGAATTTTACCTTTAAGCAGCAGGTTGTGTTTTTGTTGGGAATATCCTGCTTATTTCCAGTATTTCTGTGGTGCTGAGTTATGAAATAGCTGGTGGGTTTGGCAGATAAAGCCAAGTTTGCAGCCTAATTCAGAAATATGTCAAGGCCCCCTGCAGTGGGAGGCACATTGGAAATGTTCTGGTAACACCAACAGGTGATTTTTTAAAAAGATCATTTTACCTGTTTGTGCTGGGACTTGGGGAAATAGCTGGGGGTTTTGGTTTAGCACACCACAGGTTGGGACCCGTGAGTTGTCTTTAATTATGTGGGTTTAGGTGGTTGATGTGCAGCACTGAATGACTCACAGTGACAGCACTGATGGTCAAGGGATGAGTCTGAACAGTCTGTAAAAATAAGAAAGTGTTGCATTTTCTGGAGGGAGTGAAGAAGTGATTTTTTTTTTAATTTTATTTTTTGTAAGAGGGAGGGAAGATGATAACAGGATTTGTAGATTAAGCAGAATGTCTCTCTCCTTGTTCCTGATGCTCATTCAGATACAGTACAAAAAAAATAATAATCACAGAATCCCAGACTATTCTGAGTTGGAGGGACCCACAAGGACCCTCCAGTCCAGCTCTTAAGTCAATGGCCCACACAGGGCATTGAACCCATGACCTGGGCATTAGGCATATCTTTTAAGAATAAAGCACTGGACTTTTTGTGGGTCTTGCTGTACGTGGATTAATACAGAAAATTGTAATTAATTGTAATTGGGCTTATTTTGTGGGGAAGACAATCTCCTGTTACACTTTTCTCTCATATTAACAGCCTGTTTCAGATAGTTCTTCGTTACAACAAAACCAATGTTTCAACTCGTTTTCTGCTTGATTATATTACAGCTGAAAAATAAAACCTCCATTTTAAATAGAAAATATGCACCAAAAAAAGGAGATTTTTTTCTGTATTTTTAGTAATTTTTTTAAAATAATGTGCATTTTCTTCCTGTTGTATTTCAGACATCGATGAGTGTGAGAACGACTCGTACAACGGGGGCTGCGTCCACGAGTGCATCAACATCCCTGGCAACTACAGGTGCACCTGCTACGATGGCTTCATGCTGGCCCACGATGGCCACAACTGCCTGGGTGAGTCTGGCCCCTCCCTGGGGCCTCTGCCCCCTCCTCTCACTGAATTCTGTCCTCGGGGGTGTTCCCAGTGAAGGGCTTGGCAAATATACTGAAATATTTGTCCTATTTCTTCCAGTGTTTGTCATTCATCCTTACAGCTCCCCCTCTCCTTTCCTTTTAGGGGGTTTTAGGATGTGGTGTACGAACAGAAATTACAGAAGTTACAAATGCAAGTGAAGATTTTTGATCTGTATTTTTGATTCGTGCCCATTGCTCTGGTTTCAGTTGGTTGGCTTTATCCTCTAAGTTAAATCAGTGTATGTTTTGTTATAACATTTCTCCACACCAGTTACCTGGATGTGAACTTTGATTGCTGTATCCAATTTTACCTCCATACTTGGGGGTCATTTTTATTTAAATTCCAGTGCTTAGAGACTCTCCTTTTCCATATTCCCAATATAAATACAATGAGAGTGTTTTGGTACAGCCCTAAGTTAATTCCAAAGTGGTTTCTATCAAACAACGTGGGAAAAGGATATTTTTTCTGTGTGATGCAGCTTTACTTTGGTAGAAAATGAGATATTTGCAATAGAAGTCAAGAAATGAGGCAGTGACCCAGAAATAAGTGCAGTATCTGCCCTGCCTGGAGCTGTGGAACAGCTGGAATTCCAGAGCAAGGATGTGGTTACCTTTTCAGATGCCTCTCCTCCTGTGTCCATTTATTCTGATTCCAAAGGACTCCTATTGTAGTAGGAAAAACCCTTTTTACCAAGGAACAGCCAAAGGAGTGACCTGATCTGTGGGTGAGATCTGTGGGGTTTTCTTTGACCTGCTGTTTGTTATTGCTCTCTGGTCATGAAACACAGAGGCTGAATCTACAGAGACAGTCACATTTTGAATTATATTGTCATTCATTTCTGTTCAGCCACTTTTGTTCAGGGTGGGGTTTTTTTGGAAACCACAAGTGTGTAAAGGCACTTGGCTGGATTTCAGAGGCTGCAAAGAGGTCTCAAATCAAACCCCAACCTTTATTTGCACATAAAGAGTTAAATTTCTATCCAATTTTGGAAATTGATTTGCTTATTCCAAAGATGTTCTTTTTCACTGTGATGAAATGAGGCATTGAAAGGAATTAAAGGTGTGATAAGTCCACAGTTTCCCACCTGTTCTTGCTTTTTGAGAAACCACTTCCTCTCTTCATGGATTTTGAGGGAGACCAAGAATGCTGCAAAGGCAGTAACAAGGTTCTTCCTCCTCCTGCACTCCCTTCCATCCTTCCTTCCTTCCTTGTTTGTTGTTGGGAAGAGACAATCTGGTTCAAGTGCACAGTGGGATGAAGCCACAAAGTTGTTTTCTTAAACTCCAAGAAAATGCTTCTATTACTGATGTTTATTTTTCTTTATATTTCCCAGCAGTTTCAATAGGAATTTTTTTTTCTTTTATCATGAACATTTTTAACATAAGATTAAACAGCTTTTGAAAAGTTGTTTTTAGTTTCAGAAAAACAAATATTTTTAAAGAGAAGCTGGAAAAGGGTCATATTCCAGTTTTCCTTGCCCTTCTTTCCTGGTTCCAGAACTATCAGGTGAGCTGGGAGTTGAGTGTTGTCCTCCTGTAACACTTTGGCAGGGCCTCCAGTGATGTTCTCAGCCACAGACTCTCCTCCAGCTCTCCATGGTTGGGCATCCCAAGCTCCTTGGGGGGATGGAGGAGGGTGGAATGCACCTTTTAGCCTTCTGAGAACTCTCAATTTTTATTAAAAGTCATATAAAATGAAGGTATTTCTGTAGAGCAGGTTAAGAATGCAAGTCTTGAAGTTCCCACTCATTTCCAGTGAGACCTGAGCAGAATCCCAGGGTTTGGCAGCAGTTTCATGCCTGGAACTCTCCAGACTCCCAGCCCAGGGCTCAGTGGGGCACTGGGAGCTGTTCTAACTCTGAGGGGCCCATTCCCATCTGGGAATGGGAATGTGTATAATCCATATTTACAGACAGATGGAACCTGTTGAAGTGCAAGGTTTAACAACAGAAGAGTCTGTAATTTTTGGACCTTTCTGGGTTCTGTTTGTGCACATGGTGATGAGCAGTGGTTGGGTCCTTGGAGAAGAGGGTTGTTGGGATTATAATAATCTGTTAGTTCAATGATCTTCCAAAATCCAGTAAAAATATGGAATTCTCTTTGTGATGAATGGAAAGCTCTTTGCTATCAAGCCCTCCCTGAAGCTGCAATTTGAACACAGTGCTTTTCTCAGCCTCTGACAGTTTCCCCCTTAAAGATACTCTGATGTTTGATCACCCCACAGTAATCTTTGGAGTCCAAGTGAGGCAGAACTTTCCTTACATGTTAATTTGCCATATGTTTGCTTTCTTAAGCCAGTGTGATCTGAGGAGGACCAAAACAAGTGAGAGTGTTTTGTTAGGTATGGGGAAATAATCAGAGGTGTAAAATAAATCTTGGTCGCTGTCAGGGATGAAATCAGATTCTCAGACTGTCATAATAAATTAAGAAACTGGGAGCTGGGTGACAGCAGCATCAATCTCAGTCTCTTGTTTCTGCAGGTCTTCTTGTTGTCTGAGCCTTTTTTTTTAATACTTACTGCCTGGAGGAGGTGATCAATCACAGGAAAGATTTCTCTACATGGAACACTCAGGAAAGTAAAGAATAATCAGCTTAGAGTGTGAAGTTAATATGTAGAAGTTAAATCAGTTAAATCCCATAGGGATGCTCTGATGTATCAGTTGGTCTGAGCTCTGTTGGTTCAGAAAGCTCAGTTTTATGCTGCATCCTCACTGCTTTGTCTTGTTTGTGTTAGTCTTGTACCTTCTCTTAACTCAACTTTCTCATAATAGCAGATTTCTAAGGCATTGTGGCCTGTGGTAAAACCAAACCCCATGGAAATGACCCCAAGCTTTGGGAGCCACGTTGTGTTTGGCACTTCCCTTAGAGCAGGGGAGGCTGTGGATTCACCTGAGGGTGCAGGATCCAGCCTGGAATGGGTGTGTATCCAGCCAGGTGCGGGTGCCATCCAAGCCTTCCCTGAGGAATGGGCTCTTTTCCCATCCTGGGATTTGCAGACAAACCCCTGAATTCACATGGAACACAGAGAGACACCAAAGAGGAGGGCAGAGAGGGCTCTGATTTCAAAGAGTCCCCATGGCTGTGCTATGCTCAGAATGCAGCCCCTGCCTGGCAGGGCTGATTTATGAGGAACTGTGTGATTTGTGCAGCAAGAAACAGCCACCAGAAAGGCTCCTTGCTGCCTGGGTTAGAAATGAAACCCAACTCCCCTCCAGTACAAGTGAGTGCTGGATGAAAGGTTGGGAGTGGAATTCCCTATGGAGCAGCTCTCAGCTTTCCATAGTGCTCTCTGATCCTTCCCACCAATTCCTGCATCCTGACTTTATCCTTGTGCCTTCAGTGTGCAATGTGCAAACCTGAAAGGGGGAGGCAAAGCACAAACCCAGGGAGGGGATTGGTTTTCCTGGTGTCATTGCTTTTTGCAGGCTGCAATTCCTTCTCAGGCATCTCAGGATGCTCCACATTCCGTGCTGGAGTTGGATCAGAGCATGGGATGGAGTTCTGCATAAAAGAGGGGCAGGAAGGGACATGGACTAGTTGATGGTAAATAAATATTGTTAAATAAATAAGGCTGGAGTGGACATACACTGTTGTGCTGTAGGACAGAGCAGAAACATTTGAAAAAGCTGAGAAACTTCATTGATTTAATTACCTCTGTGGTTTATTTTGAAGGCATAACTAAGAACCTGCTTCTGAGATGAGTCAGAGACTCCATAAAGATTAGCAGTGTGAGAACAGTGAGTGGGTTCTGGGCAGAACTTAGAGAAGAACTCCACGAGGCTGAGCTTCAATTAGAAAGATTCATTCAAGTGTCCACTCCATCACTTCACACAGGCTCCACATCCACTTGTGTTCCCAGGTGCTGGGAAAAGAATATGCAGCTCTGGTGAATTTTGCAGGGAAGGGGGAGTTAAGGTGGTTGGTTGTTTGTTTTAGATTTATTTTGGGTTCTTTGTTTGTGTTGGTTTTACCAAGGCAGCCCCAAACTTAGTAAATCCATTCTTTCTTTACATAATTATACTGTTCCTGGAGTCAGGGGGTTTTGACTTCTCTTGCTTTTCATTGGTAATTCCCAGCACTTAAGTACATTTTCAGGTATTTCTGTCACAAGAAATCAGGGAAAATAATTTGTTCTAAATGCTGGTGTTCATGTTACTCCTGTTCAGCAGAGTGGAAATACTGAACTGGTTTCATAATGTTCCTATTGCCTAAACATTTTGTGCCAAGTGGAGAATTCATTCACTAAAAGGATTCAGGAACTGAATCTGGGTTTATAAAACCCCTTCCACCAGTGCAGGTGCTTTTGGGAAAATGTGATTGTTTTGATAGGACCTACAGGAATCATTCCAGCCCTTCCAAAGCATGGGCAGCACTTTTCTGTTCCCCAGAAGTTCCATGGGTGGATGTGTCTGGCTCAGCCAGTGTACCTGAATAAGCCAATATTTTCCCATTCCTGCTGTAGTTCTTGTGCTTCAGACTCTCCCATTTCTTCCACTTTTCATGGGCTTCAATTATTATCCATACAGAGAGTGTGAGTGACTTCAGAGCCTTCTGGATGCTGCAGTGCTTGGGTTGAGGTCTCTCCTCTGGATCTAGAGAGTCCTCTAATAAAGAAAAAAAAAACATTAATCCAGCCATTTCCTTGACTTTTATCACCACAGCTCAGCAACAAAGTGCTTCGAGTTGTGTAGACCTGGAAAGTGTTGCCAGCTTGAGATGAAAACACTGTCTCGTTTTTCATGTCAGGTTTTATGTGTTGCTTCACCCACAGCAAAATCTCTTTTTTTTTCCATTTTTGCAAAAGGAAAAAATCAAACCAATAAATAAATAAGTGAATTTTGTAAAAGGGCAGTTTTGAGTTAACCCAAAGGAGATTTTTCTAATCTTAGCAGGGTCTTTAAGCAGCTGTTAAAGGGAGCAGGTATAAGCAGTGATTATCTGGAAGAAGGATGGGATGCTTCAGTTGAGCTGCAGCAGTTCATGATGCCCAGGGACGACACAGAGTAAGGAGCATTATGATAAAAGACTGGAGAATTTGCTCAATTTATCTCAAATTTTTCCTTCATCTGGTCAGGACTGCTGCTTGTTTGCATCTGTAATTAACTCCAGTTCACTCTGTGGTGTTAATCCAGTATTTGCAGTTGGAGTGGGAGCACAGATGATGGGACATTAAGGGACTTAGATGTTTATTCTGGGAGTGATAAAAGCTGTGGGAAAGGTTTGGTGGCTTGAAGGGACAAAGGATGGTGCCCGAGTGTTGAAGAGAGGAATAAACAAGTGATGCCAAGAGACTTGAAGTTGATGCAACATTCCCACAGCATCATCCATGGGGCTGCTTCCCTCTGCAGGCATCAGAAATGTATTTAATTGTGCTAAGGACATTTCCTTTGCATAGCAGAGAAGGCCTTTGCTAGTTGCATTTATGCCCTTTGGGTAGTGTGAAAGTTAAGGAATTCCTCTGTGTGTCCCAAAAAGCCACAGAAAAGATTCTGAGTGTCCTTTTCAAGGTGTGAGGGCAAACAAGGAGCCCAGTCCGTGGGTGTTGAGGTGATGGGTGGTTGTAGCACATCAAAATACAGAATTATTGCCCAGGACAGCTCATGGCCATCATTTTAGGTGTTGTATCCTTGTCCATAAGTGAAGAGTTGTTCTGGGGATCAATTCATTGAGCATTTTGGAATGATTTTAATAGTCAGCACACAAGAGCATTCTTTATGTTTCCTTTCTGTAAAATAGGCTTTATTTTTCAAGGAAAGGTAATTTTTCACACTCTTTGGCGTTTTTGTTGGGTTTTTTCCTTAATTCAGCAAACATTCATTACTGTAAGATCTGTTTTTTGCAAGTGGATCTTTGCTCAAATAGGGCTCTGATTAATATTCCTGCAGCTGTGGTGGTGAGGGGAGCATTGGGGTCAAGGCTGTGCTGTTCTTCCTCCTTTTCTTCACCAGATTTTCCAGTTTCTGACAGGAGGGGACAGAAAATAGAACTCAGAGCTGTGCAAATAGAAGAAAGCTCCACTCCAACAGGGCACCGTGGCACTTGGAGGATTAGGGGAGTGAGAAGAGTGTGTTCCAAGTGGTGCTCACTCCTCAAAATGAGTCCCTTTTGTTTTAAACAGGATCTGCTGAGAGTATTTGAATTGTTTCTGTGGTTTCCTTGTTTGTGTGTGGCTGTGCTTTGGGGCTCAGGGTAGATCAGAGAGACAGAACGAGGCTGAGGGGGTTTGTAAGATCAAGAAATGTGCAGAAAAGGCAAGAAGGGAATGAATATTTACAGTTTCCCACAATAATGGAGTTTGGGGTTCTGCACTCAGACTGTGAAGCAGCATTTGTGGAATAACCAAAAGCATGTCTTCTTTATAAAACTCTTCATTAAATTGCAGAGGTAATTGCCCCATCAGTTTGGGCTCGTTAGAGATTAGAGAAGTTCATCCAGGAAGGATCCAGCAGGGCAATGGTCTGGCAGGTGATGGAGGGTTTGACAGGTGTGTGATTGCTGCAGGTCTGTCCCACCTCTGCTGGCTCCTGTTGAGTCTTAACTACAGGACAGTGTGACCCATGCTGGGCTGGATGTTATTTTGGTATAACTATGACTGTAGTAAATCCAGGAATATGTTTGCTTTTTTGGTGTTTTTTTCCTTTTTTCTTTTTCTTTTTTCTTTTTTTCCTTTTTTCTTTTTTTCCTTTTTTCTTTTTTTCCTTTTTTCTTTTTTCCTTTTTTCTTTTTTGTCTTTTTTCTTTTTTCTTTTTTTTCTTTTTTCCTTTTTCTTTTTCTTTTTCTTTTTCTTTTTTATTTTTTCTTTTTTTTTTCTTTTTTTTCTTTTTTTTCCCTTTTTTCTTTTTTTTTAATGCAACTTTCAGCCAACTTTCTGACTAGAAATATTTACAATATGATGATTAAAAATTCTAGAATCAGGCACTTTTATTTTCTGAGCGTGTGATTGCTGATCATTCCCCTGACAAATGCAAAATATCCCAAGTGGTGTTTAGTTGCTGACATTTGAGGAAATCCTGCAGTGTTGCTATCAATAGTTCATGTCTCAGTCAGGGTGTGCTGCACTGGTAAAACAGGCATTTAGAGAGCTCTTCCAAAAGTTTCAAATTGTAGCTTAGAGATAAAAAAAAAATAAATAGCAGTTCAGCTCCCTGATCATGAGTCAAAGTGCTGTTTTTAGAAGTGTTGATGCAACAGTAAACTCTGTGGTTCCCAAATGCTTTGGAGACTTTGAAGGTGGGACTCAGATTTCTGGGGGGCTTCAGTGTTTATGAGAATACTGACCTGGAAGGAAGGTGTCAGAAGGAAGGAAGAGGAGATTGTGGGAGGGTGTGAACAGACAGACTGTCCTTGGCATTGACTCTGTGTTGGGTTCACTTGTGTGTCTTCCTGTCTGTGGTTTGGGTTTCGGGTCCCCCCAGCAGACCTTCCTCCCTCTGCCCAGGGTGTCCAAGTAGGACACTCTGCCAGAAGGGCCTCCCCAGGGAGCTCCTCTCCAGATCAGGGTGAAACACCAGCAAGGCTGGTTTGGAGAGTTCAGCAGATAAATCAAATGAGAAACTGAAAACATTTGTTTATTTAATAAGTAAAACACCAATCTTTACCAGCTGGGGTGTTCCCTCCCCTTTGATACTTTGATTCCACACTACTGCTCTGCGGCTCTGGGGCATCTCATCTCCCCCAGGTACACAACACAGGGTTGATACAGTGAAGGCAGTGGGCCAAAAAGCTCGAGGTCTTATGCAGATTCAGCCCTGCATTAATTTGCATAATGCAGCTGAGATACAGCCAGAGTTATATGCATGCAGATGGGCCTCATGATCTCCCAGGCTCTTTGGAAGGATCCTTCTTTCCCAGCCTCTCCCTGCCTGGTCCTTCCGCTGTTCCTGGCTGTCCTGGGTGAGGAGTGGCCATTGGAGCTCCAGCCCCTGTGTCACTGAATTCTGTGTCACAGCTCTGGCTCTTGTGCTGGGTATCATCTGAGCTGGTTGGTCCTAGTTAAGAGCTGTGGGAACTGAGTTATTTCTAGAGCCTTCCAGCTGCCATTGTCTTGGCAAAGGTGATCCCAGGGCAGCCCTTTGTGATGAGCATTGCAGAGAATGGCTGAAGGACATTGATTCACCTTCTACTTCTCCATCCTCTATTTGAGGCTGACAGTTGGAGCAGCCAGGTGGAATTACCACCTGTGAGCTCAGCTCAGGTGAGGGTCTCTGCATCCTTTTGTGTGGCTTAAGGTTTGTTGGGAACTTCCAGCCTGGGACCATCAGGAGGGGTTTGAGTGTCAGCTTTCCCCCAGGCAGGGGATAATGTGCTCCAGGAATCTGTCTGGGTGGTGAGGCCAAGCTGGAACTCTGGTCGGATCAGCAGCCCAGGGAATGGATTGCACTTTGCATGCAGCAGTTGAAAGGAAGGGAACCTGCCCTTGCTGCCTTGAGGCCATCAGAGACACAGTCTGGTCCTGAGTGATCAGTGGGAGCTGGTTTTGTGCAAAAAGTTGTGAAAGAAGACACAACTGTTTGTTCTAAAAAAAGTGTCTTTTATAGTAATAGAGACATAAAGCGAGTGAGCTTTGTGTTTGTGCTCAACCAACTGAAAAGGGAACTGAAGCAAGAAGAGCTTTACTGAAAACCTGACTGCTTATTTCAGTGCTTGTGTGGAACTTCATCTCTATTAAACCTGGCCCAAAATTCAGGCTCAGCCCTGGCTGCACTGTCAGGTGTTTACAGGTTCAGCTGCATTGAAGGAGAATTGCACAGGAAAAGAAAGAAGCCCTTTTGGCCCCTATTTCTTTTGAAAAAATACAGGAACATGAAGGAATTATTCCTAATAATTCCTACCTAAGCTTGAGATTCTTGAAGTGGGGGGAGTTCTCTCTCCTAACCTCAGGAGACTATTTTACCCTGTTCTCTAAACTGGGTTACTAATAAACAGATCATCAAGTGACCCTATTGGAAAGACAGTTCAGCAAGTAAATAATTGAATAAATATTTTCCAGGCATTAATGTCCAGTAGATTGGTATGGGGGATAGTAAGCACCTTTTGGGAGTGCAGTAATGCAGAGTGCCCCAAAAAGCCTGGCCCTGGAAGGACTGGGGTCTAAGAAGAGAGATTATTAATCCTGCACTGTCAAGCCAAGATCCATTGGAAGGAATGTTTTGTGGAGAGAGGGATATAGTGGTCCTAGATCCCAGCTGTTCCTTCTCTTCAAAAATGCACATTAAAATAATTTGGAGGCAAGTAACTCAAATTCCTTATAGTAAAGCTTTTCTGAGGAGTTTTGATTGTAATAGTTTTGTTCCAGGATAGGGATTTGGGGCTTGGTGGTCAGTTGAGCTGCCCCTTTATGGAAGTGGTAAATCCACCAGCATTTGCTATCAAGAGCAGGAAAAAAAATGTTTATAAATCATTGCATTTGTTTCAGATTATTCATCAGAGCTGGAAAGCAATTGTTGGAGTTATTTGTGATATTATAAACAGAACTCTGGGAAGGCCACATACTTTGTAGCATAATTTGGGGGTTTGTACATGCACCAACTGAGACTTTCTCCCTCAGTGAGTGTTCAGCTGATGTTGCAGAGAGGAGAATCCACCTTCCAGGATGCTGTTTGCAAAGCAGCAGGTTTGAGTTGGCACTGACTGAGCAGCAGTGACTCAAGAGGAAGGGACTGTGAAAATGTTCAAATCTGGAGAAGAGTAAGAACTCAGCAAATTTGAGGCAGCAGTGCTCAGCATTTGGTGGTCAGCAAAAGGAGGAGGGCTGTCTGCACCCTTGCATTGTAGCTGAGGACAGGAGGAGCCTGCCTGGTTTCCAGGGTACTGTGATTACCCTGGAGGGTTTTTCTGTGTGAGAAAGAGCTGTGATTTGTGTCACATGAAGTGCAGGCAGCACAAACAGCAGGCAAGGGGCTGGAACTCCCTGCTCTCCCTGCCTTAGTTCCTGGCAGAGTTTCTGCAGCATTTCAGAGCTTCCTGGCCTTGCCTGCTGCAGTACCAGCAAACCAGCTTGCTTTACCTTGGGTGCTGTGCCAGTCCTGGAGGAATTCACTCCTGCAGGAGCTGTGCCAGCTCTTCTGAGGGTTTGGGTGTCGTGGATCACTGAGCTTTGTTGGGGGTTTTTTGCCCCCTCCGAAAATAAAGTGAAAGCAAAACACACACCAGCTCAATTGCTGACATGTTGGCACTTACTGTGAAATAACCAACTGGCTGAAGGGTCTTCATTAAAAGAAAGGAAAACATGGAATTTTCAGGTGGCAAGTTGCTTTCATCCGAGGAAAAAAACAGCGAGAAAATAGATATGATTGAGATATAAAACAGGAGAGTTGCAAGGTTGACTGTGGGGCAGGTCTGTATTGGGGGCAATAGATTTCCAGTGCTGAGACACAACAGCATAAAACCTGGTATGCCAAAGAGAGGTGATGGGGGATAGGCAGAGACCCTCAAAACAGCCAGTAGCTGAGGCTGCCTTTGTGACTTTCTATATTTGCCCATTAAAATGACAATGCAGACATGGAACATTTAGATTTAAGAAGCTTTCTTTTCATTAAACAGCATTAAACAAACTGACAGAGTAGGGGGTTATGACTCTGGTAATTGAAACATGCTGTTCTGTTCAAGACCAGGACTCTGTCAAGACTCTTTTCACCCAGTAATGCCCTTTGTGTTTGCCTGCCAGAAATTACTGTAGGCCTGAGGGATGTCTCTGCATTGGGGTGGCAATGACAGAGTGCAACACCACCCTTGGCAGGAGGGGTCACAGCCTTGTCAGGACCTCAATGTTCCTCCTGCATTGGAAATCAATTTGCAGCTCAGAGTACATGGACATGTGGCTGCACTCCCCTCCCCACTGTCATTATTTTTATGTTAACTTTAAGCCTGGGATGCAGGAGGAATAATTAGGTGGATTCATTTGGATTAACTGATGGCATTTGGGTAGTTTTCATTACCTTAATTCACAGTGTGCCTTTTTGTGTATTCCTTGCTCTTCTAGATGCATGTTCTGGATCTGTGTGTTGTCCTGACTTTGTTTTCCCTTCTCTCTTGCAGATGTTGACGAGTGTCTGGATAACAATGGGGGGTGCCAGCAGATCTGTGTGAACACCATGGGCAGCTACGAGTGCCAGTGCAAAGAGGGCTTTTTCCTGAGTGATAACCAGCACACCTGCATCCACCGCTCCATTGGTGAGTCCTGGGGGTGGCAGTTGTGCTCTTACAACAACTCTGTTCAACAGGGAATGCTCAAACAGTTTGGGGTTTGTTGCTTTGGAGTTTTTCAGTCCCTGGAGCTCCCACAATCATTTCACTGGTTGGTTGGAATTGATTGGTTCCTCTGCTACTCAGACTTGTGGCAGAGCCATAAATAAGATGATGGACAAGACTTTGGTTTGGCACAGAAATCAGACTTAGTTCTCACAGCAGAGACACATTTTTCAAACAGCAACTTTCTGCTCCTGAGTTTCCAGGACTTAAAAATTCCTCACATGTTTGTTGTGTGGTAGTTCACCTGTCTCTGCCCTTGGAAAGCAGGGCATCCTAAATCCAAAGGAGCAGCTGGTTGATGCTGGAAGTTCCACAGGTTATGTGAGGGGTTTGCCAGTTGTGTGACTCATTTCACTGCAGGCTGTTCATGACTGGTGTTGCATTGACACAGCACTTTTCTTGGTGGATTAGAACAGTTTCTCTGTTGCCTGTGCCCTGGCAGGAGGAATGAGGAATCCCTGCAAAACTGTGATCCCTGTCTGCTGCTGTTCCTGACCAGAACAAGCAGCTCTCCCTTTTCTGTGGATGTCAGACAAGTTTGAGTGGAAAGGGAGGAAAGAAAACAGCATAGCTATAAATCTTGGCAGTTAAGTGGAGTCCTCCTGTGCTCATTCAGACTCCTGTGACCCTGGGAGCAGTGGGAAGATATTCCAGCAAACTCAGTTCCCAGTGGGCAGTGCAGGATGACAGAGCAGCAAGGTGAGAGTGGGGATTAACAATGGAAATGCTGTGAATTCCAACACCACACAAAGTGGCTACAATGAACCAGCAAACTTTGCTTGAGCACAGAGGATGAATCCAGAAAGCAGGAATTGTCCTTGTGTAGCATCTCAGAAATGTCCTTCTGGCTGGCACTGTGTCTCTGCTTCCACAGAGTTGTAAAGAGAAGGAGGAACTGGGATTTTCAGGCTTGTGGATCTCTGGAATACACTCACAGTTCTGCTCTTTATCATGATTATTAAGTTTTAAGTAATTGAGGTGTTCTGATTATGACAAGGATGTGCAATTAAGGTCCATCAACCAGTGCATTTTAAGGGTTGTCATCTAATAGGCTTTTAGTTGTTCTTTTCAACATAAATTGTCCAAATTTCTG
>JAWWEV010000043.1:56072104-56090113 GCA_035583235.1 Hafferia zeledoni
ACTGAGGTGTAAACATGACAGGATTTTCTAAGACAGTGTCTGGCCTGCAGGACAGATTCCCCCTGGCTACTCAGAGCAGCCCAGGTGGGAACCAGGATGGGAGGAAAAGTCCTATGACACAAAATTGAGGCATTTTCAGTATATCCCAAGGTGCAGAGTTAAATACAGCCAAGTAGAGTTGGTTCCTGGGGGCCACACTCAGCCTAAGGTGATGAAGGCTCTACTCACTCTACCTTAGTTTTGTAGCTCCTTTGCCTTCTGAAAGAAAAATCTTGTGTTTCAGGATTTTCTGGGACTTAGGATTAGTTTTAATTCATAAAGAGAGCCAAATTGTGTTGAGTTGCTTTGCTTCAGCTGGGGTTGAATGCAGCAGCAAACCAACTGTCAGCAGGGTACAATGGAAGGGAGTTTACTGAAACTCAAAAAGCAGAAATCTCCCAACATTTAGGAGGTTGCCAGGTTTTGCCAAAATCTGGGATTGAATTCTAAGAGTGTTGTGCAGAAACTGTCCTGTAATTTAATATTTTGAGAAGAAAACAAAAATAATGCTGAAAAAATAAAGCGTAGCTGTACCAGGAAACATCATCTGGTGGGTCATGTGGAAGTCACAAGCAGGTGGTGCTTGAACAGCAGTGAAAGAGGATGCCCAGTGGAATAGCCCAAGGGACAAACCAGGGCGTGCAGAGAGGTTCTCAACAGGCAACAATCTGAAATCCTCTAATGCTGGTTGTTCCTGCTGTGGAAAGGGTGAGACTCAAGGGGGAAAATGAAGCTGGAGGTTCATTAAAGAAAGAAATTTAAAACAGAAAATATGCAAAGGGGGTTTCACACTCAGTCCTTCAGCAGCACTGGAAGTGAACCAATGTTCTGTTCATGCTGTCTGCTGTGGGTTTAGCAAGACTAGAGCAAATAAAAGAACTGGGGACTGAAACATCAGGTGAGAAAAGTCTGGGAAGAATATTAAGCTGGTGTGTGCTGGGAAAAAACCTGGAGTTCACAGATGGACACAACAAATGGACTCTGTTTAAAGTATACATTGTATTTGTCATGAGATGTCTCCCCATGAGTTCAGGGCCCTGTGCAAGGATGCTCAGCATCTTCCACATCTGTTGTACTCACTGTGGGTCTCTACAGGTATTTTCACTGTATTTTTCACTCTGCAGAGAAATCAGACACAGCCCAGGCACTGTCCCTCCTTTCTGCTGTTTATTCCTGACAAATCCTAGAGATGTGATCCAGCAGGAGCTCTGTAGGTTGATATCACAACATGTTTTTCATGATAAACCAGCAGAAATTCAAGGGAAAAGTACCAAATACCTGTTCATATTTGCTGTTACCATCCTGCACATGGTGTGCATTTCCTGAGTTCTCTTAGTTACTCACTTCCATGTAATTATGTTTGAGGTTGCTCTGAGCTATTCTGAAATAATTTAGGGGGTAATGGAAATAAGAGGGAAGATGTTTGTATTTAATAGCTGTGTGTATTTCTAGCTGAGAGTACTGGCATGCTTTGTTAAGCTTCTTGTCTCAGAATTCTGTCTCTGTGAATGCTTTCATGGCATTATTTGTAGTAGCACCATGAGACATTTTTAAGTGGGAATGAGACAAAGGTCTGTCAGGTAAACAGAAGAAAAGGAGGAAGACAAGCAGCCAGCCAAGTGGGAATGAGAAAAATAGACTGAAAATTAAAAGAAAGATGAGAAGCACCATGAGGCAAAAATCCATCCTTCTCTCTCCTTTATTCCATGGCTCACTAGTGGCATTTCCTTTCAGTGCCTGCTCCTTGAGAGCTTCCTTTTTATTTAGGCAACTTCTCTCCTGTGTAAACCACGTTGTAGCCATGGTGTAGTCCCAGCAGCAATGACTTTGGAATGTTCCTTTTTTCTCTCAGTGGAATGGATCAGGTGCAGAGATTGCAAAGCCAACCTGCAGTGGCGCACAGGCCCTCAGGATGGTGCCCTTGCAAGGGTTCAACTTCTTGGCTTTTCCCAGGAGCAGGTGTTAAGTGGAACAGGGAGCACTGTGTGCTGTGGGGGTTCCTCTCTGGACTGTGCTCACCATTGATGAGAGCTCTGAGCTCTGCAGCCAATTAATTCACCTGCATTTTGGGCATGATGTGTGGCAGGACTGACCATTGTCAGCCAATGCTCAGGAGCTGCACAGAACCTTCCTTCCCTTGTTCCAACATAAAGCATTCACCCTGGAGTAAAAGCAGCAGCACTTTTGGCCCCCTTTGATACAGAGCACCCCCTCTCAAAGTTGTTCTGTGTGTTTGTAGCTCTCTGAGTCACATGCAGTGTCAGCCCAGAGTGTGCACTTGGGGCTGCAAGCCTTGTGTTCAGTGGTGATGGACCAGAGCTGGCAGGCTCTGTGCCTGCATTAACTTGGGCTGAGGAGAATCAAGAGCTGCTCTTTTCAATCCATCTCAAGCTGCAGAGCACTAGGCAGGCCAAAACTCAGAGTCTCCTTGCTAAAACATTCATTTCTGACAGAAACCCACATGATCAGGGTTGGCATTTCAGTATTTAGCGTGATGAGAACTGGTTATTTAAAGTGACATTTCTTTGTGAGGCTCCAAATGCCAGGATGGGAAGCAGGGGTGGAGCTGTTGTGCTGCTGTGTGTTTCCCATGCTGCCTGCCTCAGAAGGAAACCCTTAGGTTCTTGCTTTTCTAACCACTAATTCACTAGAGGACATCACACAAACTGCCTCAGGAGTGTAAACCCCCTCTGGAATAGGAGCTGTTCTGCCACGTGCTGGCACTTACAGATGTGGGGGCCAGGAAAGGTGAATAATTTGCCTGGAGTTGCTCAGGCAGGCTGTGGAAATCACCAGAACTTTGCAGAAGAGCTGTGAGGGGCTCCTTTGCCAGAGCACACAGGTCTGTGTGCTGATCTCACCAAATCTGTGCTGTTAAACTGAGGATGTGCTCCTGGGTGTGCAGATCCCCTGAGCCCCAGTCCGTGGGGCTGGTGTTTGATCCCTGCTTTCCTCCCTCTGCACTCACACAGTGATGGATGGACATGTGTGGAGGTCAGAGTGGAGCACAGGGTGGGTGGGTAACAGCGCCTTGTGCAAATCCTGGTCTCTCCAGCCTGACCTTCTCACACCTTCCCTTCCTTTTGTTCTCCCTCTTTTGGCTCCGTGCTGTAAGTTGAACAATTTCTGGTGGTGCCAGGCAGTGTGACTTCTTCCTGAAGTTCAGGATGCCTGATGAGGCCCTGCATGTGCCTTTGTGCTGGGAGGGCAGCCAGGCTGACCGTGGGAATGGGGAGGCTCTGAAAACTGAGGTGGGATCCAACCACCTGAACGAGTCAACAAAATGTCAGGGGTATTTTTGACAGAAGTTTACTCTTCCACTAAACCAGATTTAGTTCTCGGAAGTAGCTGATTTTCCCATAATAATAATAATAATTATATATGTTTTCCAAAAAAATTATGGAAAACAAACCCTGTGCAACATTTAGACCTGGAGTTATTGTCCTTGCCACTGCAGGGAAGTGGTACCAGGTCATGGCAGCCTTGTGTGCCTGCATGGGTGGCTGCTGTGTTTGCTCCAGAGATCTGCAGGAGGAGGAGAGACTGGGACAAGAAACAAGCCTGAGTATGTGGGTGAAGGAGTGTCCTCCTGGCAGTGTCTCTGAATTGCCCTTTCCCTTCCCAGGTGAAATATTCCAGTGTTGGGGGAGCTTTGCAGGAAAAGGCCAAACCAAAACAAAAGCTGTGCCTGCCCTTCTCCAGGACTGTGTTTCTGCTCCTCATCTCTCCAGGCAAGAGGCTTTCAGGATCCCTCTGAGCTTCCCAGGAAAAGCTGTCATTTGGCCAAGTGCTTACTTAATGGGTATTTAGTTACTCTGCTCTAATAGGAGTCTGAAAAACATACCATTAAAAAAAAAAAAAAAGCCTGTAATGAGCTGTTTTAAAGCAGGATTTGTACTTTCCTGAGCTGTGTCTTGCTCTTGAATCCTGAGCAGTATGTTTACCTGGAGATCTATTTCGAAAAGGCTTTCTGAGTGATCTAAACATGATTTTTGAGTGTTTGGCAGTAGTTGAAAATACCTTGTGCTGTTCAATCTTCCAAGAATTCCCAGAAAGTTAGTGAGCTGTCCCTCAGATAAACTGACCACTTAATGGGCAGTGAACTCTGAATTCATGTGGAGGATTATCTGGAGCACTGAAATGCTCCATGCTAAAGAGCCAGGAAAACAATAAAATCCGAAGGACATAGGTTGTAATACTCAATGGCTGGATACTTTAACAGGATCTGAAGGCTCCTCCCTGCTGGAAGCAGGAGAGCTCTGTGGGTTTATGTTGTTCTTGGGAACACTGGATGACTAAAGGAGTGTTCCTGTTGTCCAGACTGTGGGTATATTTTTATAGCCAGCTCTGGGTGTAAATGGTACCACTTCAGACTGTCCATCAGAGTCACTCTTGCCCTTGGCTATCAAGTGCCCAAGCCCAGAATAGAAATAAATGTATCTCCAAGCACTCGAAGTTTATTTATATGTCGTTGGGTTAAATGTTTTACAGGATTGTTTTGTTTCTTTGTTTCCTCTAAAAACACCTGCAGAAGCCTCATTTTCTCAGTGTTTGTTCTGACTCACTGCATGGAGATGCTTCTGTGCTGAGCTGTACAGAGCTCACCTGTCTCAGAGCAGCATTGTGGTCAGAAGTGTGGCTGTGTTGGATGACAGCCCATTTTCCCTGTTTCATATTTATTCTCTCTCTTGGACTTCCACAAGTCCTATTTACAGGCACAAACAGGATTTCTTTGCTTTCCAGTGTTGTGACATCCAGAAAAACAGTGCCATTTCTTTCTGCTTGCCTTGACCGCCATCAAACACTGCCCAAATTAGAATCCATGTTCACTGTTGAGCTGGTGCTTTTCATCCAAGTATAGAAATCAAATACAGCTGCTTATCAAGAAGAATTCTGGTTTCTGTGTTCACCCATGCACAGCAATATTGACTGCACTCTATTTCCAGCCTCCTGCTGGCCTGTAGATTCCAAAGGGTTTTCCTCACCTCTCTTTCCTTAGGCCATTCAAGCCAGAGATGGGCACAAACCAGATGTGCTGCTGGCAGATGCTCTGCCAGTGTATCTCCATCTCTGTCCACCCAATCCCTTCAGCTCCTTGCTCCTTTTCAAAAGTGGAATACCAATGGGGTGTACACAGGGTGAAGCAATGCAGTACTGTCAGAGGCCTGAAGGCTGCTCTGGGTTCCCTCTCAAGTGCAGATGAGAGTTCTGCCTCATCCAACTGGTTCACATTCCCAGCAGCCCCAGTGAGGTTTGAACTGGCATCACCAGACTGTGCCCATCTGCCAACACCAGAGGTTGAATCAGAAGGGGAAGCAGATTGTGGGGATTTCTTTAGGTTGCCCCACTGTGCAGGCAGAGAAAGTCGTGAATAACTGTACTCAGTTGTAAACTTTTCACTGTCTGTGGGAGGCATTAAAACTTGGGTGTAACAATGCCAAGGTCATGGGTTCAATCCCCTGTGTGGGCCATTGACTGAAGAGTTGGACTGGATGGTCCTTGTGGGTCCCTTCAGCTCAGAATAGTCTGGGATTCTGTGAATCAGTGGACTGTAGGAGAGGGGTCTCTGGGCCCTGCACTGAACTTTGAGAGAGTAAAAAGAATCTTATCTATCAATATACAATAAGTTAATTAAAGGCAGTGTGATACTGAAGATGCTCTCGCAGGGCACTTACAGAGCTGCTACTCCCAAATGATGGTCATGGTATAATAAGAGGTGGGCAGCACTGGGGCAGAGCTGTAACAGGTGCTGGGCAGTCCCTTGGGCACAGGAGACAGCCTGAAGAAAGTGTTCTGCAGTGACAGATGAGCCTCAGTGCACAGGAAGGGAGCAGTGGGCTGACAGCAGCAGTGGGGGGGGTGTACTCACTGCCTGTTTCTCACCCTGGCTGTGCCAGCAGGGCAGACAGGCCTGAAGAGAAGCAGGTTCTTCCACTTTCACACCACTACTGCCCTGTAAACATTTCATTCATGGCTGAAGTACGACTTGCAGATTAGACTTCGCTCATTGTGTCGGTGATAGCATTTGGCCTTAAGTGGCTCCTAACATGGCACTGCTATTTCAGGTGCCTCCACGTGAAATCTGATGCTGAGTGCCCCAGAAAAAAAAATTAACTGTTTGTGACAGAAATGGGATCAACCTTGCTGCTTTGGGGGAGATGTTTGCCTGCGTGTGCTCAGTGTGTGTCTGTGTTGGGGGCTGGTTTTAGCATTTCAACAGAGAAGCAAGAGGAGGGATGGATGCAAATATGGTGACAGTAACAGCAGGAGTTACAACTCTGCTTTAAAATGGTCCTTTTGGTAATATTCTTGCTCAGATCATAAAGGATTGTGTTGCCTGATGTAACCAGAAAATGTTTTTTGAGTGCCCTGGTGGCTCCTCAGGAGCAAATCTCATGGCAGGTAACTCTGTCAAATGGCAATATGTTCATCATCCCCGTTCTACATCCATCCTTTGTGAGCACCTTCCAGCCTGTGAATCACTCAGCTCTCTCACTTGTGCTCCCACCAAATGTTCTCTTCCCACTCTCTTGAACCCTGGAGTTGGATCTGTGTAAGCCAGGACTGCTGCATGGCTCAGCCTGACATTTCGTTCAGATTCCTCCTCTGGAGAAAACTCAGGGAGAACAGAGCAACATCTTTTCTTTCCACAGAGTGGCAAACTGGTCTGACCATAAAAGCAACCCCAGTAAAAACTTAGCAAGTTTTTTCTCATCTAAATGGCCCTTTGAGGGTCAAACCTATATGGGGTTTGGGGATTTTTGCTTAGAAAACAACATGCTGTACCACCAATGTGTGTGTATTTAAAATTTGTGGACACAAATGCATTTTCCCCAATACATTTTCCTGAGCTGTCCTTGAAAGTGGCTGCTGTGCCCCCACTCCTTGCTCACGATACCCAGGGGAGGCAGCATTGATTTTGTTCTCTGGGTTTTGCAGGTTTTAATGAAAGCAAGGGAGAGGCTTGTCCCTACATTGCAATTTGCTTTAATGTATGGGCAGTCTTTCAGACCTTTGTTGTTGGGACTATTCATGTGCTTAAGTGTTTTGCTGGACTGGAGCCACAGAGCAGTTAGTGAATTAGTGCACATACCAGGGGACAGCTTTCTGTTTCTTCTTTCCAGACAAGTTTGCATTTCCAGGATTTGTATGGGATATAGGGTGACCAGCAGCCTGTTTGCTTTATTTTAGAAATTGTATGGCAAAAATTCTGTGTCTTTTCAGTAGTTAGTGTTTCTGCTTCGGTGTCTGGTAGATGAACTTTGCCTTTTCTTCCCATCCAAACTCCGTTTTCCACAGAAAAAGTGTATGTGGTGTCCATTGTTGCCAAACTCCCTGCTCTCCTGTGAAAGCAGCATGGTATGAATGCGTTTTCCTGGTGTTAAAAATGAAATTTAGCTGCCAAATAATTAGTGAGAGTGGCAACAGGTCCTCAGTGCAGGCTGACAGAGGCTTCTAAGGAAACATTGGCCTAATTCTGGACTTCCAGCCTGGGGTATGGGGGTGGTTGTGCAGCTGCATCTTACCTTGCAGGCTGACACTTTCCTGCCAGTCTGGGCCTGTTCCTGCCCTGTAGGTAAAGAGGAGAAAACTGCAGTGGTGCCTTTGAGCAGAGGGTGTTGTGGCAGAAGGAAACTGGCAGTGGGTCAGTATTGCATTAATTTGGGAGCTGGACACTGATCCTGATGGGCCCCTTCCAACCAGAGATAAGTTGTGATTCTGTGAGTAACGGAGTCACCCAAACCCAGCACCAAGAGAAAGAAACACCTCAGGAGGGAATAACTCCACTGGAATCAAGGAGTGATAGAAGAGAACAGGATGAGTGATTTAAAGAAATAGGGAGGGGAGGGAAGAATTCCAGCTCCTTGCTTGGAGGTGTCCCTTGTGTTCCATTCCTTTTGCCTCCATCAGAGGAGGCCACTGCTGCCTCTGTGGGATGGCATGTCCTTTGCTCTGTCCCCAGGGGCTGTGAACAGAAGCCCCCTGGGATGGGGCAGTGAAGAGACAGTTCTGGGCAGGGGATGTCAGCCTTACCTGGGCAGCTGGACAACACACCCTCATTGTACTAGAAGATGCTTTAAAGGAAGTGTCTGCAATTTTTGTGTTTCCAGGGACCTGCAGAGGTGTCAGATCACTGTGGGGAGCTCTCCTACCTTCACTGGGGTATAAGGGAGGTACAACCAACCTCTTGGGGGCCTCTCTGCCTCTGTTATGTTCTTCAGTTTCTACACAGCAACCTGACTTTCATTTGTTGAGATGAGTAGTTAAAAATTTCTCTTCTAAATTGCTGTAAACAGCCTCAGTGAAAAGTAATTAGTGGAGAATGTGTTGTATTGTACGTGCTCTGGGTTTGGGGAGCTCCTGAAAAGAAAGTGGGAAGTGTGAAAGAAAACATCTCTGGGCACAGTCAAATTGTGCTTACAGAAAGTGTGTTGTCACGTACTGATTGCTAAAAGTGTGCATCCCTTCCCACAGCAATTCAGTGTACGGATCCTGGGGGGTTCTGGGCGTGTGCTGATGTTCAGCATGTACAGAACAGCTGCTGGTGTTCGGATGTGGAGAGGAGTTACCCTCTAACACAGTCAAGTATCAATATGATCCTTAAACTCTCTGCGTTGGGTGGGTCATTTGGTTGGATTGTTGCCCCTCCTGGTGTTAGCAGTGGGCTCAGGTGCAGTGTCTTTACAACCCCCACACACCTCAGGCTGGCACAACCGGTGCCCTCTGGGTTTGAGTCTCTGATTGTAAGTAAATGGATTCATTCTGAGATGCTCTGAGGGCACAGGACTTAGTCCTGCTTTCAAACCCTGTGGAAAACACAGTCCTGCTGCCTTGGACTGTTCCTGCCAGAAGGATGCAGTGACTGTGTGCAGCACCCTCCTGTGGTGTCTCGTGGCTTTTACTGCTGCTTTCATTTCCTTCTCCGCTGTCTCTTTGCCAGAGTCAGTGGCCTGACTTCGACTGAAGTTGTAGCCAAGGCTGGAGGCAGCAGGATGAGCAGTTTGTGTGGTACTGCCACCACATCCCTGCCCAATTCTGCCTGACATCAGAGCTTGGGAAACATCTTATTGCTTTAATCTTCTGGGTTCTGAATGTATTCAGTGTCATGTGAAGGAGGTAACTGAAAGAAGGAGAACTACTGTGAAAAGGCAGGTGTAGTGTGAATGAGCTCCCTTTGTCACTCTGCCAGAATTCCTCGTTCTTCCTTGCTGGGAACATCCCTCTCCCTCCGGTTGTGGCCTCTGCTGTAATAAGGGTAAATCTCCCTGTGGAGACATTTGCCTGAAAGGTTCAGTTTAGTTCGGGAGCTGAGCTGAAGCTTTCCAGGCTGTGGTTCCAGCATTGCCCTACTCTGCTCTCCATTCCATTCCGTTCCTTCTGCTGTGTCCTGATCCCCCTCATCCATCAGCACTGCATTAATTGCTCTGCATCACCCACAGGGGTTATTTCTGTGCCATTTATCCTTTTTGTGCTCTCTGCATCACCCAGAGGTTATTTCTGTGCCATTTATCCTGTTTGTACTCTCATGGTTTCCACGTGGTGTGTGCACAGATCTCATGATTCCTTTCCCCTTCTTCCCTTCACCTCCAGGAATGTGTCTCTGCCATAAACCAACTTTGCCTCAGAATTACACCTCTATAAAGAGGTTTCTTGGTTTTCTCCTTTCTTTTTAATGACTAAAGGTCTGCTGCCTGCACAGTAACAGCAGACACTTTTCCCTGTGGGTTTGAAGAACAGCCATACCAAAATTAGGTTGAACTGATACAATTTACTCATCTCTGAGAGGATGTTGCCCCCTTTGTATGATATTAAATTGCCGTTGGATGTCTCTGTAGAAACAAAAGTGGTTAGGTGGGTGATGGAAGAAAGGCTGACAGAAAAGCACTAATTAAATACTGTTTTGCAAAGCCCTCATTGAAATTCATAGCTTGGTACCTTTGGGGACTTGAAAGCAGGGGAGATGGAAAGATTTCAATTAAAAAGGTATTTGTATGGTTCTTTGTGAAGCCAATCATTGCCTGTTTAATATAAAGCATGTAAGTGTCTAATACGCTTTGCAAACATCAAATATTGTGCCTTGAAACAATGAGTGTCTTAATAGGTCTCAGAGCAAGATACTTTGAAATAAAATAAAAATCCCACAGACCTAAAATTTTATTCAAATTAAAGCCCTGGGTTGTTTTGTTTTGTTTTTTAGTACAAATGCAATCCTACATAATTTTTACATTGACTGATTAGGAAATTCTGAAGGAAAAATGTACATGCAAAAGAAATACTGGTTTTTAATAACTAGTTATTTTTGTTTAGCTACAATTGTAGTTTGCCATTTACAGATTTTAATGTACATACCGAATCTTATACTCCTGCAAAGCTTTTGGAGTATTTTTTGTTATTCCAGGGACTTCTCTGCCATGAACCCCTCATTGAATTGGTGTCTGGGCAAGCTCAGTCAACAAATAACAGAAATACAGCAATATATGGCTAGAAAAAAGCACCAGAGCCATCTGATGTAAGAGTTACATGGTTCAAAATGGTTCAGAAAACGTCTGTTCCAGAGGCAACTGAATACCACAAAATTCTTGTCAGCAAAACAAACTCCAACCTTTCAGTAGAACTCCAAAAGCCCCAACTTTAATTTGCCACAGTGAAAAAAAAAAAGAATCCAGGCCACTGCCAGGTCCCTAAACCCTTGAAATCATGGGGAACTTGACTGAAATTGCCCGATAACCCTGGTGTTCTGTGTGGAGTTCCAAAGGCAGCAGGTTCAGCAAGATTGCTGTTTTACTGAAATAAAATAAGAATTCCTCTTGTTCCTGAATCTCATGGTCAGGAATGAAGGGAGTGTAATAACACACAAAGTGGTGCTTTGCCCAGTTGTTGTGAGAGCAGCAAACCCTGCCCTGTCTCAGCAGGATTCTGCATCTTCTCTCTTCTTGGCTCTGGCCCACTCCTGGACATCCAGGCAAAGCCACGGGTTTTCCATCCTTGGAGAAGCCCCGGGATCCAGCAGGGTGGAGCTGAGGCACTTGGGGAGTCTCTGGGATCTCAGCAGATCTCATGCCATGGTTGGAACTGGATCTTGGAGCCACAGGGGCTGAAAGGAGCAGGTTTTTCTGGGATGAGCACAAATGGCAGCACATGAAATCAGTGCCCTTAAAGGCAGAGTTGGCTGTGAATTGAATCCCCTTTGCTGTATCTGGGTTTGTGTGGGGTCTGGGATGGCACTGGAACCCTTAACTTGAGCACCGAAGTGGCAGAGCACTTGGCAGGAGATAAAAATACCAACAGATGGGTCATTCTCATCAGACAAATTCTACCACCTTTAGTGAAGGGCAGGAGGGTGTAGCAGAATGCTTTATTTGAAATAAATTCTTTTACCTAACACTTCCACCTCCAAGATCTGCTCATCAACTATTTTTCTTTTTCTCTTTTCTCTCTCTCCTCTCTCTCTCTCTCTCTCTCTCTCCCCTTTCTCCTCTCTCTCCCCTTTCTCCTCTCTCTCCCCTTTCTCCTCTCTCTTCCCTTTCTTCTTTCCCCCCCTTTTGCCCCCAGAAGTTGCCTTCACTTTTTCTTACGTAGAACTGCTGGAGTTGTGTCCATAAAGAACCTTCCTTGTGGCTTTGGTACCCGGGAGAAGGACTCAGGAGGCAGAAAGTACCTGTGCTTTGGGAGGTGTTGTGTCCTGGCCAGGGGAGGCTTTGGGGATTCCCAGGGGATTCCAGACTCAGTGCCAGGACTGAGATGTGAATGGGCAGCACAGCTGCCTGAGCATCATTTCCATGTACACAGCAATAATAACAACTAACAATTAAATAACAACAGCAAATTGTACCAATGGTGATAAGTAGTCAAGATAAATCTCACTTCATTTTTTGGCAAATGTGGCCGCTTTTTGTTTTACTTTAGCAGCCACTTGGAAAGCTCAGATGTCCAGGCTTGCATTTTTCATTTAGGACATTTTCTTCATTTTCATTTTAACAAATTCTATACATAACTTGAATAAAGACATCCAGCCTCTGAGAAATGATTGCCCTTTTTTGCCATCCCTTCCAGATAATTATGGCTGCTCTGCACAGGTTTAAACAGAGCAAGAACACAGTCTGGCAGTGCAAAGCTGGTGCATGTTACACTCTGAGAAAGCCCAGAACTATCACTGAGGTGATGAATATTTCAGCAGAAGAGCTGGCATTGAACATGATGATGCTATTTGCTTTTTATACCACTGAGATCTAAAAAAAAAAAAAAAAAGGGTTCCTTCACTTTGGTAATTGCAGTACAAGTGGTGAAAGTCTCGAGTGCAGTGCATTTGTTTTGTGGGCAGGAAGTATATTTAGGTGGCATTGCTGAAGTGCATGTGGAAAACTAAGATTAATTTGTATTACAGAGGGGTTTAGGAGTGGAACTCTTTGCCAGCTGCTGTACAGGGAGAGACTGAGGGGCTGAGACTCCCTGGCCATTCAGAGACACAAAAGGTGTCTGTCCCTCCTTTCCAGGCAGGGAAAGGTGGGGTTCAGCTGAGCTCCCTGCAGAGGAAATGTTGCTCCTCATTCCTAGCCCTGTGTCAGGCAAAAAAACGCATCATTCGTTGAAAAATGGTGTTTGTATCATCTGGAATGAAAAGCAAATCCACAGAGGAATCAGAAAACTCAGGGAGAGAAACAGAAGTTTGAAATACACATACATTTCTTCTAGATTTTAGGGAGAAAGGGTTAAAATAACTCAGATTTTAAAACAATATTTTGATTGTTTCTAAATGAAATTGTTGGTGCTTCGTTTGGGCAAGAAAAGCACAAAAAACATGCCCTGAACCCCAAGTGTTTTAGCCTTCCTCCCATAGGGATATAATGGGAAATGGTTCTCCAAAGAACATCCTTCCAGCATTCCTGCTCAGGAATAGTAATAGGGATGATATGAACTCGGGCAGAGCTGTGATCCAGAGCTCTGGAGTCACATTTATCTCCGTGGCAATTAAACCTCCACTGATTAAAATGGAATTTGCCTTTTACATTATGAAAGGGAACTCCAGTGCGCCCCAAGTTTTATTTTAAATTATGAAAATCGATTTAAAGTTATTTAAAACCCTTGCAAATTAGCCTTTTATAGAAAAGTATTTGCTGGGATTTTCCAATATAAATACTGACTTTGCATTCTGTGTTATTAATTGACATAAATTTCTGATTTGGGTGGGTGGGTTACTGTTAAGCCACTATTAAGAAGGATGACTTTTGTTGCACAAGAAGTGATATTATGGTCTTATTTTCAATATAAGTGCACCATTTTCTGCAGTGAACTCTAAACTTTAGCTCTGATGTGAGCTGGGAAAAATAAGTAGCAAATTTGTTGCTTGTGTCAGGATGTCTGAGTAACAAGGCTGGAAATACCTTGTTAAAAATGCCCCGTTAGGGTGTTGATGACTCCTCTTTTTGAATTACAGAAATAAATTGTGGTTATCCTTTTACAGTTTAGGTCCCGTCTTGTAAATTTTTAGAAGTTACTTTTGCTCCATAAAGGTAATTTAATGTGATATTTATATGGTTCTTTGGTCAAAGTTAGCAGAGCTGTCTGTGAAATCAAATCATAGAAAGGAGAATAAAGGGAGCCAAGTTCTGCCTCTGGTAGTAGCTGGTGTTATAAAGAGAATTAGAGCCTCTGTCTTGCCCCCAACCAGTTCAAAAGGAAGGAACTACAGCAGTGAACTGAAAAAATTAAAAAAAATTGCAATTTTCCTAATTTTTTTAAAGACTCTCACCTGACCTGTGCAATTGTGAGCAAATAGAAACAGGTGTGGACTGATCCAGCAGTGCTGCTGTCAGTGCACCTGGGTGTTGAATTCAGCAGCACCAAACACAGAACCACTGAGGGGTTTCTGTTCGTGCTGTTCTGCTGGAGGGTGTTGGTGCTTTGCTTGTTTTACCAGGCCCTGCCATGTGCTTGGTGGGTGCAGCAGGTTCTGATGAGCCATTGCAAAGTTACAGACCAGCAACAGACGTCACAAGTGACAGAGATGAACAGTTTGTTGCAGATAAGTCATTTTTTGGTACCACTTGAATTCTTTCCCTCTTTACTCCCATCATGACAGGAGCCTTTTCTTCACAACCTCAGCAGAGAAAACTGGCTTGTGCCTGCAGGAGGAGGGAGTGGCACAGGAGGGCTGTGTTCTCACTCATTCTGGAGTGGCAGGTGCTCCTGCAGCCCAGCACGGGGATAATGGCAGCAAACTCTGCATCCTTCTGAGCACAGAGAAATCCTGGTGCAGTACCTCCCTAGGAAAGAATAAATGAAAACTTAGTGGAGGCTGCTGCAGAAACTCTGCCTGATGGACAGAATCTCTTACTCTAAACAACTCTGTCAAGAGCTTCAATTAAAAACCAAAAAGCAGGATGGGGCTTCAGGTTGGAGCTGTTTGAATTCCTGGTTTGCAGCAGTGACAGCTGTGCCTGTGAGTCTGGGTGGCTGCACTCTGGCATTAAATGGGCTCATTTTCAGGAGTGCTTATTAATTTCTGAAGCTCCTTCAGCAGAAACCAAATGTCAGATTGTGAGATCCTGACAGATGCATTTCTGAAAGGTGCCTAAATAAAAAAGGGGCTGCTAAGTCCCTGTCTCAGTCACTGGAAATACATCTCATAACTAGCTCAGTTGGTTAAAACTTGGGTGTAACAATGCCAAGGTCAGGGGTTCAATCCCCTGGGTGGGCTCTTGACTTAAGAGTTGGACTCGATGAGCCTTGGGGGTCCCTCCAACTCAGAGTAGTCTGGGATTCTGGGATCATGGATGCTCCATCAGACTCAACTTGCCTACACCAAGTCAATTCTTACATCCAGAAGAATTCATTTCATAAAAGGAATGGGGAATGTTGCTATTTAGAAGATGGAAGTGTATAAAGGTCCAAACCACTTTCTGGTGCTCGCTGACTTTCCCTCCTAATTTTTATTGTGTAATTCTCGAGGTGTGGCTCAGTTTGCTTTCCCTGCTTTGCAGCCCCCCCCAGTGCCAGCAGTGAGTGTGGAGCAGCTCTGCCCTTTGCTCCAGCCCTGCTCCTGCTGCCTGCAGGCTCTTGTGTTACTGCAATGACTTTGGTGGTCCCAGCTGAGCTCCCAAGTGACTGTGACCATGTTATAAAATCACTGTGCACAGTCAGTGGAACTGGCAGCCTTTGCCTGAAATAAATCCAGGGCCAAACATGCATAAAGAATTAATTATTCCTTGCTCCTGGAGAGGGTCTCTTTAGGTCAAGGTTGGAGGCAGTGGCAGGGCAGTGTGGGGAGCTCCCACTCCAGCTGCCTGTCCATAAATAGAGGCACCACAGTGCTCAGAACTGCCAGCTCCTTAACCTTCATTAGCACAAATATTTGCTCAGGGGGTTATGAATGTTGCATTTTCAGTGTCTACTGATATATTTCATCCCTAGAATGATCCCCTTCAGGGCCAAATATTAGGGGGTTGTCTTTTTCCTCAGCAAGGTGTACAAGTTTCTGCAGTTTTCACCGATAAGTTTCCTTAATTTCTGGAAGCATTTCTTCTTGTCTGTGGGTGTTGGGTTATCTGGGAAAGAGGTAGCATGAATTTTTCCTTCATAAAATAGGCAGGAGGCCCACAGGGACTCATAACCTGACTTCAAAAAGCTGCTTTCTTAAGCCACTCCTGATGGCCAGCCAGGAATCCCTGGAGAGCTGGGTTGGTTTGTGGTCTTGGCAGTGTTTGCTGCTGGCCCTCCAGGGCTGGGGCAAGCACAGGTAGTCCTGGGCATAAATAACTCTGATTTTAATGAAAAAGATTTATGTGGTCATAAAGGCAAAGGTTCCCAGTGAGCCAGTTCTGTACATACTAAACACCCAGACACAGAGAAATAGTGTCTTTTTAAAAATACTGTTCCACCACGTCAACAACAGAGATGACTTTGGATAACGTAATGGCCTGAGAAATGTGAGGGTTGTCAGAAGATTGTCACTGTTTTTTCAGACTAATTTTATAGACATGGAAAAACTGGCAAGCTTTGAGTGTGTAAAATCTTCAGCTCTGGAATAGAAACAAAAATAAATATGATCACAATTGTTCTCTTTGGATGCCCTGAGGGAAACACTGGCTGAGTGAGCAGGGGGTAAAGGATAAGAATGATAAGGTGGTGGGAGAAAAGAGGGATGGAGCCACTTCAGGGGGTTCTGTCTCAGTTTCTCTCCATGCAGATAATTTGGTGCATTTTGCTACTTAATTTTCCTTAAATAAAAGCACTTTGCTGAGGGGGCAAAAGTCCAAGTGCCAAGTGTCAGCAGCGTGAGCTCGTCAGGAACTGCATAACAAAGGCCTGGCAAGTTCATTACACAAGTCCTCAGAACTCATTTTCAAACGTTTAAAAAAGGCATTTCCACCAAACATCACGTAGTTCAGAATTGCTGTGTTGAGAAACAGGTGTCTCTAAGAAAGCAAAAGCAGCAAAGCAAGATCCAGTGGAACTCTGGATTGAAGACTGGAATGTTACAATTATTGTCATCCTGTGACAACACCTTACTGGGGAAGAGGAAAATACACTGTACTTACAGAAAAATGCATAAAGATGCATACAGAAATACAGTGCAGCTTTATGTACAGTGGTTTTTTATTTGACCAATATTATGTGAAATATGTTCATTTCAGGTCCACCTTCAGCTGCTTTGGGTTTTTCAAAGATCTGCAATTAAAACATCTTATTTATAATTTGAATTTTGTTTCTGTAAGACTTGCACATGCCAATAGAGAGTCAGTTCCATGAGCTCCTCCTGGCAATAGAATCTCCTAATTTTCCCAGAATCACAGGAGGTTGGGAAGCAGCTCTAGAGATGCTCAAAATTTTACCCTATGGTTATTTTATTAGCAGAAAGACCACCTGGACTTCCAGAGCCAGAACTGCTGCTGACAAAATTGTGTTGCTGTGCTCAGTCCAGCAGAGCAGCCCTTGAGGGCACAACTTTTTCTGAATACTTTATTTTTTTTTGTGGGCAGCTATTCACAATTTCTTTATATTTTAAATGGGCTTCTCAGTAAAAGTGCAGATCCTGCAGGAAATAACTTTGCCACGAGTGGGCAAGTCTGAAAATGAGGACTTGGGTGTGAATTCTCACTCACAGCCACTCGAAATGCTCCCTTTCCTAAATGAAATCTGCTGTTTCAGCAAATCCTGAGTGAAACTCATTCCAAGCCTGCTTGGAAAGGGAGAGGAACATTCGTAGGCATTTAAGGTTTAGGGAATTAAAGGCATTTTTAAAGTATTTCTTGCATTGTAGCTCAGGGAACCCAGTGCAGTGTAATTACTGCCAGGCCCTTGCTGTGATACCCCCTGGCGGGGTCAGCACAGACCTCAAACCCACCCAGAGCTCGGCATGTTCTCCCCGTGCAAACCATTCCCCTTTGTCGTGGGTCTTCTCCCAGAATTGTTTGCTGGGTTGAGCTTTCAGCTCCTGTTTCCTGTTGCATCCCAAGGGAAGGGCTCAGGCTGCTCCTCACACAGGGGGCTCCTGAGGGAAGGGCCACAAACCTCCCCCTTCCCTTTAGGTGGTTTTATTCCTTCTTGGCCATCGTGGCTGTTCAGTGTGTGCAGGGGAGCTGCTGCTTCTGGTCCTGTGTGGTGCCTGAAAGCTGGAGGAAGGCTCTACACCCTCCAAAAAAAGGCAATGGCTTTTAGGAGGTAACCGATACCTGTATTTCTTGGTACTGATAGAACAGATAAAGGTGAGGCACAACCATGGGTGGTAGTTTTGGCCAGGCCTCAGTTCCAGCCAGGCCTCAGTTCCAGGCAGGCCTCAGCGAGGCCTCAGTTCAGCAGGCCCAGAGAATGTGACATAGATTAGAAAGGACAAACATCCCCTGACTTAAGCAACCAAAGAGACATTTCATATCATCTGACACCATTAAGAGGTATAAAAAGAGGGAGGTTGAGCTTCTGCCTCTTCTGGCCTTCCCTCAGCCCCTGAGGCTGCCCTGCCCTGCCCTGCCC
>JAWWEV010000043.1:56097053-56107665 GCA_035583235.1 Hafferia zeledoni
CAGTGTGTAATCTGGTGCCACCTCCTGCTCCAGCAGGGCCATCCCACAGGGCACAGGGCTGTGTCCAGAGGGCTCTGCAGTGTCCCCAGGGAGGAGACTCCACACCCTCCCTGGGCAGCCTGGGCAGAGCTGGGGCACTGCCCAGCAAAGCAGTTCTTGGCCCTGCCCAGGTGACAACGTTCCCCACTCTGTCCAGTAAGGGATGGAGGTTTTCCTTGGCCCTCCTTTTGTTGTTTTATTGTCTTTCACAGTCAATATCACCAAGCAGTCTCAGTAACAGTAGAAAACTCTGGCTAAATTAGGTGTGTTTTCCATTTTGGATTTTCCCTTGGACACTGTTCCTGCAGCACTGATTGCTCAGGTCACTGCATGGCATAGGAATGTGCACTAATTCATCCTGACTCCTGGAAAATGAAGTTTATCACTTGAGGCCTTTGACCTTGTCTGGGATGGTGAGAAATAACTTCTTCTTCTTCTTTTAAACTCTGAAGAGTTGTTAGAAAACCAAGCAAGTCAATATTAAACTAAATATAATATTTTCCTTTGATAACAGATCTTTCCACTCTTGCAGAAATAAAGTGGGGGTTCTGTGCTGAGTAAAAAGATCACCAGTGAGTGTTGTGTTGTACCATCATTTTGGAGCTGGAGGCTCTTGCAACACCATAAATTCCATGCAAAGAGCAATGACTTCTAAATTATCAATCTAAGCTTGCTCAACATTTCATTAAAAAACCCTATTTTGTAGGAATGTGTGTGCAAATGTCATCTTAGAAAAACACATTAGTGCAAAGCCTCTTATGAAGTACTATTTATTTAAGAGATTATGTGGTTTTACCTAACATGAGTCTGGTTCCTTGTTGTTTCTTAAGCCATGGACATTAATAAAACTTACATGCAAGAGGCAAGACCTGGAAGACAAGAGTCAGGGTCGAAAGTACCACAGCAACCCTGTCAGCAGTTATGAAATCTGGCAGTTCCCATGGTGGAGGGGAAGGCAGAGCAGTGCCAGGAGGGTTTCATAACAGCACATGGAAGGAAACCTCTCCTCTTGCTCGTGCCATGGAGTTGAACGTGGAAATTCAGCAGCATCAGAGAGGAGCAGCATGTTATGAATAGTGTGAAGTGGCTTCCCAGTGCTGGGAGGTGTTACTGGGGTGGGATGGTCCCTCATTCCTTTTGGCACAACAAGTTCTGCCCAAAAAGGGAGCCCTTCCACTGTGGGCAACACCCACATCCTGGGGCAGCCTTGTGTTCCCTTCCTTGGCTGGGGGTTGTTGTGCATGTGCTGTTTAACTCGGATTTGTTAAGGATGGGGATTACCAACCAATTAGATTTTGAAGGTGGAACTCAGCCCCAAGTGCTTGTTCTTTGTCCCTTTCCTTGTTTCCATGAGTGTAGGAGCAAAGCCCACCAGTGATCCCCAGGTGGGTCATTCCCCTCAGAGCTGGACTTGGATCCTTGTGGGTCTCCCAGCTCAGAATATCCTGTGATACCCAAACCCAACACACAGCATTGTTAGAATGGCACACAACCCACGCCCTGTGGGACTTCCCAGCTCTGCAAATTATTCTGAGTTATGGTAATAACACAGCTGATTAGAAACATATTGTTAAACACACAGAGAACTCCACTCCATAAGCACTCAGGGCTGCTCAGGTCACCCAGGGCAGCACCTGGAGGCTGAAACTCCTGTTGGTGGCCCAGCTTGTTTGCCCAGCACTTTGCTCCCAACCCTGCAGAGTTCCCAGCTCTGCTGGCTGTGGATAGTGCTGGTGCTGCTGCCAGGGGCAGGAGGAATGCCCAGAGGTCTGTGGTCTGCTGCCACCCCACAGGCAGCCTGCTGCTCACCATGAGAGTGGAGCAGAGGAGCTCCAGCCTTCCCACAGCATCCTGGAAAACTGCCAGCTCCTCCAGCCAGGAGCTCAGTGCCATGGGAGCCGTGGCCAGACAGTGTCATTGAGGAACATGCAGTCAAACTGAGGGACACAACTTCTCCTGGTAAGCCTGAGGGCTGTAGGCAGTGACTCCTCCTTGTGTGCCAGACTTTCTATTTATCTCTCCATTATCCCACTTGTTTGCTTTGGAACCTCCTGGTCTGTTCAGCCTGCTGCCTTCCCTGCCCCATGTCCACACCAGGTCACTTCCTGAGACTGAGCTTTCCTTGATGGGACTTGCAATTTTACCTGATCCAATGGAGGAAATTCCATTTCAGGATTCAAGGGGATGATTTAGCTAATACCTGATTATTGTAAGGAATTGATTTTTTTTTCAGTTATTGATGAAGGAGAATAGTGCTGTAGTAGAGGCATGTCTTTTTAAGATGTCTCTTCTCACAAGCTTTTTTCTCTCTTCAGAACAAAAATGAGAGAGGATTTTCTCAAAGGTGTGTGTCAGAATGTGTTCCCATTGAAGTGCAAGTATTGCACACATTCTGGGGTAACCCACAGGCAATTAAAATTACTGAGTGTCCTTTTGGCCTCAGAGTTCAGCAGAGTTAACAAACTGTTGCTTAATGAAACACATGAACACTTTTCATACTTACTCCATAAATTAAGCTTATAAACTTCCAAAGGCCTTGAAAGTATCTCAGAGGAGTTCAAGAGCCTCTCACCAATCCATCACAGCAATTGGTTTGGTTTGCTGACAGCTGTGCAGGAGTGTTGATCTCAGGGACCAGGACACTGGGAATTGCCATCCAGCTTTCAGCCCGTGGAGCCCAGCTAGGAAATTACAAAAATAGGCATTTTCTTTCCAGGTCTCAGGCAAATCAGAAGGGAAATGATCATAATTCCCTTCTCTTTCTAATTTGTCTTTTATTCTTTTGGCTTCAGAGGTGAAGGGTAATGTTTGGATACTGAGAAACAGATTTCACTAATTGTTGTTTTTTGGAGAGGTTTTCCATGGAGCTTTCTAGACAATTCCTAAAAGTGTTGAAATCTAGAAAGAGTTTGAAGGGTTTTTTTCCCATTAAAGAGAGCTCAGTCGGTGTTAGCACTCAAACTGAGCTGAACACTTTGAACCTTTGCAGCAGCTCTGCAACAGGCAAGGAATTGGCTCCCAGCAGCTCCATCTGGTTCTCCATCCTCACTGGCTCCCAGTTCCTGCAGGGTTTGCACAGGAAGAGTGGAGAGCTGCAGGAGCTATCCAAAGGGATCCAAGTTCTCTCCCTTCAGAGGGAGACAAGCAGTGAGAGCCCCAGGGACAGGGTAAGGCAATAATGTGTGCAGGAAAAGAGTCAAACATCTTCAATTCCCTTTCCTAACTCGCTCAGACTTTGCAGCCATATGATTAACTTATTATCTTTTACTCACAGACCTCTCTCATCCAGCTGAATTACATCATTTGAACAGATCAGTTTTACTGCTTTAAACCTGATTAAAGATCTCTGCTGTGTATCTTTGCTGTCATTAACCCTGATGGCCTTTCCTCTAACCCTGGGGGACATCCATGGCTGAGCTTATCAGCTCCTCATCCTCAGCAAACATCTCTCCTTTGCTCCACACTTCCTCTCACTGGTGTTCCTTTTACCACCTGGAGGCAAGGAGAGGAAGCAGATTTTCCCTTCACCACCTTCAACCCCTGGCCCTGGGATAGGTACAGAGGGAAAGGTCCAAAAGGTCCAAACAAACCAGTGCCCAGCACCCTGACCTTTAATGTGAGCACATCCAGGGCTCCCGTTTGCCATCAGAGCCAGGACAAAGGTGTGATGGTTCAGAAGGGCTTCCCAGTTAAGGACTCTCACCAGTCCCTGCAGTCCCACCTTGCTCTGGTGGAGGTTCCTTATTCGTGGACTGCCTTGGTGCAGTGAGTGCATCGACCATTTCACTTTGGCCACTGAGCTTTCAAACTGGACGGTGTTTTCCAGCTGTTTGGTCCCACATCTGGTGCTGAAATTCCTGTTTCCCCCTTTTTGTACAGAACCAGGACAGCTTCCTGTTATCACACAGCTTAAGAAGCCCAAGTTTCCCACTGCAGCCAAGCTTAACCTGCTGGCTGGAAATTCATATTGATTGTCACTAATCTGGTTGCCTTTGCTGTGAGTCCTTCAGGGTTCTGTGCATTTAATTGCAGCAGATGTTTCTCTGGGTTTTCTCTCTCTCATTTCACTCCGGGTTTCAGTTGTTTTTCCTTGGAAAAGGTACATGAAAGGGAAATCCTTGTATAGTCAAATGTTTGTTTTACCATCTAAAGCTTGCAAAGGGTCCTTAGCCTGGGCTGATTTCTTCTTGAAGAGCTGTAATTATTCATGGAAAGGGAAAAAAAAGCCTTTGTCACTAATAGGCTTCTTGGTGCTTCTTGTAACAGTCTTTATTATTCCTTTCTACATAATTTTCTATTGATGAGGTGAAGAAAAGGCTTCCTCTGCTGTTGAGAGAGAAAAGGTAATTGTTCTTTTTTCACATTTACCAATGCTTGTTGCGTTCCTTATGTGTTTAAAGGACAAGGATGCAGAAAATGATGTTATTGATGGCATCACCATGGCAACAGTTCTTTGGAATAATTCATTCTGGCATTGTTATTCTGCACACACAAAAAAAAGGGGACTTTCTTTTAAGCACAAACAGATTGTGCCCCTTTTAAATGCACCCATGAACTTTGCTTTTCTGAAGATTTACAGACTGGTTTGGGGCAGAAAGGATTCTGACATCATTTCCCTCTCTGTGTACATCACATTATGGTGTTAGAAAAAAACCCCACTTTGAAAAAGCCAATGGTTTAAAGGGACACAGTATGGGAAGGATACATAAACATTTCTTTGATCAGAAAGACAAAAAAAACTTGAAAGAATTTGGGAATTTATGAGCTCCAGCACCAGACTCACTAAATAATCAAGAGACAGAGGAGGATGGAGGAGCCAAACACTCTGAGCTTATTAAAAGTAGTTTTTATGACAATACTTCACATAACATTTCTTTTACCCCAGACACTACACACAAAGTGGCACATTTTGATAGCAAATGGAGTTGCCTCTTCACAAGGCAGTTTGCAAACATATATTTTGGCTTTCATGTTCAGTTTTCTGTTGTCCTCAGGTAAGTAAAATCTTGCTATTATTAACATTTTAGAAGCTACAGCATTTTCTGCAGCACAGCATAATTTTAGTGTTTCTTCACTCCAGTGCAGTTCTGAATTGGATCCCTTGATTTCTCTGATACCCATCAGTGAAATACAGATGTGTTTTTGTATTTAACAAAGCAGAGGGCGGGGATATATTGAGCTTTGGATGAAGTTTGACATCCATTCTGTGCTTGTGGTGCTCCCTGGTGTGCACCCTCCTCTCTGCCATCCCCACTGGGTGGAACAACCTGGGCCACACCAGCCCCTGGCCCCTCCAAACAGCTTGTGCAGGGGGTGAACATGCTGCTGGAACACCCCCACAGTCTCCTTGGGGAGAGGAGCTGGAGTTTGCTCCAAAAACACTGTCAGGACTTTGGCTCTGAGCTGCACGTGGTTTTTCTGGGAGTGACCACAGCTGGTGGAAATCACCTGTTGGCTTGTTTGGGCAACAACTGCCACCACCGGGTTGTTGTGCTCTACAAATGTTGAGGCAGATGTGAAGCTCTGGGGACTATAGCACAGCTGCCTGGGGGTGTTCCTTCTCACTCAGCTTTCTAGAGCTGAGGGGACCCCAAAACACTGACCAGGAGGCTGGAAACTCTCATTCCTTTATCCCTTCTCCTTGCCCACCTTTGTGCTGCAGGATCCTTTCTGGGAATTCCTTACATCATGGTCAGGGGTTTGTTTTGGAAGGATCAAAGTGACAGAAGGAGCTTTAGATCTTGGTCATGTTTAGCCCTACAAAAGTGCTAATCCTGGAGTAAGAGAATTATCTGCTCTGTGCTCCATATTTACCTGTAGAACAGAGAGCAGCCTTCGTTCCTTGCACATGTTCTTGGGCTTAAATAGGTTATATGTGTGTTAGTAAATAGTATTGCCTTGTTTGTAGTGCTATATGTTTGGTATATAGTGTATTATAGACTACATATTATAGTACATCATTGTGAATATTCTTTACATATAAAAATCCCTACATCTGTAATGATACAGATACCATAGATGTGTTGATATGTGTGTCTATAATGGCACATTGATCAATAATAATACATACTATCTATAGACACATATACTGTATCATTTTGCTGATTAATCCTACAGTCCCTTTTCTGCTTATATAAAAAAGGAAATAGGCAAAATTCCAGTGCTTGTATGAAACTTTTTCCAGCCATCAGCACCTCGAAATGTCTTTATGTGTTGTGTTCATGGTAATACAATAATCTTGCTGGAATAGCAAAATGAGTATCATAAAAACTTTGCTCCATCTCTGTGAGACTCTTCCCTTGTTAGGGGTGGGGAATGTTTGATGAAATACTGAATTTTCCTGTGAGTAGGGAGGGGAAAATACATTTTCTTGCCACTGTCTGGTCTGACACTCTACGCTTTCCCCATGTTGTACTTTTTATCCTTAGAGAGACCCTTTAAGAAGAGAGTGGGACAGGTTTTCGTAGCTCTAGTATGCTGAGAGCCCCAAAGGCCTCATCAAAATATTTTAAATAATAACCTGTGAGCTTCTTGTTCTTATGACAACTCAGGATTTCTGTGTGTTTGCTGAACTCCTACTGACTCCCTGAAAACCAACCTTTGCTTTTGCTGTGCTCTGCTGGTCAGGGAATTGCTGTTGAAAGATGAAGCAAAATTCAGAGCAGATTGGAGTGTTGACTGTGTTTTACTTCACTTGCCTTTCTTGTCCTTATCTATCTCTTCTCTTGCCATTTATTTCCATTTATTTCATTAGTCTGAATATGTGTATATATATATATGTCTGAATAGTATCAGGTGCCCCTGCAGAGACTGACACACTTGATTCTGCCAGAGCAGCAGCAACAAACATTTTCTGGGTTCTGTTGATGCATTTTTATTTCAGATGATCCATATCTATGTGTGAGAAGGTAACAGACTCTTGGAAAGGGTCTGAGTGAGCCTCAGCTTCTCCTGGTGGTTCTGCAGTGTGGGAAGCAGCCTGAGATTGCAGAACTTCTCTCATGTGTTCCACCAAAAAGCCATCACACAACCACCAGCTGCTCCCAGACAACCTGGGCTGCATTCCAGCCAGTCTTTTTATTCTCTTCCTGATCCCAGGGGAATTGCTGACATTTTCTGGCTATTTCTGAAGCTGTTTCCTTCTCCTGCTTCCCTGTTTTTTCTGCTAATTAACCTTGGTCCATGCACCCTCATCATTCACTTAATTTTCTCTCCTCTTTTCTGACATCCCAGCACCTTTGCAGAACTGCAGATCTTTGCCCTTCCTGCTGCCAGAATGGAGTTGTGTTTCTGACCTGCCTGTTGCTAAACCTGAAGGCAAACCCCCTCTCCTTGCCTGGCTGACACATGTTGTGCTTTTCTGGCTGCCACTCCCAGCAGGAACATCTTGGCAGAGGTCAGACTGCTGAAGATGCTGTCCCTGAGTTTTAGCTCCAAACTGAAAACACATGTCATTGCTAAACAAACCTGAATTTGTTTATTTTATAATGGACCAGCAGCTGTTTTCTTGGATGATGTCCAGGATTTCTCCAGACAACCTACTTACTGGGGGAGAACTCTCTTGCCTTGGGTCACTTTGCCTGCTTTGTTTGTTGCTTTTTGGGCTCTGTTGGGCTGAGTTGTAGTCACTGAAACAATTATATCTTCCTAAAGTTTTAGGCAGAACCAAGGAATGAAGATGCAAAAGACGTTTTTTTGTTCTTTCAGTTAAAAATACAAACCCCATTATACTCATATACCATATCTATGTGGTGACTCTAATTGGCTTGTTCAGCCAAATGCTCATTCCCATCACTCTGGAGATCCACAGGAGGTGTTGGAGTCACAAGGCCAGGGACACTCACAGGTGTGGATGGGGAGCTGCTTGCCACAAACCCAGAAAAAAGGGTTACAGGATGGGTTTTATATGACAAAAAATTGCATGAATAATGTAACATTTGGCTTAGAACATCAGATTTTGACTTGCATCATGATCCTGTCTCCATCAGAAACTTGGTGTCTCTTGGTTGGCTTCCATTTCTCCCAGAGTAAGAACTCTGGGAGAGGCATTGTCAGCTTTCTCACTTACCTGGTCTTTCACCGTGTGGTTTTCTGTAGCACTGTAATTTCTCACACAATTGTTAAAAATAAAACAACCCACTATGTTAATAATTTAGCTAAAGTGAGAATGCTTGTTTCCTCTTGCATTCTTTCCACTCCCTGCTGCTGGAGGTACATTCCCCTCTTCCCAGCACCAGGCATGGAGAGAAGGACCAAAAGTGACCATCAGATCATCTAAGGAAATGTTTCCCACAACATCCTGTTCCTCTCTTTATAATTATTGCAACTTGGTATTGTTGTATTTTTCTACGCTATGTAATGCACAGTGATAGAGCTCAGCTGGTCCTGATACAGTTGAACTCCACCATTCCTTACATCAGCAGTTCTCCAGAGTCCTGGGTATCCCCAGGAGCAGTTTCATAGCACACCTGGATCCTGTACCCGAGCAGGAGGAATTATCCCCAGTTAATGAGGGAGATGGGGAGGCACTGCCCACAACAACTGCATGTTGTTTGCATTGCAAAGGTTTGTGCTTTGCTTGCCATGGGGGTTGTGTTCATAAGCAGTGTGTAAAACAGTTCATAAACAACTGAGCATTGTGGCAACTCAGTTACTTGCATATAACTTACATTTATTGTCTTTTGCATCTTCTGGGAGTTACTGGAGCAGAATCATATACATTATGTATTATGTATTAATTCCATAAATCATGTCTAGAGATATTTCAGAAGATACCTTTTTTTGTGTGTATTGTGTGTGGTGCAACTCTAATAAGAGATTTCACTGAGTACCTGGTGCTAAAATTAATTTACCAACCAAAAAAGAGAATCTGATCATGTGGCTTTGAGGGTTGAGTGTAAATGATGCTCGTGCCACTGTGCGTGTTGGGTGAAGTCCAAGAGCTCTTGGATTTTCTTACCACATTCATGTATGTATAGTCTGACAATACTTTAAAAGTTACTACTGTCTTTGGTGCAATTTAAATAGTCTTTTTCAGGTTGTGTTTGGAATTAATGTGTTTATTTCAAAGTTTTAAAACCAGCAGCAACATAAACGCAGAGTAAGTGAAATCATGACAACACAGAGGACAATCTGAGCATGTATGACGAACCACAGGGTGAAATAATTGCTAGAAGTCTTAATTAAGTTGAGCCCAGGCAGCGTTAATGAAAACTAAAGGCTGCTGCATGCATTGGCTGTCCCAGCCAGGCTGATTGAAGCACTTTCAGAGCCACTGAGCTGCAAAGATTTTTGGGGCACGACACAATGGAGGGGTCACTGTGTGAGAGCTCAGTTCTGCAGGGCAGCACTCTGGGGAGCTCGGGGGTAACGGGGGGCAGGCTGGGAGTGGGGCACTCACCCCAGAGCTCTGGGCAGCACCAAACTCACCCCAGTCCTGCCACTCTCCCCTGGGCAGCTGAAAGGCAGCAGAAACCCAGCAGTGCAGCCGGAGAGAGCCGCGAGTCACATCGAAACGCTGAGAGAGGATTTCGGTTTAATTAGCTGAGTGTTTTCCTTTCTGAAGTGGCATTTCCTTTCCTGTTTGTGTTCTCCTCCACTGGGCTCTGTTTTGCTGAGAGTGTGTCTGTGTGCCACGAGTTTATTTTGCTGTCTGCCAGCTCTGCCAAAGAGAACGAGCCCCCACTCCTGTGTGGCTTTGGAGATCACCCTCAGGATCAGACGTGCAATTCAGATATTGCTGTTATCAACAACTAATACATAGAACCTTTCAACATTGCACATTTTAATGGCAGGATGATAAACTAAGAATTTTTTTTTATTATTTTTTTTGTTTGTGTGTACAGGCTTCTCTTTTCCCAACACTCAGACTTTCCCTTCCTTTGGGAACTGTGGTTTTCCCACTTGACCCAAAGTCCCATCAGTTCTGGGAGCTGGCACAGAGATCCCTGCAAAAATCCCAGCTGGGAACAACTGCTGGTGTTCCAAACCCGAGGGGTGCAGATGTTGAAAGGAACACTGAACAAAGTCATTGTAGGAGGATTTTCCCTTCCCATTTATATGCATTTGTGTAGCAACTAAAATTAGTACCAGGAAGGTACTAAGCATATTTTTGGGGGTTTTTTGTGTGTGATTTCTATGCTGTAGCATTAAAGATTCTGTGCTGTCTGGCAAATCTGCTTGCAAAAAAAGAAACTTTAGGTGTCAACAATAATTCATAAATTACTTATGTATAAAAATTGATATAGAAGACATCTGGCCAAAACTGAAAAATTAAAATTTGGAATTATTGGAACTATTTGCAAATGAAGACAAATTTGGTTTAGATTGCATTTTTTAGCAAGGTAAAATTTCCTGCATTCTTCTTTCAATATTTTTTTCAGGCTATAAAGATTCTTGTTTAGGAGGTTTTTGTAATTGAATTTTTAGGGATTTTGAAAAATACTAATAATTTTCATTGTGCACGAGTTCCTGCTCTTGCCTGAAAAATAATGGTCTCTCATTTCACCAGTAAAAAATTTAACATTATCTAAAATAATGATTTATAGGCTTAAGAGATTTCTGTGGTGCTCTC
>JAWWEV010000043.1:56129634-56155217 GCA_035583235.1 Hafferia zeledoni
ACACACACACACACACACACACACACAGACACACACACAGACACACACACACACAGAGACACACACACACACAGACACACACACAGACACACACACAGACACACATGCACAGACACACACACGTGCACACACACACAGAGACACACACAGACACACACAGACACACACAGAGACACAAACACAGACACACACACACACAGACACACACAGAGACACAAACACACACACACACACACAGACACACACACACACACACACACACACACAGACACACACAGAGACACAAACACACACACACACACAGAAGTGCCAGCACTGTTGTTTGCAGCAGAATTCACCAAGAAGCAGTTTCAGCCTCTGAGTCTATAAAATAGCCCTTCCCAGAGAAGTAAATGAAAGTCAGAACTATATTATTAAACACTTAGGTGTCTAATTGTTTCTAATTAAACCTTCAGGTTCTGAAGCCATAGCTGAGGTGAGTAAGAGCTCTGCCTGAAAATGAGGAGCTGCAGCTTCAGAAAGCTGTTCCAGGAAACATGTCAGTCCTGTGCCTCCTGGCACTTACATGCAAGTCTATTTGTACACTGATTGCTCTTTCTAATTAACATTATTACATGGCAAACATGGCATAAAAATCCCAAATCTGTCCGGAGCAGCATCTGTGAATGTGTGTGAGATGCTGTTACTGCAACCCCTTGATCTCAGGTTTTTCAGGAGTGCCAGGAGCTCATTCCACAGCTGATGTAGAGACCTGTGCCAGTGCAGAAGGGGAAAAAAAACCACCAAAAAAACAGTTACACTTTTTTTTTTGTATTTTGAAGCAGTGAAGTCCCTCCCAAGGGCCAGTCTAAGTTCACCTTGAGGACAAAGCAGAGGCTGCTTTAAAATCAAAATCTTTCAGTACTAGTGAGTTGAAAGCTAAGCCTGTTCTGTTCTGTGTAAATAATTTTTGATCAATGTACTGTTCTAAGGCAATTCCCAATTAGCATTCCCTATAGCTTATTGTCAGACCCTGTCCACAGGGTACAATTGGGACACAGGCTGTGAATATTCAGCAATAGGAGTCTGGAAATCTGAGTAAGTCATGACAAAGCCTCTTTAGGGAGGGAGGTGAGCTGAGGAGAATAATGGAAATCTTGGGGGGCAGTGGGGTATTTTAATTTAATCAAAGCCAGAGCAACTGAAAAAGATACTATTAAAAGGCCTCACTCTCTGCAGTAAATACCTCTCAGCTCAAACTGAAGTGCTAAATTGGCATCCTTGCACCCTCTGTTAATCATTTCACTTGCCTTTTATCTGAGGGGGGTGTGAGTGTGTGAGCACTTGTGTGTGCACGGTGTGTGCATGGCCTTACCTGAGCACCTGAAACCAATGGCAGCCAGGGAGGGCTTTGCTTTCTTTGTGATGAAGCTCAAGATTTATTTTGTTTTTGATGCAGTGGTGCCTGCGAGTCAGTGCCCAGTGTAGCCAGAGCTCAGCAGCATTTCAGCTCTCCCTGGCCTGTGTTTGCCCAGCCAGCCTTCTCCATGCTACAAGCACTGGGAAATTTCAATGACACAGCTTGGAATGGGTTCAGTGACCTCAATTATGCCCTCCCACCCACTCCAAACTCCTTTCAATTTGCAAAAAGCTTTAAGTGGACAAAACCCAGATGCCTTTTGCTTGTAGTTCAGTAAGAACAGATTGGGCATGTAGATTCTTGTCAAAGTGATATATGTAGTTCATTTTCCATTAACTCTTTCTGAACTAAGGATTTGAAATTGGCAGCTCCAAGTCTAGCACGCTGCTTTGCTCTCTGCTGGTTGTAAAGTTCATTAAAAAGTGAAGCCTAAAAGGGCTCAGCTAGACATTGACTGATACAAAACACACAGAGGGTTTGGTTCTGCTTTTCAAGGCAATCGCTTGGTTTTTTCTTTTTAAACTCGTTTCATACGTAACCTCTCCTATTGTCTTAAGGCAGTTGGAAAGTGAATATAATAATTATAAATTGAATATAATAATATATTATAAAGTGAAAATAATTTGTCTTGGGAGGAGAAAGAAGTCATGACTTGTGGAAATGGTTTCCTAGTCCAAAGTGGGCCCTGCTGACCTTGAGAGCTCGCTTTGGTTGTCTCGCTTCAGCTCGCACAGCCCTCAGTATGTGGTGACAGTGCCCCAGTGGCTGTCCTTGCCCGTCTCACCCCAGCCCCTCTCCCTCTCCCTCTCTGTGCTCGTGTCTCCCTGCAGAGACCTGCGCTGTGAACAACGGCGGCTGCGACCGGACGTGCAAGGACACTGCGACCGGCGTGCGCTGCAGCTGCCCCGTGGGATTCACGCTGCAGCCCGACGGCAAAACCTGCAAAGGTCAGCCCTGGGGGCCCCGAGGGCAGCGCTCCCCCTCTGCTGCCCAGCACGCCCTGCTTCCAGCAGTGCCGGCCCGGTTAGGGCACTGCTGGGCTGGCCATTGCACTGGGGTCAGGCTCTTTCTGCAGCCCCGAGTTTTCGGTGTGTCCCTCCCAACGCGGCGTGTTCTGTGAGTCCCATCGTTTTTCTGTCTGTTCATTAGAGAGGGTTTATTACTGCAAAGGTGAAGGTCAAGCTGTTTGGAGCTGAGCAGAGATGGAGAGGAACAACTCTGGGCTGCAAAAAGCCTTTAGTTTCAGAGTTGTAAAACTTCAGTCATGCAGAGGGGTCTGAATTTGTGTATTGAAAAAGCAAGTTAAGGTTCTCAAGCAACACTTTGTTACCTGCAGAGAATCAGCTGGTAAGGACAGGTATTGCTCAGAAAACCCCAGACACTTGTCCATTTCTGCACCTTCAAAAGCCTTTAGTTGCAAAGGATGTTCTTGTAAAACTTCAGTCATGCAGAGGGGTCTGAATTTGTGTATTGAAAAAGCAAGTTAAGGTTCTCAAGCAACACTTTGTTACCTGCAGAGAATCAGCTGGTAAGGACAGGTATTGCTTAGAAAACCCCAGACACTTGTCCATTTCTGCACCTTCAAAACATAAGTAATCACAAAGGAAAACCAGAATAACACTGATGAATGTATGGCCCTAACCACGTAGCTGATGCCCAGATTTTACTGTTCTAAAGGCAGCCCTTGGTGTTTTTTTCCCTCATGGATGTGTCAATACTGAGGTCAGGGGAAGAGGGGACAGAAAAGAGCATCTGATACCACTGTCACCATCTGCTCTCAGTTAAGGAGACAGGGACAGGTCTCAGAGGTCCCTCCAAACCACCCTGAATGGCACATGAGTGGCTTTGGATACGTGTTGGGAGGACCAGCCCATCCATCATCCACCTCCCTGTGCATCCCTTTGGAGCTTCCTTGCAGGAGACTTGGGGATCCACATCCAGGAGGACATTGCATGGATTCTTGTCACAGAGAACACTTTTTGTCACTCAGTGACTTGGCATAAGTTGATGTAACTTGCTAAGAAATTATTTTGACTTTTTTTCCTTCAGAGTAACCAGAAATGTCATAATATCTTCAGTCCAGGGCTTGATGTTACTTAAAATAGTAAACCCCATAAAAATAAACAGAAAATGTGTGGTTTCCTCTTGCTCCAGGCTGAAAAATCCCAGTGCTTGGGCATGATCCTGTTAGTATTTATAGAAATAACAGTCCATTTGCCTGTTTGTTTGAAAATAAAACATTTAAGCTGCCATGGCACACAATGTTAATAGTTAAGGTTGAGCTCACATCAAAACTCAGGCATCTCAGTTCAAGCCACAGAAAAATAAATCTTCATTTTTACCAGCAGAACAGTAACAGTGATTGCACCAAGTGCTTGAAAAGGAGGCATTTTAATAATGTAACACACACCTAGGCTTGATCATAATGTTTATTATTGAAACTGTCATGAAAAATAAGAGATTAATTCTAAATTTAGACGCTTGGCCAGAGAACTAACACAAAATGATATTTATGTAACAGTCAAGTCCATGGTTAGTCCTACAGACAAAATGAAATACTGAGCTGGTCCTCAAACCACACACCTGAGCTCCAAGCTCTTTCACATTTTGCTTTTCCCTTTTTTTAGGGGTAGAAAATATAAGAAACAGAATTATGATGCTGCAGATTCTTTCTCTCTTAAAACAAGGTTTTTCATAGAAACATCATTTTAAGAGAGAATGTGTTTCTAAATATGGAAGAAAGAAATGCCACTGTCTGTTAAAGGCATGTAGGAAAAGCTGAGAGAAGTTGGAGGGAAAATTGATATATTAACTGCAAAATGCAATTGTGGGTTGAGCAAAGTGATTAATATGTTTAGGTTTAATTTAGCAAATACTGTTAACCAAAAATAATGTTTCTGTTGGAAAGTCTGTGACTTTTTAGTGCATTTTGGCATCTTTTTCTTTAACACAATTTACACAGTGCAGCTACCATATGAAATGATGAAGTTGCTTAGATTCAAGAGTTTTAAGTAAGACTCAAAGAAACATCTGAACTTTTGAGCCCTGCAGGGTGGACATGGTGTAATTAATTAATGTGTAATTCCAGCTCACTTGTCAGGGATTTCCTCAGTAGTGTGCTTTTCCCATAATGGCATTTTAGGGAAATCTATTGACACTTTGCTTCCTTATTTTTTACAAGGCAATGACTTAAATTTAAAAAAAAAAGAGAGAGAAATAAATAAAAATACTATTTTTCTAAATAACAAAAATTTCTAGATGGTTCTGTTGAAAAATCAGGACTAATCTGGCTTAGGAATTGTATAGACATGTAATGGGGGAAAAAGTTTACTGTCCAAAACGTCCACAGATTTTTGTTTAGTAGTTTGGAATGAATTGTTTAGTATAGAAGAAAGACAAGGATACATAAAGAAAAGGACAGACAAGTTCTTAGCAAAGAGTATATGCAAACATGTTTGATTGCCAAAAGGTGGCAAATAAACCCTGTTAAATGTAACTAATTGTTCTGAACTTGCAATTTCCCATTCTGTAGGTCTATCAGAAAAGCTGACATGAATTCCCTGTGGGAAATGAGGGTTCATTGTGCCTCAAAGAATCAAATTAATGCAGATTGCAGTCTGGCTTATATCAAATGTCAATAAATAGGGGGGAAATTCGTTGTGGACATCATTTTAACATGGAATGTGAACAGGTATCTGCATAGCCAGGAGGAAAACTATTGTCACAGATTTCCTTGGTTTCTGGAAACTGAAAGAATCTCTTTTATCTCTGACTCTTTCTCCCTTACATATATTGCTTACCTGCTCTTGTAGTGAAATAAGAGCCAAAGTGCTGTCTGGTCTATTAGAGGGACCTCCAGGTGTATTAATGGTGACTGGGACAAAAGTTCATTAACCTTTTGCCTTTCTTTAAAAATCAGTCTTGAACTCAAGTCCTGCCTCAGCTCAGCTTGGCACACAGTGGGGAATGCTCCTTTTTTCCTTCAGCTTTCCTGGCAGCTTGGCTTGTAACAAGCCAAACCACAGAGGCTTTTGACAGCCAAGAGAAGAGACATTCCAGGCAGGAAGAGTTCCATGTTCTCCCTCTAATTAATGCTGTTTCACTTCTCCTGCCATTGTGCCTGGGTGATCCCAGCTTGGTGCTCAGCTCGTTTGGCAAAACACTGCAGTTCATTTCCTTAAATGCCTACCAAGTTATGCCACAGAATTCAGCTAATTCAGCCAGAAAGGGACTGAAAGGCACAGTGGCCCAGGGTGCTTGTTGCTCCTTGCCTCCTGCCCACTTTTTAATACCCCCTGTGTTGTGCATGTCAGGGTTCTGTGGTCCTTCCCTCCCTGCTGTCTTGGCTTCTGTGCATCCTTCCTGCTCAGAGCCCTTTTCCTGGATCCAGCTGTAACCTGCCCTCAGTGGGAAGATTCAGCAGCCCAGCATTGCACTTGTATTAATAAATACAACTGAAGCAGCTGCCAAAGCAGGAGGTTCATTTGTAAAAAACTTGAGGGGTTCAGGAGGACTGAGGTCAGAGTAGGCTTAGCCCAGAGTTCTGAAGTTGGTTTAGCTCCATCTGCCAAAGTGGATCAGGCAGTAAAGGTCAGCCCCAGAAGGATGGGAGACAAGGGCAGCAGAGGAGAATTCTTCCCCCAGGACTGGGAATGATGGCAAAACATGATGGCTGAGACACCCAGGGGCTTCTCTTGGTGCTTCTTTAAGAAGGGAGTCAGAGCAAGAGGAGGTGCCACAAGCTCCTGGCATGGTGGGAAGTGTAGGACCAGGTGTGTGATGTGCTCCATTGCTGCCTCAGGACTTAAAAGCAGCTGTCCCCAACAATAATGGACACAGAGGGGCTGGGCAGGTGCAGCACTGGCTGAGCTCCTCCAGGCAAGTGGCAGAGCAGAGACAATTTTTAAACAGGAGGAGAGAAGCATAACTGGATTTCTGAGGATCACGGAGCAAAAGCCACATTGAAATATTACTTATCCATGAAGTGTTACCTGGCTTTGCAGTGTCCCTGAGATGTTTTGTAGCAGCAAGGTGTGTGTTATTTTTCTGAGCTAACTTTGTATTTTGCATCGTTTCATTTGCATTGTAAGTGTGACTGGGAAAACTTGGCAGTGGGATTTTGGGCAGGCTGGGCTGGAATGTGGGTGGTTTCAGCAGCAATGGGAGGTTATAACCTGCCAGCTGGGACTGAATGCAGCAGGATTCATTCCTGTGCCCAGCCAGGTCTGTGTGAAGAAGCTCAGGTGATCCCACAGCTGTGTATTCAGGAGGCAGAAAGTTCCCTTCCCATGGCCGGGCAGAGCTGGGCCGGCCCAGTGAGCCCTCCCGAGCCCTCTGGCATCTTGTTTGAGCAGAGCAGGGCTGTGCTGGGGGCTGTGCCTGCAGGGCAAACATTTCTGCTTCCTGCTGTCTCATTGTCATGGTGACCCAGCCCTGTGCTCTGCCTACCCCGGGGCAGCAAAGCAATGTGGCCCTGAGGGGCTGAACCCCTGGCTGTGCTGCAGGGGGAGCAGCAGGAATGGCCCAGGGCCCACCCAGGGGCCACTCAGCTCTGTAACCCCCCTTATCAGTTCAGGAAATGAGATGGACACCAAGGAAAAACTTCACCCAAGGAACTGAATCAAAGTTGAGTTGAAATGAAAGGGAAATTTTGCATTGGCTGTATTAGGTTGGCATAGTAATTAATTTTTTTCATCTTTCTTAATTGCAGCCTATTACAACAGAAAAATGCATTTGAATTGAGTTTTGGATCCACACACACACACATTAAAAAAAGAACTCCTGAAAGCAAATTAAATTTAGAAAATGAAATTGTTTCTGTGAGGAAAGGATTTGTTACAGAAGGAGTTTTAATGAAGTATGTCATGTTTTGTTAAATATGAACTGAAAGGTTTGATTAAATTAAATGCTTAAATGCCTAAAATTAATGCTTGGTACAAGAATATGCCTCAGATGTTGAAGGCTTTCCTCTCTTTTCATGCAGAACACAGTAACAGTAAGTGAAAAGCTCAGAGTGAACAGCTTTTCTGGCCAATTTGGCTTCATTTCCTGGCCACAGAGTGTCTGAGAACAGTTATGATTTCCTCCATCCTTCCATTAATCCAAATTACTTACAATTTGTTTGGTTTTTCCCCCTAAATTGGATTAAATTGACTAAAGCTTGTAGAATTGCATCTTGTCAGTCTCAATCAATTCCTATGAAACTGGAAATGTTTCCTCTATTTTTTTTAGAAAAAAAGGAACACCAGAAAGAGCACAGGTTATTTTTGTTGTCTGTTATTAGTAAGATGCAGTTTTTAATCTGGTGCATGAACTATGAACTTGCCTGAATTATGATAAAACCTTTCTTTGACTGTGATTGATTAGGGAAGTCTCAAAGTGGTGGTTTTTTCCCTGGTTGCCTAAATGCAATGTTTAGCAGGAGGAGTAACCTGTGATAAGCTCAGTTGGTTTGGTTAATATCCCTGGTCAACTTGACTTTTTTTTTTACATCTTAGTAGAAATTTGACAGTAAAATACATCCCTGAGCAAGGCAGTCTCTGTGAAATATGTGCTCAGTCAAGCTTGCACCAAGGCAGGGAGAACTTCAGTGGCACATTGACCCCACTTTTCACAGGCCCTGGGACATACAAGAAGGTCTTTTTCCAACCCACCTTTCTCTAGGGACATAAAGATTTTTTTTTTTTAAATGCATTTGAAGAGGTCAGTTCAGCTCCCTCCACATCAGACACGTTTTGTGGGCAACAGAAGCATCCTGAGCCATGACAAGCCTTGGAGTCTGGCAAAAGAAATGAAGGGAAATACAGGACTACTCTCAGCAGATTTTAACTTACTATTTTGGTCTCTCTGCTGCAAAAAAACCTGCCAGATTTTGCAAATGGAAGCAGGTTGAAATACTTAGACCCTCTCTGAAGAAGCTGATCCAAACAGGCTTTAACCATGATTTTTGGGATTGCCAGGTGGTACCAAGGTTTTTAGGTGATGGCTCAGATACACCTCAGACTTTTCAGGGGAGGATGTCTCTGATGTTCCACAAAATTGAATGCTCATGGGATTTCGAGTCAGGAAGCTCAGGAAAAAAGGCATTGAAAATTACTATTAATTTTTAAAATAGAGGTTGTCATCCTCTTTGTGTAGCCCACCCCTTTTGGGACCCTCCATTTGATCCCCTTGCTGTGGATCCCTGTGGAAAGTGTCTGTCCTCTCTCCTGTGCATCACCTCTCAGTGGGCATTACATTTGGTTTGGGGCCTTTTCCTTCTCTCAGGAATCCCTCAGTGAACTGTGGTTTAGAGCACAGTCCAAAAAACAGGTGACCCTATTTCCTATATAGGAAAAATAAGCACATCATCCTTGGGTAATTCCTGGTGGGATTAGAGGTCTTACATCACATGGCTGAGCTGCCTCCTATTTGTACAAGCTGAGAGCCCGGTGCACTGGGCAATACCACGGAGCAGCTGGCACCCTCTGAGCTCATCTCTTCCCACAATAACCTGCTCCTAAGGCCATGGGAATAGTCTAATCCCAGCCTACATGGTGACCACTTGAGTTGCCTTGAAAATATCCCTGAGCTGAGTTACCCACTTCCCTTCAGAGTCTGACTAGGGAGCAACAAAGTGACTCTGCCTGAGCTCAGTAAGAGAAGCAAAATACAAGGAAAAATTGTTGTTAATACAGTTCACACAGTGGATGTTACCAGAGGCAGAGGCCTCTGTGCTCCCCTCACGTGTGAAGGCCAATGCAGGACACAATCTGGGTCCCTCCCTGGTTCCCCTCTACTTTCTGTGTCACTCCCTCTGGAAAATATTCTACTGCAGAGGAATCCTTCATGTTTATCAGTGGCAAGGCCATACCCTGTTTGTCAGAGCCAGGCCACAAGTGTCCAGAGTCAGGGGATAGAATTGCAGAAGTTAGTTTTTAAAGTATGTTTTGCCTTGTAACAACCCTTAAGTGTTTGTTGAAGTGGTTTATTCTGAGCCATTCGTTGTCCCTGATGGTTTTCTCATCAGCTTAAGCCAAGAGTAAACTTCCCAATAGTCAAATCAAGATGTAGTTTTCATAATTCATTAAAAGCAGCTCCACTTCCATCACACTCCTTACATGATTCTGCTTTCAAGCTTCAGCTTCCCCTCCCAGTGTCTGTAACTGGAAATAAGTGCATGTTCAAATGTAAACAGCATTTCAGTTTGCTTCTCTGGACACACAAGCAAAGAGCTATCAGAAAAGAGGAGAGAGCAGATACAGTCCCAGAGCAAAACAAAAATAACCCTCTCCATGCTGAGCAGGAGGCAAATACAAACCCTGGGGCTGAGCTCTGTCTTTGATTCTAAAGACAATGCAAAAAATAAACATAAAATCTCTTATGTCTCTGCCTGCCTAAGTTGTATGGCACAGAATGGAGGATGGACAGAGGGCCATGCCTGAGAACTCAGCACCCAAATAAATTCATGAGCAGGAGAGTGAGGTGAGGAATGATAGTGAGGAAAATGTGGGTCCCTCCAGTAACTAGATCTGTGCTTTTCGGAGGGACAAAGCCATTAATTTTATATGTGTGTGTGATGCACAGATTCAATGTGCAGTTAAAATGGCTGAGCTTCCTTTAAATTGATGAACAAGCTCTGAACATTTCCCAGTGTCTCTGCACAGCTGGAGGGGTTGGAGATCACATGCTGTTGCCAGGAAGCTTCTTGGTAAAGGTCTGTGTGCATCTCCTCACCTGGGTCACAAAAAAGAGCAGTTTTTCTGGGCAGACATTGCAGCAGCAGCAGCAAAGGATCCCCCTGTCTCTTCCCAGTATTCCTCTTTTTCTGACAAAACCCAAATGATAAAGAAAACAGAGTCATTTGTGCCAAACAAGTAACCAGAGGCAGCCAGGTGGGTGATTGAACACTGTGAAACAATAGATGTGGCTGCCTAACCAGAGGAAAAGGCAACAAAAGCAGCATTAAATGAGAGGAAAATTGGGAATTTTGTCTGGAAAATAGCAGTGCTGTTCAGTGCTTAAGTACTGGCAGGATTTTCTGAGAACACACCCTTTGTAAGCTCTTTGGGAAAGCCCTGAGGAGACTCAGTGTGCCCCACTAGATGCTTCCACAGGGAATTCTTTGGCTTGTGAAGCAGCTGCAGAGGGAACAGGTAGACTTGGTGAAAGAAGGCGGCACAAAGGGACTTTGTGTGATAGGAATGCCAAAGACTAGAGCCAAAAAGGACTGTTACTGCAGAGGCAGTTTGGAGGTTGTGTTCGGTTTGATAGGACTCAGAGCAAGATGGGAGACCATCTGTGTCCAAGAAAAAAGCCCTCCCAGAGATCAGGATTGAGAGGGGGAAACCCAAGGGAGTGATGGCACAGCAATGGTCAAGGTCAGTTTATCAGAAGAGAAGGATAAGAGCAGGAAATTCACCCAGGTAGCTACAGAAACATCCCCCAAACAGCTCCCTAAATGTGCATTAAAGGAGCAGACATTCAGCCCTGTCTGCAGTAGCCTCTCTGCCGAGGCTGCAGCCATTTCATGCCATTCCCTGGATTTTAGCCAGGTCTCAGGACACAGAACACGTCAGATCAATCCAGAGGGAGGCAAACAGGAGCAGCATCCAGGGGCAGCTGGAGCAGCTCAGCAGGAAGCTCTGGAATGTCCACACTCATCCTGCAAACAGCTGTTTGAGGCTTCCTGGGACTGGGAATTGGGGTTCTCATTTTCCCCCCACTTTTTAAAAAGGAAAACAGGGAGTTGACTGTTGTTGGTGCACCATAAGATGATAAAGCACCTGACTGAGGGGGCACAGAGAGGGGAGAAGGCTCAGAGAGCTGGTGGTGAAACCTTAAGTGGTGGTGGAGATTTTGGAGAGACAGAAAGGTGCTGCTGACCGGGAGAAAGGGAGGGAGGGAGGGAGGGAGTGGGGCCTGGGGAGGAAAAGAGAGAAACCTCTGGGTGTCAGACACCTGGGGAGGGGATCAGAAAAATGAGCCATTGCACACTCCCTGGTGTTGACTGAATTTTTGATTTATAGGCATAAATTGATTCAGACTTTCTAAGAGACAATTGAAGTTCCGGCCCACAGTGACAAAAATCATCTATTTTTTATTTATTTAAAAGGAAATGCTAATTTTAGGTACCAGCACAGCTGAAAGTTGTCAGAAAAAGAAAATGGAATGGAAGACCCAAAAGAAAAGAGAGTGGAGAGCAGAATCCTTTCTTTTAACTGTTGCTGCAAATTTATTTAATCCAGAGTATGTGTGAAACTTTCACTGCCCCTTCCCTGCTTTTGGGGGAATTGCCTTTTAGGTTGGTGTTGGTTTTTTTTTTTGGCTTCAGGACATACAATTCATTTGTCTGCTGTAGACTTGTTCATGACAGACAAATATAATATAACAAATTATCTTCCATTAAAAAATGGCAGGCTTGGGGCAGCTGCCACGTAACTCAGGCAGTTTCATTCCCTCCCAAGGGCTCCATCCATCCCCACAAAATAAATTCATGTGGACCAAGTTAGGCTTTTTCCATGACTAGGCAATATCCCCGTTCCCAAGGAACTTGCAGTTGTTATTTGTCTTTGTGACCCTCCCCTTTGAAAATGCCAAATCCTTGAAATTAATGCTTTGGAGGGTCATATTTTGCATTTCAGTTGTTGAAAAGGCCTTGCATTTATTCAACAATATAAAGCCCCCTGAGGATCAACAAGCACAGTGGATTTTGGAAAAGTGTGCTGTGCTTTCTGGGACTACTCACATAGTCACAGCTACCAACAGTCAAAACTTACAGTATTTTTCTCATTCTTTTATCACTACCTTTTTCATCATAAAATACAGCTTGGGTTTGTTTGGGTTTTTTTAAAACATGATTAGATCCTGCTGTCAGTGATGTCTCTCTTGTCTTCCCTGGTACAGAACAGATCCCTGATTGGTTGAAGTCGTGTCTTCAGAAAGTTTTGGGTGGTTAATTTTAGATCAGCACCCACATTTCTTTGCTTCATTAACAGCTGTGAGGCATTGCAATTTTCCTGGGCTAATTGTATCCAAGTGCCCTTTGCAGCAGGAGTGGCTTTATCACAGGAGAGCTGGAATGGCTTCCCTGGGATTTCAGAGGGAGCATCACTGTCTCCAACTGTCTTGAACACCAATTTTATTTTTACATTTTGTGTGTAATTAAAACAAACACATTTTCAGAAGCAAACTGAGGCTCCTGGAAAGAAGCACACAGCTTTCCTGGGCAGGTGAGAAATCCAGGAAGGTAAATGAAAACAGTTATCAGTGAATGTAAATTGGGTTAATGCACTAAATCCAGGGATTCCTCTATCAGCTCGTTGCCCTGTGCTCTTCATTGAGATTACACAGAAAAATCAAATAAAGTAAAAGCAAGAGCTTGTTTTGCAGTACAGAGAAAATGCCCAGGGATGTCAGTTCCTCAGGTTTTGTTTGATTTTTACCTTCAGAAACCCTGGACTGAGCCCTTTCTGTTGCTGTTGTGTGTAACATTCAGCAGCCCATGGAGTTGGGCTTTTTTTTTTTTTTTGATTGCTAAAACACCACAGTAGGAGGGAAACTGGTTTTATTTGCAAGGATTGCTGTGGATTTTTTTCACTTGCTTTTTCCTTTTTTGGTTTTTTGGATGGGTGGGTAGAGTGGAAGTCCAGGGGTAATTTTAACATTTAGCTCAGCCTAGACAGTAAAAGACTCTCAGTGTGTTTCTTTCTGTCTGCAGTCACATTGTGGTGTCACAGCCTAAGACAGCTTGCACTGTTTGGGTTCATAGCATTGCACCAACATGTTTGGAAGGTCAGGAAGGAATTCAGTGTTCAGCAAAAATTTTAAATGAAAATCCTCTCTTTTCACATTAGATTTAGTAAATCCCCTTCCTTTTTACAACTGAGAAATCTGGGCCTAACCTATTCTGACAGCATTTCTGAGATTGCCACTTTCCAGGGGGTTTGTGTTTTATAAATCTAATTAACTGTAATAAGAAAATAATAGGAGCTAATGTTTGTTTTCCGAGGTGATTGATCTCTTGGCAGCCCCTGGTATTGATTGGTTGGTGGATAATGTCAGGCTGGATGTGTCCTGGAGGGGAATAGCTGACAGCTAAATCCGTGTGTGACAGATTCCCAGCTGTGTTGGCAGACAGGGCTCGGCGTGGAATGGTGGAGATCACAGGGGAAAACTGAGAACGTGGCATGAGGGAGATGTGCTGGAACGTGCCCCAGCCCTTCCAGGAGTGCTCACACAAAGCTCTCTGCTTTGGGGCAGCCTCCTTGCAGGAGCAGGGAGATTACAGTGTAATTACACTCGGTCCTGCCTGCCCAGTCTAGATTTAATCCTGTTAATTAGCAACATGCCTTGCCCCACAACCTAGCCATAAAGCTAATTAAACAGAGAATCTTCATTTGCTACTTAGTGGAACTTCAGTTCAGTAATGATTATCATACATTACAGTTAATTAGCACTGTGGGAGGGGCAATGAGGATGTTGGTGCAGTGCAGAGCCCAGACTGGAGGTGCTGCAGTGTCTGCCTGGGTTCATTTGGCAGCTGTCAGATGCAGGGCAGGCACACACTCCCCTACCTGCCTCTTGTTAAAGAGGAGTTAATTAAGTGTATCTCTCCTGCAGAAGGGGTGTGTAGGTTTAGAAGGTAATGAGCTGCTGGCCCTTGAAATCCTCAAGCATGAGTAGAATTATTCCTCCTTGGCACATGCAGAGCCTGCTGGAGGCAATGAATGGTGGGGCAGCAATTGGACTGCCCAAAGTAAAGATTCACAAAACCTTCCAGGGCAAAGCACTGCCAGCTGTTGCATCAAACCATTCAGAAGCCCAGACCAAAAGCTAAAAACAACTGTAATTTGTCTAAAAAATCTTGACAGCAAATGACTTTTAATTCATAATGTTTTGCTCATGACAATAGTGATTTTTAAAGTACTAGCCCAGAAAATACCGAGTGATAATCACCAATATCCCACTGCACAGGTGGAGTAAAGCAGAAGTGTTACACCTTGTCCCAAGTGCTGGATAAACCCACTGTAAAACTAGGACTAACCTCCTGTAAATTCACCACACAACAGCTGGCCTGATGTTTTCTGGAGGGAACAGCAACCCCATGTTCTGTTTTGACTTCGATTTTCCCACAGTGGCACTGCATGCAGAGAGGCTGAGGACATGAAGTTCTCTCTCCACCTTTATAAGCTATCCCTGGCCTGCATTATTTAAGATGCTGTAGAATATTGTGAGTATTCCAAGTGCAGCCTGATGGCTGATGTGAATCCTGACTTAATGCAGTTCCAGTTTTCCTGCCAAGGGGCAGGTAAATATCAAACTAATTGCAGTCTGAGCGTTGTGGCTCTGCAGTATTTGTGAGGCAGAACAACATGTGGTTTGTGCACTGGGCCTGGAGTCAAGTGTGGATGGGTTAGTCTGGTTTGCTGTTCCTCTGTTTCCCACCTCTGGCACAGGGTTGAAAAGTCTGTGGCTGCTTTATGAAGTGCTTTTTGCCCTGTGTGCATCAGGGAACTGATAGCTGTGTCAACGAGGCAACACCAGGTACGAGGTTTGGGGCACAGGGGTGATTGGTGAAAGCAGGAGAGAAGGGAAGGAAGGAAAAGCAAAAGGAAATTGTGAAATCGGGGAGTAAGAACAACCAGCAGAAAATACATTGATGTCCCCTGTCTACTGATAACAGCATTATTAATCCTAACATGCTGGCTGTCATTAAAAACAAGTAGGTTCTGAAGTTTCTGTAATGATTTCAGGCTGATGTGGGAGTGTGTTATTTTCCTGGAGCTAGGTAGCATTTGAAAGCTGCAAAGGATTAGACAGACACAATCAGTTCAAATATTTGTCCAGCCATCGAAAGGAGAAGCTTCACTTCCGCCTGGGATGAGGCTTTGGGAATCTCCAGGTCCATCATTGTTCAGCAGCTCAGTGCAGATTGCATGTTGATTACCCTTTCAGTTGCCTCTAAGCAGCTTATGTGAAAGTTCTCAGTCACCTCAAATCCCTGCTTTTTAATTTGCTCCCTGGCTTGTGTGCAGCAGGGCACATCTCTGGGAGTTTGTGTGCACACCCAAGGGCAGAAATGCACCCTGATCAGAACCAGGTCCTTCCAGCTTTGAATTACACTGAGCAGAGCTTGGAAAGGTGTAAGTGGAAAAGGGGCAGCCATTCCCTCATTAATCTTCATAAGGTCATGAGAAGGGAAATAATGGTCTGCCTGTGTTAAATTGTGGCTGTGCAACTTACCACAGAGCATCTGAGTTTCTGTGCCTTTGTTTAAAGCTGAAAAGTTCTATTTAAAGCTGGTTCCACTGCCTCATATTTTGAGATACTCAGGAAACTTTAGGATCATCAGTTACTTCAGAAATATTTTATTTATTCATCCTTCTAAAATGATTGCCCCCTCCCTTCTGCTGCAATTGGCTGTCCAGAAGAACATGGACATTTGTGCTCACTGCATGGGTTGGTATCTGTAGCAGAGCAACAGCTTCTATGAGCAAGGTATAATTTAACCATATGGACCCACTTCAGGAGAAATCCTTTGGGACAGAAATCCCATTAAACCTCCCAGACTGAAATGACCTGCACAGTGTCCCATCAGTGACCACTGGGGTGTTTTACGTGCATTTTATGTGCAACCCCCATGGAGAAATACCGTTCCTTTTGTACCTTTGCATTCCTGAGGATGGAGGGGAGCAGAGCACTGTGGAAAGGTGGAGCCTTCCTTCTGCACCCTGCAGGATCACTGGAACAGCAGCTGCTGGAGAACTGTGTTGGGAGACTCCAGGGTTCTGACTCTTCTACAGTCCCAATAATAGTGTGGGGATATTTGACTCAATCATGTCAGAGCTGACAGAGATCCCACAGTGGGTTTCCCCTGTGGTTTTTCCCTCCAGGACAGGCAGACAAGCTTTGCTGTCTGTGAAGTTCAAAGAGGCACTTGACAAAGGTGGGGACCAGTGAGTTTAAAGATAAATGGGGCCTCACCTTCTCACGCAGAGGAGCCGTTTATTTTCACATGGCTCATAACAGCAATTATTTATAGCTGTGGAAAGAAAAATAGTGGGGATAGAGACGTGGTGCAGTTCCTGTGAACCAGTTAGACATGATGCTGCTCCCTTCCAAGAGAAAAGCAGCAATGCACTGCTCTCCATGGAGTGAAATCATTTTTACATGCCTTGTCAGTCTGGCTGTGGTCGTGGAAAGAAATACAGTGAAAGCAGAGACATTGGCACTGTTTGTGTTATTCAGAATGTTTTTGCAGCTAACAGTTTTGACCTCTATTCTGTTTGGATGGTGCAAGTTTCAAAAGGTCACGCCATCTTTTCCAGTTAGAAGAAATGTGTAAATACCTTCTTTTCCTGTGGACTCTCCCAGGTTTTACACAGGTCCTGGTTCTGAATTACTCCAAAGAGTTGCTGGTGTAAAACTGATATGCTGCATTGTCAGTGGAGTTACAGTTATGAGCAGCCTCAAATCCACCCCCTGATGCCAGCAGGGTTTCACTTTTGTCCCCTATGGCCTTCAGAGACCCTGAAGAGAAAGGTAGTGGGCCTGTGGAATTTGGAATTTGCCATGTGAAATCCAGGGGCCATCCGTTCAAACATCAATCGTTACTGCAGAGTGACGTTTGACAGGCTGGAGTAATTCCTGCTTCCAGCACTCTGAGGCAGCAGAGCAGCCCCGGGGTCATGTTGTTCTTGTCCTGGGTAAGGTACACCTCCTTCCTGATGGATGGCTGCTCTGTGTGTGTATGATGCATGACATGTTAGTCATTTTAATCCACAAGGCCATTTGTCCTACAGCTCTGTCAGGGCGGGCTGAACTCTGGTTGGGTACACCTGGGCTGTGCCAAAGGGACAGCACCTCCTGTGCCATCCATCATCACGTCACAGAGCCAAGGGGCACGTGCTGGAGCTGGGAGGAACCACTCCTCCAGCTGGCAATGCCACCCTGCAGGAACTGGGCCAGAAGGGCTTGTGTTGCCACTGCTGCTCTTGAGCTGTGCAGGTATCACAGCTGAAAACAAGGGGGTGCTGCCTCCAGTCTCGTGGGATGACGCGGAGGGACCCTCAGTGTGTTCTTTGCAGATGTGTCAGATTGGCTGTGCCTGGCTGGCCAAATCCCCCAGACTGGAGGAGCACAGCCAGCAAACCCAAGTGCTGATTGCAGGTCACTTGGAGAGCTTTGTCCCTGAGCCACGGAGAGAGATGTGGAGCTGGCTCTGAGCAAAGCCCTCGGCGTGTGATCCCCCACCGTGCTGCCTGCAGTTTGCACTCACCCTTTAATGGGATTGGAAGCAAGAGCCACCCCTCTGCAGAGCCAGAGCCCAAAGAATAAGCTGCAGTGTTGGTTCCGAGGCTCCCAGAGCACGTTTCCCATCTCTGCCACAAATGCAATGCATAGGAAAACCTTCATAACAATACACATTGTTCTTGCTTATCCTGAGCATGTTTCTGTCAATGTGTGGGCAGCTCTGTAGAAAAGGTGGCTGGATTTGCCTCTCAAATGTTGGAATTTTCAGATTTACCACCTCACTCCTCTTGCTGCTGTTCATTCACATGCAGAAATGTGGTAAGAGCCACACCACTCTCCCATGTTGGTAATCATGAGTTTCCAAAAATTAATGAACAACTTCCACTAGGAGTCCTCCCAAATTCAGGTAATTTTTAAAACACTGCATTCACCATCATCCTGCTGGTTTGGATGAATGTCCATCTCCACATATTACATCTTTTGGCATCTGGATTTGCATTTCCCAAGATTTGCTTTTTAGCTGAGCAGCTGTTGCCTCAAAATTTTGAAGTTTTGCAGCAAGAGGCTTTTCAATAGGAAACATCCCTCTCCACATCTTGTTTTCCCTTCCAGGACTGGGCAGGCAAGGCTTGATGTCATGTCACTCCTTCACTGTGTGCATTCACAAGAGCCCTTTTTGGGCACACTTCTCCTCTTGATAAAAAGCAACAGTACTTTTTCAAATAAATACAGAGCCATGGTTTTGTAGTTGGGGGAGGATGGAAAGATGCCCTGTATTTCAAAGGAGGTTTTGTGGCTTATTAAATACTTAATGCACAACCTCTTATGAGTTGGAAAAGGGACTGCTCATTCCAGTTCTTCAGCACCTTTGGGAGAATTTAAAAGGTGCAGGAAGTAGAATCACCAGGATGACATTCAGAACAGAGGTCTTAGCAAGGTCATCAGTGCATTTCACAGTCATTATTTAAAGTAAGAGCCGTTGATCCTGCTCTTCATATATATATATATATATATATATATGGCTTTCAAATGAAGGCAATAGGTGCTCTGCCTTCAGAATAACTGAAGAGGCAACATTTCACATGCTCTCACAGTTAGTTGCTCTTCTCTTATACCAAGAGAGAGAAGTTAGACACATGGAAATGGGTGTTCAGTGTCACTGGATAATAGTCATGTATCCTTACACTAGTTTATGTAGGCATAATAGAAGTGGGGTTTGAGAATTCAAATACCTTTTACTTCATGTTTGTTATAATTCCAGTTTTTCCTGTGTTCTTGAGTTTTGATATTTCCTGTGCAAGGCAAGGGTTGAAGTCTTGTGTCAGGCAGACCTGCACCTACAGAGGAGCTTCCCTGAGTGCTCCTGACCATCAGAGCGCCTCACCTTGGGCCATGTGTAGGTCCCAGCCCCAGGAGAAATACTCTGTCTGCTGAACAACTCGGCTCATGTCTCTCTTGTGAGACAGGTTTGGGATGGGATGGCTCTTCCCAACCTGCTTCCTAAGAGGGCCAGCAGCCCCCTGCGGGTCTGAGTGAGTTCCCCTCTCCTGCCTGAGCTGCTGAGCTGAGTGTTTGCTGTTCCTCCCCTCAGACATCGATGAGTGCCTGGTGAACAACGGGGGCTGCGACCACTTCTGCCGCAACACCGTGGGCAGCTTCGAGTGCAGCTGCCAGAAGGGCTACAAACTGCTGACAGATGAAAGGACCTGCCAGGGTAAGGCTTCGTTTATTCCACTCTTTCTGCAATGAGAATGTTGATTCCACTGGGTTTGTTTGGGGATTTGGGAGGGTTTGTTTGGTTGGTTTTGGTTTTGTAATTAAGTCATTTGTACTGCAGGTTTTAATCACACTGTCCTGGGAAGTAGGGTTAGTAAAGACCTGTGTGATTTTCATTCTCTGAGGTGGGTTAGGAGGTTATTGGAAATGTCTTGTTTCAGTGTTTTTAGCAGTAGGGATGCCAGTGTCCTGCTGAAGTGTAAAAATCCAAGTGGAAGTGGTGGAATAGCCTCAGGCAAAGAGCCTTGTGGTCAAAGCCTCTAATTTGCTGTGATCTTAGTGGGACAGAGGCTTGTCTGTCTTACACCAGAGTTGTCCAGAGTAACTAACTGGAATGGAGCATTTCCAAGGTTAAACAAAAAAACAAAACAAAACAAACAAAACAAAACAAAAGTTTAATTTGTGAGCTTACCTTTGCCTGACAGAAACTGTTTGTGGAGGGATAATGGTGGTGTTGATTGGGAATTCAGATGAAATGTGGTTTGTGTCATTATTTGTGCATGTCATGATTTGTTACCTGAGGGTTAACAGGTTGTGTTGTGTATTGTATGAGTTGATGTTGTGTGTTGTATGAGTAAGTGCATAACTATTTCCATGTGCCTTTGGAGAAACGATGCTTGAAGCATTTGAGCTCTGTAGCTTTAGTCTTTAAAGAACTCCTGGAAAAGGCTGTAAAGATGAGCATCAACAGGGAAGGGGAAGGAGGATGCACTCAATTAAAATATTGTGCAGAAATTGCCATTTCATTAATACATGGTTATTTGCTGGCTTTTGAACTTGTAGAAGTCCAAAAGAGCATGAAGTATTTTAGAGTTTGTTCATCCACAAAAGAGAAATCAAGGTTTGAATATATATGTGTCATTCAAAAATATTTCCGCTGCTTTTCCTTGGTACTTCCATCCACCATCTGGGAAGCCTTCTCCACCCTTCCTGACTGTGGGATTAGACCCAAGGGAGTCAGGGAAAGGTTGGTTTGAAGCTGGACAGGGTGGGAAGAGCTGAGAGCAGTGGCTGGTGCCACATGGTTAGGCAGAAAGAACATTGTAGGATCATGTCAGACAGGGGTGAGTGCTCAGGTTTTGATTGACCTGCTAAAAACAGGGACAAAATGCTAAAAAGCAACATACCCTTCATGATGTGTTTGGAGATAATTAGGAACACCTCGTGGTTCATGAATTCTGTATGTCATGACATGCTCTCACTGTGGTGTCAGTCAGAGGTTTCACCACTGAACTACTTGCAATGACACCAGGGAAAAACTCAAAAGTTGGGCAAGAGCTGGTGCAAAATTGATTTGTTCATTATGCAGTCTTAGTAAGGAAGCTCCCTGGAAATAATCAGGTTTCTATCACGATAATGAGGATCTGTAATTGTAAATTCAGTTCCTGCCTGGTGCTGGAGGTGCTAATTGGTCAGCCATGTAGTCCGTGCTAATAAAAAAGAGAAGGAGAGTGAATACAGAGCAAGAACTCAGCGATGTGTGAATCACCTGTGCTTGGCCTCTGCTGCTGCAAAAAGAACAGGGGAGTGGAAGTGGTTGTGGTTATGGATTTCAGGTCTGACAGAAAAGGGTACTTTGGAGTTAGTGACTCTCCTGGGGTATAAATCATCCACAGGATTGTTTTTTCTGACAGCTGGTCAACACCCACCATAGAACATAACTGAGAGATTTGGGAAATTTATTTTAGGCATTTTAGCCTTTCCAGTGCCTGAAATAGAAAAGTCTAATTTGTGTTTATAAAAGATGCTGTTGTCCATGTTGCATCTGTTGTTTTGACTCATAATAGAGTTTCTGTGATTTATGGTCTTTCTGTCTACATTGCCTTTCTCCTCTGGGTTTTTTTCTTTCTTTAATAAAAATTTCTTTCAGTTACTCATCAACATGTTTACAAAACACTCAGTTAGGACTGTAACAGTGTGCCCTGTTTGGGGCTGGGCCCTGCTTGGTTCAGGTGCTCTCTCTGGTGTCCAGGGTGTTTATCCCCAGGGTGTTTATCCTCGTTGGGAGCAGGGCACAGATTGTACTCACCTTGGGCAAAGTGCCCATGGAAACAGCTGGAAGGCTCCCCTTGTACACCCTGCAGACCCCCTGGATAAGGTTGTCCATGTGTTACTCACAGGAAGGAATCAGTGAAGAGCAAAGCCACAGAGATACAGCTCCTGGTAGCACCATTTTTCAGGCTGTTGGGGACTACACATAAGCTGTTGCTGCAGAACTTTATTTGTATCATCATTAACCTCAGCACATGACAGTTTTACATGTAAAAAAAGCTCCTTCATATTCCCTGTGGAATCTTGAAGCTGTCCCACCTCCCCTGATTTCCTTGATGTCCTTTCAGTGTGGACCTCAGGGCTGACCTGGGGATTCCAGGGAAACTGTGTGAGCCTGAGCGTTAGTGCTGGCTGTTGGCAGAGCCCCCACCCACCACACCAAGCGCCTCACTCACCTTCATCCTCCCTGGGAAGGGGAGAGCATTTCTCTCCCAGATTTTAGGCAGGAAGGGTGAAGCCAAATACAGCCAGATCACACATGAGAATGCCTGGGGAATAAACCTCCAGTTCTTTGTGAATTTGCCCATTTCAAGGTATTTTTTTCTCTTGTGCCCATAGCCTGATAGGAAAATGGATTGATTGTTCAGGAATTCTGCCCCCCTGCACGTGGAGTGCTTGTGCAAGCAGCCTCTGTGAACAGCCTTGAAGTGTTGTGCATGTCTGTGTGTGCAGCTGAACCATTTTTAGCCCTGGCTGCAAAGCAAACCATTGTCAGTCAGTCCCAGCTGAGTCCTGGGGAGTTTCTCACGCTGTGGCTCCTTGTGACACCAGGGGAATGGGGGGGGTTCCCTTCCTCTCCCCTCCCTGCATTCCAGCCATTTAAAAGGAACTTATTTCTACCCCACACTGCCCTGCCAGTGTTAGTGTGGAGGCTGAGGCTGCTTTCCCAGAGTCTCTTTTTTCAGGCACACTTAAAAATAGATTTTTTTTTCCTCCTTTGACAGTGAAGTCACTGTGTGACAATACCAAGCTCATCTCCTCTGTTTTAATTGATCCCTGAAGCCTGAGGGATTGTAAATTTTTGGATGCGGGGAGAAACAGTTGGATCTGCTTGTGTAAATCCAGCAAAAGAGGTCTGCATCTCCTTTGAGCATGGAATAAAAATAACATAGCTGTATTTATAGCAAGGAGAACTTGTTTTTGTAACCTTTTTGGTAATTAATAGGAGGACAACAACTCAGATCTGGTTTAGAATGACATCAGCAACAAGCAAACAGGCAGGACTTGCTGCAATGAGTGTGTGTCAGCTCAGACTTAATTACCTTAATCCTCAGCCAATATGAGTTTTAAAGCCAGTTAATTGCTTATTCAGTTCTGTTTGTTGTGCAGTGATCTTTAAAAAAGATCAACAATAAGCAGCCTCCTTGCTCCATTCAAGTTCAAGCTTCATTAAGCACCCAGAAAAATGTGTGAAATCCTATCAGAAATAATTTTCTCTTCCTGCTCTAGGAATTGCTTTATGCAAAACAAGACAATGAGAGACAGCACATACATTTGTCACAAATTTCTGCAGGGAGTGGTAGAGATAGAAAGTTGTATTACCTTGAGGACAAAAGTGTGGGAATATCCAGCACTCAACATGTAACCCTTGATCTGCTAAACCCACGCTCACCCTCTGCCTCTCACCACCTCTGTCCAAAATAGAGACAAGCCCTCCTACACTGAGGAATTTAAACTTTTGCAGGGGGCAATTCAAGGCATTTGCACCATTCCAGTCCTCCTACAGCTTGCAGAGAAGCTTAGATGGGGCTTGGGGATTGCAGGATCTCACAGAGATGCTGTTCAGCCATCCTGAGGTGTGCTCAGGTAGCCTTGTCACCTGCCATCTGAACTGATACAGCCACTGCAGTACCAGCAGGTGACTGTCCCCTGGGCAGCAGCACCTCTGGAATACCTGCCTGGCATTCCTGGGGGCTCCTTTCGGCCCACAGAGACAACATTTCATTTGCTCTGAGGTATTGCCTGTCTGACTGTTGGTGACTCTGTTCCCCTCCCACCACTTGGCTCCTGTAGGCCAGAGGGGCTCGTGCTCTGCTGGGGGCAGTGCTGGTGCCTGTCCAGAGCAGGCTCAGGGATGGATGTGGATACAGCAGGAAATCCCAAACAGCCTTTGCCCCCTTGCTCCGTGGATACTGAATTTTCCCTCCGGTGATTTCCTGTGGGCACAGTTTGCTTTTAACAAAGCCACCAACAGGAGGCCAAGTGCAGCTGATTGAGGTGCTTTTCCCTCTCATTACAAGAGGAAGGTGTGAACATACACACTTGTCATGCTTGATAGTTGTACTTCCTTTTTGTTTGAAATAATATTCAAACCCAACCTCAGGCCTCCTGTGTTAAACTACTGCAGAACTGTAATCCATGCAATCCTAAAATAATACTGTTCAACGAGAGAGTGACCATTTTCTGCTGCCAAATAGCTCTTAATTCCAGGGAATTTGATGTGAGGAGACCTGGCTGACTCTGTGATTGATGTGTTAGTAAGGGATGCTTTTCACAGGGCTCTCAGTGCATAATAGCCAAGAGAAGCTTTCTTTCCTTCCAGACTGACAGAAGGAAAGGTGGCACCTTGAAAACCACACTAACTGTCTATGATCCAAGGATCCTGCAGGCCTGGCCTTGAAACAGTGCCAGAACATCCCCCTTTTCACTTATTTGTATGGAATATGCACTATTGGCCTTCCAAGGGTAAGATTTGATTCTCCCAGCTTGGTATCTTCATTTTGAAAATGGGTATGAAATGAGGGATTAATCCTGCAGGGAAGGACAGATAGAAAGTGTTTGTGGGAATTATTTTTGGTCTGAAGAAGCCCCATAAAGATTAACTACAGAGATCTCACCATGCTCTTTGGTATGGAACCATTGATGATAAATACGGATGCACAGGACCACTTTAATCCCAAATAAGTCAGGGCATCCACATTGGCAGCACAGAATCACCAGACAGCTTTGACACAGAGTGACCAAATTAAACAGTAAAAGAAGGGCCAAAGAGGTTTGCAGCCTTGGGCTCCATGGCAGTGACCTGCCACTCACACTGGGCCATGGAACCCAGGGCAGCAACTGGCCTTGCCCCAGCCACACAGCTGGGGGAGGGCTCAGGGAGAGGACACGCCCTTGGCATTATCTGTGTGGGACAGTCACCCCTCTGAGACAGCAAAACCTGCCCAGGGGGCAGGGCTGCAGCATCTGCCCCTCTCCATCTCTCATTGCACCCTGAAACCCAGGACAGGAGTATTCAGCTTTGGAATGCTGAGGCATTTCCTTGGAATAGCAGGACAGACCCCTCAGATTCAGTGCATCAACATCTTGGGCAGCTTTCCAGTGAAAAGTGTTGGAAAGTTCCATTGTTGGTCTGCCCCCTCCCTTTCCTTCTCTCCTTTCATTAAATACATTAAAAAAGAGCAAATATTCAATAAAAATGACATTGTTTAGCCTTCCTTTTCTTTCTGGAGTGGCAATAATATGCAGATTCCCAGTTAGATCAAATAGGCACCAGCAGAAATTTTACTGCCTTGTGGGAGGTTTTGTCTTAATATCTAAAATACATTTTTAGGTGAACCCACACAGGTCTCTCATGAGGTTGTCACCTTCATAGTCAAGAGTGAACTGCAGAGGGTGGAGAGCATTAGAAAGCCACGAGGCTCCTGCTGCCTTGTCCTTGAGAGGGAAAAGTAGATCCCAGAGAGCATGTTTGCTGCCTGGAGTGAGGAGCAAACAGGCTTCCAAGGCCCCTCACTGACTTTTGCCTGGGTTTGCACGTGCATTTGCTGTGAGTTTGAGATCTTGAGCAGTCAGAAAAAATCCTCAGGACTTCGTGTTGCTCTCACTTCTGTTGGGGAGAAGGGTACTGTGCTCAGCAGTGTGGTGCTGGCACACAAAGGAGCCTGTGGTGCTTATCCTGCACCTCTTGAGCAGGGAGAGGCAGTGCCAGTGTGGGGGCATTAATGAGAGAGAGGGGTGGAAAGGCTCAAGCCTTTCCCCTATTAACCCTCGTTGTGTGATACACTCAAAGGAGAGGGATTTTGCTTTTATGTACTCAGTTATCCACAGCACCCAGGGAATGGCTGGAGCTGTGCCAGGGCAGGGACAGCACCCAGGGAATGGCTGGAGCTGTGCCAGGGCA
>JAWWEV010000043.1:56155317-56168479 GCA_035583235.1 Hafferia zeledoni
CCCCCAGAGGGTGGTGGGCACTGACCAGGCTCCCCAGGGCAGTGGGCACAGCCCCGAGGCTGCCAGAGCTGCAGGAGTGTTTGGATGATGCTCTGGGGCACAGGGTGTGACTCTTGGGGATGGGCCTGGGCAGGGCTGAGGGTTGGACTGATGGTCCTTGTGTGTCCCTTCCCGCTCAGCACAGTCTGTGACTCTGTGACCAGATGGGTGTGCTCAACATATCAAATAGATGGACTTGACAGAGGCTGATTTTCACCCAGCCCAGCTGAGTCTGGCTCTGTGTGTTTAATCATGTGGACCCCTGGTGAATGAACAGCAGGGCTGGTTCAGTCCCCACTGTAGGTCAGGAACCAGTGAGGGTCAGGGCTGTGCTGGAGGAGGCACTGGGAGCTGCTGGTGGCAATCAGACTGGCTCACAGAAAGAACTTTCCCTGTCACTGCTGGTGTTCATTCACTATGCAGATTTTCTCTAAGGCTTTCTGTGCCACTGAGCCTTGCAAAAATATCTTGCTTCTGACAAGCAGCATATTGCTCCTCGCAGCAGAGTCAGAAATGCTCCTCTGGGAAGCAACATGTTACACTGACAGGGAAAGGAATACTGTGCAAAATCCCCTCTGTTGCACTGGGTGTCAGGGAGACTGTGAATAGCGGTGCATTTTCTGCCTCTGTGAGAAAAAAATGGTTACAGGATCATACCCAGAAAGAATAAATGCCCCAGGCATGAAGGAAAAGCAGCTCTAGCCAGTACAAGTTTGTTTGCCAAGTGATGGTATCTGCCGTGTTGCTTGTAGCAATTAAGTCTGCTGAGACATGAAAACAAATCCATCCCCCCTCAGCTCTCCCCTCTGCAGCACAGCACAGGGTTCTCAGGAGTTGGAGGGGAGTGCTCTTCTCTTGCTGCTCCCTGGAAGGGATGTTAAACCTCACAATCTAGGCTCTAAATCAATTTTCTAATGGGATGAGACCTGATGTGAGAAGGGACAGATTATTCCACTTGTATTTTCCCAAGAAGCTTCTGACATGGGCTCCTGTTGGAAGTAAGAGAGTAGATTAGTTTGACCTCAGGTCTCATTCAGTATGGGAGCTCTTATACTATTAAACTCTATAAAAGTACCCAGCTATCAGATTGCTTTTCCAGCTCTGCCTGGCCCCCTCTCCTTGCTGATGTGTGTGGGAAGCCAAGCAAAACGTTCCATTAGTGTTTAGAAAGAGAATTTGAGATAGAGTTTTCAGTTGATGCTGTAGGATTTATGATGTGTATAGTGCAGAAATTACTTTACTGGGCTGGAATCATGTTATGTATTAATGAATGACCAGGATGTGAGTCAGCCTTGGAATGGTTGGAGCAGGAAGGTAGCATTCTTCCACAAACAATAATCTGTTGATAAATAAGGCTGAAAGCTGTAATTCAATAGGAATTGTTTTTAGAGGGAATCACAGCAAGACTCCATGTATGGATTTAATCTCATTGATTACAGGGAGATAGCCTTTACCCTGGGTGCTGTGCAGAATTGCAATAAAATGACTACTCTGTCCAAACTATTCCTTTTCCTGTGCTGGCATCTACACTCCTGGGCCTTTTAAAAGTGCCCTGGTGTGTTTATTTTGTTCTAATAGGAATAAAAGCCTAACCCACTGAAACAAAGGGGTGTGATTCTCCTCCAGCAGCCACTCCACCAACTGCTGCTCTCTGTTCTGGCAGCTCAGAGATGAGTCCTTACTCAGGACAGATGAGATAGAACCAAAAATCTGAGCTCAGGTATTAAGAGCCAGTGAAAAGGGGGAGTGTCCTCTGGGGTTTTGCTGAGTGGAGGTTTTTTGGTGCATTTTGCAGAGCCCAGTGTTGGTGTTTTGGGGGATCCCTGCCTTTCCTGGCTCTGCAGAAACGGGGATTTCTGGGCTGAGTTTCTAAGCAACTTCTGAAGCCAAGGACAGCAATTCTGTGCATGTTCAGTGGGCACTGACTTCAGCAAGAGGAGAGAGCTGGGAATTCCCAGTGAGGTCCCCGGGAGGTGAAGGGAAGGGCTACGTTGGTTCTCAGCTGAAAGCTGAAACTGTGTTGTTGTACTTGCTCTTTCAGCACCATCAAATAACACCAGGCACGTTTTCACCCAGACCAGTCCCCTGCTCCTTCAAGAACTGTCACTAGCAGCTCCTGCTGAGGGCTGGTGGAGACAAACACCTCAGCAAAGAGAACAGAAATGTGGCTAAAACCCAAATGTATTGCGGGGTGTAGAGGGAATATTTATTCCTTCCTCCATGCAGGGAGGGTAAAGCCCTTGCTGTGTTGTCTCATCAGACTGTTAAGCTGCTCTTACAGAGCTGCTGTGTAAATAGGAAGTGGCTTGAGCAGAGGCAGACTAGTAAACATGTTTATGTTTGCAGGAAAACAAATAAAGTTTCTTTTAATGTGCCTGAAGTTCCTTTTAATGCACTTCTCTTGATATGTGGCTTCTCCTGCCCCGAGCCCTTGAAGTAGCAGCACAGTTTATTACTATAATAGCAGTGGGTAACTCAGCTTGCCTTGCCTTGGGAAAGGATTGATATTGGAAAATGATACATGCCTGCTTATAAAATCTTGGCAGTGTTTTGATGAAGGTGCTTTGTTTTCTTTAAAAAGCGTTGGGAAAAGTATTTAATTGCATTTTAGATTGTCTGGCAAAACAATGGTGAGAGTGTAAGTGTAACAGGAGCCAGAGGCACTTGCCTCCTGCTGTGGGTTCCTGAGGAACCTGAGCCCAGCAGAGGGGTGGGAAGGGCTGGGCCAGGTGAGCAGGGGCAGTGTCTGGGGAGGCTGAGCATCAGCACAGCTCCTGTCTCCAGTTTCAGGGTGTTCATCCCACAGAAACAGCCTCTTGCCTTTCTTGTCACCAGCTGTCCCCTTGCCCTGCTGTCACAGCAGGGTCAGTGCTCAAAGCTTGTGCTGCTGTAGGTGATGGTGCCCAGTTGTCCCATCCAGAAACACCCAGACAAGCAGGTTGGCTCAAGGGGATCTTTATTTCCATCCCATAAATGATGTTATGTCCAAGGCATTCTGTAGGCAGTGTGGGGAAACACTGAAGGGAACATTCAGTGCTAGAGATGCTCTGGGGGTGCTGCTCCCACCCAAACCACCACTGGCTGTAGCTGCAGTTCTGTTCTCCAGGCTGAGCATTCAGACACAGTTCTAAGTCAGGCTCATTCATCACAGCTCTGTTGACCTTTCCCTCATTTGCCACCACTGAAAAGTTGCAAATGTACTTGGACTTTCTTTGGCCTTTCACCAGTCAGTTCCATCCCTTTCTGATCCCACAGTGGTAGATTTTATAGCTCTCAGGGTCTGACAAAGTGCTTAGCTTAGCTCATTTTGTATTGATTTTAAAAGTAATAGATCATAAAAGTGATCTGTTCAATGTGCTTAGGCATATTTTATACTATTAGCTTTGGTTGTATTTAGAAGATGGTGGTGCTTTACTCAGGTTTAGGTCCCTTATAGTGCATTTTTATATATTTTTAAAATCCTGTAGAAATCCCTTTAAAAATTGTAATTCACACAGGTAACAGTAAGGAGAGGAAATAAGATGAGGGAACTGCCCTGAGCTTATGGTGAGGTTAAAAACTGTGATATGCTCAGCAGAGAGAACCAGTAGCAATTTGAAATCTTCCCTTCCAAGCAGCTTTATAGAACACCTCCCTGGGCTCACTTCGTGCCTGTGACCTTGGGCACACTTACTAATTTTATACTATAGTGTCTAGTTATTAGTAGGGGTTTGTTCCATGAGAGACAAGGCAAACTTTCTTACCTGAAAACAAAAAAATCCCTTTCTTTTTTTAACTCCTCTGTTTGGCAGTATCTGCAGAGCTGTCTCTGGTGGTTGGTGAGTCTCTGCAAACCCTCTGGGGAGAATCCTTTGGCTGAAGGTTCCTCTGCCCTCTCTCCCCATTTCCCTCTCTGACAGCAGTGGGGCATCCCTGCAGTTTCTTTTCTTGTAGTATGTGAATTCCCAGGCTGAGGGTGTCTGGTGCAGAGGGGATGGACAGAGGGGGAAGAAATTGTTATCTGCCAAACTTGCATTTATCAGGTAATCCTCCAGCTTTACTCTGGTTTTTAGTTTGGTGCTGCCTACAAAAATAGAGTGGGTGGTGGAGTCTCTCATGCTGCTGCAGGGAAAAATATCAGGAATCCACCCACCAGCAGACAAACAATAATGTAGTAATAACGGTGGTGATAATGAGGATGTATTTCACTATAGAAATGTAAAAAAGCCTTGGGCCAAATCCCACCAAGTACAGTCAAATGAACCCCCAGTATGGAATCGGGAATGAAAAGAGAAGGGAAAATTAATTTGTTGGTACGTGAGATCACATAAAGCTCCCTTGGAAGAGTTCCTAAAGAAAGGATTGTATTTACTCTGGAGAGGGAGCAAACAATTCAGGCCTACAATTTTATTGCCCAGTCCCATTTTTTAACCTGCTTTCCTCCTGTTTTCAAGCCCCAGAGATAGCACAGTGGTTCACACAGAGTGCAGCTGGTCTGATAAGCTCTGGTAGCAGAGATAAAGAAGACAAGCTGCCATTTGCCTTTAAAGGCTCTCCCAGGTGTCCTGTCCTGTTCTTCCCAAAGGCTGTAACTCTGGGTAAACAGTGGGAAGGGAGTTGCTCTGATGGGTTTGCTGGGTGAAGAGCTGTGCCCTTGGTGCTCAGCATCAAAGAAGGGTCTGGCTGCTGCAGTTCCTGCGGCCAGGGAAAGAGCAGGGTGGTTTGGATTGAGGGGAATTGATAGGAATCCATAGGGGCAGCCAGGGAAATGCTGAGCTGGAATGCTGCTTCCTTGGGTAAGAAAGTAAGAAATCTATCAAGAGGTACCTGCTGATTCCTGAAGGGCTCAGGTGTGTGTGACACTTTTTTAAGAGAAATTATTCAGCAATTAAAAAGGAGCACACCCATTTGAACTCCTAAAAATGAAACTGATGGGAACGACTAAGGGATCAGTCCAGGGAAACATCCAGACAGTCCCTTCTGGAGCAGGGATGCTTTGGGAGGTCACCATGCAAAGTGCTGGAGGCTGCTGAGGTGCAGGGATCAAACTCAGTGAGTGTGGGTGTCCTGTGGGCATTAAATGTCCTCATTGTATCAAAATAAACATCCAGTGTCTGCATTATGTCTTGGAAGGTGTTCCTCAATTTTGGACATGCAGTAGAAGTGTGAGAACACACAGTAGAAGGAGAAATCCTTGAAATATCCCCTCGGTGGGGTGCTGGCATAGTAAGTCACAGGTTCCTGGTTATTTATTGCCTCTGTCTCAGGTATATTCTGCAGGCTGCTTTTGCTGTTTATACTCATTTGTTTTACTACCTCTTTGCTTTCTAACAAATCATCTCTAATAAAAAGCACATTTCCTTGCAAGCAGAATCAATTTCCTTCAGAAGTCTTTCAGTCCCTGATTAGTGTGTTACGTTTGGTCTTCACTAATCACATAGTTAACTGTGAGCAATAAAGTTCTTAAACAAATAAGTGCTCTGGTCCAAGTCAATGTTAGTCTTAATGGATAGTTTCCCACTTAAATTTCTGAAATACAGGATGAGACTTTGCTACTTAGGCACTTAATTCACATTAAAAGCAGAGCAATTGATGCCAGATCTTGGTTGTTTTTCTGCAGATCATTAGTATGTTATTAACAATTAAGTCTGAGCAACAGGTTGACTTGATTGCAAGTCAGTAATGCAGTGGGAAGCCTAAATGGATGTGGGTTTCCAATTTCTTTGAAAGGCTTTGGGTTATGGCTTTTCTTTTTTTTCCCTTTGTGTTGGGCTGCTCCAGAAGCACTCGGTGGGCAAGCAATGAAGTGGATTTGTACATTACTCCTTCTTTCCATGCTTCCCTTTCATGGGTTTTATTATTGCAGACTCTGAAACATGAGCTCCGAGCCATTCCTGCTCAGGGCTGGCTGTGCCTTAGAGAGGAGGAGGATGCGTTTTTACTGCCTGTGAACAGGGGCAGTCACTGCGGCTCAAACAGCGCGAGCTGCGGTGCAAACCCATCACATGGCAAAGCAAAGCCGGGCCCAGCACTGAGCCCAGCCCAGAACAGAGCCTGGATCACGGCTCCCTGAGGGGCAGCAAGCCCTCACATTAAGATATGTGGTTTCCCTGCTGTCTGTCCAATGCTGCTGGAAATCAGGCTGGGCTGGGAGGGAGCAGCATTGCATGGGTGGTATCAGCTCCCTGCAGAAAGTGGAGCCGGGGGGAGAGGACAGAATATAACCTTCAGCCAAAATACATACAAAAAAGCATTAGTGTTTATTTTAAAAACATCATGTAACACTTCTTTAGAGTTTCTGTGTGTGTGCCTAATGAATGAGAACAAGAAGGGCTCTGTTCCACAGAGGAGCCGATAGCCTGGAAGCTGAGAAAGGTGAACACGGAAGGTTCTGGCTGCCCTTGAGTCTGGCTTGTGTGCATGACCTGGGGTACAGATGAGGCCACATTGGGCTGGGGGTTAAAAATAAACCAAGGCTGTGTGAGATGGGCAGAGCAGAACTATATACTGGGAGTGCATGGACTCATAACTCGGAGTGTTGCTGTAATGTCGTGACCATTTTCACTGATCCACCAGCCCTCAGGGTGTCCTGAGGCACTTTTGCTGGTCAAGGAGTTGCTGATAGAGACAGGTATTTCCTTTTCTTTGTGTTGTACCTTCCATTTGTAAGTAAAAAGCATTCACTTTCTATTGTATTTCTACTGGAAGTAGTGTATTTAAATGTATCTGTTTTGCATGTACGCAGTGATGCAGTGCACGCTTCGTGTCTTGCCTCACCAATCACAGATAAATCAAATATATCATTACAGTCTGCACTCTGTCACAAATCCCTCTTGTAGCTTTTATTGATTGCCTTGGAGTCCCTCCTGGCTTGTTCTCTGTAGCACAAATAGCACCATCAAAACCCAGTGATCTCTCTTTGCCATGTTTATTTTCATGAAAAATACTCCAAGCAGTGAGACCAAGCTCTTACTCAGTCCTGATATGTGGCCTGTTTTGGAAGGAGGCTCCCAGGTCCATAAATGGAGCCAGTTATTTAATGTCTGGCTCAGAGAAAAGCTGTGAGATGACCATTACTTTTCTCATTAACAAGCAAAATTACATGAAGGAAGGAGGAGAGGAAACAATCCTTATTTCTGCAGTAGATTTTCAATGTGAAGTTGGGTGAGCTGAGCACTGACTTGTTCAGTTCTGTAACCACAACCCCCAAGTCACACCTCTGAGCAAGTGAGGTTTGCACAGGTACATTCTGTCTGTTCCTACCTCACTCTGGAGTTCTAAAACATCTCTAAATCCAGCACTGTTTCCCAGCACTTTATTGCCAAATTTTCCATTATTTTCCTCACCTGTACATGTTGGGTGTTGAGCTGCCTGTAATGCCACTGCTTTTTGGAAATGTCCCTTATTGTGCTTTCATTTCCTCATCGTTGGTTTCTTCTAATTACTCTGAAATTAATTTTAGAGCGACAAAGAAAGCAATGACAGTCAGGACTAGAGGACTGGGCACAGAGCACAGAGAGGAGCCTTTCACCTGGTGCCACTGTCACTGGGACTGCAGGGCCAGCACCAGTGCAAAGGGAAGGGGCTTGAATGAGCATGGAAAACAATCTGCTGTATTCCCTGCTCCCTCAGGTCACCTTTGAGGCACAGCTGTGTGAGGAAACTTGAGAGAAATTTGATATGTGGGAGCTCCCTTCTGGAGATAGAGGACTTGCCTTTCCAGCACTGACAGCCTGACACCCACTTACAAACTGTACAGTCAAGAAAAATAAAGGTCATTATGGGATCGTTTAACATGTGAAAGCATGAACTTAAAAAGAAAAAAAAAGCTGAGTATGATTGAAAAACCAACAATAAAATCCAAATGCTGACTTGAAGTAATAGGAACTTGGCCAAACTAATATTATCAAGCGTGGCCACTGCTGCCAAAAATTTCTTGCTTCAAAAACCCAGGGAAATCCTGCTCTTTTATGAAACCATGGAACAATCCCTTCTGTGCAAAAGTCCAGGAGTGCTTCCCCTGTTCTCTTTGGAGGAGAGAATGTGGGTTGCTAGAGGAGGTGCTGGACTTTATTCAGGCTGAGCTTGATGCCTTGGTGTGGTGGAAATGGGCTGGAAGGAGAGCTGGGAGGAGAGGGGTCAGCACAGAGGGAGGTCTGGGGCTGCCCCCGTGCCCACGAGCAGGGGGGCAGCTTGGAGGGGACCTTTGGAGGTCACCTGCTCCAGCCCTGCACTTGGCACTTCACCTGCTGGGAAATAGGGGGGTCCCTGTCTTAGATTTTATAGGTACCATTGGTAATCCTAACCCAAAAAGCTGGCAGGAAACTAATCCTGTGCTGCCAGCAGTGACTTTACCCCACAGTCCCTGTGAGCCTCAAACACAAAATCTGTGAGGGCATCTCTGAACGTGCTGCTTTGGCCTGTGCAGGGGAATGTGGTGTGAATTCACCTGCTGGGCTGAGTGTGACAGGAATTTCTGACTTGATGTCATATAAATGCATTAGCAAATCTGAAATGCTCTGAGACAGCTTGGGCTATTTGTGAATTGATGCCAAATTCAGCTTAAAATAGAACACAGACTTCAACCTCAAGTGGAAGTTTTCCACCACAGTTCCTTGAAAGCACAACATTTTGACTTCTTGTGTTGAAACAGTTAACTTAAATAACTTTGAATTGTTACTAACCCAGCAAGTTAATTTATCAGTGTTTATTCTGGTGTGTGGGAGGGGGGAAATTCAGAGCAACACAATACAAAAATATTTGTTAAGGGGACAGAGAGGAGGCTGAGTTGACCAGAAAACTGGCAGATCAATTGTCTGTTCCCAGAGCTGTAGCTGTAACCTGCCACATCTCTGCTTTGGTAATTTTTTTGCCTGGGGTAGATGAGGCTCCCAGATTTTATGATGTTGTTCGTACAAAGGAGGCAGAAATCAGATCCCTGCGTTTGCTTCCAGTTGTGGTAAGCAGGGGCTGTGAAGGTACCATTCATGGCTTCATGTATATCATAGATACATAGAATATTCTGGGTGGGAAGGGACCCCCAGGGGTCAGGGAGTGCACTCTGGAGTGAATGATCAAACCCAGAGCTGGTGTTACCAGCACAGGGATCAGGAGGGCGGTGGGAAATCAGCACATCCTTCCTGGCTGGAGGTGGAGCAGCACAGAGGAGTGGGGGCCACTCCAAACTGGGAGCCAGGGTGTAACAGTCCCCAGGGCACGGAGTGCAGAGGTTAGAAAGGAAAAACAAACAAACAAACCAACAAGAAAAAAGGGCTTTCAGCATCCTGTCTCACCGTGCTGGTGCCTCGCAGGGAAGGGCAGGGGGTGCTATTTCTGTCCTTTCTATGCCAAGTGCTGAATTCCTCAGGGAACTGGGGATTGTGCAAAGGGCTCTGCAGGGAGCTGATCCCTCCTCGGGCACTGCCCAGCCAGGAGGGACCAGCAAGGGAAGTCTCTGTGGAGCTCCCCGTGCTCCATCAGCCAGAGCAAGACCCGGCAGAGGTGGGGGGAAAGCTTTTATAGGGGGAAAAGCTTTTAATAGGGGGGAAATGCTTTTAATAGGGGGGAAATGCTTTTAATAGCCATCCTTGTAACAGGAATGCATTTGTCCATGGTGCCTGTTGTTGGCAGGCAGGTGACTCATGTTGTTGGGCAGAGGGGTTTACATCCTTCTTAATGAGAATTAAAATATGGGCTAAGCCATAACAGGCAGCAACACACAGAGCTGTGTGTGAAAGCAGCTCCTGAGCCCCACTGACTGAACTAGGACAGGGTAAGGTCACTATTGAGAAATATGAAATTGTTGGTGAAAATGAGCCTTCCCAGGTAAGTCAGAGGCCAGAAAATGAGCTGCTTTTGTAGCTTTCCTGAGGTTACACATGAAGGAGACCATGATGTATGATTTGGCTGCTTAGGCATTAAAAATCCCTTCAAACTATAACTGCAGTGTTCGTTCCCCAATGATTTCGCTTTGTGTATTTATTTAGAGGAAACTGAAACAGTTTGCCATTTATGTGCATTCAAAACCTGCATATTTCCAAGACTATAAAGGAAACCTTAAAAAGAAATTACTTTCAGAACTCAAATAATAGTATTTTAAAGCCATAGGAAAATGCATTAAAAATTAAATGGATGTAAGAAGGAGAAAATCTCAGTTGTCATTTTTGTGACTTGATTATAGCAAGTGATTGTGGTGTGCACATAAAACTGGGTAGTACAGATTTGGTCCATCATGTTTATTTTATTTAGTGTTATGGAGTTGCCTGAACAGTTCCTTCCCACATTGTGAATTATCTTTTGTGTGAATGTTTTGAAACATTTAAAATTGGAGATTAAAAAAATAGAGCTTTTTACTGCACTCTAAACTTGTGCCTAAACTCTCACACAGATTTGGGATTTGTGTACATGTACAGAAAATCTCAATTTTATAGTTCTTGAAGTTGGGTGTTTGCATTTATAGTAGCAGGATGAGACCTGGAATGTTTCATTAAACATCAGAACTATGTAAATAATACTTGGACGTAGGAATTGGGTAGCAAAGCCTTAAGTATGGTGAGTTTTGTGTTTTTTATGATCACCCACAGCTTTCCAAGCATGTGCAGTATGAAAGTCCAAGTTACATATTGCAGTGGTGTTGCTCAGGTTATGTTCTTAATAAGTAACTCTAGAAAGTGTGCAAAGTGTTACAGGAATCCTATTCCATTCATTTATATCTCAGGAACACTGGTGGTCAAACTCCCACTCTCAAGTAATGCCATTGTATTAATTTCTCTGACCCGTGCACGGAAAAATGAATCACTGAAAAAAAATTTTTTAAAAACCTCAGTTGTTTAAGGATAAAATTAACGCAGAATTGTTAATTTTGCACAGATTGCTGTTTAAGGTACCTTTAATGTAACCGTTTTCAGTGAGTCTGTTCTGTCAAATAACCCTCTGTCGCTGTTGTGGCCCAGAAATCTGTGCAGTCTGTACAGAAATCCGGGAGCAACTCCCTTTCCTGGTGGCCAAGATGTCATTGGAATGGTCAGGGAAAGAGGGAAGGACTTGATTCAACCCCCAACTTTTTCCCATCGTGCCACTAACCCCCAAAATTTTAATTCTCCGCAGCCCTGCCGGGTCAGTGTGATCAGAAGTTAAAGGTTGCCATCTAATGGTGAACGTACAGAATAGTCTTGTGGGTTTGTCTCACATTATTCTTTCCTCTCTCCATGTACCTCTAAGTATTTCCTTTATAAGGCACTGGATGAATGGTTTTATTCCCATTTTGCCTGTTCCTTTCTCAGTAAGAAATTATAAACTGAGTATTTCAGTCAAGCCTGAATTTTTTGCTGCTTTTTGTGTTAATTCAGATATAGATGAGTGTTCCTTTGAGAGAACCTGTGACCACACCTGCATCAACTACCCTGGAAGCTTCGAGTGCCTCTGCCACAAAGGCTACACCTTGTATGGACTGACCCACTGTGGAGGTTTGGAGTCTGAGTTCTGCTTCTCTGTGTGTGTGTGTTTGCTTTGTGGGCTCTTTGCTGAGCCAAACGTCCTTTCAGAGCAGTTTTAGGCCTGAAGATGATAAAGCAATAAAGGTAAAATAGAGCTAAAATAGCATGAGCCGGCCCTGACTCAAAACAGGTTTTTTCTGTGCCTTTCCCTTGTTATTTTTAGGAACTGCTGACCCCAGGACCTTCTCTAGAAGTCCTGACTGACCCAGAAGTTGTAACATTGTCTGGAAACATGCCTGGTGTCTTTCTGTCTTTCATACATGTAGTCCATGTTTTCTGGATTCTGCCTTAATCACACAGGCTGAAACCTTCCATCAGAAATCCTGGGTTCCAGCAGCTGCCCTGGGAAATGCTCCCAAGCTCCCACCAAGATGCCAGGGGAAGACTTGGCTAATACATATGAGTCCACTGTGGTTCAGAACCACAGCCTGAGCTGGAAGGGACCCACAGAGATCATGGAGTCCAACTCTTAAGGGAATGATCCATGTGGGATTGAAGCCACAGCCTGGGTGTGATTAACACCTGGTGGTGGGAGGGGAGGAGAGACTGACCTTGTTGGCACCAGCCTATAAATACTGATTGAATAGACTTAAAAAGGATAAATCTCACATTGACTAAACACTTTTCTAATGTGCCAAAAGTGGTAAGATTTTATGTGGAATATCAGTGATGATGTGTACAGTAGTTTCTTTGCCTTCTTGCAAGCTTTTACCTTTTGTTATTATCCAAGAAGTCTAAACTCCACTTCAGCTGCTGGGTTTCTGTTGAATACATCATTTCCTCTTTCCCCTGCATCATAGAAACAAACTCTGGGAGTCACTGTGGAGAATTTATCTCCCTCTTTGGCAGAAGTGACCTAATCTGACAGATGTTTTTGCCTTTGACATTTTTCTGTGTAATGCAATGTGCATCGTTGTGCAGATGCTGCAGAGACTTTGGAGAATGTTTTGTATCTGTGAGTACATCCAAGAATTTCAGTGTAACTGCTCCTGGCAAGTAAATTGTATCACATGCATAAATCCTGGAGAGAGTAGGAGCTAAACATTTGTCTAAGGATAATGTTTAGGACACACACATGCAGTATTTATAGAAGCTCAAATATAAAAGTTACAGTAGGAATAGGTTTCCTTATGCACACAGTTCTCAGTGCAGTGTCCATGTGGTTAACACTCTCTGCAACTCCAATTTGCTTTTAGATATTGACGAGTGCAGCATCAGCAATGGGAGCTGTGACTATGGGTGTCTCAATACCATGGGGAGCTACGAGTGTGTCTGCCCACCTGGGAAGAAACTGCACTGGAATAAAAAGGACTGTGTTGGTGAGTGTGGGAGCCTCACTGATGCTGCTCTGCCTCAGGAGGGTGGGAGAGCCCATGGCTTTGTCTGAGAGATGCTGCAGTTAAATCATGCCCCAAATTAATTTTATAAACTCAGGTAACACCTGAGCCTATGGGAGTCCATGGGCTGGGATAACATTACAGGGCGATTAGAGATTGTGTAATTTTTTTAAGTTTACAAGTCCATTCACAGAAATCTAAGCAGTATTTTTTATACTTTTGTCCTTAATTTGTCCTCTATCTATCTATCTATCTATCTATCTATCTATCTATCTATCTATCTATCTATCTATCTATCTATCTATCTATCCA
>JAWWEV010000043.1:56197822-56222194 GCA_035583235.1 Hafferia zeledoni
TATGTTTTGCCTTCTTACAGCAGCACTTCCGAGGGTTTAAACTCACAGCTGTGATGAAGTAGTTACAGAAAATTATGTCCCTCCCATCTAAGCCCCTATCTCAGCTTTCCGTGCTTTGAAGGTCTAGTTTTGCCATTGAGAAAGCTGTTTATTTGAAAGCAAATGGTTTCTTTTGTAACATCTTACAGTATTAATTGTAAAATGCACCAAAAGTCTGTCCCTTCATCTCCTTTTCACTGTTATGTTCAGGCTCTGTTAAGGTCTGCATCCTTCCCTGTCCTGTCGCCAGAGGGGAAGGTTCTAACGTGGCACAACAGGAGAATGAAGTGGGGAAAGCACATCAGATCTGTGTGGATCAGCCAGCCATGAGCATTTGGAATAAAGCCACGAGCTGCCAGACTGGCAACACTTGGTAAGACTCTAGTTGTGTTTGCTGGGGGCAGATGCTACTCCACATACTCTGACTGGTGATAAACTGGTGCTGCAGGGCAGGAACCAACCAGGGGAGTGCTGGATAAGTCACTGGGACTGCTGTGACAGGGAGGCTCAACAGCTGCTTGGCTTGGACCCCCCAGACAGTGCCAGAAAGCCTAATCCTCCTGCTTTAGGCTGGGCTAGTGCAGGTAAGACAGTGCCATAAACATTATTATGTATTTTCTGGGAGCTTTCTTATTTTTATAGCTATAAATCATTATGTATTTTCTTGGAACTCTCTTATTTTTATAGCCATCTGTCAAGAAAACAAACAAAAAATAAGTAAACAAACAAAGCAAGCAGTTCCAATGAGGAGCTTGAGACAACATTTTTTGAGACAACATTTTTCGTAGGGAATAAAATCTATGCAAAAAGAACAGGTCATGTAGCTTGATATATTCAACACTGTGTAGAATTGTATCATGTCATGTGCATGTATAACGTGCCATCAGGTGTTGAGCCCATGGCAAAGACAGAAATGAGGGAAGGGTGGCCTTTTCTATTCCTAACTTTTGGAGTTTAGAAACCACTCAGCTTGCAGTTGCAGATGTTCCTGAGCAGCCACCGCCACCCTGAAGTTAAACTTTTCCATAAACAAGGACTAGTAAGTGGTTCAGTCCCCACATTTTACAGATCAGCACCGCAGCCATCCTCTTTCACCATAATTTAGCAAAAAACCTGCCCCAACTCCAGGCAGCAGAGCAGGAATGCAGTCAAGGAACACTGGAAACACAACTATTTTTTGATCTGTTTAAGCAGAGAGGTCTCCTGGGCGACATCCCAGCGGAGCTTTGTGCCCAGGACACTGGGAATGCAGCACATGGTGAGGCAGACACTGTCTGGGGCAAAGAGGAGGATTTGCCTGCATTTCCTGTTCAGAGCCCCAGCCTGTAAAGGGTGAGGATGTTTAGTCCCAGCATGCAGACACCTCTTTTAATCTCTTTCTGTATCAGGCACAGCAGAGATGTCTGAGCACCCACCACATGTCACACACTTGCTCTTGGAGCTTTATAACCATACCTGAGTTGAGACAAACCCACCAACAATGTTCAGAGAGCCTCAGGTTAAACTGGTTTGGGCCATTCCCTGCAAAACCTTGGAGGGAGGAGAAGAAAATCTCTCCTGAGTAACACCAGGATGGCAGGTCCCTGCTTGGGTGCTTGTAAAGAATCCACCTCCCTTAGACAGATGTTTGGTACAGGGACCCCTCAGGAAAATGGATTTTATCCCTTCTCCATAACATCATAATGCTCTTTACTAATTTTTAATCAGACCTTTACAAACTTTGTATTTTATATTAATTTTTGATTTTGGCTTGTACCTTAGTTTATCAAGTTGTCTTAACCATGCATAGCTTTAGACAAAAAGAGGAATTTAACCCTGTAGCTGTAGGATGAACTTTAAGAAATAAACCCAAAACCCTGTTTAGAGGCTGAGCTGTAAGAAATAAATCAGAAAACCTGTCTAGGTTAGAGGCCTTTTGTTTAGTCAAAGGAAATACAGAGCTGCAGAGATAAGAGCAGTGCATTAGAGCCATTAAAAGTCACCCAAAATACCCTGCTTAACTCTGGGGAGGGAGTTTCAGTTGTAACTAAGGATATAAACCTGGAAACACAAAAGTCTCGTCCAACATGTCTTTGGTGGAGTTATCCCCCATGTTCCCAGTTCTGAATGAAAGGAAGGATTTTGCTCTATTCCACTGGATTTGTTTCTTAATTCATGTTTAAGAGAGGCCTACGTTAAATTCGCTTGTCACAGCCCCAAATAATACAACAGAGCTTTAATTTAGAAATGATGGACGCTGTGTTGTGGGTCTGTCCCTCAGCACACACAGGGACAGCAGTCCCAGCGCTGCCTCGGGCGGGCACGGCTGGGGAAACGAGCGAAATAAAGGGCCCTGGGAGAACAAACCCCGCAGGAGCAGAAGGGAGAACAGAGCAGCAGCACACACAGATGCCTTTCGGAAAGCACCCAAGCAGCTTGGAGAGAACTGCACCAATACATTTACTGGGGTAAATACATTTCTTGTGGAAAAAGACAATCAGTCAAAATACTGTTTATGCCAGACAATTTGTTTGTTTATTATCCTTAAGATGCTGATCTCTTGCCAGACGGTTGGGCAGGAGGCAAAGTGCAGCCTGCTGAGCTCATCACCCCCAGCAGGCTGTTCTCCAGGGCTCCTTCTCTCCAGGGCTCTCTCCAAACTCCACACTCGCTGCCTCTGCACGGGATCCCTGCCAGGTGAGTCCAAAACACAGTCAGTGTTTGGGGGGTTCTTCCAGGACCTTCCCAAAAATATACCTGTCCAAAAAAGCAAGCAACAGCTATACACAGTAACTGCTCTTTTGATCCAGAGGAGTATGTTTTGCCTTCTTACAGCAGCACTTCCGAGGGTTTAAACTCACAGCTGTGATGAAGTAGTTACAGAAAATTATGCCCCTCCCATCTAAGCCCCTATCTCAGCTTTCATGCTTTGAAGGTCTAGTTTTACCATTGAGAAAGCTGTTTATTTGAAAGCAAATGGTTTCTTTTGTAACATCCCACAGCACACCTCAGGCCGCTCCTCCTCGGGGTGTCCGGGCAGTGTCCGCTGTGGGCACCGCGCACCGCCCGTCCCTCCGGGGCCGCACCGCGGGCACCGCCCCGTTCCTTCCCCGCCCTCCTTCCCCATCCCCGCCCTCCATCCCTGCTCCTCTCCCGCCCTCCGGCGTGTTCCGGGCCGAGCGGAGCCGGGCCGGGCCATGGCGGGGGACACCGAGGGGCAGCGAGAGGCCTTTGCGGGCCTGCACGGGGCCGCTCTGCTCGCCGCGGGGATCCCGCCCCGCTACTGGGACAGCCTGGGCCGCAAACTGCGCGGAGAGGTGCGTGAGGCTGGGGGGGGCGCGGGGTGAGGGGGGCGCGGGGTGAGGGGGGCGCGGGGTGAGGGGAGCGCGGGGTGAGGGGAGCCGGGTGAGGGGACTTTGAGCCGAGCAGAGCCCTGAGCCGAAGGTGAGCCGTGTGAGGGGAATCCTGGGCCGGGGGGAGCGGTGTGAGGGGGGCCCTGGGCTGAGGATGAGCCATGTGAGGTAGTCCCTGAGCCGAGCAGAGCCCTGTGCCGGAGGTGAGGTGTGTGAGGGGTGCCCTGTGCCGAGCAGAGTCCTGAGCCGGGGGTGAGCTGTGTGAGGGGAGCCCTGTGCCGAGCAGAGCCCTGAGCCGGGGGTGAGCGGTGTGAGGGGTGCCCTGTGCCGAGCAGAGCCCTGAGCCGGGGGTGAGCACAGCTCTGGGCAGCCCCCTGGCCCTGCATGAAGATCCGAGCCAGGGTGTTATTTTGCAGCAGGGGAGGGTGGGTTGTGTTGCCGAAACCGCAGCTCGGCGCTGCGAAGGGAGATCCAGGCGTGTTGTGCGTGTCTGATTTCGTCTTAATTGTTGTCTGCCGGCGTAAAGTTTGAAAGCGTTTGGAGGGCCTGGTGACTGGAGGTGCAGTGCTGGAGAGAGGGGATGAATCCTGGAGAGGGGCGATGAATCCAAAACCACCCGGCTGCTAAGGAGGAAATTAACTCTGTTGCAGCCAAACCCAGTGCCGGTGTCCTAAAGCCTTAAGCCCTTCTTGCCAAAGAGGGATTTAGAAAAGCAGCAGCAGTAGTATTAATGTCAGGATGTTGCCATATGTTCATCCATTGTGGATTGAGTTGGCTTTTATCTGATGGGGTTTTATTTCTTTTTTTTTTTTTTTCCAGTTTGCTTCTGCACAGGTTTGCTCTGCCCTCGGTCATTTATAACTGTGCAGATCTGCCCTTTTGTATGCACGAGTTACCTGTCTCAGGCTCTTTGCCAGGAGTGTTTTCAGTTGGTTGATTTGTGCATTAGTTTGTGATCCAATTAAAAGCTCTTCACGTGTCTCAGAGAACAGGGGTGGTGGTATGAGAATGTTCTGGAAATGGCAGTGTAAGGGGTGCTTTGTAAAGCGCCTCAGAGAGGTGCTGGTGACTTCTTATGGGGCCGGATTTTGTAAGCCTTTGGAAAATTGCCATTCATAGATGCAGTGACAAATTCTGGGATGTTGCCCTGTGTGAGTTTTCTTGATTCTCATGTTGTAGCCCTGCCCAGGCATCATAGAGAGCATCTCCTTGCAGGAGCTGGGAATGTTTCAGCTGAAGCTACACCTGGAATGTGGTGGCACAGGCACAGCTCCAGGGTGGAACATCCCTTTTCACCTTTATAGCAACCATCTGCTCGCCCCCTGGAGCTTTGTGGTGAGAGAAGGAAGAGAAACAAAGTCAAGAAAAGGAGCAGTTTTAAACTAAAAACTTCTAAAGTCACAGGTTGAAATTTGAGATTTTTTTTTTTGTTTGCACATTCACAGCCCAGCCTCAGCAATGAGGAAAGTGCCTTGGATTTGGGGAATAAAGGAACAAGGAGTTGAGGCAGGAAAGAGGTGCAACCTGAAACTGGTTGTCTGGAGACTTGAGGGTGCTCCAGGGAGTCTGGAGGAGTCGACCTGGAGAAGGAAATATAAATGAGGTGAAGTTTCAGTCCTGGGGACAGAAGGAGATCTGATGGGAGGGGAAGGAGCTCGTGGTGCTTTGCTGGAGGGTGCAGTGAGCAGTGGAGAAATAAGAGGTGGGATAAGTTTGAACAGGTACTATAGGATGGTGGGAAAGGAGAGGGGACTGCAGTTTGACATCTGTGTACAAGTAAACTAATTTCTAGTTACTTGAATGCTTCCTTTCCCCATCTCAACCCCAAGGCAGGGACAGGAGAGAAGCACAGCAAGTCATGATATGAATGTGCTTTGTAACTGTTGTGCATGTGGTACTGCTAATGACAGGAATACGTGTGTATTACAGAAAAATAAATTGCATTTTCTCAAGCATGTGCCCAGTCACAAAATTCCCTTGGAATTATACCTCTCTCAGCAAGTATAAGTGCAAGTGACTTGGAGCAGGAATATCTGCTGCTCTGCTTAAATAGGAGGAGGGTATGAGCAGGGATGTCCTGGCACAGGAGGAAAGGCAGGGCAGTGTAAAGCTGGTCAGGAAACCTGGAGCTGCAAGCTGTTTAATTGCCATGTGACAGCACGAAGCTGGAGGCAGCAAACTGGAATTGTGCTCTGACAGATTTGTGTCCTGTGCCTGAAATCCTTGCCTGGTCCCAGCTTGGGTGGGGAGTGTAACATTTGGAAGGTAGGACAGTGGAGTCAGAGGAGACCCATGGTCCGATCTCTTGGCGGGGTGACAAAAGGCAGAATGAGCCAGGTCTGTGCCCTGAGGCCGCAGGCTGCACCTTCTGTTCCCTTTTGCTTGCAGTGGTGGCTGAGCATGTTCTTCTGTAGGAAGTGTTCCAGCACGTGTGGGAAAGATTTCATGATTCCTGTGAGCTCAGGAAGGTCAATTAGGCTGCTGAGGGTGCTTGTCTCAACGGCTCTGTAGCCTCTGGGTTTTGTCCAGAAGGGCAAAGGGATATTGAAAAGATTGGGATGTCCAGGCAAAGCTCCTGTGAGGAGTGCTTGGGATTGGGCTGACCTTGAGGTGGTAAGGACAGAGCTACAGTGCCTTCCTTAGCACTGAATAGTGAGGAGTGGCTGAGGAGAGCAGGGAAGAAAGCATTTTGGGAGCCTAGATAATAAAGAATAACTGAGGGGAGAAACCCCCAGTGCAACGTGGAGCATAGGATGGGTCTCCTTGTTTTGTGTGGGAAGGTGGGAGGAATTTTTCATTTGTCCTAACCTGTTGCAAAGACTAAAAGTTTCTAGCGTAGAACTTGAAAAATTTGCATCCATAATACAGATAAAAATCTCTCTTACATCAGTACCAGTAGAACCCAACCCAAATAGCTGTTTTCCAACACACACACATAAAGAATGAATGCACCCTCCCTCCTGTGTGTACACCAAAGTCTTAAAGCCTATGAGAAGTGGAGGGTTTGGTTTTTTAATTTATCTTGAGATCTGCTGGAGCAGGTTTCCTTCTGGGAGTGTTATGTGTTTGGATTATAGATTGGATTGCTCATTCAAACCACAGTATATCTGCTGGATCAGTAAACCTGCCTTTATTTATTTATTTTGCATTTAGCATTCAGCATCTGCTGGGAGAAAAACTTCTCTCTGTTTCTGGCAGAAACTTGAAAAATAAAACAGCTGCATGTGTGATCATGTTTTATAAACACTAAAATTTTATTTCTACTATTGTTGTTTCTTATGTTACTGGATAAACTTTGTATAGTCTGGTTATAAGCCTGGAAAACATAGTGCCTGCATCTAATTATATATATTTTTTATTATTTTTCTTTCCAGCCATATGCTAAGTTATTTTGCAGGCTTCTGTGTATTGCAGCAAGATTTTTATAGCCCTGAGATGCTGCTGGCAAAGGACTGCTTGGAGTTTCATCCCAGTTAGAAATGGAGGCTTTCAATTAATTACTAGAAGGAATGCAGAATGGTAATAGTACCAGGCTTTATTTTCCAGAGCAAGGCAGGCTGTTGCTCAGAGTCTACCTGTGGACTTTAGAACAGGTTGCAGGTGTGATAATTGTCATGACATGTGCCTGCTTTGTTAGCAAGTTCTCTGCTTCATTTGGTTTGTTGGGTTGGAACCTGCACATGAAGAGGGAGGGATTTTGCCCAGACACGTTTTGCCTGTGAGTGGTGGTGCCACCAGAGTGGGCTGGTACCTCTTTGCTGTCCTGGAGAGATCATGAGCTGTTCTGGGGGAGCACCTCAGGTGAGCTGCCCCTGTTCTTCAAGTCAGAGGTAGGTGGTATTTGTCAGATTGGTGGCGTGATCTTATTAACCAGCTGGGCTTTGCTTAAGCAGCTGAACTAAGATTCCCTTAATGCAGCTGCTGCATTAATACATTCCCAGTGTGACAGTCTGGTTCAGATTAGAAATGCACCTAACTCTCTGTTACAAGGATATAAATGCTCTAGGAGAGGTTTTTCATTAAGCATCATTCTGTGAAGTTATTAAAAGGGCAGATTGTTTGCTAAATGCAGCTGCTCCAGTCTCGTGCATCTGATGCCTTGTTGGAGGGAGAGGTCAAAACTTTCGCTTGGGGGATTTGAAATCCCTTCATTTTTCAAGTCTTGAGATGATATTTAATAAAATATAAACCCAGCAACTTCCCTTAGCGTTGTAGAAGAACTTGATATTAACTTTTATCAGGGGTATTTGGTGAACTGGTGGAGCCTGTGGTGAGTGAGGGCTGAAGGTGAGTCAGTGGCTCACCCACCTCGTGTCTCTGCTCTTACAGACTCTTTAAGACAAAAGATGGAGAGTAAAAAGCCACCCAGTAGCACCTCCCAAGTGGCTCCCGTGAGTCACGCTTGCAGCTTTAATTTTCTAATGACTGCCACTCACTTGGCTGCGATTGCTTCTGCTGCCTGATGAGCTCGTTGAGTTCAGCTCCTGCTCCGGCGCCAGGAGCAGCGAAGTGTCACTTCAGGGGAGGGCGGAACGTGTGTCCCGGCAGGTGTTTTGGGGCCGCCATGGGCTGGGATTAGCCCTGGAGTGGTGAACCAGAGCGAGGAGCTGATCCAGCTGGGAGCAACCTGACAAAAGGAGTTGGGAGCAGCCCTGAAGGCCACGCGGGGAAGGACTGTTCCTTTTGCTGGCACCTGCCTGCGCTTCCAGGCACGGCTGTGGGTTTTCCGGGCGGCTGTGCCGAGACCCAAAGAAACATTGGGGGCTACTCTTGCAACAAGAGCCTGTGATACTGTTTACTATTGATTAATGTTATCTTCTAGCAACACTTCAGAAATAGGTTAGAGCTACTATTTTGACACCTGCTGAAGTGGAAGATACTAGGTCAGTTTCTGGTTTTTATTTGTTTGTTGTTTTTTTTTTTTTTAATAAGTTTATTTTTAACCTCTAGTGAGTTTGTTTGCAAAGTAATTTTTTTTTACCCTGAGAAAAATACATGTGTATATGTTAGCCAGCATACTGTTGTTAGCATGTTCTTAGCATGGAGCTAAGAAGCTCTTTACCCACTGTCAGGAAGGTGTTCTTGCCTGTGGCAACACGTCTGGAACCAGGACGATCTTTTCAAGTCCCCTCTAACCCCAGCCATTCTGTGGTTCTTCCTTCTGGCTCAGAACTCTGTTGGTAAAAGCTCTTTTTCTCCAGGTACCTTGGTGTACTTTAGTGTGGTTGTGGGGCCTGGGTAGCCCCTGCTTTTGCAGGGCTTAAATTGTTGATTTTACCAAAGGTTGAGCCAAGGTATTCTGTTTCCAGCCTCTGAAATTCTTAATGAGGCGTTAAACTGGTTGTAGACAATCATTTGTAGACCTGTTGGTGTAAAAGAAGCAAGCAAAGCTTCCTGCCAGTTTAACTAAACAAACTTCCCAAATAAACAGCTCTATTACAATGACAAAGAATAAATACTGTTGAGGTAAAAATGGCAATTTTTATCAGATTGCAGGCAAAAAATGTCTACAAGTGTTGCATTGTGCATCTCAGGGCACTACATAAAGCAATTGCTTGATATTTTGTGCACTTTCCACCTCAGGTATTCGATGCTGGTGACTACTTTGGGATAATGCAAGTGGAAGAGGTGGATGACGAGGAAGAAGGTGATGAAGAAATGGAAGAACAATTTAAAAAGAAACCAAATCCTGGGAACGGACCTTGTTTCAAAGTCATCGTAACAAATGAGAATGGGCTTCAAGCCTCTGATCCCAATAGGTGAGTAGTGATTTAGGAACAAGTGTTCAGTCTTTGAGCAGTGTGAAACCCTGAAATAATAGTGAGTTTGCTTTGAAACTTGGTTTGATGCTGTTCAGAAATCCTCTTTTCCTACTCTGACACAGCTGTTGGAGGAGAGGTGGGTGCCACGGAGTGCACCTTGCAAAGGGGACTGGGAGTGTCTCAACGTTGTTGCTTTTGAAATCGTGCAGGAAGATGCTCAGAAATTGGTTTTAGTGAACTGAGGGAGAAAACAGGGAAAAGGCAACCTTGAAATGAACTCTGCAGAAATAAAACTTTGTGTCTGCCAAGTTGTGTGCCCATGGAAAAAAAACACTGAAGAAGTACTTGAGAACTTCACAAATGCCAAGCTAAGGAGGTGCTAAGGAACTTCAGAGTAACATCCCTGCTTTAACCCAAGTCATCACCTTTCTAAATATGAGAATCCACATAAATCATGAAGTTAAAAAAATGCTCCCATGATAATCTTGGGCTTCCTCACAGCATTCAGGTGTGTGTGAATGAAGGAGCAGAACACCAACTCACCTGTTTGCTGACATTTCCAAAGAGCTTGACCTTAGCATTCTCTGGAGCCTTTAATTTTAAAATTACATGAGGTTTCATCTGTATGTGGAATCTGGGGTACAATAATTGTTCAAGGATACTCTCCCTGTGTGACAGCTGGCATGTTTTAAGCTTTGTGACATAGGGGTAGTGAGGTGGGTTTGTTATGGGTATTTTTTGTTTGCTTTGGGGTTTTTGTTAGCAAGTGCAAGTCAGATTTTTCTCTCTGGTGGTTCAGGAAGATGATATAACCAAAATGTGGAGGACTCCTCTGTTTGAATAACTGTGTGGATTTTCCTGAAAGTCATACAGCCTAAACAAGGGTTAAACTTGTCAAGGGAAGCTGTGCCAGATGTGTATGGTTTTATTTTGGGATAGACTGACATTCTCTAAGACAATGCATTTCTTCCTAAAAATAACTTGGTGACACACCCAAGGCAAAAACCCAAACCAACCTGAAACAATTAAAACTTAATAATTTTCTTTTAATAGCATGTACAGGCTTTTGGTGATCAGACTTCTCCTCCCAGTTGTACAGAAGACAGTAGATGTCACAGAGCTCATGGCTGACAAGGTCCTCAAATAATTTTGCAAAATAAGGTCTTGTTTTCCTTCTTCAGGGAAGAAATTTGTGTGAAAGGGAACTAGGCTTACAAACTGAGCACCCTGTTCTGTCTTTGCTCTTCGTTTTGATGGAAACACTAATGCACAATAAGCTTTCTAGAACAAAACAAGAGTAAAGTTACTGCTGGAAAGTTTACGAACCTGTAAAGCCACAATGTGTACTCTGGGAGTGCCTTAGTGAGTAAGAGAAGGTTTAGTTATCAAACCATCTCCAAGGAAATTCACGGAACGTTTGGCTGCATGGTGGGAAAACACAGGGGTGTAATGGCACCGAAATCGCCTTTCAGCGTTTTCCTGATCGACCACGCCTGGACGTTCCGCGTGGAACACGCGCGGCAGCAGCTGCAGCGAGTGCCGGGGCTGCTGCACAGGATGGCCGGGCTGATGGGAATCGAGTTCCACGGCGAGATCCCAGACGAGGGCAGCGTCCAGCAGGTGCTGCAGGAGATGTGGAAGTACAACCAGACCTACCAGCTCTCGCAAGGGGTGGGTGAGACTCCAGAGCCTGCTTGGGGTGCTGAACGTTTCTGAGTGAGCACGTGCCAGTGGATATAAACACATGGATGTATGTTTGGTTAACAAAGTTCAATATCCGGTGGATATTGACAGATGTGAGAAACAAAGTCTCAACCTCGTAGGTTTTCAATTCAAGTTTATTGTATGATAAAAGCAGTTTCAGCCTGCCGGGTGTGACAGACACAGGCATTGCTCGCCATTGCACCCTGAACACAGTGTAACTCACATTTATTGAGGCTTTACACACACAGTCATTCAACTCATGCATCAACATTCTCAGTACATTGTTAAGCAGTTTAACATATACCACTATAGCAAAGTCACTTCTCCAACCCCAGTGATAACCCCACCATAAATTCTGTTCCCCTTAGATAGGGGAAAGTTTCACTCTTCAACCTCCTTGTTACAATTCATGTGGTCCTTGACAAAGTTATAGGAGATAAAGTGATTTAACACTATCCTGTTTATCTCTCCATGTGGGTGTAAGTTGGAGTTTTTGTTTGATTGGCTGGCCATATGTTTTTTCTCACGTCATTATAGGTGCCCCAATAACCCATTCGTTTTCACTGACACGAATCACACTCGTACTTCTCACAATAGAGAGGTATATTCAGTTAACAAAGTTTATTCAGAATAAACTTATATCTGCAAGGAGAGCAAGTGCCATGTGGAGCTAAAGCACAGCTCAAACAAGCTTTCTGGTGAGAAATTTGAGGGGATTTTTATGGAGAGTAGAAAAGTCTGCTGCAAAAGAAGGGGGATAGGAGTCTGCTTTGTGTGTTATGTTTCTGGGTTGTTTTTACTCAACTTTTTTATAGTGAAGGAGGGAACCTCTCATAGACTCAAGCATCTTGGTAACAGTGTGTGTTTCAGCTGTTTGCAGCTCTCTTCACCTGTACAGAGTGCTTTACAGAGCAGGACTTTATCTGCTCTGCCAAATGACTTACCTTCCTGGCTTCTTCATGCTGTGTAAATGTTAACTTACCCTCAGGGAGAGCCAACCAGCTCCAGGATGGAGCCTCAGTGTTTGTAGGAATATCTCCCTCCAGGTACTGCTGCTTCTGGAGAGTGTGGATAAGACACCAGGTTTGGTCACTCTGCCCCATGTACCAGCATGTCTTGACCCTTCAATAACCTTCCAGTGGGGAATACAACCCTCAGTGCTCAGCTGAAAACCCTGTTGTAGGGTTTGCAGTGTAGCTCCAAGGCTGTTCTGAGTGTTTAGGATGAGAGAGAAGAAAGGTGGGTACTTTGGGCAGAGCAGGCAATGAGAGCACGACCAGCCTGCACCTGTTGGCTCAGGGACTGGAGGTGAGATGAGCTCAGTTGGTTAAAACTTGGCTGTAATAATGCCAAGGTCAGGGGTTCAATCCCCTGGGTGGGCCATTGACTTGAGAGTTGGACTTGATGAGCCTTGTGGGTCCCTTCAACTCAGAATAGTCTGGGATTCTGAGGTTGTCTCTGGAGTGGTCATCTTATCAATTAAGTTTAGCTCACAGTAGAATCAGCCCTGAAACAAACCCTGAGAAAGGGATCCATTGTGACTGCTTTTTCCTATTTCCTTGAATAAAAGGGAGATCTGAACAGTATCTCTGAGTCTTTCTACCCTATGGCTTTGTTTCCCAACTTGCCTTGAGCAGCTTTTGAGGTGGAATTATCTGTGCTACCACCTGAAAAGTGATTTCCTGGAAGATAATTAATTCAGCCTGTACTTAATTTGTCTTCTGTTCCCTTCTCTGTCATTGGGCTGCTTGAATACCTCAAACCTAATCTCTCTGCTCCATTTCTGCCTCTTTAAAAGGGCCACAGTGGTGCTGCCAAGCAATTTAAAGTTTATTTTTTCGTTCAGGATTCTTCTGTGACAAATGTTGTGGGGAGAGGTGCTTTGGTGCAGCCCCAACACTCCCAGGCAGCTGCTGTGGCAGGAGGCAGTTCTGCTCTGCTTCACTCTCCAGCTATAAACTTCAAACACCTTCTAGCTGACTGATTCTAGTAGGAACTGAGGGAAAACTAATCCTCCTGTCTTTGGGGCATTTGCAGTTGGTGTGTGCAGGATGTCTCACCCTGTTTCATCTTCCAGACTGCAGAGGAGAAGGTTCCTGTCTGGTACATCATGGATGAGTTCGGATCACGCATTCAGCACTCGGATCAGCCCAGTTTTGCAACAGCCCCTCTGTTCTATATGCCCCAGCAAATTGCTTACACTGTTCTCTGGCCTTTGAGAGACCTGGAAACTGGTGGTAAGTGTGGTTTTATTTACTTTATTTGATCCTTGCAGGAGAGGATGGGGCATATTCTTACAAATCATTGAGCGTTTCACAGTAGAACAAACATTTCAAGACCAAATTGGTGCATGTTTGCAGTGCTGTCAGATTTATGAGTTCTCTGTCTGGTATTTCCATAACTTGTGAGATTGAGACCTTTACCAGTCTAAAAATGTTGCTGTTGTTTTATTGGCAGAGAACTTATTTTGCATCACTGTTGTAGTGAAACTGCCAGTTCAGTCATCTGAGGATTTTTTAAAAATTCCTTAAAAGTCTGTTTGTAGCTTAGAGTCAGAATGTCAAGTATTGGAAGTTGGGAAATACCAGGCAGTGATTTATTCCTGAAATCTTGGGTGGGGGCCACTAAAGCTAACTGAGACGAGGTTTCTGGCCTGACGAGACGACTCCACAGGAGTTAGCAAGAACAGGCACTTTATTCATCTACGCATACAATTATATACCTCTTTAAGTCTGTAACCTTCTGCAGGTGATGGCACTCTGTGAGATGGTAATTGGTTAATCATGTTATTTACATTATAAACTCTTTCATAATTGGTTGACCACTTGCAGCTGTTTAGAACTCTGTCACAGCCACCTCGGACTCTTAAAGTCACATCACCTAATTACATATGCAGTTCAGCACACAGCTTGCTTTTTAAGCCAAATACCAAATAGAATTCCAACAACCAATGCCATCCTGGCTTGTATCAGAAAGAGTGCAGATAGCAGGACTAGGGAACTGATTGTTCCCCTTGGCACTGATGAGGCCACACCTTGAATCCTGTGTTCAGTTTTGGGCCCCTCACTAGAAGAAGGACATTGAGTTGCTGGAGTGTGTCTAGAGAAAGGGAACAAAACAGTTGGAGGGTCTGGAACATAAGTCCTACAAGGAGCAGCTGAGGGAGCTGGGGTTGTTTGGCCTGGAGAGAAGGAGGAGGCTCAGGGGAGACCTCATTGCCCTCTACAACTCCCTGAAAGGGGCTTGTGGCAAGGTGAGAGTTGGCCTCTTCTCCCAGGCAACTAGCGATAGGACAAGGGGAAACAGCCTCAAGTTGAACCAGGAGAGGTTCAGGTTGGATATTAAAAAAATTTTCTTCACTGAAGGAGTGGTTAAGCATTGGAACAGGATCCACAGAAAAGTGGTGGAGTCACTATCCCTGGAAGTGTTCAAAAAATGATTGAGCGTGGCAGTTCATTATATGGTTTTGATGCCTAAGGATTTTAGAGTATATTTTCTAGATTTTTAGAATGATATAGGTTACATGGATTTTCCTGGGTTGCTCACATATTAGGTGGTATTAGAAGTTACTAAAATGTTTTCTCATACATTCTTAAGCTCTCTCAGGGACACGCTGTTTTGAAGAAGCCACCTGCAAGACAGCTTGGAGACAAAACACAAGAAGAAGGCCTAGAAGTCCTGAGCTTCTCCAAGGGGCAGTTCTGAAGACTCCTATGCATGGGGCTCCAGAGGAAATGAGAATCATGGTTGGTTATAGATATTTCATATGTTAATTTCTGGAGATGTTATAAAAACTGAAACATCCCTGGTCACATGTGTGCATGTGTGGGCCTGTGCATGTGTGTGAGCAGACCTTGGGTGTGCACCTTGAAAGCTTTCATCTATCTTTCTCCATTAATATTGTTTCTGAGTGTCTACTTCCACAGGAATTTAGGCAACAGGCAACAGTTTTGTGGGCATGGGGGTATTAGGGCAAAGGTTGGACTTGATCTTGGAGGTCTTCTCCAACCTTAATGATTCTATGATTTGATAACTTCCAGTCAACTGGGACCTCCCTGGATATCCAGGACTGCTGGTAAATAGTTGAAAGTGACTTCCTCAGTACCCTTGAGTGGATCCCATCTGGCCCCATAGACTTGTACATGTCTAAGTGGTGTAGCAGGACACTTACTATTTCCTCTTGGTTTATAGGGGCTTCATTCTCCTCCCTCTCTTGCAGGTCAGGGGGCTGGGTACACAGAAAACAACCAGTCTTACTATCAAAGACTGAGCCAAAGAAGGCATTAAGTACCTCAGCCTTTTCCTCATCTGTGGGAGAATGCGAAAATGGACCTCCGTGGAGGATGGCACTGGTGAGCAGCTTGGACCTGAACCGCTATATATATGAGAGACTTTTGTTGTTGGAGTTTAAAAGTTATGCATTTTACTGTAGGTTTCTTGGTTCGGAAAGTTTTCTGTATCCCCCTGCGTGGTTGTTGTCCCCTCATGTTTATTCCCCCAGTGGCTTTTTTCCCGATTAGTCACCGCACCGCTCACCACCTGTGGGGCAGTCCCTGTCCTGCGCTGCCAATGTAGCTGCTGCTGCTGCGCGGCAGCATCTGGGCCAGGGCGACCCTGTCTGGAGATCGCCCTGCCTCGAATTGCTGATGCCGCCACCACCGGCGATGCGCCCACCCCTTCTGCCTGTTTCCACCTCTGCCCTAATCCCTGGGTTCCTATTGGTTACTTCTCCCATCATCTGATGAGTTGTTCCCCATTGGCTATCCGGTTGCCAGTTACTCGCTCCGTCCCTACCCTCACCCAATCGCGTCCAAGTTCCAGAACCTTCCCCTCAGAACCCTATAAATATTAGTGGCGTTCCTCAATAAATATTCACTTTGTGTCTTTGTTCCATCGGGTGCAGAGTGGGTCATTTATTTCCCTGTTCAATGGCCGTCACTCATCCTTTGTCATTATGTTTCTCCCTGCATCTAATAAAGGACAAATATTCTCCTTAGCCCTCCTTTTATTACTTATGCATTTGTAAAAACATTTTAATTGTCTTTTATGACAGTAGCCAGATTACCTTCTAGTCGGGCTTTGGCTGTTCTAATTTTCTCCCTGTATAACCTCATGACATCCTTGTAGTCCTCCTGAGTTGCCTGCCCCTTCTTCCAAAGTTCCTAAACTCTCTTTTTGTCCTGAGTTTCAGCCAAAGCTGTCTGTTCAGTCAAGCCAGTCTTTTTCCCTGCCAGCTCATTTTTCAGCACATGGGGACAGCTTTCTCCTGCATTTTTTAGGATTTTCTTCTTGAAGAATGTCCAGCCCTCTTGAACTCCTTTGCCCTAAATACTTATCAGAGGAATGCCAGAAAATTGTGAAAATATTCAAAATGTTTGCAGATTTGGGGTCTTATCCAACAGCTAAGCACCACGCAGCCACTCACTCAACCTAACCCCAACACAAGCAGGACAGGTAAAAGAATAGGAAGACCAAGAAAACTGTGGGTCAAGCTAAAGACACTTTAATAAGGAAAAAAGAAAATTAAAGAAAACAAAATCACAACTGATGCAAAAAAACCCACTCACCACCTCCCAAAACCAGATTGATGTTCAGCAAGTCTCTGAGCAATGGCTATGTCCCCCAAAACCCTCTCCTCTCAGTTTTTATTGCTGAACATGACATTGTATGGCACAGAATATTCCTTTGGCCAATTCATGTCACCTGTCCACGGTGTGTTCCCTCCCAGCCTTCATGCCCACCCCCAGACCACTTGCTGTTGGGGTACAGTGGGAAAAAGAAAAAGCTTGGATGCTGTGCAAGCATCCTTCAGCAATAGCCACAACAGTGTTATCAACAGTTTTAGTCACAGATCTGAAATACAGTGCCATGTGAGTTGCTACAAAGAAAATTAACTCCATCCCAGTCATACCCAGTAAACCTTGGTAGTGTTTCAGGGTTATCTTAATTTAAATTAAAATTTTAAATTTGAATTTAATTTAAAGCACTTTCATTCTGACATTCTTGAGTTTAAATTCCATTGATCTTGTGGTGTCATTGTCTGTCACAATGAAGTATTATCCCTTAAACTGACGTAAGCAAACTTATATGCCTCAGGAAAGAATATAATCTAATACAGCTTTTTTGCAGGCTTTGAAGCTATTTTCTTGTCTAAACACCTTCTTATGCTTTTTTAATTATTATTTCTAAGGGGGGAATAAAGTTTATTCTGTAGCTCCTGAGATTTTGAGGTATTTTCTATGGTGGTTGAGAGATGGACTAGTGGAAGTGCCTCACCTAGCCTCTGCTGCTGCAGTCTGGCTCCAAAAAGGAGATGGCATTGCTTTTGTATAACAGCTGATCCCAACAGTTGGTGGGCTGAAGGAGCAGCCACAGGAAACCCCTACAGCCCTGTTGAGGGGATGGCAGGTGCCTTGGCTGCACAGCTTTGTTCACCCTAGAGGGAGCAGCCATGAGATAAACCCTAGGCCAAACATCTCTAACTGACTTACTGTGACTCCTGGCCAACACAAATCTTCAGGTATGAACTGATTTGACAGTTACTGTAGTCACCTTGCTCTGGCATATCCACACAATGACTCTCTTCTTTCAAGCCTTTTCTTCCTTCATGAGCAAACTGTCTATTATTCATGTTAATCTCAATCTCTTTTACTCTTGCAGGGTGCTGAAGAAAATTCCAAGTATGGTACCACATCTTGGTCAGTAATGACCCCACAGTCCTCCCTAGCATAATGAAGTGCAATTACATATGTGTCATGGTTTAACCCCAGACAACAATTAAGTACCACACAGCCACTTACTCCCTCCATAGAGAGATTGTTGGGAAAATCTTTAATTGTAACCGTGTTTAGTCTTGCTGATACTGACATCTCAAGAGTCAGAAACAGTTACCAATTTGCTCAGAGTTACAGGGAATGAGAAAGGAGTTATGAAACAAGGTCCTGCCTAATTGTTGCAAAATGTGGAATATGTAAAAATTTCTTAAGAAAGGATGTTCTTTGATGTTTGGTCTTTGTAAACTTTCAAGCCTAATCAACAAAAAGGGATTTAATCCATGAAACAGATTAGCAGCTAGCTAGCAAGCAAGCTCCAAGTGATGTCCATATGTTAGAAAAACAAATTAAAGTTTAGGGCTTGACATGTTTCAATGATCTCAGACCTGGGGGGGGAGGCTAACAAAGCTTGGGAGGAAATGCAGAACTTATGTGCCACAAGGACATTTGGCAGAACTCCCAAGATAAGGAGGAAACTAATAAAGCCAACTCAGCAATTGTGCTGAAATCAGCTCCAACTGGGTAAAAGGTAACTCTGGTAGGGGGAGATCTGCGACCACTGACCCAAGAAACCCACAGACCCAAAAGAAGAGAAAGACTGAGCATGCAGACTAATTAGCATGAGAAGCGAGAGAATCATTAACCAACGAGAATACTAATTAATAAGAGAACTATATAACTTGTAACCAATGAACACTAATCCCTTTGTTTGCTAAAATGTATAAATAGTTAAAAGTTTTGATAGTTGGCATGTGTGTATTTGGAGGAGTGATCCCCCACACACCCAGTGCTGAAATAAAGTAATGCCTGCTTTCTAATACTGAAATTACAGTGCTAGAGTTTTATTTTCATAACATTTTTGGTGACAGGATGGGGGAGAAAATTGGAAGAGTAAAAGTGAGAAAACTTGTGGGTTGAGATAAAGACAGTTTAATAAGCAAAGCAAAACAAGGAATTAATTCAGTGGCAGGCAGGTGTTCAGCCATCTCCAGGAAAGCAGGGCTCCATCATGCATAACAGTTACTTGGGGAAGACAGATGCCATAAATTCAAACATCCTCCCCTTCCTTCTTCTTCTCTCAGCTTTATATGCTGAACATGATCTCATATGGTATGGAATATCCCTTTGGTCAGTTGGGGTCAGCTGTCCTGGCTGTCTCCTCTCAACTTCTTGTGCACCCTAAGCCTACTCAATGGTGGGGTGGTGTGAGAAGCAGAAAAGGTCTTGGTTGTGTGTAAGCACTGCTCAGCAATAAAAGAAATATTCCTGAAATATGAACACTGTTTTCAGAACAAATCCAAAACATAGCTTCATACTAGCTACTATGAAGAAAATTAACTAAACCCTAGCCAAAACCAGCATGATATGTGGGAGTCCAAAGAGGACAAAGAAGATAAATTACTTCCTCTTTCCAACACTGTAATTGTGTTGCTCAGAACATAAGTTTTTCACTGAAACAGCCACTACTTTCTTTCCACTCTGGGAACAGGTAGACAATTTACCTTTTTTTTTCCCCTGATCATGAGCCACCTTAAACAAACAGATTTCTCATTCATCACTTCAAAACAACTCGAGTTAGATATCAAGAGGAAGGAGTGTTCTGCCTCCGGCTGGGGGATGCTTTCCTCATGAAGGCAAGTGTTCTCTGTGCAGCTGCATGCCAAGTCTTCCTAAATATGCCTTAATGCCAACTGTAACTGCATAGGAAGACTAAGAAATGCATACGTGTTTGTTAGGGGGCTCTGATTTTAGACAGGAAAAACCTGAAACAGAAAAAAACCCACAAACCACACCACACTTAACAGTAACGTGTGACTTAGGCCATGTTTCCTGCTACGCTGGGCACCCCCTGCCCCCTCACACAGGAGCTGCAGCAGGCACCAAGAGCGGCACCCGCCCCAGCGCCCGTTCGCTACTGCGGCGGGGCAGGCGAGCGCTAGCTGCCTCCAGCCCCTACAGTATCCGGCGCAACTAGGAAGCCGTTGCGCTATGCCCTCCAAGTGGCCCTTCCTGCCGCCATTGTCCCGGCGGCGCCGTCCCCTCCCGACTGTTGCTCCTCCTCCTCCCTGCTCTGTCCCAGGGCGCAGGACTGACATCACGTCCAGGGTTTCTATTCAACTAATGGAGGAGGAGGTTGAGCGGAACGGCAGCGTGATGGCGGTGGTTGGGAGGACATAAGAAACGGCGGCGGAGCAACAGAGCACTTACCAGGGTTCTCCCTGCTCGGTTTGGGGCCCTATTGCTCAAGCCGGTGGGGGCTGCAGGCGAGCCCACCGCGTGGGCCTGTAAGGAACCGGCGGCCCAGACCTTGTGGCGGCCGCAGGAGCAGCCTCCGACCTTAGGTTGCAGCACAGACCTCCTCGTGGGGTGTAGCGCCGTCTCAGACCAGAGCAGCCCTAGGAAAGCCAAGGCGGGCACGCACACACGCAGGTAGGCAGAGACCCGCCATGGCTCCTTTCCTTTGCCCTGGTCCGCAGTTGCGCGGTGGTTGTCGCTTTCGAAGATGAATGGAGAGGCGACTGACGTTGAGAAGAAGAGGTTGGATACCCAGTGTGCCGCTGGGTCCCTGAATCCGGTCGCTGTTTTCTGAAGAGGGCGGGAGAGAGCTGTGAGAGCTGAGGCGGGCAATCGGGATTGAGCCTCTTTCGCTGGGTCCTGCGGGGAGAGTGTGACGAACTGGCTGGGAGGCCTTCGCTCTTCTCTAGCCATGGGGGGGCGCTGGGAGGAGCGAGCAGGGAAGACAGCGGCAACCTTGGCAATACTTCCGGGGGAGCCTTGGCCGGGAGCGGCGCCTGTGCGGGTCGCGCCACCAGCAGAGGGCCGTTTTCGGGGGCGGGAGGTGAACTCGCGATAGGTAGGGAGGAAGCCCTGGCCTAGGCTCTCCTCGGGAGTGGTCAGTCACGGGAGGCCGCGAGAGCGCGGTGCGGGTGGTCGGGCAGAATCGGCGCGGAGCAGGGAGTGGCTGACAAGGAGAGTTTCAAGGCCACTGAAGATATTTCCTGGGGCCCAGAGAGCGCCGGTCCCGGAAGCGGCAGAGTGTTCGCACCCTGGGCCTGGGAGGGCAGATAGCGCGGATCTTGGCCTCGTTGGGCAGCCAGCGGCCGATCCGTGAGGAACCACCAAGCTGCCTGGCTCGTCGCCGCGGGGGTCCTAGTCTCGCTTCGCGGCTTCTCTGGGGTTACAGGGCTCTTTCCTATCACTTTTCTTCCGTCATTGTCTTTGTTTACTATCTGGAGTGGCCCTGGTGTCTGAGATAGTGTCACAGCACAGGGCTTTTTCCATCCCGGAGTGAGGCGGCCCCGCCTCCATAATGAGCTGTACATTGGGCTGTATTAAAGAGCACCTCGAGGCCGGCAACCTGCAGATGAGCCCTTACTCGCTTTCACACAACTAAATCTGAGGCGTTGCTCTTTACCTTATTAACAATGAGTTCATATTTGCATTCCATTTAAAGTGAATCTAAACTTTTCCTAGGTGCATCTGACATGGTAGAGATCTGATTGAAGATGTTCATGTGTATTAAATAACGATCACTCCATCTGTGGCATCTTGTTAGCTTGATGTAGTTGAGCCATTTTTTAAACTACCCCCAACAGAATGTAAACTTTATGTCTGTGTCTAGAACTGCTTCTGATATGTGTTTTGTGCCAAAATGATTTTGCTAATCAGACCTTAGAGCATTAATAGTCATAATTTTTATTTATGTATTTCAGGAGGCTGTTTTCCTTAAAAAGTAAGATCAGGTTGTTCTTAAGACAGGACTATGGCACACCAAAAACTATTTTCAATTAAAAAGAAGGCGCCAAATGTGATAGATACTCCCTTTCAGTGGTGTTATGACAGGATAGGTTATTTTCAGTATGTTTCAGTTGCAACCATCAAATATTTCAAATTATGTCAACATTTTCCTTTACTACTTTAGGCAATTTGGGAAAAATCTTGCAGAGAACAGTTGAGTAAAAAAGTCACCTGGAAAACAGAGTACCAAGAAGTAACTTCTTGACATCTGCCTTCTAACCTGAGTGGACTTCTATTTATCTTTTAAACTTCTTTATAATTACAATGAATGGGCACAGTGATGAAGACATTGTAAGAAACAGTAGTGGAGAGTCAAGGTAAGCACGTTCAGTCCTTGGTTACATAATCTCCTTTATTTTGTTTTTTTTTTTTTAGAACTGCTTTACGTTTTAACTTTGTGCCAAAGCTTCCTGGTGAGCAAGTGGACTGACCATGCTTTTTTACAGATGCTTAATCTGCTTGTTAGAATCAGTTAGTTTCATTTAATGACTGTAACAATCATGTATATACCTTACATAATAGAATTTTAATTCTATTTAAGCTCTATCAGCATCACTTTTTTCCTCAAAAGTTGTCTGAAGTGTCAAAAGCTTAAACAGATTAGATAGACATGAGTTTTACTTTATCATTTCAATCTATAGAGTACATGGCATGCATACATAATATGTGCTATATAACCCCCAAACTATGCTATCTCTGAAGTTGGAGCAGTGGACTGTTAATTCCAGGGAGGCTTCCTTTTTTTTTTTTTTTTAATTTTTATTGAGTTGTCAAAGCAGTATAATGGAAAGTGTTAACTTCATGTTTGTTTTCCAAAGTGAAAGTACAGTTTTCCCAGCTATTTTCTTAATTAAAAAAAATTTGCTCCTCTAATGTTGATTACTGATGTTCTAGGATGTGTAGAGGGTTCACTTGGTTGGAAAAGCCTGGTTAGAACTTCCCTGCTGCAAGATAAGGATAACAGTGAACTTGTAGGGGTGGAATTGAATTCTTATTCTAGAACACTGCTAAGTTGAAAAAGTATCTATTGCACTAAGAAATTAATATTTCTAAAACTGGGAATATGATGAATGCTTCAGATTTAAGAAGGCAAGGCAAACTTAGAAGCTGTTGTGATCATGCTGTCAGTCTGTCCATCTGTTTTGTCTGTCTCCTTTTTCTGATCACAGCCTGTTTAACCTGTTAGTTGATTTCATGAGTCAGAGGTCATAAAAAAACCTGAGTTCTGTGGGCTTTATGAAAAGAGCCAGTTGGGTAGAAAGGATAGATTAAATTATTGGCCCAAGTGAAAAAAAACCCCAAGAAGATAATGGCCAGCTGATCATTCAGCACATGCTGTCCCTTAAGCCAGCATGTAGCATAGTGAGTAATGGGGTGGGAGGAAGGGGGAAAAGAGAAGTGTTTAGGTAATATTAGGTGTAAATTTGTAGGAAACCTATGAACAGTAAAACTAAAGAAACTTAAAAAAATACAAAAAAGTTGTTAATGTCAAGCTTTGATGTTATACCTAGAAATATTCTGGAAAGTCAGTAAGCTTCTGAATCTTGTGAATAATTTGTAAGTTTTTTTTTGTTGCTAGATTTCTACTTCTAGTAAAGATGGTACTTGTTTAATTAGTAAACAAATTTTGTGTTTCTTCTAGTAAGTGGCAAAATATTCTTAATTACTTAAAAAAATACCCAAACCAACCAAACAACCCCAGCAAAAACAAAACCAAAAAAACCCCAACCAAACCAAACAATAAGCCTTGTCAATTGAGTAGAGGAACATGAACAAAATAAAGCAGTGTGACCAAAGCTAGTCTTCTGAACTTTTAGAGAGCTTTAACTAAGACTCCCCAAGAAACATTAACTTACTGGGGACAACTCTGATGACTTTGTATTTAGTAAGTTTTTTTACTACTTCAAATAAGCCACCAAGCTAATGTAGGAATAATACTGCATATCAAACTATGACCACTTGTAAATAACAGTATATCAAAGTTACTTAAAAGCTGTAGCAATTCTCAAGACTAAACCAACCAAATATCAAAAAAGCATTCAGACAACTTTATTATAAGCAACTATCAGGAAAATGGAAATTACTTAAAACATGATAGTTACCTGTGAAGTAAGACTTTGTTTTGCATCTTAAATGTGCTGCTGAGCACAATTTAAAGCTATAAAGAAGTTTAAAAATGTTAAACTTTTTTCCCTTATGCTTGTATCCGTCATTAACCCTGTAGCCTAATTCAGACAGATCCTGGAAAACCTATTTGTGTGCTTGCCATTTGCTATCAGGAAACTCTTGAACAGACCTTACATCTCTGTAGGTAAAAAAGGGTGTACTCAGTAAAACTTATCTGGAAAGTAGGTGGCTGGGGTGCAATTGTACTTCCTTTTTCCAGGAAGCAGAAAGTGGCTTCTTGCATCAAGGTCCCTTACCATTTTTTATGTTGTGCTGATTTAAAGGTAAACCAGCAGCAGAAACAAGTCCACCACAAGAGAGATTATAAATCAGAGTTACAATTTAATGAAGATATTACAATAAATGCAATAGCACAAAGAGAAAATGGTTTTAACCCACAAAACCCAGAAGTGTAACGCAGCACCCTGGGGCACAAACACAATGGGGTTTGTTGCCCCCTGTGCTGAGACCCACGTGGTTCCCCTGAGTCCAAAGTAAAGGAGGTGAAAAACTTGTTAGTACAGATCACAGCCTGGTCAAGAGGAGCAGTCTCCTCCTGTTGAGGTTCTGGTCCTCCTCTGGATCCAACAAGATTATATCCCCTCAGGTCCAGGTGGGAGCACCCAGTACCTCCCCCAGGGCGGAGAGTTACACAATGAGTAATCTCACTCTGTGAGTCATGGGGTATTTGGAATCATTGATGGCCCATTAGCAGACATGACCCCTCAGGCTGGGTGTGAAGGTGCTAACGACTCCCCAGAGGGGAGTTATCACAGCTCTTATCTCACAGGTGTCTTT
>JAWWEV010000043.1:56222294-56253001 GCA_035583235.1 Hafferia zeledoni
GTCACATCACCTAATTACATATGCAGTTCAGCACACAGCTTGCTTTTTAAGCCAAATACCAAATAGAATTCCAACAGGCCACCTTATATGCCTCCATCAGGTGGAGAAGGTAAGCATCCTAAATAATGCCCTTTTTACTGTAGTTCTTTAATTATCTCTAATTTTTCATTTAAATACCCAAAGTTGTGGTGGTACCAACTGTCCAGCTGCCGTTTGTGTGATGTGCCATGATAAAGGTTTTCCCTGGAGGAGGAGCCAGTTGCTGAAGTTCTCCCTGTTTTGCTGCAGATGAGGTGACCCGGGATTATGCCCATGGGGAGTCAGACAGATTGATCAGGAGGTGTGTGTTGTTGCCCTGGGTGCCCACTGAAGCACTGGATGTCAGCTGTGTCACCCCAGAGCCTGCAGATGAGTATTACCAGGTATCATTTGAACCAATTAATACCATATTTTCTCTGTTAAGAAGAGGCAGTGTCTAAAAAAACATTTTGCTTCTTTCTAAAGACTGATTCAGAGTATAGCCATTAAATTAAAAAACCCTCTAAGCACAGTGAGACAAGAAATATCTTACATATAATATTTATGTGTTTAAATGCTGAGGCAACATAAATGAGTTCTAGTATGTTATTTCTGTATTGTGTAGATTTTTTATAAGCATGCTACAAGGTGCTTCACACGAGGTATCCATCTTCCTCTTAGATATTTCATACACTGATTGGTTGCTGCAGCACTGCTGTTCAGTCTGGAATTACAGAAAATTGGATTCACTGTTTTAGGAGTGGTTACATTTTTCAGGCTGGCTACTGGGCTACTCATTTATAAAATGTTGTGGCTTAGAACCATTAAATGTTGGACCAGAGACAGCTTTAATTGGATGGCACCATTATAAAGCACTCATCTGGTTTGCTTTGAGCTCTCCTTTCTAATCAAGGTTTTGGATATTTGAAGGAGAGGAAATTGATGTTTGGAATCTGCTTTTCATGAACCAAATCTGCATAAGATTCACTTTTAAGAACAGTGAATAAACCTGTGGCCTGTGAGGATGCTGTGCTGGCCACTGACAGCGTTCAGAGTGCAGCTTCTAAAGATGAGTGTCTACCCCAACTCTCTGTTTCTCATGATAGATGAGAGGCAGAAAATGCTGTGTCCAGTTGTTAGTACCAGTATCTAGTCAGAAATTAGTGAACCTGCTTCTGCTACATTAAGGCATAAACTCAGAATAGTCTTGTAACCTAAGTCTGGTTGGTTGGTTGGGATGTTGCATTTTTGGAAGAGACATTCTTTGCATGCACAGATAAGGAACAACAATGCACCAACCGTTAGACTTACGTGTGTTCTCTGGGTCCCAGATAAGGCTTTTTTTTGCATGTGTTTTAATTCTGTTTTGGTATGATCTGGTCAATTTAAAGAACTCTGTGGGGCAAATGGGTACTGTGTCCTCCTTTACCACTCCACCTTTAAAACTTCTCAAAGTAGCCTTTTTTTGTACTTTTAGCTGTGTTTCTGCCACTCAGCTGTTGAGATGACTGCAGAGCACTCATGCTAGAACCAACCAGCAGAGCTTTCTTTTACTCTAGAATGTCTGGCAGTAAATTAAAGTCCTCACTGGTGACAGAGCAGTGAAGAGCAGCTCAGGGCACTGCACATGCTTGAACAAAGAAGTGACACAGGCAGCAAGAGACAGCGTGTTGCTGACACTTCTGATTCCCCTATTTCCACATGAGCTGAGCTGCAGGCACATCAAAACCCTGCAGAAAACTTCAGAGATCTTTTCACAGCATTAATATGTGAGCCAGCAATTCTGCAGGAAAATACAGTTGTGAAAATGTTTCTAAATGCTTATTGTGGTCATACCACTCCAAAATTGTTTGCTGCTATCACTGTGCAATTTTTGCAACTGCTTTGCTAATGGGTGCAAATAATAGTTTAAATGGGCTGTGTCACTGACCTTTACTGTAGCTAAGGGGGTTACACTTCTTATTCTAATTTTCCTTTTAGGAAACCTGAAACCTGCAGTGTAAAATAATCAGTGTTGTTGCAAAAACATTGTGGCTTAACTTTTTGATACCTGTTTTTTGTTCTGTCACCTCATTCTGATCTCCAACACAGACCACAAAGGCTGTACCTTCAGTGGTGCTGTGGGTGCTGATGGGGCAGTGACTGCAGAAACCCCTGCCAGGGGAGGCAGCTCCCAGTGCAGTGTCTGGGATGGAAGAACTCTCTCTTGGGACTAGAGCAGTTGCTGTTCTGCAACAGCTCCCTGGGTTCAAGCTGCAAAAAGACAACAATGCATCCACTGCTACTGCTCTGAGAATTTTATCTTCTCTACAGGCTCCAGTCTTGGGACACTGCAGGAATTATTTTGTATTTGTACTGTCCAATCCATTTTAGAAGGTGATGTCCAAGACCTTTGATTACCACTGTGGTGTTGTTTATGCTTTCCGTTATGTAGGATGATATTGATGATACTGCCTTGAAAGTAAAGCAGTCCTTTCTGTGTCTGGACAGACCTGTCAGCACTGCAGTTTAGAAGGAACTGCAGCAGCTACCTTGGTGTATAAAGATACACTACTCCCATCCCAGAGTTCCTGTGACCTGTTTCCTTTGGCAGGGTGTCAGCAATGATCCAAATGTGTGTCTCCTTTGGCAGTCAGAGGGGGCTGTAAAAGGTGGGCTCAGGTTTTTGCAGGCATGTTTACTGCTGAAGGCTGCAAAAAACCTTTTACTCATTTTCACAGGAGCAGAATTGGGTTCCAACCTCCTAAATGGTCAGTCTTCCATTTTCTTGGAAATACAGGAGCTTTGTGTTTTACTGTGATCTGAGATTTTGCTTTATGTTTAGGAGAAACAACAATTTCTTGGGGTCCTTCAACAGTGTTGATAATTCCTGGTCTTGAAGCCTTATTTGTTGTTCCTTTTTACTAATAGGATTCCTTTCTGCCTCTGCTCTTGTACTAACTTTTTTTTTATTACACAGCATAATGCATTTCTCAAAATGTAGCTCTGGTGAAATTCACTTGCATCAAAACCCACAGCCCAATGAGCCCTGCAAATGGACTGGCATATTTTCTGTGATTACAGCTAGATATAAAGACTATATACAAGCACTGTATGTATGTACTTAAATACTTACATGGAGATGAGAAATGGCAGAAAATCATCTGTAAAGGTTTACAGTCTGAGAAAATTTCAACTGGCTAAATTTCAACAGGATGTTGCTAATAAAATGGTTGTATGGACATTGAGTCATACAGAATATTTTGCCTGTAGCTTCACCTGAAACATCATGTTGGTGTTCAGTCACTTCTTTTATAAACCTGAAGTGCACACTTTAAAATTCAGTTTGGTCTTAGCTGCTGTTCATACCTGCTGAATATTGTGGAGTTTGACCTAAGGCAGCTCTTTCACTCTGCCCAGTAATAACTTCTTGTGGTTTTCTCTGCTTTCTAGGCCATTTTAGCAGAAAACAAGGAAAAGCTGCCTGCAGTGATAAACCCACCAGTTTATGTCAAAGACAAAGTTTTCAAGTACGTATCTGCAAACAAAAATTGCTTTCTTACCAAGATTATGTGTAGCCATTGCAGTGTGTTCAGGCTGAACAGCCTTTTCCAGCTCTGAACTACAGATGCAGATTTAAAGGTGTGTTCAGATGTAGCCACTTCTCTGAGATTCTGACTTACTAGTTGGTCTGGTTGGATTTATTCTTCAGAGTGAATGAATTATCACTTACAGAATTTCTGAAAAATAAATTCAGTGGTTTCTTTGGTTTTTTTTTTTAAATGAGTGCCACCTTCTGGGTGAAAGAAAAGCTGCAAAGTGCTTTAACCCTAAGTTACTTAGTGGTTTCCCTAAGAAGTATGACTAAGGTATATAAGAAAGACTAAAGGCTTGTTTTCTGCTGGATGGAATGTGTGTCCATGGGGGTAGCTGTGCTGTGTGAATGTAACAGGCTGTTCCCTTTCTTCAGATGAGATTGCCAAACAGGAATGTTCTCAGAACCTGGGATGTTTTCAATTGGATGGGTGTCTTGCCACCAAACTGGAGCGTGTGCTGTGCAGCCAGTTCAGAGGAAAGCTGGAAGGACATTGCACAGATAAGGGACTTTGTGGGCACAAGCCGTGGTGCTGCATGGCCAGGCTGCCCTTGTCACTGGTTTTACTGCAGACAAACACACCCTGCTTGGCATGTGCTGTGAGCTGCACTCCAGGCTGTTTGCAGTCTGACTCTGGATCCAAGCTCTTGCTTGAAACACTCTGCTTGAGGGGTGAGGCTGCACTAAATGGACTTTGATGGGTGCACTCACACACCAGCTTCTTGTGTTGAGGTGGTTTTGTTACTCACTACATCAGCTGAAGAAGAAGCACTGAAAGTCCAACTCACTTTTTGTTGGAGGCATTTGTTAACTTGCTCAGTGACAATCTGTGTTTTATTATGTAGTTGAAATCTCTGGTTACCAGACCGAGAGCATAAGCAAAAGCTGTTGTTTTAATCCCATGTACTTGACTCTGTTTCAGACGCAGGAGTCCAAGGGAGATGCATTCTAACAGGATGTTGGAAACACTAATTTAATCTTCACTGCTACCTCTTTATTTTGCATATTTGTATTCCAAGTGAATGGCATTCACAACAGAGAGGGAAGCAGGGGCAAACACATCAAATTCTTCCTGCTTTGCTTCTAAGGAATTTCATTCACACCCTGTCCATGTACTCTCTTCTCCTTTATCCTGTTCATGTCTGGACAAAAGGCCATGAGATCCTGCTTGTGTTCTGGAGTTTGTCCACTGAAGTTCCTCCAGGAGTAGGGCAGCATCCCAGAGTCCAGATGAGCTGCTGGGAGCTGCAGTCCTGCAGTGCTTTTGGCCTCTTGTGAAGGTTTTCAGGCTTCCCCCATGGACAGACAGATGGAACACGTGGAGCCGGGTGGGTGTGTTCATGTGTCTGCTCTGCCTGCTGTGTGGCCACTGTTCTGGGGGGCTCAGAGCAAATTAAAGGCTTGAGGGTGCCAAGTTTAGAACCCAGGGCAAGTTCTTAGTCATTTGTATCCTGAGACAGAGAGTGGGAAGATGAAATAAATGCTTACCCTGAATCCTGAAAAACAGGGGAGCAGGTACATGTGGTTTGCTATAACAATATCACAGGTCCCAGTACATCTGGTGGCAGAGTAACTGCTGCCCTAGGGAGGTTGTTCTATCCAGCTGTGCTGGTTACTGGATTAAAAAAAGGGTAAATAAAAGAACTAAATGCTTCAAAGATACCTTTATTATGAAAAGTCCTTCCAGTTTGTGTTGAGCTTGATCATCTGTTTCTCTTGCTCTTTCATGTGTCTCTTCAGCCCCATCAGTCATAGTTTAAAAGTGCCCAAATTGCTGTTATGAGACAACTCTTTGGTCAGTCTTGTCATCTCTGTGCTATGGGACTTGATTCTCATAACTTCTTAGCTTTTAAATATTTTTGAGTAATTTAAGTAACATCTAAACATAGTTTATCTTATTTGCACATTTTCACTGAGTATCTTCTTTAATCCTGTGCTTTGTAGCATCCCTACCAGGACTTCTGTGTGACAAGGAGGGGGAAAAAACATTTGGGAGGATGGTTAACTGGCTTAATTAGTTGAGTGTGTCATTGGTATTGGAATGAAAGGTCCAAAAGAGGTTGGCTGATACTACAGTATTGCAGTGTAGAGGTTCTGCCATCTAAGCCAGAGTGGGACTTGCTGCATTTCTTACCTCTCTGGGTGTGTGTTATCAGAGTAAACATAGAAATGTTTGCCAACATATTTAACTAAAACCAAGGGAAGTGCCATAGGAACAACAAAGGAATTGCTGGGGAGTTGTCAGGTGCCTGCCCTTATAGTCTGTGTTCTTCAGAGCAAAGATCTGACTTCTTTCAAATCTGTGCCTTAATACCCAAGTGCCTGGGGCAGTCTGACCACTAAACACAGTGATAGGTGTTGGACGTGAAATACATGAATTCTATATAGCATTTACAGGAAATTTTCATTCTCAAACCAAAATTATCTGGCTGCCCCAAGACCTTTCATGGTAAGAGGATTGCACACAGGATAGGTGGAAAAACCTAAAAACTTGGGACTAGAGAAATGGCCTTATTTTCCCTCTACCCTTAAGCTCCATCAGCTTATTACAGTGATCTTTCTGCATTTAACAAGGATAGATGGAGTGCCCCTATTTCTTTTATGCTGCACTTCTGTATTTTTTAGGCAAGTCTGAAAATACATCATCCTGAGCGCTCTGGCACATGAATTTCTTAGCAAGAGTTGAAGATTAGGCTTTTTATTCTATATTTTACAGAAGAAGAGCTGTTGGGGTCAGACACAAAAACCTCTGGCTGATGAAATGATGTCTAGATGTGGAGTAAGATTTATTAGATTTATCAGGAGCTGCATACCTGTAACATTGTACAAGTTTTATCCAACCATATTGCAAACTACCCTCGTTCTGAAAGCTACTCATAAAAGTAAATTCTACTTTTTCCTGAGCTGGAAACCAGATACTGTTCCTATAGGCTGGAGTAGAAGCCACAAATTCTTAATGCAAGCATTCCAGCACTCTGTCATAAAAAAAGATGGGCAGTATGTTGGCTTAATCTCAAGAAGGAAAAGAAAATTAAAAAACAACAAAACTTATTGCTGCTGCTGTTTATTGAGTGGATTTAATAAGCAGAATAGGTCCATTTATGTAGATTTGATGATCCTTTTGCTCTTAAGGCCTGTGAGCCAGTTTGGATGCAGTGTCTGGATCTGCCTGGAACTGGTGTCTTTGAGGGATGATGCCTTGTATTGTAGGATGTGTTGGTGAGGAACCCATTTGGGACTGAGCAACTGAAATTCCAGTTGCTGCACGAGATCTTCTGTGGGTATTTGGCACACAGAGCTATGCAAAGCATCTTACACACTTTTCTTTTTAAAGAGTTTATTTCCCCCCGTGACTGGGCTATTTTTGCACTTCATCTTTTCAGAGAAGTGTCTGGGGAGTAGATCTTCCAGTTGGTTAGTGGTGGAGGAGGAGAGGGAAGGTGTACAACTGGTAAGAATAGGTCTGGAAAAGAGGAAGAATATAGTAGTTTCTCATGGAAAAAATTAGTTGGTTGCTTAGTCTGTTTAAATGTTCCCTTACTATAAGAATGGTTTTTCTATATCAGTCTCACTTTTTGAGTCAACATGCCGAGTTCTGAATTAAGTGACTTCACTTTAGGCTCTAAAATCATCAAAATAACCTATATTTCAGTCTGCTTATTTTAGCATCCAGGTCACTGGTTTTATCTTAGAGGGGAATTTCAACAACATCTTGCCTCATTCTTGGTTGTGTACTGGGACGTCAATCAGGTTTGAGTTTTGGTGTGGTTTTAAATGGGGTTGAGAGGAGATTTGTATTAAACCTCAAATCTGCATGTATTTCCTGCACATACCTCATGCACCTACTTTTTTTGGTTATTTGGAAGTGCCTCTGTGTGTGAAGTAGTGAACAAACACAAATAACCTCCTGAAGCTACTGGGTTAAACTGACAAGATTTCCTATGACTCTCTTTCCTGTGCATGACAGCAGGTTGATTTTTAGAGCTCTTCCAGCACTGAAGGTATTTACAGGGTCCCTCTCACTCCTGGACTTTTCATGTAGAATAGTGAATGCTCTGTCAGGGACTTACTTGGTCATCATCTTCTCAGTTGTTACTTTTGTGAAGCTGAACTATCTTTGAGATTTCTGTCTCAAAATACAAGTTTTTGAGTCTGTCCCACTTGAATTTAAAACGTTTCTGTGTATTAAGGGATTGTCACAGAGAGCACGTATTGGAAAAGTATTAATACTTGTAGAAAGTCAAGATTAAAACTTTTCTGTTCAAACACGAGTTGATCAGTCTCAGGAACTAAACTGATGTTTTCCTTCCTTTGCCTCTTGCAGGGTTTTCACAGACATTCAGCAAGTCCTCAACAACCTGACCCATCCCCGTTTTGTATTCACAGACCAAGAGGGAGAAGCAGACATCCTCTACAACTTCTCACACTTCAAAGATTATAGGTTGGGTAATACAAATGGTTGGGAGTTTTTTCCTATAAAATCCCAAAGGCCTCCCCAGCCTTCCTCCTTCACCAACAACTTGTTTGTTTTGTAGGAAGCTAAGTGAGGAAAGGCCTGAGGTGATGCTCAATCAGTTCCCCTGTGAGAACCTCCTGACTGTCAAAGACTGCCTGGCATCCATTGCCAGAAGGGCTGGAGGCCCAGATGGCCCCAGGTGGTTGCCTCGGACTTTCAACCTCCAGACAGAGTTGCCTCAGTTCATCAGCTACTTCCAGCAACGTGACAGAAGGTGACTCATGTTTCCACCTCCTCAGTTTTGTGCTTCTGAATCCCACTTTCCTCCAAGACCAGTCACCCACACTTTGGGCTTGGCAGCTGCTGCACCACCACAAGGTCATGCTGCATTTATGTTTAGGTGAATTTTACCTGGCAATTTGGGCTTTTTAGGGATTTTCTTTAATGTAACACTAGTTGAGCAGTGCATTTTGAAACACAGAAACTTTGCCATGGTTTGAATGCAGATTGGAAGTTCCTTGCTTTTTTTCTAGTCAAGACCTTACCTCTTGTATTTGACTCATACACAAAGGCTCAAGATGTGTTTGCAACAAGTGTGGGGCTTTTTGTTGTTCCTGCACTTAAGCCAGAGTGGAAAATGTTTAAAGTGAAATTTAGTTTTTTAATGTTAGCCTAAAGCAGTTGTGCAGCTTTAGGGTTTTAAGTCCACACTTTCTGCTGCTGCAGCTGCCTTGGAGTGGATGGAAAGTAAGATTTTCTTTTTGTAGGAGAGAAAGAGAGTGTTAGGTGCTGCTAGTGAGTAACTTCTTATGTTTAGCATGGAGTATTCTGGTTGAAAGGTTGCTGCTTTGGTCACTCTTACTTATTATGGTGGCACCTGCCAGGTGTTTCATTTGGCCATTATTTGCTATAAATATTCTGTTACTGACTGGTATGACCAGGAGAGGGCACACCTTCCATGTACCCCTGGGGTGTGGTGGTTTCATTCCTTTTTAATGTCAAGGGTTGACAGTGAATGCAGTGTGTGTGTAGGGAATGGGAAGGAGAGGAAGTTCCAAACAAACAGGACAGAAGTTTGCAGTTAGCACTGCCAACTTCAGCTCAGTTTACGGTGTTTATCATGAAGCTAAAAAGTTTCTCAGGATGCTTTTAGAGGTTGAGGGAAGGAAGACATTGAGCATCACCAGTCCTAACTTGAAAGGATACATGGAAAGCCCAGCATATTGCAAGTTTTTCTCAAGGATATCTCACAGAGTTTTGTTCCTTGAGGTGTCTGGGTACAAGAAAGTGAGATGATGGTGCTATGATTTCATTTTCTTGTAATGTGAGCTGTTGATGAATTGGGTGGTTTCTTCTCAAAGAGATGAGTTATGGTGTCATTTAATGTTAATGATTTGGAGGTGTCATTAGGGAGTCAGCTTGAAAAATGGCACAGTACCCTGTCAGAATGTCCTCAGACTCCTGGCAGGATGGTTCCACACCAGGACCTGTGCATGTCCATGGAGATGCTGTCCTGTATATGGGGTTTTTCTCCTTTTGATGGAGTCAGATGCAGAAGGAAATGAACAGTGAGATCATGGTAGGCCCTAAGTGGAAAAAAATCTGTGAAAGGTACCATTGCTTTTTGTCCCCTTTGTGCCTCAGACCTGCTGCTCCCAGCGGTCAGTCAGAAGGCCTGAGCTCTTGCACTGCAGCAGTTTTTCAGGAGGGGATGTGGATCCATTCCAATGGGTGTTCAGACAGATGGATGAGGTGGGTACTTACAGCTGTTGCTCTCTCTCTCTCTCAGAGGAGAAGACAACCACTGGATATGCAAACCATGGAACCTGGCCAGAAGCCTGGATACCCACATCACCAACAGCCTTAACAGCATCATCAGGCACAGGGAGAGCAGCCCAAAGGTCAGAGCATGGCTTTGAACGAGCTGTAGAGGGCAGGGCTGAAAAAACTGCTGCATAGAAGGAGTTTTGTAAAAAATACCAAGGAAATGTATTTGCTTTGGATTTGCTGTGCTGGCCAAAAGCGCAGAGTTCAGCACAGATTCAGTGACACTTCATTTCACTGAGTTCCATCTCTGTGGGTTTGCTCTGCTGCAGGTGGTGTGCAAATACATCGAGAACCCCGTGCTGTTCCCCAGAGAGGACGTGGGGCTGGTGAAGTTCGACGTTCGCTACGTGGTGCTGCTGAGGTCCATCAGGCCCCTCCGGCTCTACAGCTATGACGTGTTCTGGCTGCGCTTCTCCAACAGGTAATTAACCACCTCCCCTCCTTAGTGGGGAGGCTCTTGGAATCCAGGCGGGCCTTGGAAGCTGAGCACCTGTTCTGCTCCTTAGGGCGTTCTCACTGGATGACTTGGATGACTATGAGAAGCATTTCACAGTCATGAATTATGCTCCTGGTGTAACATTGAAACAGGTGAGCAAACAGCCCAAAACACTCCCTCACCTTTCTGTTGTTAGAAAATCTTCCAGTGCCTGCTTTGTGGCTATGAGCAAATAACCTGGTTCACATCCAGTTCAACAGGGTGTTCAAAGTACCCCAAATCCCAAGCAAATAATTTCCTAGACTCTTTCCCTTTTCCCTACAGTCATCTGTGATTATATAAGGGAATACAAACCTACATCCTGAGTATAACCCACATTGATAGGGACAGTAAAAAAAATTACAAAAAATGGCAGCTTATCACTGTTGAAGCCTTAGTGTTACAGTATTTGTTGTCATAAAAGCTCACTAATTCCCTAATTCTCTACCTGCCTTTCATGAATGGCAAAAAATATTTGATGTTCCTTTCTCTTGTCTTCTGATTGTTCAGTCACTCCCAGCCTAAACTGTTTCAGGTACACTGTGAAGACTTCATTCCTCTGTTTGAAAAACAATATCCTGAGTATCCTTGGGCAACAGTACAAGTAAGTCAGCAATTCATCTTTCTCATGTAAATGTTCATGGATCTGTCTGGAGTTTTTTTACTCAGCTTTTCCAAAATTTGTTTGTATTTTTTTATCCCATAACATCTATTTCATGTGTGTCAGTTATACAAAGGGCGTCATATGTTGACCTTTACTTTAGAAGCATTTCTTAACTTTGCACAATTGACCTCACTTGGTTGTCAAAGAACTTTATTTCATGATTTGAGAATTCTATTTCATGATTACACTGTGTCAGACTTAACAATACAGCCAGTCCTGACTACCCTCTGTGTTTTCATTAGGTCTAAATGCACATTTTGAAGCCAATGCTGTGCATATTTTCCTCTGTTGCCCTGTGGAATTTATACAAGCTCTTTAAAAACCTATATGAATTAAGTGATTAGAAACATATTTAGTGCTTTTGTGGAACCTCACTTGTCATTCTGAGACCTCTTCTGTTATTAGGCAGATATTTTTAAGGCATTTGCTGAATTGTTCCAAGCTGCTTCAGCCAAACCTGCACCTCTTGGCATCTGTGATTATCCATCCTCAAGAGCAATATATGCCATTGACTTGATGCTTAAATGGGACACCAGCAGAGATGGTGAGAAACTTGTTTATTTGAATGTTGAATTCTTTATTCTGTTAACTGCTTGGCTGCCTCTTGTGCCCCTCCTGCTCCTGTTCTCTGTTTGGAGAAAAATAAAACAAAACAATCCACGGCACAAAAACAAAAGAACCCAAACAAATTGCCACACACACGAAGAACCCCAAACAAATGTCTGAAATAACCATCTCTCTCTGTGAAAACCTTAGAAACATCTCACTGTCTGTGGCTTCCAGGCTTGGCCCAGTGTCTTCAGTGCAGTTACTAAAGCAGGGAAGGGACCACACTGACCATTCCAGTGACGTGCTCAGGACCATCCTTCAGCTGTTACCAATCTGTGCAAGAACATGTGAGTGAGGCCACTCCTTTAGGAGGGACATGGAGTGGCTGCAGTGTAAGGAACAGGGACTGCTGGATAGCCAAGAGGTTTTAAGAAAGCAAAGGTTGTACTTGAGACAGGAAAGGAGAAGCAGAGTTGTCTGGAAGATGTTTCACGCTGTCAGGCAAGGCAACTGTGTCAGGGAGATCCTATTAAATTGCTGCAAATTCTCATTCTAAATGAGGCTTGGGTCATAAAAGGTGGCTTTTTCCAGCTTTTTCCTGTAATCTCTGGATTAAAGACAAGTAGTGATTCGGGATCTCTACAGAGCTTGTATTAAGCTGCAGTGTTTGTGTTCACCTTTACAGGGAAAAGAATTATGCAGCCTCAGATCTTGGAGGTGAACTTTAATCCTGACTGTGATAGAGCCTGCAAATACCACCCTACCTTTTTTAATGATGTCTTCAGCACCCTGTTTCTGGATGAACCAGACAACTGCCATGTGACACGCATTGTGTAGCCAGAGGAGGATGACAATCAATCCCCTCCTCAGATATGCCCAACAGCAACATTTATATTTCAGTTCTATGAGCTGCTGATGCAACTGTTTTCCTATAAATGGTAACCAAGGGAAAAAATGGTATCAGAAGAATATGCATATATTGTACTGGTAATCACTTTGTCAGCGTTTTCCTTGTCTTCCTTTGTTCTTTCTGTAAATCACTGGTGTGTCTTAGAAGTGTCTTGTTTACTGAATGTGGGAGACCTCAAAATAGGACAGTAATTAGGGCAGTGGACTTGTTTTTCAGGTAGCCTGATTGCTTGCTTGCTGGGAAACATTGCACCAGTCCCCTGTGTCAACATTAAAACTATAATTTACTGAATCATGTTGGGGTTTGTATGTCTCTTTCTTATCTCTCCTTCCTGAAAAGTTCTGGTGGGAAAATAATAGAGTATTTCTGTGCAATGAACTGTTGGGTTAATGAGACTAAAGATTTTATGGTTCTTCCCATTTTTCTTACTTAAAAGGAGGCAAACAGAATCCACAGATGGTAGGAACCCTGTGCTGCTGGCTGTCATCCTTAAAGAAATCAGACTTTTGAGAAGGGGTCAGGCAAAAGTGAGAAGGAGGCAATGTCAGGAGCAGGAATGCAGAACAAGGCTGAAGGAATGAAAGGGATTTGGAAAACTAGAAACCCAAGCAGTCTTTGGACTTTAGGCCCTGAGGAAGGGGTATTTGGGAGTGGGGTGTCAGTTTGAAATCAGTCATTCCTCATCTCTCTTCTTTGCTCAAATCAAGAGTAACTGGCTGGAATTTAGGAATTTTCTGTGCAAGTTGTCATGATGTGGGTTTGCAGCAATCAGGATGTGTCTGAGAGCAAAGTACAGTTATAGAATTGTATGAATGTTCTAAGCCTTGCCTCAAACTTTGTGAATATGCAGCATGTTACCCCTTGTGATCAGGAAAGGAGAGAGATATTTTAGGCTATTTCAGGCTGGTCTGCAGAAACCTCCTTCTTTCTACTGACTGGAACATAGGCTGGAGAAATGAACCATTAGGAAGCTTAGGAAAATGCATTCACTGTGCAGGTGGGGCAGCAGGGAGAGCTGGATGGCACAGCCCGAAGTGGTGCTGCTCGGAGCCACTCTGGCCTCCTGCCCATGAGGCAGAACTGGTTTGGGCTCCTTAGGTAAACTTAATGAAAGAAATATGGTGAAGTGGTTTAACAGAGATGGTGTGACTGCCTCCAGTGCAGGGAGAGAGTCTGTCTGTGCTACAGGATACACTGATGGATGTAAGGGGACATCAGTGCTGCTGAGCAGGTATTTTTGTCACTTGTAGGAGAGCAAAAGGCACTTTATGCATTCAGAGTGTCTGAAAACACAGCAAAGTGCCTGTGGGTCTCAAGGGGAAGGTGAGTCCTCACAGGTTCTTTACAGGTGCTCTGAGTTGCCTGCTTGCCTTGCCCAGTGCAAGGGAGGAGAAGAGATGAAAGGGCTGTCTGAGGCTGCAGAATTCTGTTGTCTTCTGCTCAAAACAATGTAAAAACAATACAAGCAAGGAACCAGGTAAGTTCACGTGTAGTTTAATGCATTTAGCTGACCTTGCTTCCGAGTGGGAAGGCACAAACTGGTCTAAAGAGCTTGTCCTCAGTGTTTCCAGAGCACAGTGACAAATTCCTGGCAGCTGTGGTGGGACACACCATGGCACAAGAGCACTGTGCCCTGAGGTAACCGTCAGAGTTTGAGGCCACAGTTTGCCTGTCCCTGTGAGGAGCACCTTTCTGTGGTATTTAGCTGGATTTCTTCCTCTGAACATAATGATCAGTTGGAGCTCCTGCTCATTCCTGATAATAGTTAAAATGCTGTTGTCATATAAAATAGAATGCTGTGATAAAATAGCTCTAGTACTTGTAAATCAACACATCTTTCAGTTGGCTATAAAACCCAGCCAGGCACACCCCCCCCTTTGTGCCTTGCCTGGTAAAGGCATATTTGTTTGCACAAGAACTGCTTTGTCATCTTGTGATTAGCAAACTAATGGTCTGAGGAGTTCAGCTAAAAAATAAAATGAGGCCATAATTTTATATAAAAAATTATTGCTAAAAAAGACTCTTTTTGGCTGCAAAGTGGTTATTCAGGTCTTTTCTTGTTGCCATTGTCCTTCCAGATACGGTAGTTGAGTGCAGAAGCCATGGCCAGCCAAGCCAAATAAGGAACCATCAAATAAGCTGCTGTTCTGTGGATGTTGTACCAGGAAGCTGTTGTGGCTGTTGCTGTGCCAGTTGTAAGCAGGAGAGTCACCAAACCCTGAAACACAGAAGGTGGTCAGTGTTGTTTTTACTCACTGCATTTCCTTGACTCCACAGTCTTTGTTTGGCTCTTAGCTCTGTCCCTCTGAGTTAATGCCTTCTCAGAAAACCAGCCAGCAAAAAAAGATGGATTTCTGCCAGTTTAGTAATCAATTCCACTCCTAAAACAACACAACAGGTAACAGGAAGGGGTTTGCAACTGGGAGCAGGAGAGGCAGAACTAAGTCTCACCCGTACCTTCTTTAGTGGGCAGCAGGACACTTCCCACTGGTTACAAACCCACTGGGACTGTGAGCACTTGTCTTTTCATGTCACAGATGCCACCTGAAGAGATGGAGAGGGAATGACTCACTGATGGATTGCAAAGTCTTCCCCTGTTACCTCATGTGTATCCAGAGAACCAGGCAAGCATTTTCATTTTGAGGCAAGATATTTCTCTTCAGAGAAGAGAACTGCAGAAAATCAGCCTCTTCTAAAATGGGTGTTGATTACCTGAATAATGTTGTAATAATAAGTTTCTTATCAGTGCTGTTTGTGGGAGAGACCTCGGAATTGTAGCCAGGCATAAATGTTGACATTTTCTAGGCACGCAAAGCTCTTTCCAAAGGCTGCTTGAAATCTGTACATTTAAGGGTGCTCTAGATAGGTAGATTCTCTCAGGTGGCTGCTGGCAGGTATTAAAGAGAATTCTAGATAACTTCTGCCAGCCTTTTTCTGTAGTCAGGCTCCTTTTCAGGGGGAAAAGATTGTGACACAAACCTTTCATCTTAGGAGTAGAAGCCTTTGATTAAGAAACTTTCATTTTCCACTTACCCATCCCATTTTGTGAGCTCCAAAAAATATTGGGGTCCATGCCCAGTTCAGTGCCAGCTGCCCTGCATACAGACCCAGAGGAACCACTGACTTCTCATTGAAGCCCCCCAGTTCCTTCCACACCAGGTAGGAGCTGTATCTGTGGAGAGCAAACAGAAGGTGGAATTCACTGCCCTGCTCAGAAAGGCTACCACCAGTTATTGATAAATCAAAGAACTTCAGTGCTCAGGTCTAGATTAATTTGGAAAAGTAGATACCCAGTAACTAATTGGCAGAGTAACCGAAGCACAGGGTGGATCAACTGCTCTGGGTAACAACAGAGAGAGAGAAATATTCCCAGAGTTCTCACTTCTGGGTGCATAGTGGCTGATGAGCTCCTGCATTTTGGTCTTAAAAAACAATGCCATGTTGAGATGGAAACAAGTCTAAGATGCAAGTGGTGAAGAAGCTTCATTTTGGTACTGGGAGATGGTGCTTTAAAAAAAAATCACAACCTACTAAGTTTTTAAGTGGGTGAAATGAATAGGAGAAATATAATTAGAAACTGCTACAGATTGTGAACTGAACTGGACAGCACGGGGATCATTTGGGTTTCTCCTGGCAGGGGAGCAACAGTGGAGACCAACTGGTAGGAACTGTTTTTACAGGAGCAGAACAACATCCAGAGGAGTCATTGCAAAGAGTTTGCCTTCGTTTGTAGGTCATGCAAGAAGGATTTTTCTTGTTTGTTTGTTTGTTTAACCCACTTAGTGACTCAAGTTCACTTCTTGGCCATTACTTTCATAAGGACTGAACAATGCAGCTTTGATATTTTGGCAGTTTGATTGCAGAGAATAATTAAATAAAAAACAAGGAAGGTGGGGACACCAGGGTAAGCATTAGAAACTTATCAGTTTAAGTGGAAGGAATTCTGAAGGAATGAGATGTCATGATCGTTCAAGGAATGTGTGCACATGATGGATACAGGAAAAAAGCCTGGTTGTAAATATGATCTTTTCACTGAGCTAAATGTATAGTACACAACTGGGAACCATCCACCTTATGATATAGTGATTCTGCTATTACCAAAATCAGGGACAAGCTGTCACAATTGGGATTTTTTCCCAAGGTTTTTAACGTCATAGCTGGATTTATGACAAGGAATCCAGAAACAGGGTTACAAATTGTGCAGTCGACTTGAAGGAAGCTGGGAAAGCCACCCAGCTCTTGTCTCTCTGATAAAAGGCATGTTTTTATTCACAGGACAATAATGATCTGATTCCAATGGGATGTATTTTGCACCACCAAGGGGTCTGGTATTTAAGGTGACCTGCAGAGTGACTGTGTAATGTTAACTGGGAAAAGATTTGGTCTCTTTGAAACTTTATATAATAGTTAAGCCAATGCTGTACACAAACTACAAAGGACTTAAAATGATGGGAGAAATGGGAGGGGTGAGCCAAAAAAAGCATATTGCAGCCTAAAAATTATTACTATTGGATTAGAAACAATGTGTGTTTGAGAGCTAGGAAAAACCACATTTGGTAGGCACAGCTCAGCACAGTTTGCACCAAAGCAGAGTGTTGGGTGCCTTTAGAGCAGGGAGGAGGATCCAAACTGCCCAAGCAACTCCTGCTATGACCCACCTCTGCAGGTATTTGTGCTGCATCACACTGAAAGTCACAGTCCCACTGCCCAAATACAGTATTATTAAACTTCTTACAGGTCCTGTGGGAATGGTATTTGGCCTTGTGATTCCTTGTTCATTTGACAGTAATTGCTGTGCTGTCAGGTATTTTAAGTTAGTTGGATAAGGAGACAGTGTATGGTTTCAAGCATTTGCAGTTTAACAGCCTGACAGTTCTATTTGAAAGGACATGCATGTTTTGATTTTGGTTTCTTTAAATGAGCTCTGCTAGAACAGTTCCATCCTAATTTCCCTCCTTGCCCCTCACATTTTTTTTCTGATTTTCCAAAAACTACTGAAGGACATCCTTAGCAGAAATCCTGGTGCTGCAGCTTGGCAGGTTTTCCCTCAGAGTGAAAGAGGAAAGCAAATTATTGGCAGCTTTTCCAGCTCCTGCTTTCGATGTGGATCCTTGTGCATACAAAGAGTCCCATCAAACCCACACCCTCCTCCCCAGACACGTTTGTACCTGTTCAACAGGCAGCTCAACACAGTTTCTTACACACACAGAGCCACAGGAACACAGCAATAGTTCTCTGGTCCAGGGAAGTGCCTTAACACAGTGTGAAAAACATACCCCATGGATGTGTAGAGAGTGCCCCACACAGGAGCAAACACCCAGTTAGGTGGACACCAGGCTGGCTTCTGCAGAGTTTGATACCATGTGGGGATTTCCTTTTTGGTTATGGTGCTTCCTAAAAGTCCCCCTGCGTGGGGCAGGAGGGTGAAACCCACTGCTGGGGCCCAGGCTGGGACCACTTCCATTGAGGCTGTGACCCTGAAACAAAACCAAACACCTTGGTTGGCAGAGAAACTACAGGAAGGTTTCGCAGATTTATAAACTCCACGTGTGTGGGATCTGATCCACACTCCTGTCTCTGAGAAATGAATGGATCTTGTCCCAGCTTCACTGGACAATATCCCTGGGAACTGGGAACAGGGTGAGGCTTTACTTCCCTCAGCTGTGTGCACTAAAATTACTGAATTTTACCTACTTAAATATCCTTTGAGGATATTTATTCCATACCCATAAATATGCCAGAGGAGTAAAGCAGTTTCATATGATATGAACTGTACCTGCACAATAAAAAATTCAGTAATAGTGTATTTCTGTATTCACAAAAAAGCCCATTTCCCCAGTGAAAAGGCATAGTCAAGAGTAAGAAAAGAGCATGTGCAACATAATGTCATATATTATATTGCAGTTTTTAGCCTCTAAAGGCCGCTGAGGATGTGAATTAGTAATGGAAACTTGAGAAGGTGCCTCAGGGAATAAACACCAGGGAGCACAATAAGGTAAGGACTTAAATGATGTTTTGCTACACCAGATCTCAGTGGATAAATGGGGAGTACCTGTGGCTCCTTCATGAAGCATCCAATCAGCTGCAGCCTGTAAAGTGAGCTGGATTAGCTCTGCCCACAGAAACAGGACTGAGCAATGCCTGGCTCTGCTGGGCTTTCGGCAGGAGTACAGGGAGGAGCAAAAAGCTTCATTGCAGATTCTCTGGCCAAAAGCCAAATGCTACAGAAGAGCTGTGTTTAGTTTATACTGAAATGGAAACAGAGCAGAGGGACAGTAAAAAAGGGCAGAACTAAAGGGTGTTCTTTCAAATATGCAGTAGGCAAATACACCAGTTCCTGTTCACCTGTTTATGCAGGAGGGAGAGGCAGCAGGAAGGGATCATAGGAGAGGGTGCAGCAGTGAGGAAAGAGCAACTGTGCAAGGCCCAGGAGATACCATAAAGTTTTAGAGCAACGAGCATTTCAGAGGCTTGTCACAGAAAAGTGCCACATGATACTGTCTTGGCCATTGTCTTTCCCTGCATTGAAAAGCTGCTGTTGTCATAGCCATGACTGCTGGGATGAGGGGACAGGAAATCCCACTTGTCCCAGACAGGAAATGGAGCACAGGTGACGTTGCACTGTGGCAGTTCTGATGTGATGGATTCCTGTTTGGAGATGAGGAACAAGCCTGGCCAGCAAGGGAGCTCTGGCATTGTAGGGTTTGTCCCTGTGCAGATTTAATGAAGAGATTTCAGTGGCTGGGACCACAATCCATGGGATCAACAGAAATGCTGGTGAGAGCAGAGCAGGATTTGGAAGGCAAAACTGAGAGCATGGAGGGACTGGTAAAGCATGCAGGGATGAGAAAGGTGTAAGGAGCAAACAAGAAAGGGTGTGGAGGGGCTGGGCTGTGGGCAGGCCTTGGGGGAAGTGAAAAATTAATAGAAATGGACACAAAAAAGGCAGCAGAGAAAGCAATACAAGGTCAAAAACAGGAAAGAAGAATGAATGGGTGAAAACTAAGCAGGGAAGAATTCAGTGCTAAGGCTGGGAAGAAGGAGAAAGGAGAGAACAGGATCATTTAGATCTTGGGGAAGATGGACAAGGGAGGGGGGAAAAGTCTGCATAGCTCATTGTGCTCCTTGTTATCATACCTCCTGCCTGATGGACTCTGCTTGCCCTTTCCCAGCGTGCATCTTCAGTGTAGCAGAGGAGTCCTGATCCCCTGCTCCTGGATCTGGGCTGGGACTTTCCCAGGGGAGCAGGCTCTGCTTCTACTGGGGTGTGAAACAATTGCTACCTGCAGGAGCAGCAAGGTGTGAAGGGAACAAGAGCTCCAAGCACAGTGACTCTCTTTGCTGCCTTCAGATAAGTAATTCCTGAAGGTTAAGTTAGAAGTTGAAAGTTAAGATCTCAGTAACTTTTAACCCTCTGCTTTCACTTTGCCTACAGAGAACACCAGGCCAATCTCTCTGGAGCAGCTCCAGTGTGGCTGTCGAATGGTATTTTTCAAAAAGTGATAAGCAAGAATCCAAAGGGGTTTATGCTTCATTTGCATGTAACAATATAAGGGTGGTTTCCTGCAGTGTTAAGCAACTGGACTTCATCAGGGCTCTGTCAGCTTCCCCCAGGGAAGAAAGTCTGGGAGTGTTCTGTGAGCTGAAAGTGCTCAGTCCTGCTCTGCTGCAGTCATTAATTAGTGAGGAGATGATGTGGCTGCACATCTGTCCCTCTGCATGTTGGAGGAGCAGCACTGAAATAATCCTTAACTGACCAGAGAAAGAAAACTGGGCAGGCAAATAGAAATGGGGAGGGTACAAAGTAAAGAAACAAGAAAAGTGAAGCCACTCATGAACAGCCCAGGGGAGGAAATGGAAGTGAAGAGATTGGACAGACCAGCTTGAATTGAATGTTGGTGTCCCAGCCTTTTGGCTACTGTTCCTACTCATTAGTTATATTTTCCAACAGCATTTCTCAGGATTTCCCAAGCATGGCAAAATACTCTGTCTGGCACAGTACTGAGGAGAAAGAGGGTCAAAACTATGCAGAGCAAGGTGCAGGCTCAGCCTGGCAGGCCACAGCTGTCCATCAGCAGTGGGAGTTCCTGCATCTGCATTGCCCAGAGATTAAATACCACTATCAATTTCCCATAAAAACACTAGTTAACTCAGGGAGCAGCACTGGCTGGTTATGGAGGAAGCTGTGAGTAAAAGGCAAGGATGCACTGAAGAGTCTGTGCTTTCAGGCAGTGCTATGGCATTTATCTGGTTACCTGTGCAGCACAAGTGCTGAGAGAGGTTCATAGAACATCCAGTACATTTTTGGAAGTAATTAACCATAGAGGTTCATCAGCCCTGGCTCCCTTTTGGTGTACAGCTGATAATCTGAAATGACTTGGTGCTAATTACACATCACAGCCCCTCTGGCTGCATCACTATTACACAACCCAGAAATAATAACTACTTTCCCAATCATATCCCCAGCTCCACTCCAGGGCGAGTTGCACAATATTCTTGCACCCTGATTTCCATCCTGAGGACACCTGGATGTCTGTAGATGATATCTGCAGTGGACTTAGCAGGTAGCTGCCTCAAAGAACCATCACAGCTGGAAATTCTTTCTTCTCACACACATTTATTTACTCCTGTTTCCCCTTCTTATCTCTGCCCTGCAGCATATTCTTCACCATCCTGCCCATTTTCTGTGCATTCAGGCAGTTCCAGCAGTCCCATGGAGGCTGCAGTTTGTTTGACATACATGTTAGAATCATTTTCCTAGGTATTCAAAACAACTTGCCCAAAGCTGGTTCCATAAAGTAAAAGGAAAAATAAAGGGAAAAAACCCCCAAGAGTTCAACTTGCTGCCTAATGGGGCTTCTATGTTTTTGCAGAAGTCTTTTTCTGGGGTGGTGTAATATGCAGAAAAAACTAACAGAAACTTTCTGTATAAAAAGGTATATCATGGCAGAGGAGCTGGTTTGCTTCAGCCTGATGAAACGTGAACTAGAACACCTCTTTGCCTTGAGGACGTCTCTGAGAGGCAGGTGGGTGCCTTTCCCTTCTCCAGGCACTCCCAGGGAGAGCTGTGTCAGCAGGAAGGAGAAGGAAGGTAGGAAAGGACAGCTGCTTTCATCACATTTTCTTATAGCCCTGCACTGATACAACTTCTAATTCCTTTCTTGTGCAAGTTGCACAAAAAAAGTAGTCTCATCTTTGCTAGCTATTCTCAAGTGATAGAGACACTTCAAATAATAAATGTTATATAATATAAATATCTAACAATTATCTATGGTATATGTTTACAATATGTACCTAAAAATATAATATGGTACTTATTTAAGAATATAATGCAAAGTTTACAATAGAAACAAAAAGTCTCACTGCCCAGGTGACACTTCTTTTAAAGTGGCAAAGCACAAGTTGTGCAAATAAATCTATTATTTACTGAAGGTTCAGGAACAGGAAACTGAACTGTATACTGGAACAAAATCTTCCCAGGCAATAATTTGCCACTTACTGCTCTATCTCATTTTCCCTGTGTGTGTTTGTATTAAGCCCTTTGCATGCAGACAAAACATCCCTTCCTTCCAAACAGCTACACCATGTCCTGCTGCAGGTTTTTCTTTGTCATCCACACCTCTTAAAAAAAAAGTTTCTCTTGAATATTTCTAGTTTTAAGTTCTGCTTAGGCCAGACTTTTTTCAGTGAATCAGCACTAAGTCTCACAGACTGCTCCCCTTTGCTGTGGGGTTTGGGTGACCCATTTCCTTCTCCCTTGTACTAACACAGGTCTCTTTTACTGAGCTCCTCTGACTCAGAGCTTGATACTGTTTCATAACCTTACATGATGCAAAGTAATTAATTACACAATTGCAGCTCCAGCACGGCAACTTTCACTTTTTTAAAATAATCTTGGCACTGAATGCTCGAATTATATCACAGAGTGTTTTGTGCTGATTCGTGAGCATTCTTCAAAAATTCAGAAGGAAAACCCAAACCCTTTCTTTCCCCCTTAAGAAATACTCCGTAAGGGAGACGCCTTTAGCTGAAGAGCATCCTGGCATGTCCTCCCGAGTGCAGAGAGGGAACGTGCCCAGGGCAGACCCGCAGGACCCTGCGGGACCACAGAGGAACGGGCAGCGCGGGCAGAGGTGGACAGATGTGAGCCACTGGAAAACGGCGGGTAAAAGGTAATAACGAGATTCCTTGATTTGCTTCTTTCCCCCCCCCCCCCTCCCCAAGCCGTGGGTGTTTTTCCTAAGCCAGCTCTGTCGCGGTGCCTGCATCCAGCGGGTCCCGTCCTGCCGGGGGACAGGACCCTTCCAGCCGCGGGGAGCGGGACAAACCCACCCGGGAGAAACTCACCGGGATGAACAGCCCCGGGGCGGTGGGATAATCCCACCCGGGAGCGGGATGAACCCACCCCGGGGCGCGGCGGTGCCCCCGCGGGGAGGGGGACTAATCCACCCGGGATGAACCCACCCCGGGATAAACCCACCGGGATGAACAACCCGGGGATGACCGCACCCCGGGGCTCGGCGGGTTCCCCGCGGGGAGGGGGACTAACCCACCCGGGATAAGCCCACCCTGGGGCTCGGCGGCGTCCCCGCAGCAGCGGCACCGCCCCGGGACCCGCGTAGGGCTGCAGTAGGGTCGGGGGACCCCTCCGGCTTCGTTCCCCATGCCTTGCCATGCCATCCCCTCCCATAGCGTCTTGTCCCGAGCCCAGCCCATGCCGTCCTGTCCCCATGCCATGCAATGCCATGCCGTTCCATCCCATCCCGCAGGAGCACCGCGCTCACCTCCGCTCCGCTGCCGCTTGCTCCTCCTCCCGTGCCGTGCGCTGCTGAGCCGAGCCGAGCCGGGCCGGGGCCGGGCCGCGCTTCGCTCCTCCCTTGCCGGGGCGGGCGGAGCGCCGGGGCTGTCCGACCTCCTTCCTTCCTTCCTTCCTCCCCCGTTTCGTCCCTCCTTCCCCGCCTGGCCGCTCCCGCCCCGCGGGGCCATGGGCTGCCGGGCGGCACTGCCATGGCTGCGTGGTGGCTGCAGCGGGCGCGGCGGCCCCCGCGGCGCTGCGGGGCTGCGGGGCAGCTCCCTGCCCGGCGGGGCGCGCCCGGAGCCGACCCTGAGCGACCTGCTGCAGAGCTCGGTGCGGGAGCAGGAGGAGCAGCGGGAGCAGGAGGAGCAGGAGGCGAGGCGGCCGCGGCGCTGCCCCCGGGAGGGCACGGTGCTGCTGTTCCCTGGGCAGGGCAGCCAGTTCGTGGGGATGTGCCGCGGGCTGCAGCGCTACCCCGCCGTGCGGGACATGTTCCGCCTGGCAGAGAAGGTGCTGGGCTACGACCTGCTCTCGCTGTGCCTGCAGGGGCCGCGGGACGCGCTGGACCGCACCCAGCACTGCCAGCCCGCCGTGTTCGTCGCCTCCCTGGCCGCCGTGGAGAAGCTCAACCACCGGCAGCCTGAGGTGGGCGGGCGGCGCTCGGGTAGGGTGGGTGCGGGTACTCCAGGGCTTCCCTGGCTCATGCCGGGCTCGTCTGTGTCTCCCGCAGGTCGTGGAGCGCTGCGTGGCGGCCGCAGGGTACAGCGTGGGCGAGTTCGCGGCGCTGGTCTTCGCTGGAGCGATGGGCTTCGCCGAAGGTGCCCGGGGAGCGTGCGGGATCCCCCATCTCGGCATGCAGAGCCCCCTCCCCAGGATGCCCCATGTCGGGATGCAGAGCCCCCTCTCCGGGATGCCCCATGTCGGGATGCAGAGCCCCCTCCCCGGGATGCCCCATGTCGGGATGCAGAGCCCCCTCCCCGGGATCCCCCATCTCGGCATGCAGAGCCCCCAGCCCAGGATGCCTCAGCTCGAGATGCAGAGCTCCCACCTCAGGATGCCCCAGCCTGGGATGCAGAAACCCCAGCCCAGGATGCAGAGCCCTCACCCCAGGATGCCCCAGCTCGGAATCCCCCATCTTGGGCTGCAGAGCCCCCAGCCCGGGATGTCCTGATGCCTAAAGATTTTAATGCGTATTTTATAGATTCTCATAGAGTTATTTAAGTTAAGTTTTCCTAAGCTTCTCACACATTTTAGGTGGTATTTGGAAGTAACTGAGCACTTTCTCACACATTCCTGAAATTCTGTTAGACACATATTACCAAGGAATGTTTTTTGAAGAACACCTGCAAGAACTCACAGAGAGACCATAAGACAGCTTGTAGTCAAAGGAAAGTCAGCTGAAAGCCCTGGGAGAGGTTCCAAGGGGCAGTTCTGAGGGTGGGCACCACGGGCAACGGTACCATAGGTAGCACATATGTAATTACTGGAAGTTATAAAAACTGCTAACGTTTTGCTGCTACACTTTTGCTGTGCGCCTCGGACGCTTTCAGTAAAGGGGCTCCTTTATTTATCACCCCTGTCGGTGTTTAGAAAGCCTTTGGCAGGAATTCAGGCATCCAGACGCTGACCCTGTCCCGCTGTGCCTGTCCCCGCAGCGCTGTACGCCGTGAAGGTGCGCGCCGAGGCCATGCAGAGGGCGGCAGAGGCCGTGCCCAGCGGGATGCTCTCCGTGCTCGGCCGGCCCGAGGCCAACTACCAGTTCGCCTGCCTGGAAGCCCGCAGGCACTGCGAGGCGCTGGGCATCCAGAACCCCGTGTGCACCGTCTCCAACTACCTGTTCCCTGACAGCAGAGTCATCGCAGGACATCTGCAGGTACTGCTTCCAGCTATTCCTTTGGTTTCACTCTTCTAAAGCTTTCTACTCTGCACTTCTCTATGGGTGTTATATGCAGCCTTCATTTGTCAAAAAAATTTATTTTTTTCTAGCATGCATTCAGTTATTGGGTAGGGAGAGGAATCCCTTTACCACAATTAAATCCTATGGTGGGGAAACCTTTGTTGTGCAAGACTCTCACTTCTGTCTCTTCTCCAGGCTTTGGAGTTTTTGCAGGAGAACGCCCGCAAATATTATTTCACACGTACCAAACTGCTTCCAGTCAGTGGGGCTTTCCACACCAGACTTATGGAACCAGCTGTGGAGCCTTTGGCTGAAGTGCTCAGATCCATTGAGATCCAGAAGCCGCTGCTCTGTGTGTATTCCAATGTGGATGGCAAGAAGTACATGCACTCGAAGCACATCCAGAAGCTGCTGGTGAAGCAGGTGGTGTCCCCTGTGCTGTGGGAACAGACCATGCAGTCCGTGTACCAGAGGAAGCAAGGAACAGAATTCCCCTACACCTACGAAGTGGGGCCTGGCAATCAACTGGGAGCTATCCTCAGAAAATGTAATTTGAAGGCCTGGAAACAATATAAACATGTAGATCCTCTGGAGGATGAGGAAGAGGAAGAGACTTAAGTAACCTTTTGAGAAAAATTCACGACTCGGGTTTGTTCTGGTTTAAAACTTTGTGCTCCCAAGAGAGGAAGTCTGAAACATTCGTGGCTTCTCATGATGAAGGAGCACCATGTGCTTGGTTGCAATGAATGTTCTCCTTCTCTGAGTGCCTCAGGTGTGGAAGAGAAGAGCAAAGTTTGGCTCTTCCACCTGTGTTGGGACTGCAAAGCTGTCAGCAAACAGGCCAAATAACATTGTTTGGCCTCCTTTCTACAAGCAACTTTCCCTCTTTTTTTTTTTTCTTTTTTTCTTCTGCTTTTTTCCCTTTTTTTTCCCAATGGTCTTTTTTTGGTGTGGATTCCAGTTAAAGTTGGTAGCCTTGGCTGTCTGGGGCAGGGATCTTCTGCAGGAACACAGGAGTGGAACTGGGCTGTGGTGGAGGGCTCTGCTCTGGGCTTGAGGAGGGTGCATTTAGAGGAGCCATCTGGTTGATGTTCCTGTTTTATAACTCCACTGACTTGTGGGATGTTCATCTATGTAAAATTATTTTATTTTGTGCCCATATTTCCAGGCAGCAGCCAAGTTAATGCAAAAGATGTCAATAGGAACATGATTTTCTTAAGGTTAAAATACAAATAAACTATGAAGCTTTTCTTGCTCTTTGTAATTGCTTTGGGGTGCATCCTTGCTGTCCTGTAACCCACATGTGGGTGGGAACTAAATGTTTCACTGGGGAAAAAGCAAAAAGCTTAACAAAAATGTGTACATTTTTTGGTAGCAGGAAATGGTGAGCTGGAGAGAGCAGCAGGTTATCCTGAACCCTTCTGGAAAGAGCTTCCCAGTTCCCTTGTCAGCTGTGGTTGGATGGGCAGGGCCTGAAGACACCACGGTGCCTCCAGCAGCTTCTGCAGTGCTCAGGGTGAGGCTTGAAATGGCTTTAGCACCAAAGCCATGGGGTTGGATTCTGTAACCAACCTTGAAGGCTATAATTAACAGATATGTAGGAAAAAGTCAGGATATGTTACTAAATCAAGTGACTGACCATGTCTGCAATAACATATTATGAAATGCAAAATAACTTCCAATTACAGCACAAATCATTTCCTAATTTCACATTTCAGGAAGGGAGAGTGAATTAAAAGCACTGCCCTTCATTCTGATTGCTAAGTGGACTGTACTATGAAGCAGTTCTTTTGTGAACTGCAGTTGGCAGCTGTGCCTGCCTTTACAGTACAAGTTCCACTTTGGGCAAACATTAACAATTAGTAAAATACAGAAGAATTTGTCAGTCTGATCACACAACAGTTAAGGGTTGGGATTACTGTGAAGAAGATTACTCCAGTGAGGGCTCCCATGTCACAGGGAAGGTGTCATTTGTTCAGTAAATTATCCCAAAATTATCAGTAGGTGGTTAGAATACTGCAGCTAAATCTCATTCATATTATTAAACACTGGACTGTGCTGTGTTGGAAGCCTTTGGCTACACCTTGTGAGACCAAATGCAGCATCAGTGACTTCTGAACCAGCTTTTATGATAGTTGGGACTGAGCATGGCACACTGGTGCCACTATTTTGGGTGTTAGTACAGTGCTTTAAAATTTCTGTAATTATTTAAATTTTGAAGTTGGAGACATGTTTTTATTTGTAGTGTTCTTGCTATAATTACTTTCTTTTCTTTTTTCACTTAGTTGTATACATTGGCCAGAGTTAAAGCTCTTTGGGAAAAATCATGCCAGAAATCTGTTTGTAAACCATTAGATAACCTTTGTGCCTCTGTCAGTGTGCAATGCAGAAGGGAAGTCTGTCCTAAGATCATTCCAGTCTTGTGGGCCTTGTTTAATTTGTGGGAAGGAGGACCTGGGTGCTGTTTGCTTTGTGTTTCACTTGTTTGCTTGGTGTGGTTGGATTTTATATTCCTTGAGACTGTGTTTTGCTCCATGCTGGATGATGAACTCTGAGGATTCAAAGCCTTCCTTTATCGATCACAAGAGGGGACACAGCAGAGCTATCCCACACAGCCCTGGGATGGAACAGGCAGTGCAGCTCCTGAAATAGTCCAGGTCAGCCTCACTTTTCTTTTTCCCAGAAGAATTTTTTGATGGATCCTGATGGGATTTGGGCACCATTCATTAAAAAGAGGAAACACATTCCTGAACACTCTTAAATTTGACTTGACTTGGCATTTGTCTTCACTCTGATTTAAAGCAGAGACTTGAAACTCCAACCTCCCAGGTGGGGCTTAGCTCACAAATCCATGAAATACTGTATTTTCCTGTTTCCAAAGTGCACCAGCTGTGGTAGTTCTTGCCTGGGCAAGAGGCAGCAATCCCCTGTGCTGGGGGGAATACCCAAACCACAGAGAGGCACTTTCCTTTTCTCTCACTGAGAGAGTCTGTCATTGTGAACTCCACCAGAACTAAACAAAGCCTGACCTGAAGTCTTAGATAGCAAAAAGTACTAGACAAGATACTGCTGTTAATGTGTGATAGCACAGGCCTGGAAAATGAGATAGACAAATAAAGGAGACAACGCTGCAAAAGGCTTGAAACAACAATTTAATTTAAAAAAAAGTATCATGGTTTTAAACTTTACTATTGCTTTTACAGTGTAAAAATTGAAAGGATGTCCAGCATGCCTTCAGTCTTCCTCACCTCCAGATTCTCTTTAACAAACTCATTTATATGAAATAGACACTTTATATTGCATTAAAACAAACACAAAAAAAAGCCTGGAGTCACATTTCAAATCTAGCAAGTCAGGCAGTTATCCAGCAACAACCTCCTTATTTTAAACAGTTTTAGTTCTTTTTAAAAAAGTACGAAACAGCAGTGACCCAGCACTAGCCTAGGTTTTAAATATTAAAGAGATTTTTATCAGTGTACATTTGAAAAACAAACCAGCTGCCACCACCGGGGTGTTAATGACGTTGGTCAGAGTCCAGCAATGACCTGCCATGGTAGTTCTGTGAGTTCTCTCTACAGTCCATAGTTCAGGGCCCACCAAAAGGCAGCCACGAGCAGGGCTGCGGGCACCAGGCTCTGGCACACACACCTGAGGGGCAGCCTGCACACCTGGGGGCAGAGGGACACAGGGAATCAGGGCCAGCCAGCAGCAAAAGGCAAATTAAAGTGAAATAAAGGGAAATAAAGTGAAAATAAAATAAAATAAAATGGAAATTCCAGCCTAAAGAGAAAAAACGCCACCATCAAGCTTAAGGAAGAAACCCCAGCCTACAGCTTTATTCATTGACATTTAAAAGGGAATTCAGTGTTGCTGTTCCCTCCTCACCAACAGAAAGGGAGAGGCCATACCCAGCTTCCACAGGCAACGATCCGCTTTGTCCAGCTGCTGTTCAACACGTTCCCAAAGCTCCTTAGAACACTTTTAATGATATTCCATGTCTGGAAAACACTGATAGCAACCCTGAGGATAGGAAGAAAACACAACAAGAACAACAACAACAACAGAAAGCATGGGGATAGAAAAATTATTCTAAAAACTGGCAAATAAAATGCCAAAGTTTAGAAAATTTAAACAAAAACCCGCAAGCCCCAACAAAACAACCCACAAAAACCCAAACAAAAACCCAAACAACCCATCAAACAATCAAAACAAAAACCAAAAACACCCCTCCAATACGTTCCTTCCCAAAAGCCTATGTGTACGTTCATGTTTCTTTAAATATTTAGGAGGAAAACCTTTGAAAGCCAAAGGTAATTTGCTTTCTGAATTAAGTGATTAAGCGGCAATCTGGTGCCTTTTGACTTTAAAATGGCTTAGTCTGGGGAAACAATTTACATGATAAAGGTTCTCCTTGTAAAGCGACTGCAGGATCTGTTTTGCTTTCTCAAGACTCTCAGAGGCAGCACTAGTGGCTCTAATTTTTTTTATTTTATGAGCAGAACTTGATCGTTTCTCTGAGCTGCTCTGAGAAGGGCCTGCCCCGAAGGTGACTCACGATCGTGCCAGGTGCAGCAGCGCATCCTCCGCGGGGCTGTGGTACCTCCTGTTCAACTGATCCCCGATGAGGGCGAGCTGGTGGCCAACCTGAGTGGCTGAGCTGCGAGATGTGGGATGGGCACATCAGAGGAGAGTTCTGCGACAGCAAATCCTCAAAGCACTCTGCCAGTGTCAGGTGCAGTTATTCCCCCACAGCTGGGCATGGGGAAGTACTAAGGGTGGGGTTTCTTTTTCCACCTGTCATTTATGGTTTGATTAAGCATCTTACACCCATCCTTCTAATGCATAAAGTGCTTTGATGTCTTCATAGAAAGCTGCAAATTTGGCATTTTTGAAAAAAAACCCACTGATTTTTTTCAGGTGTCTCATTTCTTTATATAAGACAATGGAATTCTGGTTTGGGTTTGGTTTGCCCCACGCACACACCCTGAGTCAAAACACTAAAACAGCCTCCACTTCAAACCTTTCAAAATACTTCATCCTACCAAAAAGTTGGCTTTGTCATCCAGATTTACTCCAGTGATTTCCAGGGTGCAGTGAGGGCCTCCAGCTATTGAACTGACCAAAACCTGAAGGCTTTTAGGGAGGTCCTGGGGCACACAGAAACTTGAAAACAACATCTGTGGCAACATCTTGATGCCAAAAACCTGTTATGCCTTCCTGGTGAAAATTTCCAGTTCAATTTAGCTTCTCTCAGACGTGTGTGTTTGTGTTTATTTTGGTAGATAAATAATACAAATATACATTTTTATTTTATCTTGCTTTTCTGCTGAGGTCTGTTTGTGAGACCTGCTGAATGGTAAGTGGGTTTAAGAGCTTCATTCTGGAGATCTGCTTAAAAAAACTTGGGTGGCGTTGGGTCAGTCCATCAACTGAAAAAAAAACCAAACCAAACCAAACCAAAAAAAAAAAAAAAAACCACCAACAAAAACCCCCACCCTCACAGAAAGGAATTTTCATAAATGGTGCAGAAAGGCAGCCCCTG
>JAWWEV010000043.1:56253101-56282352 GCA_035583235.1 Hafferia zeledoni
TGAAAGCCCTTTGTCCTCTGCTTGGAGCACCTCTCCAGGGGGGCTGAGGCATTTCCCTCAACCCATCAGGCCTTATCAGCTCATCACCCCACACCTCCTTAAAAAGCATGTCCCCATCCAACACTGCAACCCAGTTGTGTGAGCTATTGCACCACAACTATGGTGCTAACAAGATCATAGTCTTGCAACAACTGTATGCAGACCTGCATTTCTTCTTCTTGGTCATCATGCTGCATGCATTAGTGCACAGAGACATGAGAGGGGCACTTGCTCATGCTGATTTTCCAGCAAAAGTGCGAAAGCTTCTCCTATAGTGCTGTCCTCCGGGCTGTCCCTTTTTTTGTGTGAGTGCATTTGGGATTTGCACTTGTCTGCTCTGTTTTGTTGATTATTAAGTCTGTCATCCACATCAAGCTTTACCCTATGCTTGCCAACCTGGTTCACCATTTTCTCACTTGGCTGAAGCTTGACTTCTCTGTTCACTGTAATTTCTACTTTCAAACTCTCCTCACCAGGCTGGCGAGCTGGCTGGCAAGGATGGTTTTGTCCTGCTTGGCCAAGCTGATTTTATCCATGCTTAGCAGTCTTCAGTCCTTGAAGAGTGTCATGCAGTCATAAAAATCAAATTATTTTGTTTCCAAGTGCTGTTACTGCATAAGTTATAGTACCAGGTAAAGTATCTGCAAAATAATTAGCCTAACTAGTTTTTACTTCCAGCTGAGAGAATCTACAGCAACAGGTGGCAAGATTTTCTTCTCTCTTTTAGCTTCTGTTCAAAATGAGAAGGCAACCATTCCCATTACCTAACACTCTCTAGAAACACTATTTGATGTGTCTTGACCCTAAACTCTAACAAAAGGGCTTAGTACCTGAAAGGAAGATTTTCTAGAAGCATCACTGTGTGCAGATTGATGAAAAAATTTACTTAAATGCACAGAGGCTGTTTTGGATTTTTCACACCACTTCACTCTAAGTGTTTCTACTGTATTTGACTACCCTAATTTTCCTCTTTTGTACCATAAACTGTTCAACAAATCCACATTTAATCACCAAGTAGTCAGAGACTCCTAACATCAGTGGCAGAGCTGATTCAGCATGTCACATTGCTGAACCTACTAAATCACTGAGCTGTGCAACAGAGAGATTAAATCTTCCTCAACACTTTCGATTGCATGTCCTTTCAGTGACAGGCACTATGAAGGGGCCAAGGATCCTACTGTGACAGATGTAACAGGGACCAGCATCTCTGACATAAGGACTCAGGAGAAGACAAGATGACAGAGAAGACAAAGGCTGAGGTCAGATCTAAATCTATTAAATTCCATTAGTCACAGCACTCTTCATTTCTTTCTTACCTTGAGGGCTGAGGTGTCCACCTTATTGTGGTTAGCAGGAAAACTGCAGGCTGATTGTCCCAGTCAGATAACCTATTTCAGATCTTAAGTCTGTGTTAAAATGAAGGTCCATATGATGATTGAAATGATTATGAAGGAATCTTCATTTTAGTAAGAATGTCACATGCATAGATAAAACAATTCACAGGAGCATAAACAGATTAATTAAAGAGATAGACTTTAGAAAGAAGATATAAACCTAAGAAATAGACATAACCCCCTCAGCAAAATTTAGACTAGCTATTTCTTAAGAATAAAAATGTCTTCCAGTAGTTCATTGCTTTGGTCAATCATATTTTAATTACTTCATTTTATATCAAATTATGGTCCCTATAGTAGAAAGCTGTGAGAAGGAGACAACAGCAGGAAATCTAAATACAGGGAAATGTCAATCAAGAAAAAAATATGTAAATATTAAAAATTAACATAATGGGATGCTTCTCAGTAGTCACCACTAAACACAGATCATAATTTGCTTATGATATTGCACCAACTTACCTACTTTATTGGGGTTTTTATTGAGAGAAAAGAAGTAACAATGAACTAGAGCTAATGTTGAGGATAATAGGTTCCCATTTACTGTTATAGTATGCGACTGCTTAAAACTGGGTAATTAAATGTTTAGTCTTGTTGAATTAATTGAACAAATCAGATAATGTGTTGTGTAGGCATTCTGAAAATCATATTAAGTGATTTGTTACACTTGTCCTGGAGTTTCCCTTGATAAAATGTAGCATATGCCAACAAATAACATTGTCTGTAATCCCTAAAAAAATCTTGGTTTTAACAATTTTAACCAAATTTAACCAATTTTAACACATTAGCAACTTTCAAGAATCAGAGATCCTGCTAATTTGTCAAGTATTTAACCTACTGTTAATAATTAACCCCAGGTTCTAACATTGTCTCAGACTGCTTACTCAATTTACATTCAAACCCTCAACTGAAGCAAAAAGGCAACATATCTAATATGTAAAGCTAAATAAAAATACAGTTGGTGATATTGAAATCTTAAACATTAAGTCCAGATTTTACTATTGCTGGAAAAGAAAATAGCATAGTATTGTAGGAAAGCTCACTAATAATACAATTGCTACCCCCACTATTCATAATACATACCCCTTTTTCTACTTTTAAACTCACACTTCTAGTGTTTCTAAGTAAGCCTGAAGGATATGGTTTCAGCCCGGACATGGAGAGAAAGGCTTTCAGCAAACTGACAGTTTCCCAAGCCTCTTGAAGGGATGATAATGATGCTGTCAGTTTCCTCCTCTTCTTTTAAGAAGAGGACATTTGCATATATTAGAGATGTTTCTATTAAAGATTTTCTCTCATACGTATTATTTCTCTTTCTTCATTGGTCTGCACCTCTATGTTACATCTATATTTACTAGCTATTGTCTTTCTAAACTATGTCAGATACTTGTTCTTCATTTAGTTTGTTATCCCTAAAACCAATTTTGCACCAGCCCCTGTCTCTCTTTCTTTATCTGGTGAATTGTTTACATCTCTGTGGTTGCTAGTGTCATTTTTGTGTCTCACCTCTTCTCTTGAAGTTTTACTCACCAAAACTGCATTCCACATGCTCACTTTCAAGGCTTTTGCTGTCATACCATGCCTGTATTCTGCACTACATCATTATTCTATAGTTACAAGTATTTCATTCTATGCTGAATATTTCATTCTACCTCAAAATTATTCAATAAAAAGTAAAACTGATCAAACAAAGGTCACTTGGTAGTTATAAAATGGTTTTTCTGTCCAAAGAAGTCAAAACGAAACTCCACATTGGCCAATGCAAATTTAGACAAAGCCCAGAAAGCCTCATTGCTGATCCTACAACCTGCTAAAAGTGATGGTAACACTATATTTACAGGACTACAGGGCTACATGAACAGCTACCAAGGACTGTTTCTCTCATAAAATACTCTTGACATATTATTGGAGATGACCTTGCCTTCAACCTGTCAAGTCATTTCTGTCTTTGCCTCTTAAAACCTTACATGCAGCCCTAGCCTAGACCATTTGTTTTTCTGTATACTAATAGTGTCTCTTTTCCTTACTGTATCTGAGGTGCATGAATGACCACATGAAGAATTAACTTTTATCTAAATAACTTCATTCTTCACAAATATTTTATAACAAGGTCATTTTCAGACTGCAGTTCATTGTGGAGAAAAATCTGCCTCAAAGTTCTGAAAGAGTGAGTCTCAGGGTAAAATACTCGTGATTGTCTTTCAGCAGTTAAGTGTTCAAAATAAAAATTGCAGTACTTGCTTTTACTTCTTTCCAGATAGACAATTATCAGTGTATCTAAACCATAGTCACACTCAGCTCATCACTGATTGAAGAGAAACACACTGCTGAGTTAGCAGCACTTCTGCATAAAGATATGCACAGAGAATTAAAATCATGTTGGGTTCATTCCAAGCTAGTGCAAGGTGGCCAAACTCAGAGACTCTAAAGTCCTGCCCCTCCCCTTGTCACTCATTTCTGTTCTGAAGTTTCTCTTCTCTCTTCTGAGTTGGTTATAAAGACACCCAAGGAGCAAAAAATTCCTCTATCAAATCAGGAAAATAAAGGAAACAAGTGAGAAAACAATACTAAATTCTCACGTGGTTACCCCTTCCAAGCATACTGGAAAAAAGAGATCTGTAACAAAACTGAGATGAGATACAAATGACACCTGATCCTCTAACCAAAAAGATTCTTCTTATGTAACAGTGCCACAAGACCATGATTGTTCAAATTTTCAGCTTGGATAGATCCTGAATTCTTAGGGTAAGGTACTTTTACACTTCCACTGGTTGAACTGAAAATCTTGTGACAAATTTTGAGCAGTGATAAATCCATCTGCATCTTATGACACGCAGAGAATTTCCATTACTGTTTTATTATCTTTTTCTCCTTCCCACCTAAATATTTTCTTTTACAAAAGGGAATGAAAGACATTATTAATTTATAAATTCATTAGTTAAATGAGGATCCTTCAGGGCTGACAATCTGTTTAGTAAGAACCAGTGACCTTGTTTACCACAGAGACTGTGTCCTGTAACATTGGAAACTTGTGGGGCTCATGAGAGAATTGCATTTGATGACAGACAGCAGGACCCGGTGGGAAAGGAATACATTAGCTTCAGTTATTTTTATTTATAAAAGGTTCTGTAGAGCAAAGAATGAACTCATAGAACGTTTTTTCAGTATGACTATCACTAAAAATGAGTCCATAGTTTGTTTTTTTGTGATATATCCTGAGGGGTTTTTTAATGAAGACAAACTATCCTGCAGACATATGATAGTACTGCTCATAATTCATTAAATCACCACATATGGTCACATCCATATTTGAAAAAGTTACTAACAGTAGTGGCTCATCTAAAGGGACTGTGTTCATCAGCAATATGGAGTCTGAAGAGAAGGTAAGAGCGAGTGTTGCCATTATCAGACTGCTTGCTAAATAGTTATGGAACTATGGCATTAGAACTTCTGATAAAGAAAGAAAATTACTAAGAAAATGCAATCTAGGGAAAAAAATAATGAAAGAAAATAAATGAGTTTCTGATGTTCATGAGATACAAAACAAAGATATGAAAATTAACTTTCCTGCCTACAAAGTAAAGCTTTCACATATGTTAATTCATACCCTATAGTTATTTAGAAACTCCCAACCAAGTCACATTTTATGTTTTTAGTTTATAAACTCATATTCCTGTAGAATATAGCACCATTATCTGACTCTTTTACAAAGGTTACATGATTACTCAAGCTAACAATGACAAAAATAATTATCATTAGATTGCTCAGTATCTCTTCCTAAAATTCCTAACAAGTTTTTAAACAGCACCAAGAGACTGATTCTTGCAGCCAAATTGAGGGCAGAGCCAGAAATAATTGATGTTACATTGACAATGACAAATAAAAATTTTAAATTACAAGGGAGGATTTAAATTAATTTGAGAAGAAATTGAATGCCCTGGCAAGGGAGATCATACATTGTTGCTAGTCAAAACCAAACTGTCCTAAGAGAGCCTTTTAAAGGCTAAGAAAATGAACTTTGTTCTAATTTAAAGGCACCCTAATTAAATCAGTTAGCATAGAGAGTTGTATAACTTTTTACTTTTATAGAGAATTGTGGGGAAAAGTCCCTGCATTACTTCTGCTTTTGCCATTATCTGTACAACATAAAGAGATTAACTGCTTCTAGGTCTGGTCCATTTCATTAATTTGAATTCCCAAAACCTTAGTCTGAAACTAGGAACCATTTTGCTTTTTCCCTTCCTTGACACCATTAATTGGGAATCTAAACCTATTGGCATTCTTAAGTGCTTAAGAAAAAAGTGTTTCTGAGTGCTTCTTAAGCATAAGTAACTATAGCCATAAAGATAATAGGAGGGTAAATTCTAAACATTTTTGTTATTATTTTACATTACTTACCATGTTAAAAAGTGTCTTTTTCTAATCTATAATTCAGAAACACTGATGAATAGCTGGATGGGTAGATATGTATCCAACAGACACTGTTACCTTATCTTTACATTATGCTGTTCTGTGTTTTTCTTTAGTGTCTTCCACCCACAACCCCTACTGTCCCTCCCATATTTCTCCATTTCATTTGATTGTTTTCTGGTTAGTGTCAGCATTAGGCAAAAAAATCCAACCAAACCAAACCAACCAACCAAAAAAACCCATGCAACCAAACACCAAACCAAAAAAAAAAAAAAAAACCACCAACAAAAACCCCCACACTCACAGAAAGGAATTTTCATAAATGGTGCAGAAAGGCAGCCCCTGACTCTGGGACTGGAAAAATGTATGTATGGGATTAAGGAAAACCCAAAGCAGCACCACCAGTTTGCTGCGAGCGGCGCCTGGAGAATTATGTAGAAATGGCCCCTTCAGCTGCTGGTTATAACAGGTGGGTTTCTAATGAGGAGCCACATCTGTGTCCCTGTGCAAGGGAAAAACTCACAGACACTTGGTGCAGCACAATCTTGCACTGCAGGTTATCTCCACTTGCATCTCTTCCATTTCCAGCAGAATCCACTATGATTATTGGGCTTAGTGAAGTCTTCTGGAAAGTCTGGCCCCTTGTACTCTGGGGAGGAGGATGGGGAGGACAGGAGGAGGATTGACTGGGCTGATACCTGATATCAAACTCCATTTGCTCTGTGGTGTCTGGGATTGTCTGGAGGTCACTGTAGGTCTCCTCTTCTGGTGCTCCATTGGAATAGCTGGAGAGGACAAAGTGCCTGGGGATTCTCCTCCTTATCTGAGACATCTTACTCTGCAACAAGCCAGGAAAGACAACCTTGTGGCTTCTTGTTAGGTGAGATCTTCCCACTTCAGATGGAAATCAGTTAAAGTGCTCTTAAAGTTACTCTTTTTACTGCTCCAGTCAGAACAGGAGTGTTGCTACGATGAACTATTTTGAGAGCAGCCAAAGGAAAGTTTCAGTGACCCAACAGATGTTCAGCAATTCAAACATGCAGCATTTAGAAGGTTGCTGCTTAATATTGGCCCCAAACAACTTAAATATTGGAAAATCTCGATAAATATAGTCAGTGGAGACAAGTATAGATTCTCAGCAGTTTCACTTAGTACGAGATGCTTTCCTACATGGTTTGCAACAACCTGCCTGGCATTAAACCACTCTAACCAAGGGAGATCCCCAGGCAGCAAAGGATATAAAACAACCTGAATGGGTTTTCCTGAGTCTTTAATTTAGGCCCAAGTTTACACACTTCCTTCAGCTGGAGGCCACCACCCCGGGCATCACAAGCAACTCACCACAGAAATAAATGCAGCAAAGATTTAAACCTATTTACAGCTTTCCACGTGGAGGAGTGGTCAGCAGGAGCCACTGAAATCAGTGGAGCTGCTCCCTGGCCAATGGGGAAGTTATTTGGACAACACATTGAGCAGACCTTGGAGAGGGGCTGATGTTTTTGTAGTCATTAGGATTGTTTTATTTGGTTTATCAAGGGAAGCAACACCCAACTTGTGGATGGGATTATTTTAAACCACACAACACCCCCTTGGGCAGGTGACATTTCTGCCCCTTGGATATTTGCTGCTTGATGAAGAACTTTTAATTACAGCCTTCTGGAGATGCTCTGGTTTTATCTGGCATTGGCTCTGCCCAGCTTTTGGATGGTTTCTTTGCTTCCCAGCTCTGTCAGAACTGATCCCTTTTGCTGATGGAACAATCTGGGACAGCAACGAGGGGCATTTCCTATGGTTGGGTTCCTTTCTCCTCCTTTTAAGCACACTCTGAGCGGGTCAAATGAGTAAAACTCACATGAAATATTCCCTGAAATGAAATTAAACTATGCAAAAGGTAATGTCCCCTGGGCAGGGATTGGTGTAAACCCTTTGAATTTTACTCTGGGGATGAGGTTCCAGCCTCTGTGCCCCAAGGGAGCCTTGACCTCCTCTCAGGATTTAGATGAATTTACATTTTCCTCATAGCAGAATTATTTGTAATTAATATGTATACATTACTGCAGGAGCAAATTCACAGAGCTGTGATACTAAATAAATGAAAATATACTTGGTTTAAAGAGGAGTAGGATCCTCCTTGTGCCTGGGGAAAAGCAGCTACAGACTAGTTTCAAATGGAAATTTATGAAATTATGGGTCATACAGTTTGTCGTTTAATCTTCTGGGGTTTTTCCTTCTATTTGTAGCATTTCTGCTTTCCTTACAGAGATGTTTATAATGCTGCATTTTAAATATATCCAGAGTTCTGAGGACCTGTGTGGGTTTGCAGTGCCAAAGAGGAGCTGGGGTCAGCTGTTCTGAGTTTTATTGCAACTGCTGTGAGGGAGTGGAGTGACCCAGCTCTGTTTGAGGGGAAACACCACAGGCCTCTCTTCCCAGACAGCACCTCCCTGAGCACATTTTACAGGGGAGTTAAAAGGCTTAGTTAATTCAGATAATACTTTTTAAAAATGTATAGTAGTTTCAGGTGCCATACTTGCTTCCAAAGATGCTCTGACCTGTTTTAAACACTTCTTTATGTATTCCTGTGTGTCTCTCTCCACAGTCCAAAAAAAAAATCAGGAAAAAAAAGAGGAACTTTGTGCATTCCAGCACCATACCTGGTTTACAGATGCCCACTCACCCCAAAGACTTTGCAGCTTGGAATCAACCCCCGATTTGGGAACTGAAGCAGGAGCTCCAAGGGGTCCTGCAGAGCCACAAAGGAGAAACTTGGGAATGGCAGAGCTCTGGAGGATCCTGGGGATGCTGAAGTGCTCCCTGGACACCAGAGTGTCAGTTCTGTGGGTGCAGCTGGTGCCAGCAGAGTGCACAGAGGAACAGCCAAACATCTCTGTGTGCAGAGGTGTGTTCCTGACTCAAACAAATGGAAATGTGCTCAGAGTTTCTTCACAGCTTCTGAAGTCCTTGTAAGTCGTCTAGTAAAACAAGCACTAGAGTGGATAAAATGTAGTAAGACCAAGCAGAAAAAGTCAGCTGCCAACTGCACATGTACACTAACTATTTTTAGCTTTCATGACCACGTAGTGAGGGGAAAAAAACCACTAAAAAAAAAGGGTATATTCTTTTTCTCTCTCTTTTTTTTAAATTCTTCATTTCTAGACTAGGTGCTGGTTTCACATCCACGGGGCCACACAACGGAAATGTCTCTGTCTGTGTGGGATGAAAAGACCTATAATAAGTCAGTGTACTACAGGACTCAGACGTGTAAACAAACCACACAATACCACAACAAAAGCCCAAAGAGCAACATATGCTGGCTCACACCTGTGAGCATGATAATACCTTCCTGCCACGGCTAAAAAAGAACTGGCAGGGCTGCTGGGTGGTGCTGTCCAGGGCTCAGCTGCAGCCTGGGCTGCTTTGCCCACCCAGCTCTCAGTGCAAGGGCCATCCAGGCAATGTGTTTATGGGGTGGACAGTGCTGAGGCAAAGGCTGCTGTCCTGAGGATGGACAAGATGGGGCTAATTTAGTTTCAAAGCTTAGCAATGGTCTTCTTGGCAAGGAAGGAACTATTGGAGGCTATTTGCTGATCTGTGCCTTGAAATTTCGGTGTGTAGGTGTAGTATAGAAATGCACATAAAAGGTACATTAATGTGCACCTGTCCTGTTCTTCAGGTCTGTTCCTCAGCACACATCACATTCCTCAGGCTCCTCTGCTTCTCCAAAGCAGGTTGTGTTCATCTTCTACCACCCATCTTGCACTTTCCTTCCTTCTGCCTTCAGCAGAATAAATAATGTGCTTCAAGTCTAAATACAAACCTAATTTCTCTGAATAAATACCTATATCCACATTTTTAAAAAAGAGCCCTCTAAATGGCTAATTATTTGATGGAAATTATGGCAATATATGAACACAATTGTGATTGAATAATGAAACATCTTTAGTAGAAAGATTATGTTTACACTGTATCTACATAGTCAGTTTTTTTAATTTGTGGTTTGTTTGTTTTTACCTAGCAAAAGAGAACAGAAAATCTTCTTGTAACTAAACCAGGCATGGCAGCAGGTGAGTTGGGGAGAACAAAAGGCTCTGAAATTCACTTGTAGCCAGTTAAACTCGATTTGCTGTGTTAACAGTTTTTAAGACAGGCATGATGACACTTCAGTATCATGCACTGAGTGAATTAATTACAGTTTATGTATTATCTTTATGTGTTTAATGATTTATTTTATGCAGATGTGACACAGTAGGCTATCTATAGTTACAATACATGGTTTAGTATGTTTTCACACTGGTCATGGAAACAGAAAACTCCTACCAACAATTCCAGTGTTCGGGCTCAAGATTCCCACCCACACATGTATGGATTTCCAGACAGGACCCTCATCCTTTACCCCCAAGGTATCCAATGTTTCCGACTCCCCCAGCTGCCCATGCAAACTAAATGTAAATGAAAACCCAACAGAGGCTTGGTTGTTTGCATATATACCTGCAACCCATAGCCAGCCCTTCCAAACATGACATCACCCTCCCTGCTGCGAACACAAATCTCTAATGCCACTTCACAAGCACAAGCCTGTGATAAAATGAGCAAAGATTAAGAGCTGGTTTAGGTTTCAGAGAAACAGGAATAGGAGTATGTCATCAGCAACCTCAGTTTCTGTTGGAAAGATGAGAGGTGAAGTCATTGCTACTCATTTTTGAAGAGTGCAGGTTAGTTAACCCAGGTTGCTGGATTAACTCTTAAATCAGTAACAGGTCAAGGAGCAGAGATAAATTAATTCTTTGTCTCATGTTCTCAGTCAGCTTAACATCAATGACCTTGGAGACTGTTTACACAAAACACTTCTTAATATTGCCTCAAACAGCTGTTAAAGGCACACTTCTGGAAATCTAAAAAATACATGCTCTGCTTCTTGCACTTTATTTAATTTCTGGTTTTATGCTCAGGAAGTTAGTGATGATAACATGCCTTCACTGGGAATTTAACACAGGTTCTCTTACCTCAAAACAGGACAGGAATTAAGCATTTGATTGTATTTAAACATTTTTTTAAAATATTCCTTAAGCAAGTTCTGTGACCCTGGTACCAAAAGAAATGCAGACTTTAAATGGAGGGAACCTTTTAAAGTAAAGGGCTTGTACAGCTGTTTTGGATTTCAGTCTCTGCTGAAAATGTTTAAAAGGCCCCGATTCTGAGTCAAGACTTGGAGAATCCCTCGAGTTTTTTTTGCATCCCCAGCATTTGCACGTTGCCTGTGAGAGCACTGAGAGAGCACCACTGTAGGCACAGTTCATGTATGACTGTGGGGAACAACAGACAGTGCAGTTATAGCCACATTAAAAAGCCAAGATTTCATAAACCTACAAAACACTTTCCCCCAGTGCTCACAAACCCATTTCCACAGCTTCTAAATGGAAACAAGAAACGAGGGGTGTCTGCTTTTATCAACATGAAAACATTAAATTCCCAAGAGGTTTTATAGGAAGAACTGAGAACACTGAAGAGAAAAATGTATTTATACCAAACTGCAACTATTTCTATTTAGAAAACCCCCAAACCTCACACACACTCTGCCACATTCAGATTTTTGTTTTGTGACAGCACCACCTATCTCAGGGATATTGTCTTTGCTCTACTTGTTTACAAAGAGTTAAGGTTTAGATTAAGTCACAAAGGTTCTGCCCTAACATTTACATTTCCTTTTCAAAACATCATCTGCCCTTTGCACTTCTCAGTCCCACCAGAAGGTCGAGATTCTTTTGTAGTAAGTAAGAATTTGTTTAAAACTGTTACTTGAATGGCATGGCCAAGTTGTTGGAGCTAAGTATGGCAACGTATACAATCATCTCCTACAGGTGCCTCTGAAATCCCAGTTACTGCTGCAGGATTGGCAACATGAGAGAAACTGGTGATGTGCAAGTACAGCATAACTGTAAGTCTGAGAACTCAAATTTAACTCATTATTGGTGCTACACAACTAAAATGCCACACTGGGCTCAGTTTCACTCAGGCTCCCTGTATAGGTAGAATTTTGATAGTAACAGCTTTACAAACACTGTTTCAGTTAAATTATAAATTTATTCTATTATTATAAATGAAAAAATTCAAATTACTGTGACTTAAAATCCTAGTTCACCTCCAATGTTACAGTGTTTGGAGTTTTTTCATAATGTAATTGGTAAGGTGTATTCCCTGCATCTTGCAGACCTAACGACTCACAATAAAAACAGGTGTCTCATTAAACAGATCAACACACAGAACTGAGTGTGAAGGGCAGATAAAGACTCTGTGCACCAAATTCATCCTGCCCTCATGCAGCTCAGGATTTCTTCAGACAAAACGTGGTTTTCACTCCTTTTCTTTCTTTACATTTGTAGCCCCCACTCGTGTAAGTTTTGATTTCAGTGCTTGGCTTCCCAGCTTCATTTCAGATTTCCACTGCTTTAGGAGGGGTTTTACTGCTCCCTTTGGTGACCACAGGCCCAGGCTCACAGTTGCTATTCTGCTCCCACCAGCTCTTGCTTTGGCCCTGCAGCAGCTGAGGGAATTCGATTTTTCTTACTCCACTCCTATGGTCAATGGTCTATCGATACAAAAACCCTTAGAAAGAGCTAAGTCAGACATTACCAAACAGGCAAAGCAGGAAATTTTGCTAAATTTCTTCTTTCAGAGAGATAGCATCTCTACAGCAGTGACATTTCGACATGAGACAAGATCAAACACCTTGAATAAACAGTGATTTTCTTCTTCTTTATACTCAGTGCTAACTCCCCTTCAACTGGCATACACCAGATGAAAAAAAATAAATTCATGTACCCAAAATACATTAACTCAAAATGATTTTGTCCATGTATCTGTGAGAGGAGATACTGGATCCCACTCTCCTCCTTGCACACACGGCCTAGGGCAGCAGATTTAGGCTAACACCCACTGTCCATTTACACCCCTAAAAACCTGCTCAGTCACAGAACGCGGCGCTGCTGAAATCCCTGTGAAACCCCTGAAACATCAGGGAGTGTAGAGAGTCCCTGCAGCGCGGGTGAAGCATCCAGGGCCGTCCCACATCACCGCCACCGGTGACCGAACGGAGAAAACGCGTTCCGAGGGAACATTTTGAGGTGTGTTAGCAGCGGCACACTGTGCTGTGCCTCCCGGGATTATTTGAGGGCTTATTTCCTGCTTTGCTAAGAGTGAAAGCGCACGTACCGCGCTCGTCACCCGCTCCCAGCGCAGCGCCCCGGCCGTGCCCGCAGGATCCTTCGGGGCGGCGGCTGCGGGAGCGCCCCGGGCTGTGAAACACATCCAGCCCTCCTCCTCCTGCTCCTGTTCTCCTCCTCTTCCTCCCGAAGACGCTGCGGCGCCGGAGCCGGCGGAGATACTGCCTGTGCGGGACCGTCCTGGGACACCGCGGCGCGCAGGTGATGCGGCGGGTCCCGGCACCGGCTCTGTCCCGCACACAGCCCGGCTCTACCCCGCACACAGCCCGGCTCTGCCCCACACACAGCCCGGCTCTGTCCCCGCACCGCTGTGCCCCGCACACAGCCCGGCTCTGCCCCACACACAGCCCGGCTCTGCCCCGCACACAGCCCGGCTCTGTCCCCGCACACAGCCCGGCTCTGTCTCCGCACACAGCCCGGCTCTATCCCCGCACGGCTGTGCCCCGCACACAGCCCGGCTCTATCCCCGCACCGCTCTGTCCCCCACACAGCCCGGCTCTATCGCCGCACCGCTCTGTCCCGCACACAGCCCGGCTCTATCCCCGCACCGCTGTGCCCCGCACACAGCCCGCTCTGCCCCGCGCCCCGGCCGGTGCCTCCCCTTCGCTCACCTCCGCGCTGCGGGCACGCAGGGCGGGCGTCAGGAGAAGGGGGTCCCCGGTCCCCCCGGCCCCGCCAGGCCGGCCACTCACCGCGGCGACACTGCCGAGTGTCTCCAGTGTCCCTATTGTCCGCCCGGCCCCGCCCGGCCCCGCCCCGCCCCGCCGGGGACACCCGCCGAGGGGCGCTGGGACGGTGTCGCTGCCAAGTCTGTGCCCTTGTGAACGTGTTTTCCTCTTGGCGCGGCTCAGCAGAAGCGGAGGGGCTGTGCCCAGGGCACCCGGCGGGGGAAAGGTGGGCACGGAGCAGGAGAAGCCCTGGTTGCTGAGGGGTTAAGGAGGGAGAGGTGTCGCTGCTGACCCCCTGCCCCAAAGGTTTCGCGAGGTCTCGGGACTCGCGGTGTTTTTCTTTTGTGATGTTGATAGCGGGGTGCTGAGTGATTGGGGCACTATCGCCCATCGCTGGAGAGCGCAGTTTAGTGCAGAGGAGGTTTCAAGAAATCAGACCCCGCTGTTGCTCCACGCTTTATTGTCATGTCAAACAGCAGACTTTACCCGTTAGTGTTTGAGAGTGGACTTTGCCCTCTATTTATAGTATGATTTCATCTCTTTGTGAGTGAAGGTAAACACCAGGAGCAGCAGAACCGCAGCACAGACACAGCACTCCCCCTGGAGCTGGGATGTCCTTAAGACTTGCACGGCTAAGTTTTTAAATGTACAAGTGTGTTTGTGTCCTATGCAAACCACTTCTTTCAGCCCTGTGTATAATAACCTTCCTTGCCACATGGATGTTTTTTCTCATTTTCGAGCTCCCGGCACGAGGTTTACTCATCTGTAAAATGGACATGACAAAGCTTATCTTCCAACTCATGCCAAGGACTGAGTTGTGTTTACATTTGCACATGCTAGATGAAAATTGCCTAGAAAGTGCAACATAATAAAAGGGAAATTAACCTCCCTGATATCACTTCTTGCCACGACTTTCTCCTGTTCACCGGTTCTGATATTTCAATCCTCGTATTTACTTTACTTCAAATCAATAACAGTTCCCGTTCTGAAACCAGGCTTAGTTCTGCACATACAGGTAACCTTGCTCAACTCAGTGAGTTGCCTCAGGCTTAAAATAGAATACCCAAATGTCATCATAGGAGGGATTTCTGCCACAAAGATAACACGCCGGTGCTGCCACAGCATTTCCTGATACAGTAATAGTAAGCACCGCTGAGCTGCCCTCAGATTACCCCCCACTTCCCTTGTTTTAACAGAACTGTTACAAAGTGGAGATGCCTTAATGTTAAAAACTAGAACGTGGTGTTAGATGTGATGTAAAAATTCAGAGAGACAGCAAACCAGCAGCTATTTATTTCACTGTAACTTCAATTAAGGACTGCTGAATTAAGCTAAAGGACTTTTACATAAAAAAGGAACACCAAACAGCTGTCCCTGTAATTAATGAACTACTCCATGCTTTTAAAAAGTGGTACTTTCTTCCAGCTTCCCTTGGAGGTTCGATGGATGCAGGGACAAAAAGCAAGAAGGCTGAGGTTCACTTTTCTTGGTGCCAGCTGTGACAAGAGACAAGGATGGAGAGAAGGCTGTGCAGGCTGCTCTGCTGCTGCCAGAGGTGCTGCGGTGCCAGGAAATTTCCATTGCACGTGGCCCTAGGAAGACACCCTGCATTCTGCAGCTGCTTTCGTGGCTGAACCAGGGAATATTTAATAGCTCCAGCTATATTAATTATTAAATTTGACTTTTTCCTTTTAGGTGAAACAGCCTGTTATGATAGGATGATAAAGCATATTTATTTCCTGGAGGTTATTTGTGGAATTAAGGCTCTTGGGAAATAAACATCACACACAGTGTCAGAGTTATTTGCTCTGCTCCAACACACTGCAAATTTCAGCTGCTGTCCTGATGCATCTATTTTTTAATGAGCAATTTGTCTTAGAGAGACAAATTAAGTCGCATAATAAGTAATTTGTCTTACAGAGGCTGTTTGGATCTCTGAAGTCCATTATGTGAGACCTTATTTTGTGTTGAGCCTCATCACAAAATGTGAGTGACCTTATTATATGTCAAATGTCTACACATGAGATATAATGACTACACATTCTTTTTTGGGATGAATTTTATGTGTATACATCAGGCTGCTCTACACAGCCGCTAATGCTGTAACCTCTGTACTATTTCTTGGGTACTATTTCACAGCTCTCTCTGTGGATTGCAGTTGTTGATCACGTTGTTGGCCCTGGCACAGGTTGGGCAGAGAAGCTGTGGCTGCCCCAGGCCAGGCTGGACAGGGCTTGGAGCAACCTGGGCTGGTGGGAGGTGTCCCTGCCCATGGCAGGGGTGGAACTGGTGGGCTTTGAGGTCCCTTCCTACCCAAACCACCCTGTGATTCCATGGAGATACCACGACCACTTTGGGTGAAAATCATGCGCGTTTTGAGCAGCACCAGCCCCAAACCAGCCCCTCCTGCCGCCCCAAACCAGCCTCTCCTGCAGCTCCACACCAGCCCCTCCTACAGCCCCAAACCAGCCCCTCCTACAGCCCCAAACCTGCCCCTCCTGCAGCCCCAAACCCGCCCCTCCTGCAGCCCCAAACCCGCCCCTCCTGCAGCCCCACGGCCATGCCCTTCGGCACGTGCCGGGACCGCACTGAGGGGACCGCACTGAGGGGACTGCACTGAGGGGACTGCACTGAGGGGCCAGGACCGCACTGAGGAGACTGCACTGAGGGGACTGCACTGAGGGGCCAGGACCGCACTGAGGGCCGGGCCACAGCACTGAGGGGACCGCACTGAGGGGCCGGGACTGCACTGAGGGGCCAGGACCGCACTGAGGGCCGGGCCTCAGCACTGAGGGGACCGCACTGAGGGGCCAGGACCGCACTGAGGGGCCGGGACCGCACTGAGGGCCGGGCCTCAGCACTGAGGGCCGGGCCGGACATGGCGGCGGGGCCGCCCCGGAACGGGCGGGACGATGGCGGAGCCGGGCCGGGCTGAGGGGCGGCACTTCCCGCGGGCAGGTGAGCGGGGCCGAGGGGCGGGTCGTGGGTGTCCGTGCCCCTCACTGACACCCCATGCCATCCTCATCCCATGTTCCCGTGTCCCTCCGGCCCCTCCCCACCGCTGCCCCACACCTCCCCCATTCACCTCACACACACACCCCACATACACACACCCTGTTCACACACACCCCCTATACAGGCCCACACACACACGCCCCTGTTCACCCCACACACTCCCCCATAACCCCTCATACACCCTCTTCCCCTTACACCTCACACACCCCCCTATACACACCCACACCCCCACCCACTGCCCCACAACCCCACACACTCCCCCATACACCCCCCGCACCCTGATCACCCCCCATACACCCCCTATGCACACCTACAACTACACACACTCCCATACACCCCCCAAGCTCCCATACACCCCCCCACAACCTTATTGCCCCACATAGCCCCATACACCCCCTACACATACCCCCATACACCTCCTACACTCCCATATACCCCCCATACCCATACACCCTCCAAAACATCCCTTCTCCACAACCCCCAAATCCTTGGACATCAAGCACACCCAGCAATGTGTCTGTTCCAGGCTCCCTGTTACCCCTGACACGTTGGGAATCTCCCAGCCCGGCCGCCCCTGATGGCACAACTGCTTCAGCCCAACGGGATCTGCCAGGAATGAACTCACCAGCGAGCTGTGAGAAGGTAAGTCTGCCATCAGCACCACTGGCCTCTGGCGGTCGTGGTGATGGTGACCTGGTTATCTGCAATACCCAGTTCCAGATCAGAGGGTTCCTGTAGGAAATTATGTTGTGTTAAAATTATGTTACTAAAAATAAGAAAGCTTTTGATACAACTTAATACGTTATTTGCTTTTTGTGCGTCCTTGTTTGTGGGTTTCAGTAATCATTTTATATAAAACTGGAGGATTTTACTCCCAGGCCACTTCAACATGATCTGGGATGATCAAACTGCAGAAACCAAGTTGTCAGCCTGCTGTTGTATTGTTATCCTTTCAACCCTGTAGCAGGAGGGATCTGTAAGGCCTCAAGTTCCCCAAACAGGAAAAGAATGACAATCTTGCAATCTTTCATTTTTATGTCTGGTACAAAATATCTTCAATGTTTGTCCTTCCTGTTTCTGCTCTGGAATCGGGCAGTGCTGTGTGTGCCAGTCAGGGTAACCACTCCCTGCCACCACCCAATCCCCTGGCTGGATCAGCGCGTGGGGCCTTGCAGGGAGCCTCCCATGGGATGTGTGGCGGGCAATCCTAATCCCTGAACCTTTAAAAGCCCGGCAAGGTGGTGTGTGTAGCAGTGAGTCACTGCTTGCCAATCGTACCTCCTTCAGCACAAACAAAGGGATCCCTTTGTCCCGTTTCCTTTTGTTTTGGTGATATCTGGAAGGCCCGGGGGGAGATCATGACCTTGTGTTGTGTAAGCACACATGAAAACACAGACCCTGAGCCTCCATATGCTCTTTCCTGTCTCTCTGTTTAAGCCTGATTTCAAACTGGTTCACCAACAGGAATAATAAGTGTGTCTGAAACTCTGTAGAATTGGAGTTTAACAGTAAACATTTCTGCCTTGTGGGATTTCACAACATAAATAGTCTATTGGGGAGCACTACATGTAACACTTACAACGGGTTATACCACCCAGAAAGAAAGAAGCTAAAGGGGCCTGAGCTTGCTGGCAAATGAGACCCCCTGGAATTTCAGTCCAATTTACTTTCATTAAGTAAATTACTGCATTTAGCAAGGGTGATTTTATGTTTTAATTTACTTTTCAAAGGAAAGTTATGCATAGGAGGGGCAGTAGATGGTGGCACATGTGTGTGTAATAACCTCACTCTCCCACTCCTCTGTTTGGTGGGTTTTGGTCTTGGGAGAGGCCTGTGCCAAAGGGTCTGCCCTTGGCTCAAAGGGGTTTTCTTCTGAATTAGGATTTCTCTGCAGTTCATTTCTGTGAGGCAAAACCAGAATGGTCGAGCGATCGTGACAAAAGGCTGGTCTGGGCGAGTGGGAGCTCTCATGTGACAAGTGACACCTGGTGTCAGGGGCTGAAATGCAGCTCCTGAACACTCTGAACAGCCTCAGATGTGGGGAAATCCCGCTGTGAGGATTTAATGTGGCAGCTTATCCAGATGCCCCCCAGCTGAGGCAGGAGGCAGAACACAGAGAAGGCAGCATAGAGTTAGGAACCTCACTTAGCAAATCGTGATTCTTGACAGAGCATGGAAGGGATTTCTCTTGGATAATTTTCTTTTATTCTGTGCTCACCAAGTGATCCATGTGAAGTGCTTTCCTACTTCAAAACAAATCAGAAATGTGTGTTTGTGTAAGTCTCAGTTAGAAACCATACAATGTCTGTGTTCCACGCTTGGTTCTGCAAACATTGCCCAGTAAGTGTAAGTAGGGATTTGTGTCATTAAGGGCAGACATGAGTTGTGTGCCTGTTCCTAGAAGGTGGGTTGGCTGTGGGGTGTGAAAGGCCCCTGTAACTACTGCCCTGGTGTGCAGTTGTCCTGTTGGGAAGTGCAGGGTTTCAGTCTGAACCTAACATAGCATTTTCTTGATTTTTAAATTAATAGACCTATGTGAAAGTGTTTTCTTGGTGCCACTTCTGCTTTGGCTTCCCTGTGCTCTCCCCTGTTTTCAGCCTCACATCTTCGACCTTTTCTTTGCTAACAGGTTGATTCTGCTTTAGGATAATGGCAGGAAAAGTAAAGTGGGTCACTGACATAGAAAAATCTGTTCTAATAAACAACTTTGAAAAAAGAGGGTGGATTCAGGTGGCAGAAAATGAAGACTGGAATTTTTATTGGTAAGTACGTTACAAATACCAATTTGTAAATTTGTGAAGTGTTTTAATATCTTATGTTAATGCCATTAAAAATAGAACAAAGCGCATATTGAACAGTGAAAGATGCAGAAATTGATCTGATTTACGGCTGTGCTCCTGGATGTGGAACATTGCTCTGTTACTTTGTAATTTCCTAGGCTGTTGCTGGTCCTCTGCTCAGGTTTGCCCTGGTGGATTCCTGATCTGTGCAGACCTGCTGGAGTCATTGCTCAGGGTACAAAGTCCCACCTGCATGGATCCATTCCCGTGCTCCTGATCTCATTTATCTTTGCAGTTTGCCAGAGCTTTTGTCCAGGATTGGAAAGTCAGTGACCTGTCAGTGTATCAGCCACTCCTGCCAACACCATCTGTAAGAAGCCCAGGCTGTGCTCGGTGTTTCTTCTTTTGAAATGTGATAGCTGAATTTATTCTATTTTGTATTGAGTAAGCAGGATCTTTCCTTTGTATTTGGAGGAAATTTGTGGCTTAAGGGAAGTCTTTGAATGTATCTTTTTCCAAAATCTTCTGACAGCACAACATGAGCAAAATAACCCAAGAGTACACAGTTGCAATATATGATAAAACAATATTTTATCCATGTTATGGAGGCTTGTCCTGTTACCAGAGTCCACTTTATCCTTTAATAAGGGCCCTGAGAACTGTACTTTGCTTCTCCTTCATGATAATGATTTATATGCAGACTAATTATTCAACATTTTGATACAGAGAGTGAATGTGAAATTAGTCAAGATTCTGGTGAAAGGAGGGGAGTAAACAATCTGCCTTCTTGCTTGGTATTTGTCTAGTACAACACCCTGGAATGCTGTCCTAGGATGCAGTAATCTGTCAACTGGCAGCAACAGTTCTCTTTAAATAAGCCCAACAATTTATAACGTCCCTTTCAAATACAACAGAATGGCAGTTTGTGCTGCCAGATGTACCCTGTGTGAACCACTGACTGACATGGGCAGGAATCTGGTGATGTGCTCATGCCTGTGCAATGCAGCTGGGGCAGTGGGGGAACACTCATGGAAATTGTTGATTGGGTTTGTTTGGTGTATTTTCTTCCTGAAATGATATTGTAGTAGATTGATGGCATTCAGGAGTTATTCTTGTATTTTCACTGTGAGACATCTAACACTGAAAATTCTTTCCATCTATGTCCCTCTGTGAAAAATGTGGGAGATACCTGATTTGATGGCATTGTCTTAGAAAGACAGAAGCATTTGGGTGCATTTCAGTCATTTTTAGGCCCTGCTGGGCATTGACCTGACTATCAACAAGCCAGAGAATCCAGGAGGGCCATCTCCATGTCCTCACTTTCTGCACCAGTTGCAGCAGCAGCAGAGGGACTGATAAAACCTCCAGCAGGATTTCATTTGTGTTGTTAATACAGTTCAGGACATGTTGGATTGTCACTGCAGCAAAATATTGTACCACACAGAGAAACCAGAGAGAGAGAAAAGATGAAGGAAGTGGAGCAAAAAGATTTCTGCTTTGTCCTCCTGGATTGTGTTTCTTGGGGAAATAATTTGGTGCCTGTCCTTGCTTTCAGGATGAGTGTGCAAACCATCAGGAATGTTTTCAGTGTGGAAACCGGGTACCGCCTCTCTGATGACCAGATTGTCAATCATTTCCCAAACCACTACGAGCTGACCAGGAAGGATCTGATGGTAAAGAATATCAAGAGATACAGGAAGGAACTTGAGAAAGAAGGAAGCCCTCTTGCAGAAAAAGATGAGAATGGGAAATATATTTATTTGGGTGTGTTGTTCTCTCATTATCAGCATTCATCTTTTTTCTTGTAGTCAGTAACCTGGAACTGAACCAGCTTTCTGAACCTGTGGAGTGCTGGAACATTAAAGTGACTATCTTGAAATGCTCTGTTCCTGTCAATGAAAAAAAGTGCACTTTGTCCTAAAATTGCTGTATCCTGCAAACCCAGCACTTCCCTCTCTCTCATCTCCTGCTTTTCCCTCGAATCTGCCAGTGGAGCGTAAGGAAACACAAGAGTAGGGAAAGTGGTTGGAACAGTAGCAGTGAATGTTTCCCGTGAAATACTGTGTTTTCAAAGCTTTTCACAAACCTGGCTTTGAAGGATAATCTTACAGATTGACAGGAACAGAGGGAACTTGTTGAAGGTAGAGCCAAAGTGACCACTTCTGTTTCCCTGTTAAGGCACAGTTCCTCCAGGGTTGGGACTCAAGGAGGAGCACAAATTCAGTCTGGGTGCATGGGCCTTGTATTTAAGCTTAGTTTTGTAATTAATAAGGTCCTTAAAGATACTGAACTTAATAGTGCAGCATTGTCTGAAGCAACACTGGGTGAAGTGATAGTGAAATTACCATTTTTAAACATGAGGGCACAGAGCTAGATTTGTAACTAGGATTTATGTGGGGCTGTGTGTGGGAGTCCAGGGGATGTGTTGTTTGATTGGATTTTTGTTGGGTTTGATTCATTTGGGGGGTTTGGTTAATGGAATGGTGAAACTTGACAGAGGAAGTGGAGGCATTTTGATTAAGTTAAGTTGGAGTGGTATCTAAAACTGATTTCACAGCATATAACCAGAAGAAGAAAACTGATACATATGAATTAGTCTGTTAATATGAAGGTAGTATCAAGTAATATTTTGCATTTAATTTAAAACTAGAATTTAAATGAGATAAAAAGCAACATGAGTCTTTATGAAGGTGGGTCATGCCAGACTGGAAAATTTAAGACAGAACTTTTTTTTCCCCCCTCTGTATGTGTCAGTAGCCTGTTCAGATAATAATGTCCTTAATTGTGCACCTTTCTTTCCCTCCCCTTAACTCAGATTTTGTTCCTGTGACTTTCATGCTTCCTGCCGATTATAATCTCTTTGTTGAAGAATTCAGAAAGAATCCCTCCAGCACCTGGATTATGAAACCTTGTGGCAAAGCTCAAGGAAAAGGAATATTTCTAATCAATAAGCTCTCCCAAATTAAAAAATGGTCTCGAGACAGCAAAACATCTTCGTAAGTTCTTCAATCCCAACCCTTGATTGTATTTTCTGTAATCAGGTGAATCACCTCAATGTGCTGATTGATGCATGGGAAAACTATTCCATTGTTATCATTGCTCTGTCATGATGGAGTTAGGTTTGCATTTAATCTCAGTTGTTGTCTGCCCTCCTCCTTCAGCAGGACTTGTTTTGGCATGAGGAGGTACAAAGAACTGTCCAACTAACTATTCTTTGTAAAAGTGCTTTCAGTGTTGTTGGGAGGAAAAAATGGCACAAAAATAAATTGTTCTGCTCCATAGTGTTAAATAGCAGGAAGCAAGAGAAAAATCTTCCCTTCAGCGATTTCAGTAATTATTTAATATATATTAAATCACTTTCTAAGTAAGTTCAAAGGAAGAATGAATTTATATGAAATAAATACATTGTCCCTTTGGAACAGGAAATAATACACCTCATGCTGATGAAACAGTTTAGCAATCTGTGATTTTCTCTGACCAGAAGTTTTGACCACACAACTAATGTTAAGTTTTCTCCTGTGATCAAGTGCTTGGCTGAATATCCTTGAGTATTTTTTCCCCCTTTCACTTGGAATCTGAAGAATGTCACAATCTGAAAGTTATGTTTTCACAGTGGTTTGCAGTTGCCCACCAGGCATAAATGCAAATATTCTGGTGGGGTCAGACCTTGAATAATGAAGGTAACGTACTGTGTACCCTTTGCTTGCCTGAACCATGCCAAGCTCTAACTCCTTTTCAAGGAAAAGGCTTTCAGTTAACTCAAAACTTACAGAATACTTCTAAAGGAGCAGAAAGATTTACTGAGATTGTGTTGCCACTGTCATACACTGAAACATGGTTTGTGTTTTTCCAGGTTTGTGTCTCAGTCTTCCAAGGAGGCCTATGTGATTTCACTCTACATCAACAATCCATTGCTCATTGGGGGAAAGAAGTTTGACCTCCGCCTGTATGTTTTGGTATCCACCTACCGCCCGCTGAGGTGTTACATGTAAGTTTGTATAGATTGTATTTTGTTTTGAGACAGTGTCTAACACAGTCATATAACGTTGGGCTTGCTGCAGAAAGCAACTTTAACAGGTATGTGGTATCCTAGGATTGCTCCCTTCATTATTTGTTACTGGCATTTAACACCTTCTAATGACTGTTTGCATTCAAGGTATAAACTTGGATTTTGCCGGTTTTGCACAGTAAAATACACCCCAAGTACAAGTGAACTGGACAACATGTTTGTGCATCTCACAAACGTTGCCATTCAGAAGCATGGGGTAAGTGCACTGAGTTCTTAGGCACTCCTTTGTAGCACGGCTGATTTTCTTAAATGCTGCCAAAAACTTGGAATAACTTTTTGTTGTAGTCTTCATCGTCTTGCAACTAAAATACTCCCAAATGCAACTAAAATACTCCCAAATGCAACTAAAATACTCCCAAATGCAACTAAAATACTTCAGCTAAAATACTTCAACTAAAATGCCTCAACTTGCACTTACAAATAAATAAAGTTTTGAAGACTGCAGATCAAAAGTATGTAAGGTAAGGAGATGCAGCTCTGTAATAAACTGTGATATCTTAAGTATTGACTCGAAGTAGTTGAGAGCAGGAATGTTCTTCCAGTCTCCTTCCATTTAAATGCTGATATGCTCACTTAGGTAGTGGGGCAGTGGAGCCAGTGAGGCTTGGGCCATGAGGATTTGTACTTTACAGCAGTGCTTTAATATCTCCTTCCTGAAGGCTGGTCTGGCAGGGGGAACGTGGCATTTTTTCAGTACTACAAACATTTTATTGCTCAGGTGGTGATTTGTGAAGTGCTTTAAACACATTATGGTCTGAGAATTAGTTGTGGTGAGAGCAGGTCCCACAAAACTCAGGGAATAAATCCTGGTGCTGTTGCCAGGGCAGGGAAGAGCTGAGGCATGTGATGTGGTGCCTCTCTTGTCGTTATCCACCCTTTCATCTTCTCTACCAGTTAAAGAACAGCCTTCAAGATTTTTCCCAAATAAAAGCAGAAGTGAAAGTGGTGCTGAGGTCACGTTGAGAGAATAAAGGACAGGAATGGGTATAGCAGTAGCAGCCTAAAAATGTGGAATCATTACCAGAATATTTGAAAAGCTTTTCATGAATTGTAAACCCCTGATACCTTTTGAGTTTTGCAGAAGGGCCTAAGAGAAATTGAATGTAAAGCCACGCTAATCCATCCTGTCTGTTCTCCTGTTTTAAATGTGCCTGTAGCTGGGAGGCACTTACTTAGACTTTTGATTTTAATTTTTAGAACTTTGATTTTAATTTGAGCTGTCAAGTAATTTGTCAGAATTATGAAGGGGTCTGCAAAAACTCCTAAGTTCTAGCTGTTAATCTGCACTCTAAGCACTGTATGAACCATAAACTTGCAGTGTGTTTGCACCCTACAAGCTCCTGTGAATACATGTTTGAAAAGAGTCCAAGTCAGTATCAGGAAAGGGTAAAATGAAGGAAGGAGGGTAAGACAGGATACCCACTGTAATATTTGTGCCTGAAAATGCAGTTCTAAGGCATTATTCACAAACAAAGCAGCAAAAGTTCTTACAGTTAGTTATTTTAACTTAGTGATCTTCTGTGTGGCCTGCAATGTTCTACTTTAATGTCTTTAATTAAACAAGTGTGATTGGGTGAAGCTCTACCCAGTTGTAATCTCTTTTGGTTTGAGTACTAGTTCTGAAATGCAAAGAGAGCTGGAACTTTGATCTCTGTTCCCTTGCTGGAATCTGGTCTCATGGCATTTTTTTCCACAGAGCCAATCCCGAGAATTTCAGGGTTTTATTTGCACAGTCCATCTTTCCCAATTCACTAAGGGGGGAGCTGCAGGAGAAGGCCAAGGAAGAGAGAGATGCTGCTCTCACCTTGTCCTAGGGGGCGACAGAGTTTGTAGCTCTGAGAACTTCCTCCTGCTCTGTGCATTCTGTGTTTGATAATTGAGCAGGCATACAATCATTAATTCTCAGAAATTACCTGGGGAGAACCTTGATAAAGGGACAGAGCAGTTGTCCTGAGAATTACTTGAGGGCTGAACGTGTGTCTTTCCATCAGTGTGAATCCCCTCTCTCTGCTCTTGTCTTTCCATTCAAAGAGGAATAATGCAGAGCCTTGACAGCCCCTGAAAATACAATTACAAGGTAACCTCTTGTTTTCCCCTGATCAGGTTCAGTAACAGCAGGGGGTTTGTACTGCTGTTTTACTTGAAAAATTAACTTTTAAAACTAATTTGGGTGTCATTTATTTCACTGTCTTGAATGTAACTGTTGTCAGTAACACCACTGAGAAGAGGCCATGTTTGCCTTTGAGGAAACAGACAAGTCCTATTTTAAATGAATAAATACAGACAAACACTTTCAATGCTGCAAATGAGTAAATACCAACAAGCACTTTGCAGTGCTGCATTTTAAACAGCAAACTTCAGTGAAATTCAGCTGTTGCTCACTTAATTGTTTCTTTCTCATCCCCAGAGGATGAAAGCATTCAATTCTTTCCTTTTGAATTTTAAAACTTGTATCTAAATGATAAATCATGTGTTACTCTAAAACTATCAAAGTAGCTGTTGTTTCTTTCTTCTAAGAAAGATTTATTACTGGATTGGCAGTGTGTGATAGGAGCATAGATAATAAAACCAGTTGTCTCTATGAAGGTAGTTCAGAGTAAGGCTGAAGTCTTCATAAAGCTGCAGGAACAATTTGCCAGGTTTGGTTTCAGAGCAATACTTGTAAATAAGAGGACTTTTTGTGTGAATCAAACTAACCCCTGGTGAACCACTCCAGAGGCTCAGACTGAATGAACTCCTTGACTCCTCAGGATGATTACAACCATATCCATGGGGGGAAGTGGACAGTGAGCAACCTGCGCCTCTACCTGGAGAGCACCCGTGGAAAAGAAGTCACCAACAAGTTATTTGATGAAATCCACTGGATCATTGTGCAGTCCCTGAAGGCTGTGGCGGTGAGTGCTGGCCCTGCAGTGCTGCCAGCAGCACCCAGGGTGGTGCAGCCTTCCCAGAACCATGGAGCTGAGTTTGCCTCCCAAATCCCTGCAGCTTCTGGCTGCTGTTGGGGCTGATTTCTGCAGTGCTGGTATCTCATATTTCTCAGAATCCTGGGTGGGTGAGCTGTCTGTGCCTGTTGGGAGGAGTGAGGAAATCTCTTTCCTTGAGGGCTTTGTGAACTATTAATTATGACTTGATACTGCCCTTGTGAAAAGCATTAAGTTCTGCCAAAATGTGTGATGTCATTGCAGAATAACAAATGTGTCAAGGAAAAAAATACCTTGGAGGACAATTTAGCAGAGAAGAAAACCTCAGGCTGTTAGTTCATCAGAGTTACAACTTGTTCCTTGGTCTCTCTTGGCTTTGGGGTTATAGTTCACTTGAGCTAATTATAATTTAAAAATTCATCTTTTAATTGTTTGACCTCAAGTTTCTCATAGCTGCAGCAACAGAATAAAAGAAAGGTTTTTGAATGAGTCTTCCTAAAGTTTAAATAATTTGTGAAGCTTTGAATTTTCATACTTCCTATTTTCTCCTGATGTCTGGGTTTAAATGTCATTATTACTTTTTGCAAAATATGGAAACACTCAGTTTCACACTGGAAACATAACAGAAAAGTAGCCTAAGTTAATACTTTACATCAGTGCAATCATTGGTATTGAAATACTTGCTTACAGCTTGGAAAAAAAGGCAATCCTTGAACTACCAGTTAACAGGTTTTTGTCAGTTACAGCACTGAAAAACCACTGTAGAAGATTCAGAATGTCATCACATTCCAGCAGACAAAGTGTGTAATCAGGTTACTTACTGAATTGTTGATTTTAATGCATATTGTTGTCTTTTGCTTTTTTTTTAGCCTGTAATGAATAATGACAAACACTGCTTTGAGTGTTATGGATATGACATTATCATTGATGACAAGCTTAAACCCTGGCTAATTGAGGTAAAGTTACATAAAATACAGGGAAAAACTCCCTTCTCATTTCACAGAGAAAAACCAAGTAGTTTTCAGTGTAGTCTTTTTGCTTTTTAAAGTATTTTTTGTTCATCAGGTAAGTAAGTGGATTAAGAAAATTGATGGAAAGTCAAACGGGCCATGGAATGACCAATTTGTTTGGTTATTTCTATTTGTTTGTGGCTTTGTGTTTTGTCTTTTCAATCCAGTGCATCCAGTCCATGGGAGTTCAGAATGTTGGCAACCCTGTTAGACCCTGGCTGGAAAATTGGCATTGGCTCCCTGAAGTATAACAGCAAAGTGAAGTCTGAAATGCTGTCATGGCCTTTATGTTACAGCTTGAGAGGAAAGAAAAGGGGCACACAAAGGATAATTGGGATGTTTGGAAGGAGGTTTTTTCCTACATAAATTTTTCCTTAGTGTATAAAGATATGTATGTTCTATATAAATTTTATCAATCCCTCTTCCTTCTCAATCTAATTAGAAGCAAATGAACTTAATAAAAAAAAAATCTGTTTATTGTTCTGATGCCACTTCTGCAAGATAAATGTGGAACAAAGAGGTATGTTAAATGAATCCCAGTTTTAATCAAGATAAGACAATGCAGTGCTTTGAACAGAGAGCGTGGATGTGTTTTTCCAGCTCACAGTTTCACAGAATCACAGAATATTCTGGGTTGAAAGGGACCCACAAGGACCATCAAGGCCAACTCTTCAGTGAATGGTCCACACAGGGCTCAAACCACAGCCCTGGTGTTGGCACCTTGCTCCAACCAACTGAGCAGGGCAGAACTCAGATAGGGAACTTAAATAAAAGTTGTTCACCTAGAAGAGACCCCCAGATTTCTGTACGTAAGTGGGCAAGTTTGAAGTACTGAAGTTTATGGGGTTTGTAACCATGTGAACTGAAAAAATGAAACAAAACAAACCAAAACTCTCTGTGTTGTCTGATGCACCCTGGTGACTCTCAGTAAAATCCTCCAGGCTGACCCTGCAGACACTGGTGTGGCACTTTCCTGTTTAAGTAAAAAGAGAAATTGCCAGTGGGGGATTCCTTCCAGTGGCTGAGGAACTGAGAGATGTGCTTTGAGGGGACACACACAGTCATCACACGTGGCATTTGGAGAACTATAGACTACTCTAAAAACAGATGCTGACTCTTTTTTTTGTCTTTTGTAGGTTAATGCTTCCCCTTCCCTCACTTCCAGCACTGCCAACGATCGCATCTTGAAGTACAACCTGATTAATGACACCCTCAACATTGCTGTGCCCAACGGGGAGATTCCTGACTGTAAATGGAATAAATCTCCACCAAAGGAGGTTCTGGGCAATTACGAAGTCTTGTAAGTCTTAGCAATGCTTTATATAAAGGCAAATATTTTTTCTGTCCCCTCACTTTTTTTTTTTTTTTTGGATGTGTGTAATTTAGACCAAAGAGAGAAGGTGAATCTTATTCTGATGGGAAAATGGGCACAAAGTGGCACTTGATTTCTGTAGGGCTGCAATGGTGACGTTGGAGGGTGGGAGTGCATGGAAGCAGAGCTGCCTCACCTCATGTCCAGAGAGAGTGATACTTGCCTGATAAGCCCCTGATTGCACCTTCTGAGCTTCCAGCAGCTGGATTGGAGGCACAGAGACAAAGAGAATGTGTAGAACTTAGTTAAGGGTAATATATAGGAGGTAGTTAAAGAGATGGAAATTTTGTCTCAGTTCACAGAAATAATGCCTCTTGACTCCTGTAATTCATGGATGTAATAAAGTTGTCAGA
>JAWWEV010000043.1:56293506-56326490 GCA_035583235.1 Hafferia zeledoni
GAGAAGAGACCAACCCCCACCTGGCTACAACATCCTTTCAGGGAGTTGTAGAGAGTGATAAGGTCTCCCCTGAGCCTTCTCTTCTCCAGACTAAACAACCCAAGCTCCTCCAGAAAACTGCTGGGGCCTAGTAGGGAATAATCCATTCAGCTGCAAGGAGTTCTGTGTGGAAATGGGATTTCTGTGCTGTTTGTATCAAGTACAACATGAACCCACTGTGGTCTGAGAAACATGAGGTATTTCACTGGTTCTGGGAGTCTTGTCCTCTGTCACCCTCAGCAATGCCCTTCTGGGACTCTGCCTGTTTTCCTTTGTGCCTTCCCTTGATCCGTGGTAAGAAAAGACACAGTAAAAAGATGAAGGTGGAGGATGCTGAGCTGTTGGTCATGCCCAGATCTACAATTTCTGACAGTGCTTTAGGCTTTGGAAATGAGTGTGTGCTCAGGACAGTCCCAGGGCTGATGTTGGTTCCAGTGAGGCTCTGATTGGTTCTCTCTTGAAGGAAACAACAGCAGCTCCTTCATTTAACCTTGAGATGCAGGAAGAAAACCCTGTGCCACCTTAATTCCAGGGTTTAGATGTGCTGCTGTTCAACCCACGTCAGTATTTCATTAATCAGTATCACAGCCCCACATTTCCTGGGATGGAAAAGTACAGCTTTGACTGAAGCACCAAAACGCCGCAGCTGTTTCCCCAGTGACGTGGCTGCAAAATGTGCCTGCATGTTTCACTGAGGGATTTAAAAACACTTCTCCACTCCTTGGGTGATTAAAAATAGCAACCTTTACCATGGTCCTTCCTATAGGAAACCTGACTATCCCCATCTTCCAGAATATTCTGTTTATTATCCCCATAAACGTGGATACTCAGCTGTGCAGAGCCACATTGGGATTGGAACCCCTGGGCTGTTTGGAGTGTGTGGGAAAGGGAAAAAAGGCATTTTAGAACACTTGTCAATATGTCACTTTTCTCTGCAACTGCTTTGTCAGCAAATGCTGTTTCCTGGTTTCTCTCCTGGAGAATCCGTCCATATTATTCCTCTGCACCATCCTTGGGTTTGTTGTAAAATTCTACTCAAACTGAATAGTCAGTGTCTGTGCTTTAGATATTTCCCTGGACATTTTACTAAAATAAATTTTCATTATGTGTGTGTATAATTAGGCATCTAATTCCACTTAGTAAAGGGTCAGTTATTTATTTGTAAAGTATCTGGGCACTTAAAGATTTCTCAGTAACTAAACTCTTATCCAGTTTAATTTGCAAGTTCCAAGGGGTCTTGTGCCCCCTTCCTACTCCTTTGAAACAAACCTAAAGGGCATATTTATCTCATTTTTATATATTTAATATTAAGATTTATTTATTAATGTTAAGGTTAATTTCATTTTAGGAGGCTCTGGCGGGGTTCATGCATTAGTGGGTGATGTCTCAGGCACTACAAAAGTGAACATTAGAAAAGGGTGAACACTTGCCATTAAATTGCAGTTTTTCCTGCACTTTGTAATTTGGGTCACTCAAACCTAAACAATGGAAACATCTGATTTGAAAAATCAAAGTGTGTTTTTTCAAGTTACTTTATTTGACAAGTGGTCCTGAGTTCTTCAGGTGGTTTTCTGGCAAAATTTACTCAAAGCCAAATTTTATGTGCTTTTTTTTCCTGTAGTGAAGAAAATGTTAATGTGGATTTTTCCTTCCTCAGAAGGACCTGAGGCTCTTAAAGAAACAAGTTTTAAAATTAACAATGCCATCCAGCTTTGGGCAGAGTGTTATAAAATAAACACAAGGGCAGGTTTTATCTGCAGAACTGTGTATTTTCTTTTCCTCACATAGTTTATCCCAATTACTGCATCATAGATAAACAAGAAGTATAATCTGAATATGTAAAGGTTTGATTTAAGTATATGCAAGTAATTTAATCTCCCCAACCACTTTACCAACTTTGCCTCCTTAGCTGGTGTATCTGTGCTATTTCAAGCTTGTATTTTGCAGTGGTGATAATAATTTCCTGTGGTCAGTGTCTGTGGAACTTAAAATTAGAAACATCTGCACAGCCTCTGGAGGTGATGAATAATTTTCCAGGTACAAACAGAAGTTGCACAATTAAAGTAATACACCCAGTGGCTGGTCAAGCAGAGAATCAAAATTTTAGTTGTATTTTCTTTCAGTGTCAAACCAGAGAGAGCAGCGGCTCGTGGCTTGGGCCTGTCTGCTCTGGGGGGTGAGAGGGAGATCGTAGTTGTAACACATGAAACAAAATGTTAACTCTGGTGGTGTTCAAACCGTGCCTGGGATGTGCCTTCATTGCTGTATATTTGAGGCAGTGAATTCATGTTCCTCTCAGTGGTTACAACTGTAACATCCAGGCTGAGCTCCCCAGGAGGGAGGGATTTAATTTCCTTTTATGGCCTTTTCGCTGGTGGTTGTTGCTGCAGTTGTTTTCTTGATGGGAACTCCGGTATTTTCTTAAATACCGATGAAAGAGGGTGCTGCTCTCCCTGTTTTGTACATTGGAGAATGAGAATTAGGCCCCAGGCATTGACCTGAGACTGAAAATCTGAGGCCTGGCTTCTATTAATAAAATGCAGCCATTCTACTCATTGCAGTTAGACCTCAGAGCCCTTGGTAGTGATTAATTGTGGTGTGGTGCATTTGTTCCCTGCACCAGGGGCTGCAGTTCTTTGGTGTCATTGAATGTGTAAACCAAAGCCACCTTTTTGCCTGGATTTACTTGGCCTATGAATTTAGGGATGGTTTTGGTGTTAGCTGTGATTCTTAACAGGGTTTGGTGCACAATTTCACAATATTGCTGAGGAAATTATGTCACTTTTTCCTTCCTGTACAGACAGTAAGCAGATTGCAATCCTGAGGAAACTGGAACTCTCATACAGAGCAAGTCCTTTGGAGAGAGCAGAGAAGGAATTAATGTCTAAATTGCTTTCTTTAACCAGGAACATGAACTCAGCACATTCATGGCAGGTACACTCAGAGCAAACCACAGCAGTCTGCACTTAAAGCATGGGATGTATTTATTTCTATGCAGTGAAGTCTCATTTCCTTCCTGCTCTGCGTGGAACAAAACTGAGCCCTCAGTGAGTAACAGGGAAGAATCTGTAGCTGAAGTTTTATGAGCAGCTCATTGAGCCTGAGTTCTGCCCTTACACAGCAGGAATTCACTCCCTGGTCGTGGAACGTGGAGTCCTGATGAGTCAGATCCACAGTGACAAATCCTGTCAGTCCAAAAATAAGTTTATCAGGTAGTGTGGCCAGATGCTTTTGTCCTGCAGACACTGTTTCACAGTGAGCTCACCAAAGTCACCTGTTATTGGGAGCTTGAGGGGGTTTATCTGAAGGATTTCTTGCCCCCCTTTCTGTTTGAAAACACCTCCAGATGAGTTTTTGATTCTCACTGGGGTATTTCAGCTTCTTATAAGTCTCCATTTATTGCACAGATTTTTGCCACCTAACATAGGAAGGAAAAGAGAGTAAAAAATTTCAAGTATTTCAACATGAACAAAGCAAGGAATTTTGCAAATTTGCTTCCAAGGTAATAACATCAAACCTGGCTTGGTGAGAGCAGAGGCAGCACACTGTTCTGCTGCTTTTCTGGTGATGTCTGAAGGTCTGCTTGCTCATTAGGAGTTAATATTTTCCAAAATCCTGGTGTGTTAAGCCTTCAGGATGTTTATAGCAATTCTTTTCACATTGTAGGCCAAGGTCTTTAGCATATATAGCATGGCTGGAATGTTCCCAAAGAGGAAGCTGAAAAAACCCTCCCATTTATTTATTGGCCAGTTGCAAAGATCAATGTATCCTGATTTACAAGAGTTGCTTAAAAACCAGAGGTAAGAAACCTGAGCCTTGTTTGTTTGCACTATTTCCTCAGCTCTTACACTCTGTACTGATTGGTATATAGTTATTTTTCTCTGCTGGACTTCGTGGCTTATTTTCAGCCTCTCTTAAGTTCTCGGGGCTGTTTTGTGCTGGGACTTTGTGTGACAGAAGGCAACAAGGGCTCTGAGCTGCTTCGTGTTGGGTGGGTTTGTGTTGTAATGACACAACTAAAAACTTACTTTTAAGGCCTTTGGACTTGATGGTGGTGAAAATATTGATATTTTGGTTTTTAATAGAAATTCCAAAGTTCCTTGACACAAGGAATGAAAATATCCTGAGGAGTGTGAAAGTTCTGAAATCCCCTTGTCTGGCCAGGAGCTCACTGAGGAAAAGGCCCAGAGCAGCACCCAGAGGGGGTTTCTGTCCAGTGAAGGCCTTCAATGTGCCTTTGCTTGGAGGAAAATGAGATTTCCACCTTTTTTCTTTTCCTTCCTGCTGCAGTGTAGCTGAGCAAAGAACCCCCAGCCTCGTGAGGGGATTATTTGTGGAGAATCTGTGCTGTCTTGGTCTAAATTGTCCAGATTTTATGTGACAGCTGTAGTTGTTCATAGATTTGCTTCTTGTGGTGAAAGGGGAAAAAAGATACTCAAAACAAAAAAAGATACTCAGTGAACTTTCCTTGTGAAACCTCTGCAGATTCACTTGAAGGAGGGGAGGCCCAAACCCCGACTAAACAAAGTGCTCTGCTGTAATAATTCTCTTTCCTGACTCACTCCACTCAGTGTCCCTGTCTCAGAATTCAGTTTATTTTTGAGTAGGGCTGTGCAAATAGTGTTTTTCTGTGCCAGCTGTTGCCATGGCTGCACAATATTTCCCCAAATACGCTTGCTCATACTTTCTCACAGCGTAGTATTTGGCACAGAAAACCTTCATTCCATCAGTGTTTCCTGAGGCTGAGCATTTTCAGGCTTTTATGGAAAAAAGGGATAACTCTGCATGGCGTAGTTATTTTAGTTGAGGAGGAATAAAAGGGTTTTTTAAGAAAAAAACCTGTTCCCTCATTTAAGGGAATGTTCCTCTGCTTGAGCTTTTTCAATTTTTCCATGTAACTTTTCAGATTAAATTTCCAGCACTGGGGTGTAGTTTGGGCTGTTTTGTTCAAGGTAAGTGGCCAGTGGATTATTCCTTCCATAACCCTTCCTGGCAACCTTTGGAATCTTGTTCTCCCCTGGTTCTGCATGGCATTCCTGGCACGTGGGCTCAGGGTAATTAGGGCTGCCTTAATTGAAAAAATAAATAGGTGACAGAATCTGTGTTTATTATCTGACAAGTTGTGTTTAAACAACTCTTATATAATACTAATAATGATGGTTATGCTCGTGATAATAATTTATGATACATAATATATATTTATATATTATAAAATAACACCATAGGTCATGGCTAAAGATGCCACTGAGTAACACTCTTAGAAAAAGCTGTTTAATTTCAAACTATTCTTGGGAGTTTGTCCAACCAGTTCAACTTTGTTGCACTTTTCTTTCCTTCTTGCACTGTTTGTTGCTAATTAGGAAAGGATGTGAAAAATTACAAACCCACTCACAAATGTGATTTTTGCTTTCCCTGATGTGTTGTAAAACTTGCAAGGGACAAAAGTGCTCTGGAAGGAACATGTTGGATGTGAAGGTGCTGCTGAGAAACTCAGAACTGAACAGTGTTTTAACTTTTCCCTCTTGGTTCAGTAAAAGCACAGGTGGAAATGCTGCTTTTTTGGTAATTACCAATAACATGATTTAAGGATTGTTACACCAACATGTAAAAGTAATTTACCCCTATAAGATCTTCCTTTCTAAGTTGCTCTTTTGTAGAACCTTTCTTGTATTTTTAAAAATAAAAATATAACAGTTGATGTTCTTAGTTTTAGTTGTGTATTCAGTGTTAAGGTTATTTAAGCTCTCTGTGAGTCACATTATGTGAATGAACTGGATGAAAAACTGAATAAGGTATTTAACCCCACAAGCTGGGGTAAAATCTGTTTCCCTACATGAGCCCTGGTGGTGGTTAAAGGCAAAAAGTACAAGAAATATAAACAGGAGGACTTGGAGCATCTGTGGAGATTAGACAGGGATTTGTGTTCTGTGCAATAATTCATGGACAAGCATCTCACTGCTCAGTCCTTTCCTTGGGCTGGAACAGGAAATTCTGTGATTAAACTCAAAAATCTGGTGGAATTTGATACATGCAGATGCATTGAATGTTTTCTGGACAACAAATGTCACGATCAAGAGCCAAGGACTTGGTGGGGTTGAAGATTCCTGTTGCAAAATGCCCTGTGTGGTCACCTCTTGTTTTCATTTGGAACACTGGATATCCAAAAATTGAATTCTATTGCCTAACAGAATTTGTCTTTTCATAACTCCATAAAGGCTTTACACTAATAGTGCCCATAAATATTTTTATTTCTCTCTTTACAGCTTCTGAAGGTGTTTAAGCTCTGAATACTCAGAGCTCTTCACACACAGCAATGTCTGGCTCATATGATGATTCTGTTGGAGTAGAAGTTTCCAGCGACAGCTTCTGGGAGGTAACCCAAGTGTTTTAGACAATATTTTGCTTTTATTTTTTGTTCTTACTGTAGCAAATCTGATTTTTATACATTGTAAACTGTGGAGGGAGCTGCAAGACAAGACACCTTTGGTTGTTGTGATCTGCAGAAATAGATAGAAATCACTTTTTAGATTTTTGACCTAGTTCTGTTTAGTGGGCACAGAACTTGGGGGTCATCCCTTTGGGTAGTTCAGAATTGAACCTTTGTCAGGTTTTATTGCCAAAGAGGGGCTTTTAAAATGATCACCATTAAATCTAAAATGACTGCTAAAGACTTCTGCAGGTGTACATAAATTACAAAAATAACTGTGAATGTACTGCCTGTGTCTAGATAGAAGTGTGATTTTTTTTGAGAAGTTGAGCTTATCTCAATGGAAAAGCATAAAAAGATAATATAAAGTACTTTGCAATATGAGTAATTTGTGACAATTTCAGATGTTATGATAGTTTAAGCTTTAAGGAAATTTTTCTGGGTTAAAACCAATTTCTCTTTGTGCCATTGCATTTATTGTAATATTGTTATTAAATTGTAACTCTGACTTATAATCTCTTTTGTGTTGGGTTTGTTTCTCCTGCCTGTTTCCCTTTAAACCAGCACAGAAAGGAAACTTCATAAAGCAAAAAGAAGGAAAAAAAAAGGTATATTTCTTACAGGGAAAAGAAAGGTTTGTCAGTGTCAATAGTGACATCCCTGGAGGTGAGCACTGTCCAGACCAGCTGCATTCAGGAGGACAAACTTCTGCCATTGCTGAGGCAACTTCCTGAGCAGACTTCCTTGGTAGAAGTGTTTCAAAATAAAATAGGGCAGGAAAAAGAATCCTGGGCCAGGGAGAGGTTTTTTCCTGTGTGTTGGGCACTGTGTGCTTGGCAGGAGAACGTGGCTCCTGGTGGCTGTTTGTGCCAGGCTGGGCCTTCCAGATAATCATGTCTGGAAGCACAAAAGATGAGTGGTAAGAATGGCAATTCTGTGAATTCTCTGTGGTTACGTTTGGACAAATGTGAACTCAAAGAATTAAATCCAGTAAAGGATGATCAGAAATAGCAATTAGCCTAAATTAGGACCTTTATAACCTGGGGTAGGGGGAGGTGTCCCTGCCCATGGCAGGGGTGGCACCGGATGAGCTTTAAGGTCTCTTCCAACCCAAACCATTCCGTGATTCTTCTGCTTTGGAGTCACACTGACTGAGTTTTAATCTAAAACCTGTCCTTTTTCCATGTGTGCTGAGTTGGTTGTTCTGATTCTGGAGACTGCAACTTTGCCTTCTCATCATAATCTTTCTGGAAAGGCATAACTGAACAGCTTTGATCAATGTGGGGTTTTCTGACTTGATTAGAAAGGATGTGGTGCCTCTGGAATGCCAACCCAGGACTTCAAGCCTCGGGCCACAAGAAGCAAAGAACTCTTAATCAGTTTGAAAGTTGTTCTGCTACCACAGGCCCTGTCACTTACACTGTTTTGTTGGAGGTTTTTAAAGCTGTTTGACACACAGAAGTTTTTCCTTTGTTTCCAAAGTCAGCTGCAGTTTGTTTAAAGCCACCTCGCTAAGTTTCAGTGCCACAGCTGAGAGCAGGGAATGTGTTTGAGCTTGGCCATGGCACAGGAGGGACAGGGTGAGTTTTGGAGTGTTCCCTCAGGCTCCAAAATAGCTCAGATTTGTTTACCTTTGGAGGGTGCTGCAAAGCCCATCTCTTCCCTGAAAGGCATTTAGGAAAGAGTGAGGTGGCTGTGGGTGTGGGACCTGCCTGAAGAACTTACTGTGAAAACTGGTTTTTGCTCACTGCATGTTTTTTGAATTCTTTAGTTCTTTTAGTTCTTGAAAGTTGGTGTTCTGTTGAGCTGATAAGAACTGTACTTAATAAAAGGTTGATAAGTCAACTTGCAAGTTTGTGCCATTGCTCTTGACAGAAGATTCATATAATCTGGTCTTTAGGAAATAAAACACTTGGTTCTCTATTAGTTTTCTGGCTCTAGAAGGCTTTGGTTTCCTCTGGAATTATCATGGAAACTTCCAACTCTGGCACTGAGAGTTGAGTTCAGTGCTTGGAATGTGATACAAATAGTAACTTGTTTCTTCTAAAGGTTAATATGTTTTATTACAGCAGAGATATTGTTATCAGGTCCTGATTTGTGGTTGGGAAGGAGTTGTCTTGTCCAAAGGGAACTGGAGAAGTTGTTGTTTGGGTTTGTGTTCTTGGTGATGGCTCAGTGCAGATCCAGGAGGCAAAACTGAGGGGAGGACAAGGCTCAGGCAGGGGCAGGACCTGAGAGCAGCTGGTGGGACTGAAAAAAAAAGGCTTTCAGAACTCTGTTTAACATGAAATAGAAATAGCAGCTTTCACAATTAAATTGAAGGGGGTTTATTTTCATATTTGGTTAACTCAAGCCACTACTTAAAGGTTTTTTCAGCAGGATGGTAAGTCCTTTACAGGAGAATAAATCCTTTTCATCTAATTAGTGCAGGTGTTTACTAAATAAAAGGACTTCAGGAGTCAGAGAATTCACACATGTTTTAAAAAAGGTTGCTCAGAGCACAAGGAATTGCAAAATAATAAGAAAATACTTTCTGAAAGGTAATTAGCACAGTAACAGTGGAGGATTTCATCGAAATTTCAGTTGTAGTAATGTCATAATTTAGTGAAGAAATGGAAACCTCTCTCGTTTATTTGTTTTGCTGTCAAGCCTCAGTGTACCTCGATGTGTCTGGTTAAGCTCTTGGTTCAGAAATTCTAAAGGCTGAGGAATCTCGTCGATGTGCTCCAAGCAGGAATTCCCTCTTGGCTGACAAGGGTGATGTGCTTTGGGCAATCCCAGGGAAAGGCTGGTGGCTGGAAACCCTTTGCATCTCTCTCTCATCTGTGATGTGAACTCTGAAGCATTTGCATGAGTGCTGTAAATGCAAATCTGAGTTTGTCATGATCATTCATTCCTTTTTCTGCATCCAAAAATAGACATGGCAAAACTGGTTGGTTCCAACATGGTGCTGATTTAGTGAAACCCAAGCCATGGACAAACATTGGCCTCATTCTGCTGAAGTAGTTTTGAAAGAATTTAGTGTGTTAATAATTACAAAAAATGCATCATAAAATGTGCTTTCTATTTATTAAGTCCAGCCTTGCTAATCACTGTTATGGTCATGTTAAAAATGCCTTGAGCAGGACGAGGCCCCTGCTGTAGTTCACTTACACAGCTGTGGAGGTGAGAAAGCCAAGGAGGGAGTGCTCCTGGAGATCAAAGCACAAGTGTCTGCATATCTTGCAAGGTGAGACATCCAAAGGAACAGGTCCCCAGCCTGTGGGATCACTGATTTTCAGGCTGTGTGGTACTTCCCATCCTTCTCTCCCTTGTTTTGTGCTGCCATCAGCCATGGGGACCCCCTGAGTGCCCTGTGCAAACCCCTCCTCACCCAAACCAACAGGCACTGAGCAGCTCTGAGGGAGAAATTCCCAAACCCCACTCTGGGGCATTGACAGAGTGTTCCTGTGCTGAGGGATTTCATTCCTTGTCAAGGAGTGCTTTTTGCTGATGAAGCAGACTCTGTTCTGTTTTGCTTTTCCATTTGAGAAGTATTTGGACTGTGCAGTAGGAGATTCCTGTCACAGATGCATTTTTGGATCTGCTCCTAGCCCTGAGCAGCATCATGTTTTCCATTCCTATTGCCAGGTATTTGCCTGCTGGAGTGTTTGGCTTAAGATTTTGAGGGTTTAAGAACTTCCTCAGGACTTTTCTTGTAACCACTGGTGAATTGATATGGGTAAACTTAGAGAATGTACTGACAGCATGTGCTCATTATGCACCAAGCTAATTGTTTTTGTTTGTAAAACCACACAGTGTTATAGATGTTAGTGCTGGTTGAAATGTTTGGAAACTTCCCCTCTGATGCAGCTGGAAAGGAGTTTTCCTCCTGCTTCAGTGGAATGCTGGAAATAGGGTTTGGCCATCGGTGTGGGTGGGTTTGGCTGTGAACCTGCACAGCTTATTGTTCTGCTCCCTGCCCAATTTGCCCCTAAAAACACCCTTGTTTTACCCTCTGGTGCCTGTCTGACCTTCAGATGGTTCCACTTCATAAAGGCAAACTTGTCATGGATAAGCTCTGCAAGTTGGAAAAGGAGTTGACATCAAATCTTTCTTCAGGCATTTGAAACTCCTGGAATATTTTTTGCAACAATTATCACGATATGCTGGAATTAACTAACAGGAGTGGAGCAATAGCTGAGCATTTGTAACCTGGGCTGCCAACAAATTCAAATACTCTTCTTTTTTCGTTCACTGTGCCAGAAAACCCTGCAAAGTGTGTTAAACTCTCCAGGCCTTTATTCTGCTCCATGAATATGCCTTAAAAAAAAAAAGTCTGTTAGTTGAGGTAAAGGAGCCTCCATAACCTCAGACTCTCCCCTTGGGTTTAGTGCTGTGACTTTGCAAAATAAAGAGGTTGTAAACTCTTAAACATTCCCACTGGAGATCATATCAGTGACAGGGCTTGGCTAAAGGATCAGCTGAGGCTTTCTGGTAGCAGAGCTCAGTATTTCAGAAAAGGGGAAACTGATGGTTAATTCAGCTTAGAAAACTACGAAACTGTGAATCACAATGTTCACAGAATTCAGTGACTCACTGATTGCCTCAAAAAAGTGACCATTATAGTGGTATTTTTAAGCAATAAACTCTGGGGGGTATTTCCTTTTGAAGTGTTTCTGACAACTAAAGGCACACAGAGACTGAGTTTGGTGTCATGTAATAAACTCTCTCCTTCAGCAGGATGTGGTGTCGGTGCTGAAATGGAAGTGGGAGGTAGTTTTTAATTATTTCTTTTTCTCCTGAATTGGTAAGAAAGTTTATAATCTTGCAGTTTACCTTCCTGAAACAAGTGACTTCTTTGTAGAACAAGGAAACCTCAGGTTTTGGTGTCTGTTTAACTGGAAATAGCCCAATGCTCAGATGGATCAGAAAATTATTCCAACTAGCAAAATCATGTATGTTCATATCCTGAGCAGGGCTAATTAAGAAATCTGAAAACTGAGAAACCTGAACATTGCAAGGGCATTATGTAAATGTGGCTCTGACTGAAACAAAGACACACAGGAATTTTTTTTTTTGCTGGTTTTGTTCCTGGTCAGTTGCTGCAAATAATAATTTGTCATTTTTGCTTTAGCTCAGATACTTCTGGTGAATGGGAAGGGGGAAGTCTTGCAGAATGTTTCCCTTCTACCTCAGAAACTGGAGAAAATAGTCTTGAATAAAACAGTGTATTGTTTTTCAGAGCTCAGGGTGTCTTTAGTGTGTTCTAGATTTTTAATTTAATTGTTTTAACTTACCTACAGTTAACTCAGTAGTTCCTTGGTCACATAAAGACTGGAATTCTTTTCTTTTTACTTGGCTCTGTGGTTTGAAGACCTTGTGTTCTCACATCTCTGACTCTGCCTCCAACAGTGACAGGCTGCACATTCCACTTCTCCAAAATTTGTCATTGCTGTGTCCATAATTTAAAATGCAATTTTTTTCTTTGGTTTATTCCACCAGGTTTTTAAAATATTCACATGCCAAGTTACATAACTTATGTTGTCTGTCATGGAACACAGAAAGATGCTGTATTTCCAAAATGTTTGCACTCCTCATGGGGCAAATACTGGTGTGAAAGGCTTTCTTTGCAATATCAGGTGGTGTTCAGGTATTGCAGAGCTCAGCTCAGTTCCCTCAGTACCTGCCTGAAGTTTGTCCAACTGCTCCATATTACCACGAGGTCAGAATTTGCTCAGGCAATGCAAAATGAAAGGATTAAACATCCCACAAAGCAGCCAGCTCTGGTTCAATATTAGCCTTTAAAATGCTAATTAAACAATGAGAATTTATGAAAGGAAGTGCTGGAGACATAAATCCCAGGGCACATAACTGGAGACACAAATTGGTGCTGATATGAGGCTTCAGTAGTTGTGCCAAGTCAACATAACCTGTTCTAACACTCTGCCTGACTGTGGCCCTGCAGCTGGAGTAATTTAATGCAGGTTTGTCTTCATCATAAAGGCTTGAAAAAGTATTCTTTGGTTAGTTAATTTGCTTAATGCTTCGGTTCCATGTTGTGTTTGTTGGTGTGCAGTGTTTGCCTGGCCTGGGTTTGGGTTTCTTTTGGAAAGGGGAGGTTCTTTTCCATCCTTCCTTGGTGAGGGGTGCAATCTGCTGACAGGGATGCACTGGCTGGCTGGAGTTTTGGTGCCAGCTGCTTTGGGAGCTTCTTATCTTCACTTACACTGTGGCTCATGTTTAAATGTGCATTTCTTGACGTGATTTAGGTGCTGCCCAGACTTCCTTGACCCGTGGAAATGGATCTAGTCCAAACCAAATGCCAGGCTCCAAGGAATTCTTTGAATTGTTTTGTCCTGTCAGTGATGGGTTTGATTTTATTTTTTGCCCCAGCTTTAATGAGGAGTTCTAACATATCTCTGTATTTATCAGCACAGTCACTTTTTCTTCCAGCTTTGAATGCAGAGTTTTTTTTCCTTTTAAGAGTATTTCTCTGTATACTATTTTCCTCAAGCAAATGAATGCACATCTGCTGCCTAAATTCTGAGTAAAAGTGAACCTGAATGGTTGAATGTTCTCCTGTGTGTGAGATGTGAGGCAGATACGATTCCACTGTTAAAAGGACTAACGTGCTTTACGTATTTGAATGTTTAATTTACTGCTAATCTTTATTTTTCAGTCAGGTGGTTGAGGCAGATAAGAAACTGCCTGTGACATTTAATAGGCTGGGCAAGTTCTTTTAACAGAGTTCTTAAGTCTTGTTTAATGTTTACAAAAGCCAACCTAAGTGACCTTGAATGCAGTGGAAATATTACTCTGGGAGCAATAGGAGGCTGTTTTTTCCCCCTTCAGCCCTGCAGATTAGTTGTTCCATGTTGGTGTGTGCACAAGAGTGAAAGGAGAGTGTTAATTAGATAATGGATGTTCATTGTTCAGTGTGCATTTCTCTCCATATCCTCATTCTATATCCTCCCACTTCATCCTGCATTGCAGGACTAATGACATGTAATAAAGCTTTCACTTTTAAAATTAACAACTTTTTTATAGGAGAACTTGTGGCCTTTGTTGTATTGTTGCAGTTAGGTTTGAAGATGAGTTGAATTTAAGATTAACGACCCTTATGCTGTAATGGATTCCTTCCTGCTAGATTATCTTTTGTGTTAATTAGAGGTTTATTTTGCTCTCAGAGCTTTGCAGCAGACCCTGAGGGTTTGTCTCGTTGCAGGTTGGGAATTACAAGAGGACAGTGAAAAGGATCGATGATGGGCACAGGCTTTGCAATGACCTCATGAACTGCATCCACGAACGGGCCCGGATAGAGAAGGGCTATGCCCAGCAGCTCACAGAGTGGGCTAAAAGGTGGAAGCAGCTGGTGGAAAAAGGTAATGCCTTCTGGCTCTGAGCTCTGAACAGTGGAAAAAAACCCTGTTTCTGTATAGCTTTGTTTGGTGAGTACAAATACTGTACTTTTTAGCCTGTAATGGAGTCTTTGCAAGAGGCTCAGGAATGTGACAGGGACCAAACTTTTCCTGGTGGGAAAACAGCCAGACCAAGCCCTGCTCTTTACAAGGTTGTTTGTGTCTCACTGAGTCTTGCCCCAGCATTGAGGGATGTTCCAGAGAACTGTCTCTGGATAACTGATACACACCTTGAAAAGGGATTCTGGATAACAAGGGGGCAGTGGCTGTGGGGAAAAGATCAATGTTGCTCTAATGGAAGGACCAGTGAGATCCCATTTTAATATATTCTACAATAGTTTGTCCTTTCATGCCTGTCTAGGCTTCAAAAAGCATGTTGAGAAATGGAAGGGCAGTTCAGAGGTGGAATTGTGGCACAGGGAGAAGGACTCCAGAATAAATGTTATTCTTCCTCACATAAATTTCATAATATTCTAAATTTCTATGAAAAGAAACTGTTGCCTTTTCTAGGTTTGCATCAATATTGCTGTGTACAAGTGAATGTAAGTCAATAGTTGGAGGTAGTTTCTTGGGAATATGAGTCCCAATGGGTGATGGTTACTGAGAATGACACTTTCTGTTGTGTTTAGGCCCACAGTATGGAACAGTAGAAAGGGCTTGGTGTGCTTTTATGTCAGAAGCTGAAAAAGTGAGTGAACTACATCTAGAAGTAAAAGGTTCACTGATGAATGAAGATTTTGAAAAAATCAAGAACTGGCAGAAGGAAGCCTTTCATAAGCAAATGATGGGAGGATTTAAGGAAACCAAAGAAGCAGAAGATGGATTTAGGAAAGCTCAGAAACCCTGGGCAAAAAAGCTGAAAGAGGTACAGCAGTAGATTATGTATTAGATATCCTGTGTTATAAAATATAATATAGTAATGTCTCAGATCTCTGTAAGGGAGTAAACTCCCTGCTCTCTCTGCTGCACCCTCCTTTCTCAAAAAGATCTCTTGCTTTCTGTCCTCTTCTGAAAATAAGTATTTTTCTTTTAGTCTCTCCTAATCTTGGTGACTTCAGTGAAAATCTGGAAAGAGTGGAATTTAAGCTATCACTTAAACAGTATCTGATTTCCTGCCTTTGAAAGTTATGAATTGCTCAAAGAAATGAGCAGGGGACTTTTTTTTGTTGTTATTTTTTCTTTTTCTCCCTGTCCTGTAACATTATTCTTAAATAACAGGTTTGTAGATGGAGGAGAGCAGGAGAATGTGGGGATAAGGGGAAAATGTTCTGTTGGGGACTTTCTGTAAACCTTTTATTGAGTCTGTTCATCACTTCTCTGAGCTGTATGAGTGACATTTCTTGTGTGGTGAGAGAATGCTGCAATAATTTCCTTGTGTTGATTCCTTGGCCTAAATGAACAAAAAAAAATCCCCCCCACAAAAAAAAAAAGAACGAACATCCTGAAACAAAACTTGACACTTCCTTCATTGCATCATGAAACAAAACCTGATTTTAAGGCTGAAAACTGGCTGGTGGTTGCTGTGTGCAAATCCTGCCTTGTGCTTTGCAGGTGGAAGCTGCCAAGAAAGCCTACCATGCAGCCTGCAAGGAGGAGAAACTGGCCATTTCCCGGGAAACCAACAGCAAAGCTGACCCAGCACTGAACCCTGAGCAGCTGAAGAAGTTGCAGGACAAAGTGGAGAGAAGCAAACAAGATGTCCTAAAGGTCTGCTCTATGCTAACATACTTTTCAACCTGTAGCTTGTGCATATTTCAGCTTTCTTCCCCTCCTGGATGTGCTGTGAACAGCAGAGGAGCTCTCTTGGAGTCACAGCCCTGCACCAAAGTGTAGTTTGCTCCCAAGCATGTCTCACTGCCAAATTGACTCTCCTCTGACCAATGAATGATGTGTTGCCTCTGTCTCATGGCAGTACTTTGAGCAGGGAGCTGAGCACAGTGAGCCAGCAAACTCCTGGGACAGACTTCTAACCATTTACTGGTGAGAGCTGAGCTGTTTCACTGGAGAGGCTGAGACAGGTGCTTAAAACTTGCTGACAACATCTAAACACATCACCATTCTTACTGCAAAATGCATTTTTTAAGAAAGTAAATGGATGAAATCCATTTAATAAACGCTGTTCTGTTGCCCAGTTTGGTTTATCTCTTTGGTGGCTGCCACTGAGAGGCTTTGCTGGTGTGACTCCCTGCAAAGATGTGTTTCTCCTCTGAGGATGCTGTTCTGTGATCTGGTTGGTGTTCCAGGGGTGAGATCCTTCACTTCTGTCTGGGGATGATTTCCATGAATTAGTGCAGAGCCTGAGGTTCTCTCTCTTACCTGAGCTCACAGCCTGTGCAATTTACGTTCACACTGTACAGTGTTTGGGGGTTTTGGTCACAACTCACCCTGTAAATTACTAAAGGAGAAAAGACACCACTTTGAGAGGTCTCCAAATAACTTCCATAACTTGGTTGCCTGCTCTGATTTACTCTGTAGCTCCTTGACTTTTTATCTCTAGTATTACATCAATATGTCCCATGGGCTGTGTTCAAAAGGCAGAGAAGAGGCTTTTGGAGCTTTATTTTAACTGTTTTGCAGTTTATTTGGATACCTCTCATCATGCTCTAACACAGGTACAGTGGCCATGAGAAGAGATTGCAGTTTGGGAACTTCTGCTTGAAATCCTGGCCATTGCCACATTGATAGCTCTGTATTGTGGGATAGTAATAAAATACATTGCTAACAGTTTGTTTTTCTACCCCCAGACAAAAGAAAAGTATGAAAAATCCCTGAAAGAACTCGACAATGCCACTCCTCAGTACATGGAGAACATGGAGCAGGTGTTTGAGCAGTGCCAGCAGTTTGAGGAGAAGCGGCTGCGCTTCTTCCGGGAAGTGTTGCTGGAAGTGCAGAAACACCTCGACCTGTCCAACGTTGCCAGGTGAAACTGCACCACCACTTCTCACTGGGTTTGGGCAGAGCTTTGACAGAGTCCTGTGGGCTTGGCACAGAACCAGCTCCTACTGTCCTGCAGACAAGCTTTTAACTTCAGGACGCTTCCAGCTTGGTGTTCAGGAGTTTAAATACAGTGCTGTGGGCATCCTCTTTTTAATGACAGCCAGTTAAATGACTTTACAAGAGTCATAATTCTAAATACTGGCAAATAAGGATTTTATGGTTTGGGAACTTCCAGCAAGTTTGCTCTTCCTTTTTTACAGGCAGTGGACAGGCCTGTCAGTTTTTCAAAGTCTGTCTTGCTGTACGTTGTTCTTTTTCAATACTTTGTGAACTTTGAAATATTATTTTAAAGAAAGAGCAGGGGAGTTGCCCTGCTCTAAGTGTTATACTCAATTCAAAGGCAATTTGTTTTGCAGTTACAAAAATATTTACCGGGAGCTGGAACAGAATATCAAAACAGCAGATGCTGTTGAAGACTTGAGGTGGTTTAGAGCCAACCAAGGCCCAGGGATGTCAATGAATTGGCCTCAGTTTGAGGTAAGGTCAGAGCACCTAAACCCCAGAATTGTTTTGTCTGTGTTTTCCTCTTTGCTTTTGTAATATCCTTTTGTGCTGTAACTTCAGGCTTCCAGCCCTGAAGTTTTTGTTGTTACAAGTCTTGGCAGTTTTCTTCTCTTAATTATGATTGAGCTCTTCTCATCCCCAGCTTTTGGAGGTGGTTATGTTGGGCACCCATTTAAAGAGAAAAGGGGCAAACCAGAAAACTATAATGTTTTGGGGTTGTTTTACTGTTTCACTGTTCCCTTATTAACCATAGTGGAAAATATCACTTGTTTTTAAAATAATGAGTAACTTCAGGTTAGAAGGTTTAAGGAAGAGAACTCACAGTAGTACTGCAGTGTTTTCTTTACCTGAAATACTAAACTACAGTTACTTCTGTGTGGGGAAATGGCCATCCTTTTTCTCAAGCATTATAATTAACAAATTCAATACTCTTGTTACTCCTCTCCTAATCAAGTTTTTTCTCATTTACATGCTACAAGGATGATGTAAGTAAAAAAGTCATGATCAAATGACTATGAAATTGCATTGTAAACTGCAAACATGCATAGGTCAGTGGTCTTTAAACTGTGGTAACTCAGAAATCCAATTTGTATTTTACCAAGTTAAACCAGTGAGGTATCTCTGAAAAGTTGTCCAGAAAGCACTTCAGACTGGCCTGACTTTGCTACATGTAGAAGTCAGTAGTCAGAGCAACTCTGAAAACTATTTTCCTGTTAAAAAACTGGAGTTTCTTTTATCTTTAAGGCTTCTGAGTGGTAACATATCTCAGCATAAGATAATTTGCTTGCATCCAGTTCGTTTGCTGTTGGGTCCTGCTTTATATCAGCATAAGCAGCTCAGTTTGACTCAATGTGTAGTTGTGTTTAGGTCTCATCCTGCCTCTGAATGGCTCAAAACACCAGGGAGGGTCTACCAGTAACACCAGGGAGGGTCTACCAGTAACACCAGGGAGGGTCTACCAGTGGCACCAGAAGTCTTGTGTTGATTTAACTCCTAGAAATGGCTTTTTAGGCCAATAAATTGCACTAAATCTGGAATGAAGGACCTTATGGCTCAAACCTCAGGGACAGCAGAAGTGAGCACAGTGAGTTTAAAAATGAGGTGGGCACTTCTTGAGAAGGAAGCCCTGTCTTAAAATACCTTCCTAAATTAGATGTAAGATTTACTTTTTCAGATGTCTTGGCATTATTTGAAAGTGTGAACCCTCACAGTACATCATTTTAAGAGCTGCCCTGAGCAGCTCGTTTGATTTCTCCAGTTGTGTGCTGGTATTTTTAGTCTTTCCAAGGTGCTCCAATACTGAGCAGGGAAGTCCAGGCAACCCGGGAATTCTGTGAGTGGCACAGATCCCTGTTTGTGCTGCTGGATGAGAACTGTGGCTGAAACATTTAGACTAACTCATCTTCTGAACAATTCCTGGTACTGTTGCATGGAGAGATGTGTGTCCCATAGCTCAGTGTGAGAATGAGATGTGGCAGTGGCTCCTCCAGGGCAGGTTCTCAGCCGTGTTTTGCTCCCTTGGCAGGAATGGTCTGCAGATCTGAACCGCACCCTCAGCAGGAGGGAGAAGAAGAAAGCCTCTGATGGAGTCACTTTAACTGGCATTAATCAGACAGGAGACCAAGTTTCACAGCCTAACAAACACAGCAGGTAGTTCTTTTCATGCCTAAAAAGACTAATTGCAAAAGATCCTCACCTTCAATTGCCCTAAGCTCTACAGCTTCACAAAATCACTGTTCAATCAAATGATAATTATCTAGCCATGTCTCTGCAGTTCACAAATTAATTTGGGGATTATTCTGGGTTTTGCAGTTCTCTTGCCCTTGGGAATTGCAAGAAGCCAAACTTCAGGAGAAGCTGGACTTCCTGTAGCTAATCTGGTAGTCTCTTGCTATCTTCCCATTTCTGGAAAAGGCAATTACACTTGGAAATCTTAGCCTGCAAAACAGTCACTCCAGAATTCTGAGTGTAATTACTACAGAAGTGTTTAACATCAGAATTCTGGATGGAAATAATACAGAACTGTTTAACATCAGCTGCTTGAAAGAGGAATGCTCGAAAAACTGCACTGCCTGTAATTGCAGGCAGCAGGACAAAGAAATGATGGTCCACAAAGGATATTTCTAATTGTGGAGGAATGTGAGACTTTCCAGGTTTTCTTGGGTCTTGTGCTGCCCTTGGTAGAAGTTTGGGCTTTTGTTTAGTTTTCTTTTTTGCTTTTTTTTCTGAATTTGGCTGAAGGAGGGGTCTGCTGAGGAACTGCCTGGTGGGACACCAGTGACAGTTCCGCTCTTGCACAGACAGGGTCACCATAATGCTTTTTCTTTTCCAAATTAGCAGTCTTAGTGTCCAGAGTAACACAGTGCAGTCAGTACAATCAAGTTACAATCCCTTTGAAGATGAAGAAGATACTGGGAGTACTGTCAGTGAAAAGGAGGACAATAAGATCAAAAAGTTGGTGAACTGTTGTTTCTTTAATTGTTTTCACACTCGCACTTTCTCTCTCCAGGGTTCCCTGCATTTGGTTTCTGTAACACTCTGCTGGTCAGTGCATGAGGTGTTTGTAAGCAGTTGTGTGAGCAACACTGTGACCTAACTTGTCTTTCCTAACAGATGCCACATCTGTTGCCTTGATCTTTGGTTTGAAACTACTGGGGTTATTGGCAGTTGCTAACAGAACTGCTGTTGCTTCCTTCCTTCCTTCATCCCTTCTATAAAATGTTAAACTGATGTGTTTTTCTAGTGAAACTGCTGCTGGGGCTTTACTCTGTGTCTTCTTGCTGAATAAATCTGCTTTTTAGGTTGCTTTCTTTTTTGTTTAGGACCTTCTTGAGCAGCTGCCTGTTCCCACACTGGGGATATACCACTCTCTTAAATGGCATGTGCATGCTGGACACTGAGCTTTCCTTTAAATCATAGAGTTGTTGCAGGATGATGAAGTTTCTTAAGTTTCTTTATTGGTGGGTTGCAGCACACAAAAAGTGTTGCAAGCTACTCTAGAGGTGCAGAGAGAGGATTCTGCAAAGCAATTTAAATGTCTTATCCTAAACCAGATAATTCCTCTCACCTTCTACCTGCATACCTCTTACCTTTCTGGAGTAAATAATCCCATGGATTCTGTAGCTTTCTTGATAGAGAAGCTTTTTGAGTGTGGGGAGGTTGTCTTTGGTATGTATTGCTTTTGCCTTTTTCTGACCTGGGAAATGTATTGTAAGAATGCTTTTATTTCCTCCCCCTCTTGGTTTTTGTTTTATTTTTTGTTTTAATGAGGCATTGTCAGTTAAAGAGAGGTGAGAAGAGACCAGAAAGTTTCAAACCTGGGTCTTAGAGAGGAGTTTAAGCTTAATTAGGGGAGCTGATATTTCTAGTCTCCTGTTTCAAGAGCATAAAATAATAATTTTAACATTGATTTTCAGTGTTAGCAGCTATGAAAAAAACCAAAGCTACCCTACAGACTGGTCTGATGAAGAGTCCAACAATCCCTTCTCTTCCACTGATGCCAATGGAGACACCAATCCCTTTGATGAAGACACTTCTCCAGCCATGGAGGTGAGAGTCCGAGCTCTCTATGACTACGAGGGCCAGGAGCAGGATGAGCTCAGCTTTAAAGCTGGTAAGTTTAAACACTCACTTAAAAGAGTTATCAAAAAGGAGAAGGGCTGGGGATTTTTTTTCTCTTCAGCTTTTATTTTCTGGACTCACCTGTGTTACTGAACAAATTGCATTTCTTTAAAAAGGAGCCCCTGCAGCAGCAGTGGGAGGAGATGTTGGGAAAACCTTTTAACTTGAACAAAATAGTGTTTGGTCCATCTATCAGTGAATAATGCCCAGTTTTGTACCAGGTAGTGCCTGTGTCAAAGATTAGTCCTGTCATAGACAGTGCTCACTCCCTGCAGTGGGGAGTGATAGTCCTGTGCCAGCTGGTGCTTAATCCCTGGATTTACTTATCCCAGTTGATTGTTTACTAGTAAATGTCTTAGTTTTGAGAACAAAGACAGAATGTCTGAGCAAAGATGATAAGCACATCTTCACCTGACCATGTATTGAGACACTTCCAAGGAGAAGAGAGCTATAAAAGGGTAACCTGGGGAATGGGATGTTTCCCAAAACCACCAGAGACCCTCAAAAGACCCCTGCTCATTTCCAGGTAAATCCATGGGAGCATTTAGCATAGAGTGCATTCCAGAAATATCATGGGTGTGTAATAAATATGTATTAGTTTTATGAATAGAAACTGGTTTTTAGACTGCTGAGTGTGCTTTGAGAAGTCCCTCCTGCACTCAGTGCTGGAATTAAGGACTGTCAGCTTTCTAACCTCCCAAACTGGTTGGAGAGTTTATTTCCCGTTTTTTGTTTTTAAACCTGTTTCTCCTTACATGGCCCTTATCCCTCCTAACAGTATTTTTAAGTATCCCCTGGTTGGCAGCACCGACTTCTCATCTGTTTGGAATATGCTGGGATGCATCTGCTTGGGATGTTCCTTTCTTACCATCTTACGTTAAATAAAATTACCTGCAGAACTGAAAATCCTCTCTCTTCTTACTTGGTGACAGCACCAGCTGCTGCTTTTAGCTGTCTAGAAGTGCCAGCCCTACTCTTAGTTGAGTAGGGGAACCCCTAAAATCTGACTTGGCTGTTTTGCAGATAAGCACTGTAGGCTTCCAGAGTGGAGGAAGGGGTTTATTTGTCCCTGAGTTTGCTGCCCTGACAGAAGGACAGTAGTACCAAAGCACCTGTGGGATGCACAGCAACCCAAATTGCCACTCATTCTGTGGACTTTACCTGCTCCTTTCTCCCAGCAGGGTGGGAAGCACATGAATCCTCCTGAAATACATGGAAGCAGCAGGGCCTGCAGGGAGGAGCCTCTCAGTGCCCAAACTGCAGTGTTTGTACACAGAGGCAGTGGCTGAACACAAACTCAGAGCTCTGTGCTGCAGCACCAGGGGGTGACTTGCACTCAGAGCTCTGAACAAGTGGCTCTCACTGTGGGGCCTGGAGAAATAAAGTGCAGGATGTATGAACTGTCACCTAAAAATAGCTTAATACCTTGGAAGAAAGAGCATTAAAGCATGTGACAACACCAGATTAACAGGATTGTGTCAGTCAGAGGAAAGGGATGATATGCCAGACCCTGAATCCCCTCACAGATGCTGAGTTACGGGATGGCTGCTCAGAGTTAGTTTTTATACAGAAGTATTTGTGTGATTAGATTTACACTGAACTAAAGTCTAAGGAAACAACTCAGCAGCTCATGTAGGAGCCCGTTGCAAATACCCTGTGCTCCTGTGCAGGTGTGCCCAGACTCCTAAGCAGAGGATTAATGCATTTTAGGGCTTGGTTTAAATGCACAGGGATATTCTCAGATGGGATTTCCTTGGATATTCCAGGAATTTGCCTACAAAGTCCTTTGGGATCACTTCTGGATGCTGTATATATTCTGTATGTTGTAGAATATATGCTCTCTACTTTAATACATGAAACTCACTTTTATTTAGTGGAATGCTTTATACATCTGGTGGTTTTGTTGGGTTTTTTTGCCCTGTGGGAGGCTTCCAAAGAGGAAGAATTATTTTATTCCTATCTTATGAGAGGTTTTATAATACATATACAACTATCTACCATATATCTGTCTTACCCTACTGTGGCCCTGCCATGGCTGAGAATAAATAGCTACAGTAAATGTCAGAACATGTTATTGTGTATTCTGTTTTTATCATCACAGTTGTTTCACTGTAACTGTTGTGCAGATGACACTTAGAAGTGTTAATTTATTCTTGGACCTCCAGGATCACTGAGTTTCCAAGCCCAAGCCTGAATACAAATGCAGCTGCACTGGGGCTTCCTGCCATTGCAGTGTGGGGGTTTTGTAGCCTTTGTTTTCACTCTTTATTAACAGAGTTCACTCTTTATTAACAAACACTCTATGGAAGCAACAGGAAGGTTTGTAACTGTGCACTCTCTCATTCTGCAGTGGTAAAAAATGTCTCCATAAACCCAGTACAGTCAGCAGTGCCAAACAGTTGTGCATAATGGGGGTTTTTTTGTTATCTGGTAAACATACAAACCAGAGGAGATGAAGCTTTAACCTCTTTTATCTAAGACAGGAGCTGTAGAACACTGATGTCTTGCAAAGATTTAGTATGAAACTTACTCATTTCTACCAAAGAATAGGCTGGTTCATGTCCTCCTAAATGACACCAAGACCCTAAACCATTTGGGACTGTAGTAAGTGGTTAAAATGTTCAGCCTGTATTTCCTGTTGCTGACTGAGGTGAAACACAGACCAGGTTTATCCAGGGAAATCATTTGACGCAGGTGAGTTGTACATGAGGAAATAATTGTTGCTCAGTGTGGCCCTTTTGGCCTGGCTGAGGTGGATGTTCATTGTCTCATGTACAGCATCTTGGAGGCTCTCTAATATATTTCCAGGATTAGAGTAGTCAAAATTAAGGTATGTTATAGTTCATAAATGCCTGGAGAGGCAGTTTCAGCTTTTGCTGAAAGCAAACTCTGAGTTACTTTATTTTTGTAGCATTTTCCTCCTTATGTCCCATAAATTCTTAAAGTGTGGCAACATTTATTTCACTTGCACTGACACATGTTGAGGGTTATAAATGTAGGATCATCCAAGTTCAGAGGTAGTTGTATGATCCACAACTATTTTGACTGCTCAAACCTTTAAATAAATGATCTCCCAGTGAAATAACAGTATAGAACTTCAGAAGTTTTAAAAACAACACAGTACCTGATTTCAGAAGTTTTAAAAAAATGCATAAACCTTTTTGAAATACCATGAAGGTAATATTTTAGTTTCTAAGTGCTTGGTTCTTCCTGTTTGGAATGTGGGAGCCTCTCATTCCACATGCAAAGCTGTGATAGATGTTCTCAGTATCAGAAGCATGAGGAGCAGAGAAGGAAAGGGTTTCTGCTGGGTCACGTAGGGAATTGTTATTCATCTTTCTGGTGTTCCTTACAAGGTTTTAGTGCCCTAACAATTCTCCTTCTTTTTTCCAGGGGATGAATTAACTAAAATGGAGAATGAGGACGAGCAGGGCTGGTGCAAAGGACGTCTGGACAACGGCCAAGTGGGGTTATACCCAGCAAACTACGTGGAACCCATCCAGTGACAAAGGGCACAGTAAACACAGAGGTGTCACCAAAGCTCTGGAGCCTGTACAGTGTATTTAGTCACAGTGAGAGGAAGGGGGGGTGTATAGAGTGTATATATTTTAAAGCCAAGGCAAGAGCTTGGGAGCAAAATGATGCTGAATTAAAGGCAAAAGTCTGAACCAATCATCTGACATTGTTTTCACAACTTGTGCACAATGCAAAGGAAAAGGGGTAAGGGGGGGAAAAAATAGTATGATAGGAAAAATACTTTTTAAGCTTCTTCTTCCCACATGGTCTGTTATTGTGAATTCTAAAGATTTCTGCATTTTCTCTGCTTATGCCTCATCCTGCCCTGGGTATGTGGCTCATGCTCACTTTGGTTAATCAGTTATTTTAAGTGACCTTCAGTAACTCACAACTTGAATTTTAAGGATTATTATCGTTAATTTTTTATTGGTTCTTATTGATGTCAGAAAGATGCAGTATTTTTTTATTTAAATGCCATATAGTTAAGCACCTTTTTTGTATGCTTGGATTTATCAATGAAGACTTAAATTATGACATAGATTTAGTCCCCAGCTGACTGAGTGAGAACTCCTCCCATGGTGTAGTAATCTTTCCATGTTGTCAGCATGGCTTGAAGTTGTACATGGAGTTGTAAAACAAAGTGCTGTATTTAATAAATATCTGTTACAGAAGGTTATTTGTAGCAGAGATATCTGCAGGTGTCAGGGGTTGGGATCCTGTGATGAATGTTCTTCACGTGGGTTGGCACACTAAGAGTGTTCCATTCAAAGGAAAGATGAATTATGCATAAACCCCAGAGTAGTAACCATTTCCAGCACATGTTTGCAGGGAAAAAAAAGTCCTTTTATCTGCTAATGATTTTTGGGTGATTTGAAATGTTCAATCTGTGAAGGCTAATTTTCTTGAAGAGAGAAGACTGTAAAATAGACTAAATGCTTTTATTAAGAGCCTATCTATGTTGTGTATATGTACATATGATTTGATATTCCAAAATATAAAGAGCATGGCTGTTAGTTATCAAGCCTTTTGGTGTCAATAAGATTAAGACTGTTTTAAGAGGTTAAATTATAGGTATATTTAAATCTGCTTTCCTGCCATATTCATTACTGTACAACAGACAAAGTATCCTGTGATTAGACTTTTCAGAAGTACAGTAAATCCACCAATATACTCCAAATCAGTATTTGTGAATAAATGAATGGGTGAGAATATAAAGTAGCTTTAGTCCTTACGTGGATTATTGTAGCAGAACACTGTAAAATCTACATTTGCAGTTACAACTTGGCCAGCTGTAATCGTGTCCAGTAGTAGCCACTTGTGACATTTAAAACTGGGTTGTAAAATTGCAGCAGATTTGTGTTAAACTCAGTATCAGGTAAGTAGAGATGCTGTGTTAGGAAGCTACACTGTAATGAAGCTGACAGAGCTTTCTCAAGGTAACTATAAAACACTGTTAGTCTTGGACTTTGCCTTTGGAGCTTATAGATACATTTAGTCCTCATTTTCAGTGAATCCAAGTGTGCAGGCTGAGCAGGTGGATGTTTGTGTATGTCTGTCCAGGAAAACTCACCAACATCATTGTTCATCCACAGGATGGTCACTGAAGTTGTCAGGAATTACTGGTTTGGGTTCTCTGTATTGTAAGATATTTTAGAAAACAATAAAATCTGTTAATCCCTTAAATACACAGAATGCATCTTTTGCTATTTCAATGTGTGTCAAAATAGTCTAATGAAACAAATAATGTGCATTTCATTCCATTCTTGGTGACAAAATGTGCACTGTCTAACAGAGCCCAGAGAGGATGTGCCATGGGGGGCATTGTGCTCCTGACAGGAACAGGGAGGTGCCCAGGAGTTCTTGGCAGAACATTCCAGCAAGATCTTCATGGAAGAAGAGGAAACCCTTTTGTGGGTATCCAGAGTGTCCTGTGATGCTGCTTGGTGAGGTTAGTCAGGTCCCATGGAGCTTGGGTGTGCAGCTGAGCTTTGCTTTTTTTTAATATCTGAACATTTTCTGCCTTCTTTGAGTTTTCTGGTTGTCAGGGGTTAATGTAGCACTGTTTGTGATGAGTGGCTGAAGGGTTTATCCCCTCCCCCATCAGCTGAACAGCAGCTCCCAGAGGGTCAGTCACTGGCACAGGGTCTGGTTGGAGGGGGAACTCCTTGAGAGGGTCCAGCAGAGCCTGGGGAGGTGATGAAAGGATTGGAGCATCCCTGGGAGCAGGACAGGATTGCAACTGATCCTGCACAGGTGAACTGCAACATGGATCTCCTCATTATCTAGTATATAGAGTTTGTATATATTCTTTATAGCCAAACTTAGAATGAGGGTGCAAGAGACTCCATCTACTTAAGGTGAAATATTAGGAGAATCTTTTCAGGAAAATAACAGGCTATTTTATTAGACAGCAAAAGTAACCACTTCCTGATGCACAATAGTATGAAAATTCCTCTTAAATTATTGCTTCTGAGGCTGAAGGTTTGGCCTTTTGAACCCACTTTCCCCAAACTGCCTCTTAATTTACTGGTAAGCTATAATATGAATATTTATGATACTTGCTATGCACATACAAGATGCCACAGATAAACCTACACCCTCAATGTAATAAACCCATCTCTTGTTGAGGTGTCTGAAGTTTGTCTGATGCACTAACCCTGGTCTCACCATGGCTGAGCTGGGTTTTTTTCCTATTCTAATACCTTCTTTATTCTAATTATGTCTTATCCATAACATTGCAAAGCACAAATGAAGGCAGACTTCACAATTTGAGAGAAATATAAAGACTGAGTGGGAAATGGGAGTAGACAGTAATAGAAGTGATTTTATACAAATCTGATATGATGTGAGTGATTTTTTTTTTTAAATAACACTTGTTAGGTGTATTTATTGTAAAACCCAGAAGAGAAGGGATAAAATACAGGGAGCTTGTTAATTGTTGCTGAAAGCAGAGCTGGGGGTCAGTTGGAGACCTGCAGCTTCTGTTCCTGTAGTGAGGGAATACCAGACTCTCCCAGTTTACTGCAAGGCTCTTCCTTTCTCGCTGTGTTTGAGCTGAAACACACACAGCAGGTTCAGAGCCTGTGGCAGCAGCAACACCACAGTTGTTCCTACAGATCCAAGGGAAGCAGCTCTGGTAAGAGAACCTGTGGCCACTTCCAGGAGGAGAACAACCAGCAATGCTCATTCTCAGAAGGAGCTGGTTCTGACCCCACTGGAGAGGTTCAGACTGTGGTTTTATTTTGCATTTGATTTTGTAATTCACTTTTTGTTTTATCTGGTCAGTCAGGACCCTGCAAGATACTTTTGCAGCTGTTTTCCAGTTCTGTGATCATAATAACTTTCATGTTAAATAAACTGCCACCTTTCAGCTTACCCTTTCTGTAGATAAATATTCAAATCTACAAGTCCAAGCATGAATCCCTCGGGGTGGCACACTGGTATCCTCCCACTTTTTATTGCTGTAGTCAGTAACTGATTAAATGATCATTTATTTCATGGCAGTTTAACTTTGGCTTTTATGAAGGATATTTGTGACCTGAGCTGGATCACCTTGGTGCACAACCCATGAGATCTCCAAGCCTGTGAGGTAAACAACTCTATCAGTGAAGTCCTGTGATGACAGCGTAAATCTGGGATCCCTGTGCAGGAGTTGGTGAAACCCGAGTGTCCTGGCACAGATGGAATGCTGCCAGTGGCAAATGCAGGTGGGTTTGGCAGTGGGATGTCACAGGAGGTGCAGCTTTGCCCCAGGGGGTTCCAATGCTCCCTTGCATTGCTGATCCAAACAATATTTAAGCACAGCTGAGCACTGAGTGTGTGGATGGGCTGGTGGATTCCAGTGTGGAAGGGTTGGCAGTAGGATGGAGACAATTTCCAAGAGTGGAAAGCTCCATGAAACCTCACCTGTTGAAGGGGTTGTGCCTCGTGATGTTATCAGGACAAACGATGCATTAGCACTGAACTGGTTCCAACTGGTTTTTGAGCTTCATTTCCATGTGGTGGGAGAGGCATTGCTTGATCTTCCTCTTCTAGTGAAGGGTTTTTCTGTGTGAATTATTCATACATGTCTGTCACTCGTTACCACTGGCAGAGGGAAGCCTGGAACTTACTGAACTACAACTGTCATGATGCAAACATAGCTGTGAGCAGTGACTGGTTGTGCTTGGTGTGACCAAGTTTTCCATTTATACTTCTGCTCTGGCTCTAAGGGAACCTTTGGCCCTGGGAAAGCAGTGGAGATCCAGGTGGCAGGGCCTGGCACTTTCCCTGTGTCCCAGCAGTTCTCAGCAGCACCGAGAGGAGAAAGCAAACAAGGAGGGAGGCTGGAGAGTAACTGAAAAACAGCCCTGAGAGATTCTGTTTTACAGAACTCAGAGCTTTGAATGTTGGGAATGGCAGTGGGTATTTTGGAGCTGTGAGACCACAGGTGGCCACTGAAGCTGTAATTCCACACAGCTCCATGCAGGTGCAAGTGCCTGGTATCAAATCAAGCAAAGACCCAGAGAACAGACTGTTCTCTAGAGGTAATCTTGAACAGTTGTCCTTTCTCATGTTCATATGCCCTGGCAGCACTGTCTGCTCTGACCCAGGAGCCCAAGGCTTGGTTGTGGCAATACAAATCTGTGTATTTTGGACATTCTTAAACACCACTAGCAGGATGTGATATTACTGCACTGAGGTATAATTGGCAAAGCAGCAGCTGGGGTTCACTTTCCCACCACTGCTGCTGTTCTCTCTCTGTACCTTCCCTCTCTCTGCAGAGGAATGAGAGGCCCACCTCTATTCCCTGGAAAAATCCATCACCTTTCAGGGTTTATTCTGGTGGTTTCTTTTATTTAGACTGTGGGCAGTCAGCATTGGGAGGAGAACAGGATATGGGGGCTATTTCCAAAATTTCTTGAACAAATTGACATTCATTCTCATGGCAAAGGACAGCACAGTCTGCTGTGGGTAATGGTGCCAGGGAAGGGATCTGTGGGCCTTGGACAGCCTTTGTCAAGGTGAAAATCTGCTGAGATTTGAGGAGAGAAGCAGTATCAGACCAGGGCAGTCAGACTTGCTAGAGCACTGGTCTGCTGCTGGCTCTGGGTAAGGATGTGCCAAAGTGGAGGACACTCCAGTGCCTTACCCACAGCCACCCCTCAAGTAAGTTCTCTGGTTTGGGTTTGGGTTTTTTTGTGTGTGTGCTTTTGTTGCTTGGTTTTGGTTTTTTAATTTACTCAGCAGAGCAGCCAGTGAATTACAAGCACTGCCTTTTCCCTGCTGGAGATGGATGAGCTCATCCCTTCCTATTTTTTTAAATTACTCTTTTAAATCCTTGCCAGGATAACTAGTGAGTGAGTGACTGCTGCTGATAAGCAAAGCCTGTTGGAGGCAAAGCTTTGATTATTTACACAGGTAACTCAGCCTGTGGAGGTAAGGCAATCCTAAAACTGGTATTTGCAAGGGGGTAAAAAGTTTATCAAGGAACAGTCCTAGTCCAAACAGGGAGAGTCAGAGGAAAGGTATTTCACAAGCTCCCAAAACTGGCACTGTGTCTGAGAGAGGGAGCAGCTCTGTGAGGCTGTTGAGGTGCTTTTCTGGTGTTGGCATCGTAAGGGAATTAGAAACTCCTGCCTGTAGCTGGTGAGGGTGGAAAGCCCAAGGATTGAATGTCTCAAACAGCTCTCCTGTGCTGAACTCCAACTTCAGAGAATATTTCTTTTGACTTATTAACCAGATTTAAATGTTAAGTAAATGTACTGTGTGCCTTTAAATTTATGGTGTTTCCCAAACGACACTTTGAAGAACTGTGATTATCTTGCCTCAATTACAGATTCCATCCAATTGTTTTACATTAATTATCCATTTATTAGTTTAAAATTTTAGTAAGTATATATTTATTTACTGCAAGCTCAAGTGATTACATTTGAAGTACTTGATTCTGAGTGGAGTGTGAGTAGAGAAGGAACGGAATGGAATGGAGTCTGAGTGTGCATCAGTGTGAGTGGAGAAGGAATGGAATTGAATGGAGTGGGAGTGGAGTGGAGTGGAGTGGGGCATGGCACAGCACAGAGCCTGCCTTCCCCAAACCCTGCTCCACACAGGGCCAGCAGCCACCCCAGAGGCACTGCCAGGGCTCCCACGGGGCACTCGGGCTCCTTTCACACATCCCTGCTCCTTGCAATGTGCAGTCACAGCAAAACCTGCCAGTGGCAGAAAACAGGTTATCAGGAATGAAAATCAGTAAAAATTAATCTTTTTGAACAGGAGAGCTTTAATACAGGACAGGGAGAGGAAGAAGCAAGAAGCCACTTCTCAAGTGCTCAGGAGTTCGTTAGTGTTCATTAGTACACAAAGAATGTACCAGGCTGTTAAAATTAGGGAGCAGAGCAGGAGTTTGTCTTAGAGAACATTAATGCATTGGCCTCAAACATCTTTCTGCAGAGTAGAAAGTAATAGTAATAAGCTGTTCTCCATCCCAGTGGAGATAAGAAAAATAGAGTGGGCCACACACAGCAGGGGAAATTCAGATTACATGGAGGAACAAGCTCTGATGTCACATGAACTGGCCCTGGGGGCTGTTCAGTCTTCACTGCTGAGGCCCTTTATAGAGGAGCACCCCAAAGGAGCACAGGGCTGTAAAGGTGGCCCAGCAGGTGGCCCAGCCCCTTCTCCAGCTTATTTTCTGTGGTTCTTTGAGCTCTGAAGCATTCAATGACTCCTGTGAAGGCAACATTTGGCCAAGGTGAAGGCCTTTGGAATATCCCACCTAAGAGTTCAATCTGTTGAAAATGCAAGGGGGGTACTAACAGAGTCAATGGAAATAGAAGTGTGGTAGTACCTGAGTATTTTAATGTAAATACTGGGATGGCCTGGATTAAATAGAGCAGAGGGGAAAGTAAGCTGAGTTGTGTGTTTTCTGTGCAGTCAATTCAATCTGTTTGCTTGTCAGGAAGGTCGTTGATTTTCCCTTGAAGCTGAATGGAACAGGGGTTGTGTTGCAGTGAGTGTTTAAGAAACAAATCAGTTTTAGGGGAAGCCTCGGTGGAACCCAGGAGGTTTTGTGGCACCTCGTTTTATTTTGCAGGCTTGGTAAAATAAAATATACAGGAGGCTCTGCAACCCAAATCCATGAGAAAAGGAAGACCCTGCAGATCCCTGGGGCTGTTTGGCGTCTCTGGTGTTCCTTGGGGGTCCAGGAGTGTTCCGTGAGGGTTCCGGGGGATGGTGGGAGTCCCTGGGGCTCTCCGGGAGGTCCTTGTAAGCCCCTGGGAGGACCCTGGCAGTCCCCAGGACGTGCTGGGGGTCCTCAGCTCTCTGGGGCCGGCAGAGTCCAGCTGTGCCCTGCAGAGAAGAAATGGAGAGCTGGGGGAGGCCCGAGCAACTTGGAACGTGAAGCTGCCCCGGGGGGGTCCTTGGCCGGGTCCGCCGCCTCCAGCCCCGCTCGCTCCCCGGGGCTCCGGGCATTCCATTGGCTGGAATGTCTGTCAGTCTCGGCAGGTCCCGCCCCCAGCTGGCACCGCCTCCCCGCGGCAAAACGGCACCTCATCGGCTGGTGTGCCTGACAGTCTGGGCAGGTCCGCCTGGCAGGGAGGGAGAGACACTGCGGGATCAGCTCCGGGAATTCCAGCATGGAATGGGAAAACACACGGAACGGCAGCACCACCTCGTGGGAAGGGAGCGGCACTGCGGGGTCATCTCCACGAATTCCAGCTGGGATTGCAGGCACATACACAGAGCGGCAGCACACTCTGGCGGGAAGGGAGCAGCACTGCGGGATCAGCTCCGGGAATTCCAACATGGAATGGGGAAGCATACACAGAGCAGCAGCACCACCTGTTGGGGAGGGGGCAGCACTGCGGGGTGAGCTCCAGGAATTCCAGCCAGGATTGAGAAAACATACACGGAGCGGCCGCACCACCTGGTGGGGAAGGAGCTGGGAGAGGACACAGCTGGGACACCCAATCCCCACTGCCCCAAGGGATGTGCCAGGCCATGTAGAGTCATACCCAGCGTAAGGAGCTGGGGAAGAGGGTGGGGAATTGTCATTGTTGAATTACTGTCTCAAACCCTCACAACTGCAAATGAATCAATGCAGGCAGAGGGTCGTTTGTTGCTGTGTCTCTGTAACAGTGTTCGGACTGTGGATGTCCAGAGGAGAAGGAAACACTGCTGAAGGTTGTCCAGCCCCTTGGGCAAGGCTGAGTGTCCCTGCAGATGAAGGCCCAGCTCCCTGGCAGCAGCGGGCACATCCCAGGGCAGTCTGTTCAGAGCAGAGCTCTGGGGGAAGGGCCCTGTCAGCTGCCCTGGGCCCTGCTGAGGGGTTGGCAGGGCTGGAGTGCCGTGTGCTGGCACTGAGAGTTCCCTTCAGGAGGGACAATGGACAGAGAGTGTCCATCTGCTAGAGGGGAATTTTGTGGTTTGGAGGGACACTGAGCCCAGTGTTTGAGGAGCAGCTCCTGCTGGACTCTGCCCTCTGTGTAAGCTGCAATTTG
>JAWWEV010000043.1:56332841-56345306 GCA_035583235.1 Hafferia zeledoni
GGGGGGCGGTGCGCGCGGCCCCGCGGCTGGTGCGCGTGCACGTGGGCGGGGCGGCGGGACCGGGGGGGGGAGACAGTGCAGGACACTCGGGGGGACAGACAGGTGGGACCCTGCAGGACACCTCGGGCTCACCTCGAGGGACACTGCCAGGGGAGGCCCTGCAGGACACCTCGGGGGACACTGCCAGGGGAGGCCCTGCAGGACACCTTGGGGGGACAGACAGGTGGGACCCTGCAGGACATCTCAGGAGGACACAGACACGTGTGATCCTGCAGGATACCTCGGGGTCACCTCGAGGGACACAGCCAGGTGTGTCCCTGCAAGACATCTCAGGCTCACCTTGGGGGACTCCGGCCACTGGGGGTTCACCTCGGGGGATACAGCCAGGTGTGTCCCTGCAAGACATCTCAGGCTCTCCTCGGGGGGCTCCGGCCACTGTGGGGTCACCTCGAGTGCCGGGGGTGTTTGTTTTAGGCAGGACTGTTTGCAGTTCCCAGCGGGAGCCACCGCAGTGACCTTGTGTTGTCCCTTCAGCCTTCCCCTTCTCCTCGGCTCATTCCTGCATTTCCCGTCCATCTGCCCTCCTCATCAGGGACCTGCCTCCGGCGCTGTCCCTCGGGACAGCCTGGGCTGGGGGCAGTGAGAGCTCTGCATCATCGGGCAGGGATGGAAAGCAGCCCTAAGAGTCCCTTCCTCTTGGCCACGGTTCTTGTGCAAGAAGAATCTGGGTAAGATCAGGATCGGCGCCAAACCTTCCTGTACTCTTTCACTTAGGCAATGACTCATTAACTTAAGGAGTTTTAAGTTCACTGGGAAATTAACTTCACTCACAGCTTCATTGTGAGACCATAGCAAATTTTACCTTCTGAAGAAAATGTGTCCTTAAAAATCTTCTGGGTTAACGGTGATTAAACATGACTGTGAAATTTGGTCAGGCTGGTTAAGCCGTGTAAGACCGAACGTGGTTTCTCCCTCCTTTAATCTCCTTTTCTTCTCTCTCCCGTGTTGAAAGTCCACAGTTCACGTTTGAGAGCAGAAACCGTGCAATTAATTGTTTCTTCTTTCCCTTCTGGCCACAGCTGCAGTTCATTTTTTTTACCTTGTCTCATTAAGTGTGAGATGAAGCTTTGCATAACCCACCTTTCCTCGGGGGAGATGCCAAGGGACACGTCCAGCCATAAATCCAGCTCTTTCTGTAGGGAATCAAGGTTCTGTTTGCCTGGGGCACTGTCAAAGCTGGGAATTCTCCGTGCCAGAACAATTAGAGACTTTCCTCAACCTCAACATCAAAACAGTCATTCATCTCTTTGTATGGGCCAATAATGCTCCAACTTGTTCAAAGATGGAAGGAACAGCACAGGAATTCAGTGTAAATCACAGCACTCCCTGGCAGGACTGAGTTCCTGCTGCCAGGAAAGGGAATTCCAGCTTGGCAGAGGACAGGAGTTCAGCCTGCATCGACCTTGTGCTGGAACACATCTTATATGGATATTTTATATACATATATAAGGTACAATTATACATATCACATTATAATATGGGCATCTACCTTGTATATAATTTATTGCTGTATTTACATACATTTTGCTGTATTTCCATATATATACTTACCATGCTTTATATATATATATACAAGCTGTATATATAAATGTAATATATATATGTAATATATACACATATATATGTAATGTATATATACACACACACATATAGGTACAGTAAATTTAGCCCTTGTGCTGTTTTGGGAATCTTCTTCATATGGAACTCAAACTGCCTTCCAAGGGAATGGAGAGTGACCAGAAATGAGGAATTTGCACAACATTTTTCATACTAACACTGGATTCAGGTTTTGATACAACTCGAGAACTAACTGTGTTTTCCAGTTTTTCACTTCAATGTCTTCATTAATCAATTAGCATCTGCTATGGAACACCTTTATAAATGCTATGAAATTATAATTTTGAAGATAAGAAGGTAAAGGCAGAATTATTAATTGAAAAAAAATTACCAAAAGGCAATTTTTATGAACATCTTAATTCAATATTTGGAGGTTTCTCAAGGCACCACTTTAAGGAATAGTATTTTCAAGCTGCTTCCTATCCTTTTTTAACATTTGGACTAAAAATGCTTAGAAGACACCTTTGGAAGCCTGAAAGACAAGAACTGCTCTCAGAATTTTCAACATACCTTTTCAGCTGTCAAGTTTTTGCCCCTTTTCCAAGGTACCACTTGAAACAATACAGAAGCAGCATTATTGGAGTCATCTTTTTGGATGAACACTCTTCCCTTCCTGTGAATTACCTTCACATATGAAAGCAGCATTTGCCTGCATTGAGGTTAACACTCAGGCTGGTGCAGTAATTTGAATTCATTACTTACAGTAACACAATTTGATGCAGGTATAAACATATACAGGGCTTGAGGCTACTGAACCTAATAAATACATATATCCCTTGAAAAAACTGCTTGGGGAAATATACCTCAGTGGTTAATAGAGCACTATTTCTTTCAATTTATAAAATGTAGATTAACTTGATGTATTTTCAGACCCATAAGTTTTTCTTGTAGTGAATTAAAAGAGATTAGTGGTGTAATTATCTCTATCATCAGTGATGCAACTCCCATCATGATGACATTATTATGATGCCAGAAATAACTTATTGATGTAGTGAGTCACACTTTAACATATTCATCATTTTCATTTTAGCATTTTGATTTTTCTAAACATTAAAAGTATTACATGATTAAAATATTGTTAAATTATTTAAATATTAAATTATTATTATCAAAATGCACTTTCAGTTATATCAAAATTTGACATCCTGGGAAAGATGGTACCTTAATCTTTTTCCTTGGAGGAACAGCTGACAGTCTATCCAGCTCCAGTGGGCATTGGATTTAGACTGTTAGGAACAGGACAGGAAGTTTCTGGGAGAAAAAAAATATTCCTCTCTTATTTTAGATAAGTATCCCACGGTTATTTTTACTTTTAACACAGTCTATTTTTAAATATGCTTCTTGTTTCTTCTGCTGTCCTCAGAAACTCCATGTATCCTTTGAGGCATCAGTACTTTCTCTGTAAGGAAATTCTGCCTCTTGGCATCACTCAGAACAAATTTTATTTGTGTTTCTTGACTGTTGCAATAACATCCAGCATTCTCTGCAAAATATTTCTCTCTTGCTGAGAAAGGCCACGTGTTCTACATCTTTATTTACACTTTAAGTGTAAATATAAATCCTGAGCCATATTTGCATTGCAAATGTAATGCCATTCGTGACTATGTGTGTCAACCAACGACAAAGAATTTCAGATTGTTACATTTAATTCCACTCAAAACAAGCAATTTCCCTGTTTCATGGGCCAACTTTCACTGGGAAAGAACCTTTCAAATAAAAGACATGTTCCTGTCTGAAATAGTCTTTGTTATCTCCTTGTTTTTCACATCACTGTTTTTAATTACTGTTTCATACTGTCCAAACTGTTCTCTTTTACAGCAGCTGCCTATGACTAACTCAGATGTGAGTGATATGCTTTTAATAGGGACAAAATTTGAGACTAATTAAGGCATAGGAGACTCAGTCAATGTGAAAGGTATCTATGTCATCACAACAACTGGGAAAGTTCTGCACAGGGATTGCTCCAAGCATGGAGAGCTTTGCCTTAGCCTTGATGGCAACTTTAAAAAGGTGGAAAAAAACATCCAGTGCAGCACACACAACTTCCTGCTATTCAGTAAAAACAATCAGTTTTTCCAAGATGCTCATTTATGTTCCTATTTCCTCTTAATTACGGAATTTTCAACAAAATTGTGGCCACACTCACAGTTTTTCTCAGCTATACAGTATATATATATTTTTTTCATTCTGTCTGCTTCAGAAACATTATCCTGGCAGAGTGAAGCCCTTCCTTTCCTGCAGATAAATGAGCCCTGCCTGACATGTCCTGCTGATGAAATGCAGGACTATTCATCTTCTGAGAGATGTCCATTGTTTTGCTGAGTTTACAGCAGGAAGGGAAGCAGGAGACAGGGACTTTTCAGGCAGAAGTCCCATTGTAAAGCCAACAGTAACAAAGTCTCTGTAGGGATAACACTGTTTCTTTTATAATAATTAAGTTCCTAAAGCCACATAAAGAAGCTATTCTGTGGGAATCCTATTGATTCCTTCCATGTAAAGAATTAATAGGGAGAAAGGTTAGTGACCAGGAAGCAAACCCCCCTCTTCAACAGCAGCAATGAGCTCCTTCTACACTGATGCCATTGTAACAATTCCCTGGAGCTGTTTGGAGCTTGTCTGTTTAATTCTTCACACAATGCTGTCCTTATGCCAGGGATCACTTGAGCACATGAGGAACAGCATTTTAAGACTGAGACACACATTTATTTTCGCCCTGCCCAGCAAGTTCTTACATCAGCCAGAGTCAGGACTTTGGGAACTGCTCTTTCCAATTTATTCTGCTCCCCTGAAAGCCAAACCGGTGTCTTTGTCCCACAGTCAGATACGCTGGGAGGATGACTGGCCCAAGGCCACAGTAGTTACTCAGAACTAAGAGCTTGTGTGCTGGCAGTCACTCAGATTGAATCCCACTTAAGCCCTCTCAGTCAGAGGTAGAACAGGCTTTAATCTTTTGGAGAATTAAGCAAGAAGAGCTACTTTACCTTTGAATGAGCATCCACACGAGTTTTGTCATCTTCTATCATACCTGTCAACATCACACCTTCAGCCAATGCCCCTCAACGTGCCTCTAGTGGAGAACACCCCTCCCTGACCCCCTCAGCCCCAGCCCATGGCAGAGCATCCCCCAGGCCATTGCTGGCCTCTGCAACACTTTGTAGCACTAGTTCTGCCCTGTTACAGGAACAGATTCACTTCAAGCAGTGAAAAGTTTTAAGATTTTATCTCTGAGTAAGCAATTGGAAGTTTTCCTTCCCAGTTTCTCCTTCTCCTCACCACATTTTCACCTTTCAAGACCAGGTACAAACAAGCATCTCACAGGGTGATCTCCTCCTTCTCCTCTTATTAGCTATGACTGCTTTTGTTTCCTTGTCATCCTCCTGTTCCAGAGTCTGCAGACCAGCACAAGAGCAAAGACCCATTCCAGCTATCACAGACCTTTCTCTATTCAGTTATTTCCTTATTCAATTATTTCCTTATTCAAAAATCTCCTTATTCAAAAACTTTTCTTACTCGAATTTCTTCAGAGAATCATTGCATTATTGTTCAACAAGTCTTACACAGAAAAAAAAAACAATTAGGAAGCAACAGACCTTCCTAATTTTCTCAAGAACATTTCACTTACCTACACATGAGGCCTCATAGAAAAGGAAGCATTCCTTGCTGGCAGATTTTTTTCCTGGGGTTTGTTTCATACTGATAATCAGAAACCCAACCTTAGTGTTGTAGAATTTCACGTTATTTCAGTTTTGCTCCTTAAAAGTCCCACTGCACACACAAGTATTTCATGTATTGGGAGTGAAAATATAGTTAGGCCTTCCAAGCTGAAGCTCTGCAAAAAGCCTGCTGGAAAAGGAAACGGGGAGAGAGCAGCCTGATGGATATCAGCAGTGGCCCATTGTTTTTCAAAAGAAAGTGGCATGAGATCAGGAAGAGAAGGTCCCTGCATTTGCAGTCCCTTTGGCTGCTTGCTCTTTAAAGAGAACATTGCATTACTAAATTCAGGTTTGGGTCAGCAAGATGAATTAAGACACTGGTTGGAGATATAACTGTAAAATGTGGTATCAGCGTTTGAAATCTAAATTCTGGTTCTGAGATTATATACTACATAGTCAAAGATTCCTATCATTTTTTTTTCTTTTTTTTTCCCCAGTAATACTTTAATGTTTTTATTTTGAGGTAGTAGTGATAATTTACTAAATATTTTACAAAGCTATGACATCCTCAAGTGTTTGAAAGATGCTTTCTCAATACTACAGTGGCCAGAGAGAAGGATTTGCTTGTTTAGAACCAATAGCTCTACTACAAAAATATTTCCCAGTATCTCAGCAAATACTATATTTTAATTAAAGATACCTGCTACACACTGGGAGGGAAATCTTTATTTTTTGAAAGCAACAGCAAGACTTCCAGCCCTGACTTCTGAAAAATTGTCATCACATTAAATCAATGGAAGAGATGTTTTATTACACTTAATACTAAAGGTGCAAGCTGAGATGAGTTCACCCTTTCCAAGCCATGAGAACCCTCCTAAGCAATTAAATAAGAATATTCAATATTAGTGATATTACAGGCAGTGCCATTACAATTCTAGCTTGGCAATGTCTGTGCTCTGGAGGCCCTGATTCAACTCACTGCCTACCTGTACTAACAAAACCCAGAGTGACCACCTGCCAGACTAGTCTGGAAGAACAAGTTTATTGAGATGTTACCCATCAGTGGAATTACAACTAAAAGCCAGTCTCCAAAGCCTTCTACAGCAATAAACTCTAGTTTTGCTTTCCCATTAAGCCTTCCCAAAAGTGAGACTGAAAGTCACTGCAGCTCACTTAGTAAGTTCTGACTCCAAATACTGTTCACAACAGTCTCGTAGTTCCCAAGGCTGCTGCTACTTCCCATTTTACAACAGGCAGGTGGGGGTAAAACTGGAAACATCTGCCCACTAAATATCACATAATTAAAACAACACTACTGATGATTAACACATCTGACCATGCACCTACTTACCTGTCAAGGTTCAAATACACAAGCAAGACTCAATCAGAAAATTTTAAAAAACCAAACCCACACAACCAATCCAACAAAAAACAAAAACAACAAAAAACCCAAAGCAATCAATCAAACAAAAAAAACCCCAAAAACCCAAAAAAACCAAGCCAACAAAAAACCCCCAAACAAACCCAGGAAATCCCAATCTCAAAATATGAGGCCTGGAATTTAGGTGAGCTTCACCATCCTGCAGTGATCATCTTCTCTCAGCCTTGTTTCAAGAACCAACCATAATATTCTTTTGCAGAGGCCTGTGAGAAGATTCAAGTGTGATGAGCACAGAATCAGCTGGATTTTGGTCTTTATTTTAATGGAACACACAAGATCAGTAAAGACCAAGATTGCACTTGGAGTGACTCAGCCCACATATTTCATTCTTCATGGCAAGGATGAATCCCAGACTATGTGTAAGGATATTCCTGGTCAGCCCAGCCCAAGCTGCTCCTCCCTGTGTTCAGACTGAGAGTCACCAGTATCAAGTGCCCCAAAGACCTCAGTTTCCTGCCCTCAAAAGCAACCAAAGTGGTCTGTATTACTTGTTGAAGGAACTAAACACTTTGGTGAGAGGTTACCTTCGTGGCTCCATGGACATTCACAACTCTCAGCAACAGCCAGTCACAGATCCAGCTGGTTTGTTTATCTGCTATGCTGTTAGGAGCATGAAATGCCCATTTTTATCTTTTGCTGTCTCTATTTTGGTACCTAATCATCCCAACTGTTGTTATCATAACTACCAGAAATAGCTTGTCATGTACAACATGAGCATATAAATTAGGATTTTGTTAGAGCATATAAATAAAAGTTAAAGCATATAAATAAAAATATACAGATATTTGGCCAATATACAAGCATAAGTACACTAAGAGATTCTGGTGCAAATAAAGATTTACCATTGGCTTCAAGCAATGAGATTGATCACAGTGTGTGGTTGTTCTGTCTGGTTTTCCCCAGACATGCATCATCTCAAAATAAGAATTAATGGCTAGTGAAATAACCCACCCATATACCATTGAAACACTCATTCAGTCCATCAAGTTTTCCATCTTTAAAGAATTAGCAGCCCAGAACACTTACATGATTTGTCAACCCTCAGCATGTAAAGGGCTGGTTGGCAATTTCTTAATAGTGGTTATAAATCATTAACTGCATTAACTGATAACAGCTGCAAGTACCTTATTCTTATTTTTTCTATTTCTTCTTCTTTTACTACAAGAATCTGAACCATCATTGTGACAATATTAACACTTACCACTATCACCCTTTAACAGAACCCACAGTTCATTTAGTATAGGGACCAAGAGAGGCTACTAGAGGAAAGAAATAATACCCAGCACAGCAAGGAGTTGCTTTCAGAATGCATGTTTTGAGTTGTCATTTCATAAAGAAAGTTCTTAATTGTTATCAAGAGAATATTAGTTTATACAAATTATATAAATATTGTAATATATATACACACACTGTATATATTGTTGCAATAATGATCAAGTCAGTGTATTTCCAGTACAGTCCCTGGGGTTTTAAGTGTTTCATTCTTTGCAAAGGCAAAGTGTGTCATTCTTGCTGTGCCCAGGGGAGTCACTCAGCTGGGAATCAGAAATCTCTAACCCTAAACCTATAAAAGCCAGAAATTCATATCACTGTTTTTGTTGGAACTTTATTAGCAAACTGGCTGTTCAGCTTCTGCAGGATCCTAAGCACTGTACTTAAAGCATCAAAGTAATGTCCTTACTTCCAATCATTTCACATCTTTTACTGATGTTCATCTTCTGCTTTGTCTTTCACAGTCTCATATGAAATGTTTAATGACAGTTTATAGAAAATATAAAAACCTGAAAGTTTTCTGTGAATCAGGGGCAGACCAGCCTGTCTTTAGTGTTTGATGCTTTCTGGAGAGAAGAACCCTGTTGCTGCCTCTCCTTCTGCCTCCAAGCCCTTTGAAAAACCCTCACCAGCTGAACACAAACCATGTTTGGGTGTTTTGTGTTCCTTATTTTCTGTCTGTGTCTCGGTGCCCCCAGTGAAAGGAAGGGAGAGACAGAGCAGCTTCTCACACTGACATTGCCACAACTGGGCACTGGCTGGAGATTCAAGCGACAGTGACAAGACCTTCCTTTCTGAGGCAGGATAACATGAAGAGAGGGAAAAATCCTGTGAGGCAACATTATCACGTGTTGATAATGATACAGGCATGAATTGTGCAGCTGCATCTGTGCAGAAAGGACACCAGTGCCCAGGAATGGGCATGTCATACACAGGGCAGTTGGAAACTGGGACAAAATTATTCCTCTAACAGGGATTATTCTGACTGCAGAGCAGGTGAGAATTTGGTGTCTAAGTCTTAGCTCTGCCCCTTTGTTCTGCCAGGAGGTAATACCTGTTAGTGAACACACACAGCAGTGTCTCAGTGGTTTGCTGAAAATGGGTTCATCGTGAATTCTCAGCCCCTCCACTGGGCTCAGAGAGCCCTCTGAGATGGTAAACTGCTTTCCTCCAGCTTGTTCCAGTCTGCAGAGGTGGGACCTCTGTTTCCTCCCAGCCCAGGCACGTTTGGTTGTTCTAATTTTGGAGTGCAGCAGAGAAACCCCCATGGGGCAGGGGGCACACACAGTTCAGGCAGATCAGATTCAGCTTAGTCAACACAGACTTTGACAAAGCAAAATTAGTCCTTGCTTAGGAAAGCCTGGAGCGATGGCCAGAGCAGGCAGGAGGTTGCAGGTGGGAACAGCAGGTTTGTGCCAAGGTGCCCAGGAGAAGGGCAGCCAGCACAGCTCTGGCACATACCAGGTGTTTGGGGGCTTTTCAGTGTGTTTTTTAAAGCATCCCAAGGACACAGAACTGAGGCAAAGGACTTGTGGCAGTGGTGGGTGGGTTTGCACTGGAAAGGGGATGGTCTGTGCCCTCTGCACTGCCAAGGTGCCAGCTAAAAGAGGCTGAAGGGAAAAGGAGATTAGCACTGCTCTGGGAGAGCAGGGTGAGGGCTGAGGGCAGGACTGAGGAGGAAGCTGATGTTGGAGGGGAGTTTGGAGGTGGGATTTGGAGAGCAAAGAGGATGTTCTTCATGAGCAGGGAGACCATGGGCTCCGCAGGCACTACAGCTGCAGGGCAGAGTGTGCAGGGCATGCTCTTAGCATGTTCCCTGGCATGTCACATGACCTTTGCATGTTCTTACCATGTTCCTCAGCATGCCACATGGTGTTAGCATGTTCCCAACACATCACGTGACTGTAGCATGTTCTCAGCATATTCTCAATCACGTCATGTGACCTTAGCATGTTCCCCACCATGACACATGACCATAGCATGTTCTTGGCCTGTTCTCTGGCATGTCATGTGGCCTTAACATGTTCGTAGCGTGTTCCCAGCGTGTCACATGACCATAGCATTTCCCCAGCATGTCACGTGACCTTTGCATGTTCTTAGCATGCTCATGTGCATGCCACATCTTCTTAGCCTGTTTTGGGGCATGTTCTTGGTTATGTCACATGTTCTTTGCATGTTCTTGGACCTCACCTCTTGGGGGAGTGTGTCTTGTCCCAGACAGGGGAATGCAGCCACCTTGCATACCACCTCCCATGGAAAATCTTCAGGAATCCTGTTTTCCCCTCACGTTTCTCAGCAGAGCCTGAGGCCCCTGAAGAGATATTTATAAATAAAAATGTTATTTATATCCATAAATCATCAGACAGACTCTACCTATCTGATCTAGAACTCTTATGCCAGTTCCCAGCACTCCAGATTCATTGGGGTTGGTTTCAATAATGAAATTTTTATAACAATTATGATTTTGAGCTTTTTTTAAACCATAAGCACTCTATTTCACGATCTTTTCAGCATTAATGTTGCTGTTGGCAGTATCTGCTGCTCCTGGGTGGCTGCCTTGGACCTGCTGGTTCTCCAAGACATCTCCTCTCCCTTGGGAACTGCAGGATCGACTTCACCCGAAACCAGGGACATAAAATAATCCCATAAAATAACTTCCCTGTCACATGTCCCAGCCTCAGGGAGGCATCCCCTGTCCCACCCAACCTGTGGGAGCAGCAGCTTCCCTGGAAAAGATGGAAGGATGGTCAAGGCAGCCATACTTAACCAGCAGAGATTTGGAAAGAGAGGCATTAATCCCTTTTTACCTGTGCCCCCCAGTGCCAGAGTGGGCATGGTAAATGCTCTCAGCAGTGCTTGTGATTCCTGGATACATAATGGGCAAAACTCCACAGGATCCTGAAGAGAGAAGGGAATTAATAATTCTGCATCTAGTCTAAGGGTTATACAATATGCATTCACTAATTGCACATCAAATGAGGAGGATGAAAGGGACTATTGGAAAGCAACACCTTTGCTGGTCAAAAAAAAAAAAAAGGCAGGATCCTGTGGGAAGAGAAATATGTGATCATCTCATTAAGAAATATATAATTATCCCTACACTCCAGAGGGCTGAGCTTCAAGTTTACAAGTAACCTAATTCCTGCTATTTCTCAGCTTTTCCTTGTTTAATTTTGCAGCTTTACTATCTTTTGTTGAATGGGTTTCAGCTCAGCAACCACCTCCTCCAAGCTCATTAAAAATGTAAAAACCCAGAGGAAAACATTGAACATTTTCTATCACGGTCCATTTCCACAACTTGTATACTGTATCTTATTCTTTTGTTGAATGGGTTTTTTCAGTCAACTCTAAAACTGAGGGAAAAAATACTGTATTTTGTTGTTGTTGTTGTTGAATGGGTTTTTCAGTAAATTCTAAAACTGAGTGAAAAAAACCTCACAAGTTCACTGAAAACAAATTTGATGTATCAAGTGCATGTCAGTGTGTTAATTGTGCATTTGACTCAACATAAAAAGGCTTCCTCTCAAAATTCATTCAAATGAACACCCTCTAAGACATTTTTACCTACCCTGAAATTGCAAAAGGACGCAGAGGGACATATTCTTAAATTAATGAAAGGAGCATGGAGTGGAGGATTGAAAACTATGGGACAAAAAGTATTAATTCTTTTGTGTCCAGTGAGATACAAAGAGGAGAACTGTAAAAGCAGGAATTTCTGGGATACAGGAATTGGTTTAAGTAATTGAGGTGGGAGTGGGGAAATCTGGCTGGAGCTGACGTGGGCACTGCTGCCTGAGGGATGCTCAGTGAGGGATGCTCAGCCAGGGATGCTCAGTGAGGGATGCTCAGCCAGGGATGCCCTTCAAAGACCTCCAAGGTGCTTCAGGTCAGGCATCCACCAGCAGGGGCAAGTAAGGGAAGTGATATAATAAGGAAATGTGGAATAAGAAAGGGGTGCTACCATGTGTAAATTGCAAAAGAGAGTAAAAATTGCTGCCAAATACCTTGGAGATGGCCAGAATGACTAAAACTTGCTAACACTGTCCTTTTAGTTTCAGAAACAGAGGCATTACTTTCGTTGTGTGTGTATGTGGCCAACAAAAATCCTGTCTCCAGAGAGTGCACTATAACCATTTTTCACCTATTCATGCACTTTTAACTAAGAATTAATGTTCATTGCTTCTAAATTACAAAACTTCCTTTCACTAATTAAAATGCTATCCTTATATCCATCATTAATCTCTCATTCTTCAAGATAAAGAAATACGTACCTTCAGTCTTCTTAGGGTCTTTTTTCAACACAAGTGCTGAGACATCCTTTCTGCATCAGGTCCCCGTGCTCCCCAAGTCCCTGTCCCACATTTCCAGCATCCAGCACATCCTTCTCTGCAACATCTCCCTCTGCTGTTCAAATCCCTGTCC
>JAWWEV010000043.1:56345406-56368197 GCA_035583235.1 Hafferia zeledoni
CAGCACATATTTTTCTGCAACAGCTCCCTGTGCTCCCCAAAACCTTATCCCAAACCCCCCGAATCGAGAACGTCCTTCTCTGCAGAAGATTTCAGTGGATGGACCCAGATCCCTGTGCCACATTTCCAGCATCCAGCACATCCTCCTCTGACACAGGTCCTGTGCTCCCCAAATCCCTGTCCCAAATTTCCAGCATCCAGTACATCCTTCTTTGCAACAGCTCCCCATGCTCCCCAAATCCCTGTCCCACACCCCCAGGAACCAGCACATCCTTCTCTGCAACAGGTCTCTGTGGTTCCCAAATTCCCGTGCCACACCTCCAGCATCTCACAAATCCTTCCGTGCTACAGCTCCCCGTGCTCCCCAAATCCCTGTCCGACACTTCCGGCATCCCGTATATATAACTCTACATCAGGCCCCCGTGCTCCCCAAATCCCTGTCCGACACTTCCAGCATCCAGCGCATCTTTCTCTGCAACATCTCCCTCTGCTGTTCAAATCCCTGTCCCACACTTCCAGCATCCCGTAAATATTACTCTGCAACAGGTCCCCGTGCTCCCCCAATCCCTATCCCACACCTCCAGCATCCAGCACATGCTCCAATACAGCAGCTCCCCGTGCTCCCCAAATCCCAAATCCAGCACATGGTCCTCTCCCCTCCTTTGCTGTAGAATCAAATAAAAGGTAACTTTAAAACCGTTCCCAGCTTTATAACCTTCCCCACCCACGCTCTCACAGAAACACCTGATGACAATTTTTTGTGCTGTATGGCGGCTCAGAGTGATTTCAGGCCTAATTACGACTAATTAAACCACCTAATCAGTGGGTTAATTAGGACCATCTGTGCTGGTGCTGTGCAGGACTAACGGCTGGTCGGGGGCAGTGGTGGTCTGCGAGTCGATCATTGTAACCAAAACTGAAGAGAATATTGATCAGTGAGGAGCAGAGTCGGGTGGGCTATGTCGCGCTATGTCGCGACAGGGCGTGCGCGGCGCCTTTAACGGCGCGGAGGGGGCGGTGCCGCCGGTTCGGCCCCCGCGGGCCGCGTTGAAAAACTTGTGCGGGGCCATTTTGGGGCCAAGGGAGAACACCCAGCGCGGCCCGAGAGCCACCCCCGCCCGCCCCGCACGGCGCCATGAGCGAGGCGGCGGAGCCCGGCGCTGCCGGCGCAGCCACCACCACCAGCAGCACCACCAGCAGCTCCTCCGCACCCTCCGCTGCCGGCGCGGACGCGGCTCCGAGCGCCGCCAGCGCCGCGGCCGTGCCCGTGCCCGGGGGAGAGGCTGCCCCCGCCGCGGCCGCCACCGCCACCACAGCGCCCGAGACGGAGAAGAAAGTGCTGGGTAAGGGGTGAGGGTGCCGGGCAGCGCTGCCCCAGCTCGGCACAGGGCACGGGGCAGAGCGAGGGACAGCGAGGCAGGGCCCGCCCGGCACCTGCCGCTCTGCTGCGCGCTCCTCTGAGCTTCTAAAGTACTGCCACAACTTTTCTGCCTGCTTTAACAATGCTTCTAGGCTTTCTGGCGTTTGTTTGGTTACTTGTTTATTTGTTTAGGACTTTTATTTTTTGTTATCTTTCTGGGGTTTGTTTGTTTGTTTAGGATTTTGCCTTTCTTTTCTCTCCTTTGTAATTATTATTATGTTTAGTTTCTACTGTCAGTAAAATAAACCTACACTCCTCAGGCAGTGATCCCAGCAGGCTGACAGAGCTCAAGGAGCCTTTGGATCATCCTCTCAAGCTCATAGTGTGACCCTTGAGGATGGTCCTGTGCAGGGCCATGGATTGGATTCAGCAATCCCTGTGTGTCCCTTCTAGCTCGGCGTGTGATGTGGAAATGCCATGTTGCCACCTCTCAAGCCCAGTGTGTAGCAACTGTGGGATTTTTTTTTTTTGTTTTCATTGTGATTAAATAGGGTCAACCTGTTGAAAAGGGCTTTAGTCTGCAGTGGAAATAGAGATCTGCTGTTTGTAACTGTGTAATTTCAGGAGGTTGGTAAAGGTGAAGTTGAAACTGACTGATAGTGTGCAGTCCTAAATGTCACTAAAAAGTGACAGCACGTTTTATTCTGAAAGGGAAGACTGAGGTCTTGCTGCAGCGGACAGAGGAAGAAATGTAGCAAAACAGAGATTGGAGGCACATTTGTGTGATCTTTTTTTCCCCTGTTACTTGATTTGTAAGTAATTAGCACACAGTAATCAGCACATCCGTACCTGTTGGTATGTCTGTCTGCTTCTTGCCTTAACATGGCTTGTTTCTTTTTTGGTATATGTTTTCTGCCTTGTTCGCCAATTGCCTGGAGAAGAGGTGGGGGGAAATGAAGGCACAAATGCTTTCCCTAGACTAGCAGGAAAACGAAAACCACTGTGCTGATGGTTTTGCACAATGGCCTTATTGCTGGGCAAGCTTTTTAGGAGGAGTTGTGAGGAAAATGATCACTGATAATGCTAATTGCAAATGGCCTTACCCTACAGTCCATCTCAGATGTCCCTGTTAATAGTCCTGTAATTAGGTTCACTTAAGTCTTCTTTTACAAGGATCTCATTAGAAGTAAAGTCCTGGCTTACCCAGGACATCCAAATGTCTGACTTCTAGGAATACAGATAAAGGTTACTCAACTTTCTCTGTTCTGCTGGTCACAGGAAGCTTTGGCTTTGCTTATTAAAAGGCTATTTTGTCACGGGTGGGAGTGGCTGGTGATTGTTTCCTCCGATAGCATCACAGTACAGCATCTTGTAGAAATATGTGGGCTTTCACTGGTGGGACAGACGTCATCACACCAACCACCTTCTCTGACTCATCAGTTTAACTCCTTAGCGCGTTTCCCTCTGGGCTTGTCCTCCTCCTTGCCCGACTTCCCTGTCAGGACAGCTCAGGCTTTCCAGTGACTGTGCCAGGGCCACGTGGGTGTTCAGTGTCGTGCTGTTGTCTGAGGTTCGTCGGCCCCACAGTGATGCATAGACTGTAAGACTGATGTCTGTAGGCGATAGTATTTCCCCAGTAACTCATGCTTGGTTTTTGTCAACTTGTGCAAGGGTTGCTCTGAAGCTGTGAGCACACTTACAGCAGCCAGCTGGCCACACAGGGAGTTTTGGCTACCCCTCCTTCCACTGGCTTCCTGACCCCTCTGAGGGGTTTTGCCATGCTTCCTTAAGCTTCTCACCCTGTTCCTAATCTGATGGAAACAGGCCAACAGATTCAAAAGCTGTTTTGCAGGGGAGGGAAAGGATGATGTTGAGGGAATCAGTGGTATTAGCATTGTTTCTTAAAGCAGACTAAAACCTGCCATGTGCTATTGGTGCCTGTTTCATTGCTCCCCCTTCTCCTGCTGTGTTAGTGCAGTGAGCTCGTGTAGCCAGAGCAGTGGTAGCAGTGTCTGTATGTGGTGATGTCCCCATGAAACTACACCTGAAGGCACAGCTGTAAATACTGATGCTGAAGACTGTTACTGACTCAGTGTTAGGGTGTTTCTGTCTCTGTAAACAACAATTTTTGTGACTGTGTGTTGTACTAGACAGAGCCCTTTTTTTCTAGGTGATGTCTCAGTCTTAACATGAATTTGCTGCTTCTAAATAAGAACATTTTCTGTTAAAAAGTGTATTGAAGGAGACCAAAAACTTCACTTCTACAAATGGAATGCTGTTATTGAAAGTAGTAACAGCAGCAGCACTACAATGGTTTGCTGGTGGTAAACATTCCCATTTGAGCTCCATGTTCAGAGGGGTGTATGAGAATGGCAGGACTGCATGAGACTGAAGGTCTGTCTAGCTCTGTCATCTCCTCGTGGGCATTTGGGGAAGAATGCAGGCATAGAGCAGATGAAGGTGACAATTTACAGTGAGTTCTTGCTTCCAGCAGCTGGCTTGGACTTCTGAACTGGTGCTTCTTAGACTGTTCTCCTTTTAATTGCCTCTTAGGTTCCTGCTACCCCCAAAACATAGGTATAAGGTTTTAGGCAAGCAGCTCATCTGTAGGTGACTAGATGCCTTCCAGTAAGTGCTGGGTACGTTGCTTACATACTTGTGATCAAGCTGTGTTAACAAGTAATAACTATTAAATTGTAGAGGCCAAACCTCCTCTTTTACTGGAGGTCTGAAAAGTATAAGTACATGGTGTCCACCCAGATGCTGAGAGGGAAGGAGGGGCTGAACTGTCTCCATCACTGTAGAGTTCCTCCCACACATTCCTGTAATTTGGAGGAACAGGTTTTGCCAGATCCTGTAAGACACTGCAGTATGGCTTCTAAGTAGGTGCTGTTTTAGTGTTGAGACAGGAGCTTGTCTTGATCCTGGAAATCACAGAACATCAAGTTGGTCAGTTCCTAACTGATAAATCACAGATCACCTCTGGAATCTTGTGGTATCTTATTTGGTTATAGTGATGCTGACAATGCAGTGAAGAGCTTGTCCAAAATAAGGATGTGCAGCCTTTCCCCTTGAGAGATTTGCATAGTGCTTGATACTGTCTTGAGCCAGTTCTGGTTTCCAAGGAAGAAAGAAGGGTAACTCCTAGGGAAAGAAAAGACTTTCCTCAGCTTTGTTTCATGTCCAGCTACTAAGGTGAAGAGAATTGGTGAATGGCTGTGGGATTTTCAACTTTGCTGCCCATTTCTGGGAAAAGAAATACAAAAAGAAAAGAGATGGATGGCCAGTTCTGCAAATAGAGCTTTGTGCTGTGTGGTAAAGAACAGGATGTTAAAGCACTGTATCTTGCTACTGCATTAGTATAAACTGAACTGGGAGATATACAAGTATGAAGTAATTTTGTAACAGTGTTGTCCTTTCTTATGCTTTAGATTAAATTCTTTAACTTCTTCTTTGCAGCCACCAAAGTTCTTGGCACAGTGAAGTGGTTCAATGTCAGAAATGGATATGGCTTTATCAACAGGTATGTTTAAATTCTGATAGTCATATTTATGCTGCACTAAGCCTCGTGGTACAGATAACATGCTGTGCATTAGTAAATGCAACAGAGACTGGAGGACGTGACTACCAGGTTCATGCAGTCAATCGTCAGCTTTGGCCAGACACTCAAACAACCTTTTGTCCTGGAAACACTCTACCCCCCAATCAAGAGTTGTGTGTATGGGGAGAAAACAGAAAGGGTCAAACTCATTACAAATTTGGTCTATTACCTGTTTCTCATAGTACACCTTTAATGAGCTGCATATCCTTTGGTGACTGCCTGGCTGTTTTTTTAAAGGTAGGAGGATGAGAGAAAATGCTTTGGGGTAAACTTTAAGTGTTAACTGGTCAAAATAGCTCTTATGGATACACATTGAGATCCTCTGATAGCATCTCACTGAAGGTATTCCAGGCCTGGGTTTCACAGAAATTGTTTGTTTGTTTTTTCCCTTCTCCTCTGAACACAAACAAACCTCTGAATGGCACTGATAATCTAAACAGCCGTAGGTGATGCTGATGACACTGCAGGCTAAGGTGCACAAGACCCAGGCTTCCAAGTCACTGGGGGAAACTGGCTTTTACCTGGAATATCTGTGGGGTTGAGGGGCTTAAATGTCTTGTGTGCTTTATGAAGAATGAAACTCTTGCATGCTGAGCTCTTGTCTTGCAAAAGACATACCTGGTAAGTTATTTCATTCTGCCAGCAGGTAGATTTGGGTAAGTGCAGCAAGGGGTGCAAGACCCCCTGTCTCAAGGATCTGAAGCCAGTTGTGGTGCAGTATTAATCTCAGTCCCTGGAAGTTTCTAGCCAGTGTTACATAAGCTTAGAAGAGAAATGAGTTAAAAAGTGCTCTTAAAATCTTTTATGGCAGTTGACTTGAAGCCTTCAGCTGGTTATGGGGTAGTAACTTGTCAGCTGTCTGCCTAAAGTGAAGTCTGCAACTGCTTCAATCCTGCACAACAAGTTTTGGATTATGCATTATCTTCACAAGCTCTCTGACCTGTCTGTTGTGTTTGCAGAGAAGTAGTCGAGTGAACAGATGTGGCAGGGTTTAGGCTCTTCCCTGTTGTATGGGAACACAGAATCAAGGTCTCAGACTTATCTTCATGTTTTGCACGTGGAAGCCTGAACTGTCTGACCTAATCCAGACAACCACGTGTTCCTGCCTGGGTCCTCCTCCCATGGACTCTCCTAACGCCTCTTGTGCACGGTTGCTTTGAGTTTCACTGAAAGGAGATCTCTGTTAACAGCTGTGGCCAGTCCTGTCGATAGTCTTGTTTGACCTCTGGGGTAACAGCTCAGGTTGCAGTCCCTGTGGAAGTGTTTTTGGGGCAGCTAGAATAGTGAAAAACAAGCAGTCCAGTCACTAACTGTGCTCTGTGCAAAACAAAACATCGAATGCTTGCCAGAAGATTACAGAGAACCTCCCCCTGTCCTCTCACGCTCTCGAAGGCTGGGGAGTCCTTTCTGCTCTCCACCGTATGACCCTACAAGTTCAGAGCAGGATTTTGGTGGCATAGACTTAGACAGAATGTGTGGAATTCAGGGCATGTGCTACAGACTTGAGAGAAGGAGGGTTTCACTTGTAAAGCCAGGAATTTCTATTTAAGTCTCCTAGTTTAAACTCTTATGACTTCTTGTTTTCTTTTCACAGAAATGATACCAAGGAAGATGTGTTTGTTCATCAGGTAAGACAGCAGTAATTGTACTTAGGGATGTGTACTTTGATAGGTTTCTAATGCAACTCCTGCACCAGCCACCCAACCTTGTGCTAGCTGCTCCTTAGAATATTTACTGCAGATACCTTTGAATGGATGTCTGTGTTGAAATTTTCATGGAGAAATTAGGTTATGCTATCCTTCTCTCTGGAATATAACTGAAGGGTGAGGTATTATAACCCTTCATGCTTCCTTTTGTCTGCTCCAATTTGAATGCTAAAGGTGCTTGGAGAGTTTTCTGGTGTGGTTTTTGTTTGGTTTGGTTTTTTCCCTCTTTGTGAGATGACTCCTCTGTTTGTGAATACCTTGCTACTTGTTGTCTGTCCTTCCTCCTCATTTCCTCAAGCTCCTTGTGCCTTTTGTTCCTTCCTACCCTCTTCATTTGCAGGCCTGTTCTGTCTGCCCTCCCTGGTATTGGAGAGAAAGTGATCTAGTCTGGCCCTCGACCAGCCTGGTTGCCATCAGCTGTTGCTGCATGAAGCAGCTGCTCCCAGGGAAGAGAGGAGGAAGGCTGTGTGCCAAGTGTGCCCAAGCAGAGAGAGGTTGCCCAGCGGCTCATCATTGGTTCACTTTCCTTGAGCTGTCAGGAGGCTGTTCTAAGTTTATACTGTGACTCTCAGGTTGCAAGCAAATAATGGCAAGACAGAGGATGGTGTCCTTATGCTGGTGTGAACTCATTAGTTGTCTTAGATCCGGTTTTGCATCATCTGCATCATTCATCAGAAAAGGAGATAGTGCCCCTTGAACTGGTCCCATCTAAAATGTCTGCAGGCTCATGTGATCGATCCTTAAAAGCAGGAACTTTCTCAATGGCATAAGTGACAATATTTCCATCAAATGTAACCAGGAAACTTGTGCTCAGAGCTGCTCACGGAGGATGAGGATATCTACATATATAGTTAGTTGAGTCAGTGCTGAGAGTTAGTTTAGTTCCTGTGGCTTCATGACTACATAGCCTGTGCTAACTTTCTCTGGGTCATAGGGTGTAGACTGAAACTGGATAAAGCTGGGAGAGAGCGAGTCTGATGGGAAGTGTGCACAGTGCACGTCCCTGCTTCAGTTGGTGGACTTGAGAGCAGGAGCTGTCAGTACATTTACCGATTTTTAATGGTCCTTTTCCTTCCCTAATGACCTGTGCTGTGAGCATGCTGACACATCAGTGCTCTGCTGGGAGTGTGCCCACAGAAGGGTGGGAAGAGTTCTAGGAACAGAAACATGTTCTGGATAGGCAGCTCTGTAAAGCTGCCTTGAAGACAAGTGAGGTCTCTGATACCTGTGAGAGGATATCGTGGAAAATGGCTGTTGTGCTGATGGCAGAGATAACACAGATCACTGTTGTTCTGCTTGGAAAGCTGCCTGCAGAGACCCAAACAGCAAACTGCTGTTACTTGTGCTGCTTTGTCTCCTTCAGCTGTAGGGACTGTTCACCTAAATGTCACCTGCTGGGTGTGTGTGGAGGGCGGGTGGAGGTGGGCACTTCCCATCTCCTGGGGCTGAAAGTGCTCGGGAGTGAGCACAGAGCAAAACTGGCTTTGTTTCAGAAATACCACATCATGTGCAGGCCTGCACCCCATCAGCCCTCTTGGTGGGCTGAGCACGGCACAGTAGATGTTTCTGGCTGGGCCGTGTAGGATGTTCCTCAGCAGAGCCTGTCCCAGAGCCCGGGATGTTCTGGCCGGCGCTGCTGATGGGGCCGCCCGGCGAGGGAGGCAAATCCATGGTGTGAGCAAACATCCTGCTCCCAGAGAGCTCCCTGTCGGCTCTGCCCCTCCTCCCCGCGCCGGCCCGGGAGGGGCTGGATTACATGCCTAATCCCTTCAGAATAAGGCTGACCTAGTTGAATAGATACAGCCTTCTCCCTGCCTCCCCTGCATGTACCCGCGTGGGGAGGGAACAGCCCGATCTCATGATTGGAATGGGGGTTAATGCTTGGTGTCTGGCTATTGGGTGCTATTTATAAACCTAGTACAGATTAAAATGCTTTTCTTTTTAGGGCATGCATGGCTTGCTTTGAGTTAACCCTTTGTTTTGCGGGGGACCCGAGCAGTGTTTTGGGGGAGGGTGGTTCTTCACCTGCTCAGCCTTGCTTGGTTCCTGCAAGGTGCTGGCTGGGGCACTGTGTCCATCAGCTCCAGGCAGTGTGAGCAGGAGGGATCAATCCTTGTGGGGTGGAGTGTGCCTTGCAATTTTAACACCATTACAAGTGTCAGTAGCCAGAAAAGTCCAGTATAATTAGGTATAGTTTGAATGAACAAGCAGTGAAGAGGAGTTAATTTCTTGTGTGGTGCAGGTCTTTCCTCACTGCACTGCACTGTGTTGATTGTGCACAGCCTGGTGTACCTGCCCCAGTAACTGGTGTAACAAATTCTGGCTATTGCTGTGGTGACAGTGCTGGATGTCCATATGATGTGATGGTGTGAGCATATGGGAAGAACTCTTTGAAACAAAACCCTGAACTAGCTCTGAAGACTCTTGTAGCTAGCTGCCTGTTCATCAGTGTCCCCTTTGGAAAGGAAAGCCTTTGTTGTTGAGTGCTGTGTTAATATAAAACATCTGTCTTCTGAATCAGAAAGGCTGGAGCCTGCAGGGTGCTGGTAAACAGTGACAGGAACAACAGTGCTTGCTCCCCTCTGGATACACAGAGTAAAAGTCTTTTCATCAAGTGTAGAGCTTAGGCTCATTAGAGGCTTATTTCAGCAATGTTTACCTGCAGCTGAAGTAGTAAGCAGTAAAGCTCTACAGTTTCTACTTGGAATTCTAGGACTTACATGAAATTGTGCTGATTGCCTTTACAACACAAGCTCCAGCCCCATGTGTAGCAGCCTCTGTCTCCTGTTGGCAGGTTATTCAGTTGCAGATCTGAATTTTTGAAGTGTCTGTCCATAAAGCTGGAATAGAACATGTGGAATCCTGTTGATTATCTTCCATTATGCTTTTTGGAGGATATTTGAGGGACTTTATTAATAGAAATTTGTTAGTCCTTTCTTTCTCTGCACTTATGAGGAAGGGGAAGGAGTTTGAAGTACAGTTTATTGACATCTCTCTCATATGCAAAGCCCAAGTATTTAGTCAGTTGTTTCAGTACTAAACCACTAATTTCACTGCAGATTAAGGGGCACAGTATTAACATATAACACTTAGGGAAAAGCTAACACCTCTATCTGATTTTTAGAAATGGGGCAGTTACACTGAAAGATCAGCAGAAAGCAAAGTTGTCTGAGCTAATGGTGAGAGTCTCTGCTTGCTGAAGCGATTCCCAGCAGAATTCACTTGAGCAGCTCATTCTTGTTTCTGTATATATAGAGAAAAACCCCACCCTCCTGGGTTATTTGTGCTTTGGTAGTAACAATATGTGCACTCTTACATTCTTCCTGGAGCTGTTGAGAGATGCTGCAGGGTACAGGGAAAGGTGTGGCTAGAAGGACATGCTGGCCTGTTGCCTGAAACACAGAGGAGATTGTATTCAGCAGCCAGGAGAACATGTTCCCTAAACCAGTCAAGATCAACTTTAAACTGGTTAAATTTTCCTTCAGTGAGAAATGGAATGAGACACATCTGTGTATTTGAATATCTTGGTGTGGTCACTGAGCTGGTGTGTAGAGTTGGAATTGTAGCAGCAAGATGCTGCCCTTCCCTCGTTGCTGGGGCTATGAATTCATAAGATAAAGAACATAAAATAATGTGGTTTTGTGTATCTTCTTTCAAGACGGCGATAAAGAAAAACAACCCACGGAAGTACCTGCGCAGTGTTGGTGATGGAGAGACTGTGGAATTCGATGTGGTTGAGGGAGAGAAGGTAGGAAATGATGGAGGCTTGGGGTGTGGCCCAGCAGAGTGGGGACTGACACAGCACCTTGGCTGTGTCTTTGGGGGTTTTGTCTAATGTGTTAATCCCTGGGTAGGTGGCATTCATACGGTTTTATTGTGGGAGAGCTGTTTCTTAAAGGCTTCTTTGGGGTGTATTTCTAGATACGTGTTTAAACTGTACTTCAGCTACATCCTAGTGCTTCTAGAATCAATAACTTGATAGAGCTTTGAATCTTACAGAGCCTGCTCAGTAATCATTAACTGAGGCATATATTGCCCTGAAGAATTTTTGGAGTCTGGTAGCTTAATAACTGTAAGAACTTTCAAGCTCTTTATGCTCCTACTTTCTTAAACATTTTTTTTATTTTTTTTTTTCATTTCTTTGTTTTTAATCAGTTACTTCTTGCTTCTTCCTCCAAGCTCAGCCTGATGGGATTTTAGGATCTTAACTCATGATGAGGTTGGGCATAACAAACCTGCTTTTGCGCTACATGGGAGAAAGGCATTGCTGTAGCCTGGAACTTCGGCAAAAAAGCCTCTTTGCTGTTTCATCTGTCCCTGCAGCTGATTGTTCTCTGCAGAGCCCCCTGGCTGACTGTGTTTTGTGCTCTCAGGGTGCCGAGGCAGCCAATGTCACTGGCCCAGACGGGGTCCCTGTGGAAGGCAGTCGCTACGCTGCCGACCGGCGCCGCTACCGACGGGGCTACTTCGGCCGACGCCGCGGACCACCTCGAAGTGTGAGTTCAGCTCCTTTCCTGGCGGGCAGCCACCTCCTCAGCAGCTCTCCAGCTCCCTCATGAGAGGGAACTGCACCTTCAGCACTGGCATTAGTAAGCTGTCAGTGATTAAGTTGTGAGTGTTCTTCAGTAATATAAAATGCAAGGTTCCTCCAGTACATCTTGGTGTTGACACTGATACTTTATTTGGTATCTTGTAGGCCCACCCTTGTCATGTTTTTCTAGAGTGTGTTAAAAGCCTCTCCTTGGGTGTTGGTTTGAAAAGTAAACACAAAGGAGTGAGACACCCAAGTGGCTCACCATGCCCTTTACCTGAAGCAAATATAATACTCTGTAGTATAACCATAACTTGAAAGATTTACTTGGAAAATGGGATTTATTTTAGAAGTATGTCAATTTTGCATGGCATGGTAGTAGTTTGGCAAGCTACTGAAACCTCCACGTATCATCCCTTCATAGGCCCCTGCTTACAGGTGTTCAGTATAAAGATAATGGTGTTTGGGTTGGGTTTTTTTTCCTTTAAACTAGCTATGCCCCACTGTTCCTTATGTCTGCAAGACTTCCTAAGCAGCTTCCCTGTAGGTTTTGGCAGAGGAGGAAGGAAGCATGAGGTACATGACTGTAGTTCTAGCAGTTTCTGCTCCTGTCCCTGCTGTGCTTCTGCTGAATTGGTGCCTGGAACAGTCCAACAAACTGGAACATACTACAGGCTTAATTCTACTTTCTTTAATAGTTGAGTCTGATCATCACTTGCAGAAATGTGTGAATGATCCAATATGGATCTGCCCAGGCAGAATAATTCTCCTGTTGTTCTACAGAGATGACAGCACAGGGCAGACAGAACAAGTGTCTTCCTTCCTTAAAGGCTGGTATCAGTAGGTCTTTCCTTTCATCCTGCTGGGCACCACTGAGCCTTTAAAGGTGTTCTTATTGAGGACCTTGGAGAAGGCTGGAAGTGGGTGCTGATAACTGATGGTTTATTACTGAGCAGGTCTTTGTTTTTGAGGGTGACACAGTTTACAGGCTCAACTTTCACACCAAGTGGCAAAGAACCAGGATATTTGGTTTTGGATAAAGGGGCATTGAAGGTTATGCCTCTCTACTTGAGGAAGTGTTTCCAGCTCTTGGGCACTCTTGAGCTGTGTTTGCTGAAAGTGTATTTAGTCCTTCTGCACACTTGAAAGAAAAGGTTTAAGTGTACCCAGACCTGCTATACTTATAAGATCTACTAGACTGCAGAGGTGAAAGGTTTTTACTGGAAGAAAGGAAAATTAAAACTGCTTATTTGTGACTTTTGACATGATGGCCTTCCAAGTTTCAGGAACTTTTGATTGATGTCAGTCAGTAACTCCAGGTCAACCTCATAGCACAGCAAGTTGGTTTCTCCATGGCTGACACTGCTGCTTGTAGGAAGGAGCCCTGAGAAGCTGAAGAGTATTATACAAAAGGTAGAGACTGATCTTAATAGATCCAAGAACGAATGAAGAAATTAAGGGAAGCAGATGGGTAAAAAGCTCATTGCAGTTAGAGTTAATGCTTACAAAACTATTCTTTGGAGGAAAACAATAAAGTTTTGTACCTTCTTAGGGTTAGAGAATCTATGGGAGATCTTCATGGGAAGGTGCAGCCTGCCTGCCTATCTTCGTGGTGTTCAGAGGAAAATGCAGAGTGCAGCAGACCCACTTCTTTCATATGTCCTTTAGGGTGACCTGACACTTTGTTTGAATGTACAGACAGAGTTGGAAGGTTTCTGTAGAGGAGATTGAACACATGGTGTGATGCTTAAGAGTACAAATGAAGCTTTCTTAATAAATTAATCTCATATACTTAATTATTGTATAGTAAAACAAGACCTCAGAGCTTGGGTTCTGTTTTCTGGTCAAACTACACCTGTTTCAGTTATTTATGACAGCATAGTATGATTAGCTCAGGTGGTTAAAACTTGGTTGTAATAATGCCAAGGTCATGGGTTCCATCCCATGTGTGGGCCATTGACTTAAGAGTTGGACTCGATGAGCCTTGTGGGTCCCTTCCAGCTCAGAATAGTCTGGGATTCTGTTATTCTGGAGCCATACTTCCCTTCTGATCAATTGACAGTGATATTAATGTCATGTGTTATTGAAGTTTTGTGCTACTCTAGAAGATGCAGAAAATGATCAGGACTTCTGGTCTAAGCAGTTCAGTTGCTTTGCTGTTCTGTTTTCATCTGTTTAGGCCAAAACCATTTAAAATACTGCTATAGCAATATTCAGTTCAAGATGAATCAGTAAAACATTTGTGTTGTTTGAGTGATGCTTCATCAAGTCTAGTCATTCTTTCCATCACTACAGGAGATGGAGTCTTTTAACTGAGATTCCAACCCAGCCCTCTGCAGGGAGGAGTGGACTAGGGCTGTGCCATTAAAAACATGTACAAAAATTCAGTAGTGCCTTTTGAAAGCTGTGAATGTGATGCTGATTGTCAAGTGCTGCAGGAGGGCTTTAGCTAATGAAAAATGCTGAGTGCTCCTCCCACAGTTAGACTGGTTGATGCTTGTTGTCCCTCCGACAGGACCTCCTAGGCCTCTGTGGTTCTGGTTTTTAGCATTGTGATGCCAGAACCAAGCACTGGTTCCACTTTGGCTTGTACAGAAATCCCAGGGAGAAGTGGCAGTTATGCTGTGACATGTTTGATTGCTTTAGTTTTGGGTCTGTCCTTCCCTTCCCATCTTGCTGCGTTCTCCTGTTCTTGGCTTTGCCAGTCCTCAGGAGAGGAAGGCAGTGAGAGTGAGAGCAGCAGGAGCAGATCTTTGCTTCACAAAAGGCAAATCCTCAAATCTTTGAGTTGCCATTGACACACCCAGTTCTGGCAGTGCTGTTTCTCACCTCACTGCCTGAGGCACTTCTGACCATGCATTGTGGGTCTAATAAACTTTCGAGTTTTATGTAGCACCAAGTAACTTGAAAAAAACAGAACTTGGTATTGCAGAGTACATCAGTAGGATAAAGCTGTTGTAAACTGAGAAGTGTTGTTTTCCTTTTGACTTCTGGGTCTCTCAGGCATATCTCAACCTCCATCACATGCTACCTGTTATTACTATCTACCTAGTTAGTGGGAATTCTGTGGATATTTAGTTTTCCTGATCAGCTTTATATGTGAGGGAACATAACAGATGATTGTGGGATTTTTAATTGAATTCAAATTTTCTATACTAGTCTCAGCAGCACATTAAATGTTTGAGTTGCCATTAGACCAGGTCTTTGTTTTTTGAAGACTTGGAAAGCTACAAAGTGTCCTTGAAATTATTAATGCATTTGGAGGGTATTTGATGGTAAGATTGTCAAGGTTGGTCACTGAGGTTCCTTTAATTCCTCAAGATTTCTTTGTATGACCTACAGCACTTCAGCCTTTATAAATGTTTATCATCCTGTTATTTTATCCAAAGAAAAGTCATTGCCCACACAGGTACCTGAGATTGCCAGTTAAAACAGAGCAAACTATGATGATGGTGTAAAATTGGAAGGATACCTGTCAAATTTAATGTAATTGACTACTAAAGGCTGTCAGGAGGCAGTAACTTTTACTCCCTCCTGGATCAGATGCACATGGTGCACTTCTGTTTCTGTATGTCTTGTTAAATTCATTCTATTAAAGGGAAAAGAATACTCTGGGAACTATAGGTCATGTCATATTTTATAAAACAGACATTGCTGATGGTTGGCATTTGAAACACAAAACAAACCCCCCAAACTGGCATACAGCTTTATGACTATCAGCTGTAACAACTACAGGGGGCAGGTAAGCACTGCATCTCTGAAAGGCTGCCAAGACTATGTGGAAGAGTATTTGACAGGATGTACTATGATTTTTTTTTTCTGTGGGTGGCGTTTTTGTGGGAGTTCTCTGTGGAGTGGGGTTTTGTGCAGAATGGAGCTAGAAGGGATCTCTGACAAGTTTCTTCCAGAAGTGCCCTGATCAGTGGCTGCTTCTCCATAACACGTTTCCCCCTTACAGTGCTATGTCCTGTACTGAAACGCACTTGAACGTGCACCAGAGACAACTGTCAAGATCTGTGTCTTTTTTGGCACACAGGGTGGAGGCATCATCAGGTGTTTTTTTTAGTCTGTTACTGTGAGGAATAGGGGCAGCACTGTTTGCTGATTTTGTCCTCCTCTTTGCCCAAATTAAAGCCTTTTGAGAATCTGCTGCTTGTTTTTTACCCCATATGTTGATGTTTCTGTACTGATACACTCTTTTTGGACTTGAATTCAGTCATTTGGGTTCATGGTTAATACACTGCCTGCCAAATAAGGTAACACTTCATCTCTGAGTGTCTTCTGTTTTCTTTTGGTAGCAGGGTGCTGAGGGAGAGATCAAGGATGGGGTCACAGAAGGAGGACAACTTCAGCAAGTGCACAGGAATCCTACTTCCTACCGTGCCCGTTATCGCAGGTCTGTGCTGTTTCCTTTGCTCACAATTCAGGTGCTTTTGTGTTCTGCACAGGCTTCCAAGTGCAGGAGTACTTGTGCAGATGGTAGGGACAGTGAGAAGTGTTTCACTTACTAGGGGAAGGGTGAGCCACAGGAATAAGGAAACAACTGTAGCATTTGTTTAATGTGTTTATATGTTGTTTGAAGACATACTGGGTAAGAAAGGGCAAAGAATTCTTTTATCCCATTACTTGTTGCAATTGAAGTGAGTTGCAGGGTCAGTGTCATCCCAGCTGAACACTCACACGTGCTGGACAAGTAACAAGTCCAAGTCCCACTGGATCTGGGACAGTAGGGCCACCATTTGTTGGGGCAGGGTGTGCTTTGTAGCATTTGTTGTGGACTGCAGACAGTGGTTTGCAGTTCAGCACTGGACTGGCAGCTTAAGCACACTGAACTCACTTCTGTGTCACTCTAGCTTGGTTTTATGCCCTGGGGCTGCTTGTAGGTACAGAGGAAAGCTTACTATTCAGTAAAAACTGAAGTTGTCATTCCTCTTACCTGGTTTAATGTAGTAGTATATCCTGTGTTAGTGGAAGGTATTGCTGTCAGTCAAGATGTCAAATTTAGGTTCCTTGAGAACCTCCTAAAGGAGAAGGTAACAAAACAGGATTGTTAGAGTTAAGTTTTGTGAGAGCTTTTGGGGAAAGGGGATGCTTAAGAGCCTGGAGAGCTTCCAGAATAATGAGAAAACTCATCAAAATGATTGAAGGGGAACAAATCTGTTAAGAGTGAAGTGACTGAAGACTTGGAGGCTGGGAGAAGAGACAAATGATGATTGATTACAGAGAGCCCCAGAATAATGAGTAGCATGGAAAGGATGTAGAATAGGCCGATACATTTTCAGCAGTGAGGAGACACACATGGTGCTTGTCTTTTCAGCTCTATGCCAGTCAAACTCCAAAGGGAAGGTTTGCTTGCATTCAAGATCACTGACTATGGCACTTGGTTATGGAAGGCTTTGCTGGGCTAAAATTGCTCGAATTTAACCTCCTTGGGCTTCTTTCCTGTTGACACTTTTTTCCTCCCCCTCTTCAGAGGGCCCCCTCGCCCCCGCCCTGCCCCAGCGACCGGCGAGGCCGAGAACAAGGAGAACCACCATGAGGCCACGGCCATGGGGCAGCAGCCGCTGCGCCGCAGCTACCGGCGCCCCTACAACTACCGGCGCCGGCCCCGCCCCGCGGCTGCCCCGGCACAGGAGGGCAAAGAGGTGAGGCCACAGGGGTGGGCACCTCTGCGGGGAGCAAGGGCTGGGAGAGCTGGGATTGTTCATCGGGGTGACCTGATTGTGGCCTTCCAGCACCCGAAGGGAGCCCACAAGGAAGATGGAGAGAGACTATTTCCAAGGGGCTGGAGTTCCAGGACAAGGGGGATGGATTCAGACTGACAGGGCCTTGGTTTAGATTGCATATTAGGAAAAAAATTCTCCCCTGTGGGGGTGGTGAGGCCCTGGCACAGGTTGCCCAGAGAAGCTGTGGCTGCCCCATCCCTGGAAGTGTTCAAGGCCAGGCTGGATGGGGCTCTGGGCAACCTGGGATAGTGGAAAGTGTCCCTGCCCGTGGCAGAGGGATTGGAATGAGATGATCTTCAAAGTGCCCTTTCAATCCAAACCATTCTGTAATTCTGTGTGGCAGAGACCAAGATTTTGATGGGGGTGAATGCTCAAGACCTTCTGTCCTATATGAGTTTTTAATAAGTGTATTGTTGGTGTGCTGGGTGAGTGATGCCCAGCTCTGAAGTGCTGATTTCCTTGCCTGCCTCTGACCTTGGAGAGTGAGCAGCTTATCTTAAATGGAACCAGCAGTGGGATAGGGATTGCTTTTCGGTAGTTCTTAATTGGGGTCAGACTGTAAGGTCAGGCTGTAACAACTGTTTTTAAAGTGGAGAGAAGCAGTTGTGTTTTCCCACTTCCTCAAACCCTCAGTCTGCAGTATGAGATGGATTTGAAACCTCTAGATCCATTTCCTGAACTGCTGGGGCCAAGTCATTTCAGGAAACTGCAGAGGTTTTTACCTTAATGAGGAAAGATTTCTCATTCTGTGTTTACTTGAGGTGTTCCCCTGATAGTCTGCTGTGAAATACCCAATTACAGGAAATACACTAAAGGTTAATATTTTCTGGAGATGTATTTTTCTTGACTGTTTTAAAAGCTGTGTTATGCTGGCTGTACCACTGAATAGAGGAAGGGTCTGGAGGTCAGTCTTTGCCTCTAATAAGGGTTTCTTGTATCTCAGACAAAGGTCACTGAAACACCTGCTGAAACTCCTGCTCCAGTGGCAGAGCAGAGTGGTGGTGCTGAGTAACGCCCGGCTCCCCAGGCACCTTTACCATCCCTCAGGTAAGGAATAAGAGTTCTGTTCTCCAGCTGAAGCGGAGTTGGGTATGCACTCTGTCCAATTGCCCTTATGTATGGCTTGATATTTGTGATGAGTTCTGAGTGCTCTGTAGGCAAACCAAGAGCAGTCTCCTGCTTTTGTCTTCTTCCTCTCTTCTGCCTCTGTGTTTGTCACAAAGTAAGTTTTGCTTTACAGTTCTGTTCAGGAAGCTTTATCTGGTCTATGTAGTTACAGCATCTGCTGATAATTAGTAATATTTTATTTTAAGATGATCCTCATTATGGACAGGATAAGCCAGTCATGTTTATCTTGTCTGCTATAACTTTTTCACCTGATATCTTACCTATTCAACAAGAAAATGAAACTTAAATTGCATTTTTTTTAATATGGCTCTTCAACAGGTGTCCTAAAAAAATACAGCTCAAAAGTAACACCAAAGAAACACACAAGCAATAAATGGTCAACAGTGATGACAAAAGCAAAGATTTGAAACACGGCAATGCAAAAGGAAACAAAATTTACCAGCAGCTGAGATCCAGGGAACGCCTACGAGACAGATGCACGAGAGCAAAAGAGAGCGAGGTGCAGAAAGAACAACCTCCCTACTTTCAACAGCAACTGTGGAGCTTTTGGTTTTTGGTTTCTACTTTTTTTTTCCTAGAATTTCACTGTTTTACTAGTAAGGAATATTTCAATTTTTCTTTTGGTATCAGACTGAAAAGGGAAAAAAAAGCAACCAAAGAACTAAAATTGAACTAAAATGCGTTTTTGTTTTTTTTTAATTGGATGCTGGTGCTAAACCTCCCAAGTGTGATGAGTTGGTTTTTTCTGTGCCAGTCCTGTTCACTGCAGGACATGGGGAGGAGAAACTTCCGCTTTCCTTGTTAAGATCTATTTGAAACTGCAGCATTGGGTGACGTTCCTCACAAATAAAAGTGATTTCAATTACTCAAATCCGTTTTGGTGTGGGTTTTAATGTTTAAAATAATTCAGTATCTTGTTGCTTTGGTATCTGTGTGTGGAAGGGAGCTGCCTGTGCTGTGTCTTGATGCCTCTTGTGTAAGGCCATGCTGGATGATACATAAGGATATGGGTGGATACACTTTTTGCAAAGAAGTTCTACAAGAGCTGTAACCTTACACTGTGCCCTCTGCTCTTCTGGCTCTGTATACAGTAAAATACAAGTTTTGAGACTCCTCTGCTGAGAAAGACACACTCTTAAAAGTGCCACTGTATCCAAGCTTGTTCCCACAAACCAGAGCAGTGTGTTTTTTGGCTTCCTGCTCTTTCTGATTTGAAACCAGTAAAATCTCTACCTGTGCCATCTTGTGTTAATGAGCAAAGGCCTTTGCTCTCTGAGAGTGTCTGTGCTTTTCTGATGTTCCTCCCTAAAACTGCTGTCTTGCAAGTGTTATCAGTCCATTGCCAGCTGTAGAATATGGGTGCATTTCTTCAGATATTGTGTGTCCTTCACTCTCTACTCCAACGTTTCACACATTCCTGCCTTGCAGCTGCTGTTACCAAACTTTAGATAGTGGATTTGCTTCCTTCAAACAGCCCTTTCTGTTCTTAGCTGTGCAATCTTTGTCCAGCCTCTATTGAGCAACACCTCATGCAAACCCCTTGGTGCAGGGCAAGGCTGGGACTGTACACATGTAGGACTAAAGGAGAGAAGAGGAATTGCTGGCTCCTCGTTCTTGTCTCCTTTAGCTTCCCTATTCTTTGCACTCAGAGTTGTGCTCAGAACTAAATCTATTTCATCATAATAACCAGATGCAAGATAATCATAAATACTGAAACATTACTGAAGGATTTGTCATCAAAACTACTTGAACTGCCTTCAGTTCTTCAAAAATAGGTGGTTGTTTTTTTTTTTTTCTTAAAGTGAGATTTGACAGGCCAAAGAGAATTTTCTTTACCTCTTCAAAAATATAGGTCAGATTGAATCAGTTTAATGAAAGTACTTAACTAATCATTGTTACTTTATGAAAGGAAAGATTGAGGGGAAAATGCAAGTAGTGTCCTAACATGTAGTTCTATTTGCTATTTCTGTCCTGCCTCTGTAATAAGAGGAATCTTTGCATAAACCAGAAGCTAATGAATGACATAACCCACTTCATCTCCACTATGGAAATACAGGCTTAACTCTACCAAGTTTAAAGCACTTAGTGAAATTACAGTTTAGATGTCTTGGGCTGGGCATAATTTGTTCCTTTATTAGGCCACTTGGGCCCATGTTACTTGAATTTGGCAGAAAAAATGATGAAACTGGTGCTCAATAATGAGGGTCAGTTCTCTTGGCAACTGGTGTGTGTGTACCTTAAATAGGGTAATGGGATATTTGCCTCAGGTAGAGTTTCAGATGGATGTTTAGTTTGTGTTTTGTTGCTTTGGTTTCTTAAAAAGACATTTGGCTACGTGGATTTTGAATCTGCAGAGTAGTTAATTTGCTTTTGTAACTACTTGGAGCCACTTCTATCTTGTAATTATTTTACAATTCACCTTCTGTTTTGTGCTGTTGACAGCAGTGGAGCAATGCTGTGATTTGGTTTGGAGTCCTAGAGCTCAACAGAGATGCACTGAGCAGAACATTGATCTTGACTTAAGAACATCAGCTGATGAGATGAATAATTACCTTTAATATCTGAAGGTTTTAAAACATGACAGAAAAGACCTGCACCAAGTTATCACTGAGTTTGGATCTGCATTCTGTTTCCTGATGAGCATAAAAATGCACCATCATTCAATGCTTGGCTCTGAGTTTTGATTTGTAAATTGTGACTTTACTAAGACCACAAAGGTCCTTAGAATTAAGAATTTTAAGGAAAATTGGCTTTAAAATATGTGCAGTATAGAAAGCAACCTGCTTTCAAAAAACTTGTAGCAGGGGTTAAATGTGTTAAGCCCTACATAGTCTTAGGTAAGTGGTTGCTGTCAGCCTAACTCGGCTTGAGCTGCAGCTCAAGTTAAAGTCAAACTTCTGCTGTTTTAATATATTAAAGAACATCAGTTAAATTAAAATGTTTTGTACGTGGTATCTGTAATAGCCAGTTTGTTTCCAAGGTTCATGTTCTGTGGTTTCAGCTCGTATTGGTGTAGCCAGTGACTTTCACTTCCATTGTACATCCTCCTGGTTTTGTCTGTGACTCGGAGAGTGCTGTTACCAGTTTGTAACGAGCTGTGTGTAACATCTCAGCAAGCAGTTTCACAGCCACCTTGCCTGTTCTTCTCCAGGCTTTCTGCAGTTGGGGAGATGCCATGTGTGCTATTTTAGGCATTCTTTAACTTTGTGAGGAGAATTTCCTAGTTACCAGCAGAAAATCCATGTGTAAAATGACATTTCAGGAAGAATTGCTGCAAGAATGCAGACTGAAATTTTGAAACAATTTATGCTGAGAGGTTAAAAACCAATCTGGATTCTCTTCTTGAGCCTTTCTGGGATAACCTGAATTGGAGGTATAATCGAGACAGATTGGAATGCAAGGGCAGATCCTTTTTAAAACTTGTTGCACTGACTTCCATGTCAGATAAAACATTTATGTACAACTGCAGGCCACGAGGTGGTGCTCTTAATCCACTAAAAACGTAACATTTTTGTTCTTTTTTTAATATTGTAAAGTAGGAATATATGGAGGAAAGCACATTTTATAACCTGCTTTGGTTTCTGCAGCAGTCCCACCACACACACTGCAGTCTATAATGGTAAAAAATTTCTGCTTAAGTCATGCTGCCCTACAGAGGGTTTGAGGAGAACAATCTCTGGGAAAACCAGTTCAAAGAAATGGTTAAAAATCCAATGAAACAACTACCTGAATAATAAAACCCTGTAACTGAACACCTACATGGCAATCCTACATCAAACTAAATCTAGAATTTCACCTGTTTTTCCCTGGGGAAATGGAGGAATTCCTGAGTTTTCCTTGAGAGGCAGGGGCTGGTGCAACACCACAGTGATGTCCCCACAGCAGCCCTGCTCCCACTCACAGTTTGCTCAGGGCTCAAAAAATTGCAGGAGGAACTTGCAGGAGGAAAGGCACGTGAATCGTGTGTGCAAACACTACAAGGGTTACTGATGGGAGTCAGACATAGACACCTTGTTACCTTTTACCTTCAATAACGTAACTGTGTAATCTCACTAAAACACTCCCGCAGCTGTTTACAAATAAGTTCTTAGCACGATGAAAGCCAATCCATTTTCCAGAGTGGCTGTGAAACCTCCACGGCTGGCAAATAAAGACCGGAGTGACTTTTTTTTCCGAGGTTAATTCAGTTTATTCCTTTGTTTGCTCTTCACCTTCAGATTCCTTTAACACCTCCTGCCACTTCCTCTCCACCTGCTGTTTGCACCTCAGGAAGGCATTTTCCAGATGCTTCATGGAGATGGCCAGGTCAGGGTTGGTGTGGATGGTTACCATGTTATAGGTCATCCAGGCTGCACGAACTACAAACCCAACAGACACCACTGAGCAGGAATTTGGGTTAAAAAACCAGCAATGGCTGATTCAACAAACAAAGGACATGAATTATTACCAGTCAGGGAAGGCTGGCTGTAAAATAAAGTGGAAACTGCCTGTAGTAATACTCAGACTGGTCAGTGTTCTTTATAAATGTCTCAAAGTGCTCCATAATGGAATTATACTGCTCTATAATAATGGAACTGTATGTGAAAGGGAGATGGACATTTCACTTAAAAATGACAACAAAATTGGTGATAGAATAGAAAGTTGCATCAGACTGTTTTAAAACACAGCAGGCCCAGGGCAGTGACCCTTCCCCTGGACTCTGCCTTGGGGAGGCCACACCTTGAGTGTTGTGTTCAGTTC
>JAWWEV010000043.1:56369939-56382634 GCA_035583235.1 Hafferia zeledoni
CCCATCCCTGGAGGTTTTTCAACTGAGCTTGGCCGTGGCACTGAGTGCCATGATCTGGTAAAGGGACTGGAGTTGGATCAAGTGTTGGACTTGATGATCTTGGAGGCCTTTTCCAACCCAATCCATTCTGTGATTCTATTCTATGATTCTATAAGGAATCCTCCCTCCAGCCCCAGCCAGGAGGTTTGTGTTGGGTGAGGGACACTAACACCAAGGAGACTGCAACAGAGAAATAAAAGGTTTTAATAACAACTTAAATAATGAAATCGATCTTGAAAGAATGTGTAACTTAAACAATGAACTTGATTTTGAAACAGTGAGTAGCTGATAAAGGTGAGCAAATAGTTTGAGCACTTAAGCCAACTTTTGCCTTTTGTTTTACCAAGAATTGACTGTAGCTTCCTCAGTGTCACTCATGAATTAAAAGTTTAATTAACAGTTCTTGTTAATAGCACAAGAAATGGTAGAAATGTTGCAGAAAATGGAGAGGAATATGCAGCCTCTCTGTACACACAGGACTAAGATTAAATTTGCAGAGGAGTCTTTATTGTAGCTGAGGAATTAACCTGGAGAGATGCTATGTATCTATCCCACCATTTTTTAGAATTAAGTCTCATTTTACATCCTGTGTTTTAATAATTGTACATTAAATACCTTAAGTAGTTCTGTTTTTAACTAAGTGTCCATCACCTACTGATTTTTAATTCTGAGCCATCTGAAACTTCTCTTTACATGTTTTTTCACAATTAAGAACATCAGAGCATTAGTTGATGGTGATTGTTTCCACTTGCATTTCTATCACAAGTAAGTTTACCAGAATAAATATAAATAATAAATCTTCAGTGTCTTTAGTAGACAAATCTGTATCATTCTTAACCAAGACCTGTACCTGTTATTTTTTCCATTTCCTCCAGAAGGTTTTCCAAGTCCTTTTTGCAGTTCTCCATCTTCTTCATCGAGTTTTCCCAGTTTTCTCCCTGAGGTTCTGCTTCAGCCATCTACAAGAAAACCAGGAATTTCCCACTGTATTTTACTCTAAAAAGTGAATTTATTTCCACAGCTGAGAGAAAGCAATATTGCAATAAATAATAATAAAAAAGGAGCATAATACATTTCAAATTTACATGTGAATTCAACAAGAACCTGACCTTGAAGCCACTGATCATCACACGTATGCTGTGTATTATTTTCAATCCACTCTGAAATAAACTGAAACAGAAAGAAGTGCACTCAATAAATAGAACGTGCCAAATAGAGATGTTTGGTATCAGGGATGACCATGATCACTGTGTGCAACATTTAATTAGAAAACTTTTCCTGTTGAGTTGCCTTCAAGCACCTGGCCTGGGGCAACCCTTGATTTTCTGAGGGAGGTGTTTATAACCCCCCCATTTATAACCACAATTTCACAGCCGAGCACATACACCAAGTTGTGTCCCCGTGTGTGTGTGTTTATGACCTCCTGACCTCTGTTTTAAGCCGTAAGGAGTGAGATTTGAGGGTGTCAAAGTGCTTGTGGCCTTTAAAACACGGGAGCGGGTTCAGAGCTGAGGGTGTAACACAAAAAGCGCCGCCTTTAATTCCCCGCGGGCCGCGGGTGGATGGGACAGAAATCAGTGATTAAATAGCAGATGGATGGGACAGAACTACGGAAGAAAATCACATCAGTGACTAATCCACCACCTGGTTTGTCACACACCCAGTAGGGGTTTTTTTACGCTGTTTTATCGCCGCCACACGGGGCAGGAGGGGCCGCGCCCGCTCCCACAAATGGCTCCGGGCTTTTCCCCTTTCGCTGGGCGCTCGGGCCTCTCTTCGGCCCCCAGCCCCACGGGGTGATTGTGTGCCGGCAAACCTTGTGCTCCAGAGCCCTGAAAAACACCAGATTCGTGGGTTTATTTATTTTTACACGCACTTTCACAGCCGCCACTCCTCCCTCACGGGCCGCCCCTCACGGACCTGCAGGCGCGGGCGGCGACGAGACACCACGCGCCTTGGCTCTGTGTTTGACGCGCACCGGCGCTGCGGTAAGCGCGGGCGGGCGGGCCCGTTTTGATTTCAGGGATATTCCTGGAATTCGCCGGGAAGTCTCATCCTGACCCCTGGATCCCAACGCTGTTCTCTGCGGGGTCTGTATCTCCCCACCTGCGGGATGGAGAGAGGCTTCAGAGTAGGGGCGAGGAGCAAGTTTTACAGGGGGGAAAAAGTTGGTTTAGATCAGATAAAAGGAAATAAAAACTTTTGCAGTTAAGAAGGCGAGGGAGGCACTGGAAGAGTTGGGGTTGCCCCGTTGGAAACGATATCACTTCCCAAAATTTTTAATTAATGGCAGCAGGTGGCTGGGTGTCTTTTTGACAGACTCCTGTTGATTTGGTTTTAAACCACTAAAACTTTTGAGTTTCTCTGGACTTACTCTGATGAGTTTCGAAAAAAGAACTTGAGGGAGCTGAGGATGGGACACCTGGGATCTTCAATTTGTGGTCCTTCAAAGACTTGGTGGAGTAACCAGAAGATACAGAGGGGATTAGCAAAGTCTGAGACCTGGAGACCTGTCTGAGGAAGGATGCTAAGAGGACCAAATCAACCATTAAAAGGATAGAACACTAATTAAATTAAGAAAATTGTGGAACCTGGAAACAATAAACGCTGATTTCTTTGTTTAAGTGTATAAATACCTTGAAAGGGATATATGTGGCTGGAAGGATTTAATAAAGCAATGCCTGGCTCAGCAGCACTGAAGGGTCATGTTGGAGGGTTTCATTCCTTCCCAGGGATTTTCTGGTCCCATTCCAGATCAATCACCACTCATTTCAGAGCCAGCTGAGTAGCTCGTTTGAAGATGATAATCCACCTTCAAAATAAACAAAATAAAGTATTTATTTCCCCCAAGTTGCATGTGATTTATCACAGAGCATTGTGTTGCTGAAGTTCCTTTCAGTTTTATATGGAGAAGCTATTTTTATTTCTTTATTTCTTCTCATATAATGCTACCCCCTTGTAGCCTTTGCTCCTTTGGAAATTTTAAATGGCAACTGCAGGGGTGAACTGAAAGTCACACTAGAACTGCCATTTTCAAGGGAAAAAAATCTAAATATTAAAGAGGCTAATTAATTTTTCTCAATTAAGAAGACCTGCTATCTTGAGAGGCAAAGCTCATGAGGCAAAATGGAGACCTGGGATAACGATGGGAGGTTTTTTCCACTTTTAGATCATTTGTTCTGGTTCTTACCCCAGTCAGGGATTAATAACTGGCTTGGAGAACCCAAAAGCTGCTGAGCCTTTCAACCTCTTATGCTGTTCCACCCTTAAGGGGAAGGGAGCACCCAAGATATGTAAATGCTTGTGGTCAAAAGGAATGACAGAAGTCAAAGGATCCACAAAAACTGGCAGAAAGTTTTGTTATTAAATGACACACTTGGCATGGAAATCGGTATGTGAGTCCCTCACCTACTATATGAGCACACAGAAGGGGGGGTTGGATAATGGGGCAAGAGGAAAAGGAAGAGAAAGACAGAGAGAGGCGGAAAAAAAAGAGAAAAAGAGAGGAAGGGGAGGGGAGAGGAGGAAAAGAAAAAGGAAAGCAAAAAGGAAGGGGAAAAGGAAAGGAAAAAGAAAGGGAAAAAGGAAAGGAAAATGGAAAGGGAAAAGGAAGGGGAAAAGGAAAGGAAAAAGAGAGGGAAAAGGAGAGCAAAGGAAAAAGGAGAGGAAAGGGAAAGGAAGTCTATTTTTTCCACCAATCCTTGGTTATTACCAACAATCCTTGTATACTTTTACCAACAATCCTTGATTATTACCAATTCTTGTCTGCTTTTACCAACAATCCTTGGTAAATGCAGCTATTGGTGTTTGACACACCTTAGCCCCTTATCTTCTGAGTTTCTACCCCTCTCTGGGCTTAGGTTGATCCTAAGATTAGTCCTACTCTATCAGCCATAAGCCACAGTTTAAAGTATTACCTTAGTGTGTGAAAGTAAGTCAGAGACCTCACAGCCTCTAAATTAGTGACATGGAAGTGAATACCACAGTGATATTTAAGAAGAGGATCCTTTCACCTCAAAGTTTGGGGTTTTTTTCTGGTCTGGCAGCAGTTACTTGGAATAGGCTCAGTTCTGGAAGCTGAAATGCAAAATTAGCACCCCTGTGCTCATTTTAATTAACTGCCCCTCACACAGGACAAAGACTGAATAGTTTGTGGTTGAATTTATTGCTGTTTAGTCCCAGAACCCTGTCTTGAGGCTGTGTGTGGTTTGGAGGGTTTGTAGCTGTCTTGGAGATAAAGAGGATGGTTATGTTAATAAGGCTGCCAGTCTGCTGCCTGTCAGGGTATTTATTGAGTCATAATTGCCTGGGGGAAAGCAGGGAGAAGGACAGGGACAGTTAAACAGGCAGTGCTTGCCTTGTGGATGCACAGACAATACGAGGCAGAGCAGGAAAAGTTTGTTTTTCACAGGGCAATGAATGACTTCTGTCGCTTTACTGAAGGAGGGAGAGGCTTGTGGATGAGTGAGGAGGATTATATAGTCTGAGGCCTGAACTCTGAACCACTAAAATAATCTTATCCAACCAGTCAGACTGGGAGCACAATGGAGAGATTGACTGGGGAAATTAAAAGCAGCACTGGTTGCTGCTTTTGCATGTGTTATCTTGAATATTAACCCTTTGCCTTTCCACAGCAGGGAGGGGGAGAAGCTGAAAGGAGGAATATTTTCAATTATGTTTTTAAACAGGAATCTGAATCGGTTTTCCCAGGTGCCCCTGGGAAAGGAGTCTGTGGAGCAAAACTCATTGCAGTAAAGAAAATGAGGAAATCTCCTTTTGCATTTTAGCCTCTTTTTAATGGAGAATGAGGTATAAGACAGATCCCCTGCTGCTTCATGGAGAAAATACTGCAGAGAGGCAATGCAAGTACAGCAGAATAAGGGGAAAGCTGAAACCAGAGTCTAAGCCTACACTGTGCAGCTGTCCTGATCTTTTGAACTGAAGAAGCTTTTCAGCCTGGGAGGTTTCTCTCCTGCCTTCTCAGGGGATGAAATTCCACATCCCGGGACTGTTTCACTAATACTGTTTTGCCAACTTCTGCCACTTGCTGTAGAGAGATCCAGCAATGAAGAAACCACTCCATTTTGCATGGTGAAATAATTACCACATGGGTCACAAATGCCAGCTGGAAGAATAACACCAGAGAGAAGTTTGGGATGCACTGGTGTTCAAATATATTCATGTGCAGTCTCTTTGGTGCATAAATTACCTGTTGTCTTTTGGTATCTCAGTCTACTGACTCTGCCACAACTCCAATTTTCCCACAGCAATAATTATTTGCAGCAGCAGAGTGTTAACAGGAGTAGGTTAGTTTTGCTGGAACAGTTGGCAGACATCAGAGCATCTTCCACACCTTCCCAGCTGTTGGCTGGGAAATGAAGTTTGTCTCTCAACAGTTGTTTAACTCTTGTCGTACAACTGCCTGAAGTAGGTAAGCAATTAATCTTGTGTAGGCTCCTCAGCAGGACTCGGGAATCAGATTCACCAGTGACAGGGCAGGGCAGGGCAGCAGCTGGCACTGCAGACACGGCTTGGGTGGGAAGAAGATCCCCAGGGCTGGAATGCTGAGGTGCAGTGGAGCTTCCACCCCACGGCTGCCACCAAGGGCAGGAAAAGGTCACAGGGCAAGGTTAAGAATGCCATCTGGTGTGGTCGGGGAGCTCAGGATGGTGTGAGGAAAGGGCAGGGCAGAGCTGATGGAAAATGCCTGCACAGCCCGAGAGGGAAGGGGACCGAGGGGCAAGGCTGACTGTGAGAAAAGCCAGCGTTCTGCTGGCTCTTGGAGCATGTTTGGACACTATTAACCTTCCCTCTCTTTCTCCACCTGCAGGTTGTGTCCCTCAGAGGATGCTTTTTCAGCACCTGTAGCTTCTGGGGGTTTTGTGCAGGTTTTCTGTTCCGAGAACCCATTTTTCCTGAACGTGAGACTGGCAGTGCCTGATTCCTGTTTCTTACAGCAGCCTTTCCCTCTTGATCTGTATTTATCTGCCTTTCCGGCTGCTCTCTGAGGGCTCTGCTTTGCTGTCCCTGTCCCCAGGGCAGCAGCAGCCAGGCAGGGAGAGCCTGGCAAGGGAGAGCCTGCCTGCCAGTGTGTGTTGGGCATCCCTGGGCACACACTGAGGAGACCTGGGCAAGGCAGGAACTGCAGCTGGGCGGGTCTGGGGCACAAAAATCAGTGAGGGAGGAACTTAGTCATGAGAGTTACAACCACACCAAGGTAATCAGCAGCTCTGATAGGAGTGGCCTCAAAGGAACTGGGAAGCAGCTGCGAGGAAAAGACGACTGCAGGGCAGGAGAAGTGGTGCAATCCAGGTAAGTGGGAGAGAGTACTGGTGGAAGAGCAGTTAATGAGTGTTTAGTTTTTAGAAAGACCTTTATTAACAGAAATGTGACCTGAGTTAGAATGTAGCTGTACCATAAAGTCTGTGTATGTACATGTATATACATGTATATGTATGTATATGTATATACATATGTACATGTATATATACATGTTCTTCTTGTATTGGAGTTACTTCTAAATTTCTGTAATCATGATGGTATGAGGGTTAGAGAAAAGAAATAAGGGGGATATGTCCTCTACACATAGGTTGGTTTAAACAAAATAGCTCATAGGCACTTTTTAAGGAGGAAGGAATTAACAAAGTAATTAAGTTTCATATAAAATCAGTCTCAGTTCACTGAAACAGTGCAGGGTGATGCTTGTGTGGATAAATATGTTCAGTGTTTGGTTAAGTAATACCTGCCTAGGGCTGAATTCAGAACTAATTAACGTTTTACTTCCATCACTGCTGCCTGACTGTGGGGCAGTGAACTCTAATCCAGAGTGGTGCAGATACCTATAGATTTCCCTGTGTTTGCACGAGCTACTGACTAAATTATAAGCAAAATCTGTGTTAAATCCACCCAGAAACACCCCAAACTTGGGAAACTGTGGCACTGAAGTTGTGCACACACACAGAGTCAGGTGGCTGTGAATTCCCGCAAGCAGATTGATCTTCCATTTCTTAAGCCATTAAGCAGCAATGTGATGTTATGCAATATTTTTATCACCCAGGAGGGTTTTTTACAAGAGCTACATGCATGCATGGCCATTTGAAAAGAATTCTTCATTGTTCTTATGTTCTGTGACAGCTTTTGTTCTGTAAGGAGACATTTTCAAAAGCTGTGTCTGATTTTGACTTCACAAAAGGAAATCAAGGGTAAAACCACTGAGAATTTGGCCTCTAGACTTTTCATATCCTAATCAGACTGCTCACTAAGGGCTCTAGGTTAATATATTCCTCACTTTTCTTTTTTAAAATTATTTTAACACATTTTGCAGATTACCTTTGAGGAATTACTTTTTGTGGTCTTAAGTCAGGGACAGAGTGATTAAGATACATGTTAATTCTTCAAAAACCATAATAAGGCTGTGTCTGCATTAGAAAAAAATATTATTGTCTTAATCACCATTCAGGTTCTGTACCTTTTCCCACTTAGACTTCCTTATGTGGCACTAATAAATGAATGTGAGATTATCTGAGTCTTTCTGCTGTATTGAAAAGCAGCCAGGTTTGTCCTGAATAACCCACCAGCTCAAATAGCAGCATGGACCTCATTATTTGCTGTTTTCTCCATGGTCCAGCTCTTCAGAAATGGTCAGCCTAATTTTCTTTCTCTCCCTTGACATTCTTCAGTAGCAGCTGGCCTGGGTCTGGTGTTCAAGCACAGATTCTGGACAGAATCTCCACAGATTGTGGACCAAGAGGAAATCTTATGTCCCTGTCCATGATTTTTGAAAGGCTTTGTTTTCTTACAGGGTGTTACAGCTACCAGCTGGTTCCAAAGTGAGTTGTACTCCTAAATCTTTGTGGCTGAGTGGTACAACCAGTACAACCACCACATTTTTTTGTAATCCTTGTGAACAGGGACAGAGGTGACTCTGCTGTGTTAAAATCTCATCTGGCTGGTCAGAATTTCCCATTTTTCCCCCCATTCCCGTTTAAGCACAGTTGAAGGTGCTGCTTGATAACCCACAGGTGAGAGATGAGATGATTCCATCGGCCAGAAAAACCTTGCAAAGATGTCATGACCTGCCAGGACATAGGAAACAGTCTCTGAGGTCTTCTGAAGGCAGAAGAGACAGAACGTGTTGTCTGACAAATTCAAAGCTTTTTGCAGAAATATGTTCTTATGGCATCAGGCTGTTAATCTTGGAACCTGTCAGACTTGTTTTGTATTTGTTTTGGATGCTGCTTCTAGTAAAAGGGGGAAATGGCTCTGTTTGCTTTTCCATGGTGCTTCTTTTCTCCCTTTCCCTCCCATTCAGTATCCACAGCTACTGAGCTGTCCTGTCCTGGTGGTTCCTGGAATTCCTGGTGGTTCCTTTCCCTTTCAGTGCACACCCAGGACACAAGGCTGGTGCAGAGCAACTCCCTGAGCCTTGACTGGTGACCATGTTCAAAGGTCATGGAAAAGAGGAGGAAAAGAATAAAGGCAGCAGAGAAATGGTGACTGGAAAAGCTTGGGAGTAAGGTTGTGCCATTGCAGGAAATTAAGTAGAAGGCCTCATGGTGAAAGGATTTATTCTGGTTTTTATCAGTCAGGCAGGATGCTGGGCTGGCATGGGCATTGCTCAGCTGGTCTTTAGTTGTATTCCAGTTGCTCCTCACAATTAGTGCATGGAAAACAAGTGGAAGAATAATTTTATAATAAAGTGGTGTGCAGTTAATGTGGGATAGGAAGTCTGGATAAAAAATTGCATTAATTCCATATCAGCTCGTAGCACATTTTAAATGAAGATCCAAATGAATCTTAGCCTTTGTTTTTGTCTTATTAAATTAAGCAGCTGTTTCTTTAGGCAGAATAGCTAATCACTGCACAGGGATTGACTCATTTGCACTCATGGTGGGAACTGCTGTTAGTCAGACATATTCAGTGGCAAAACTGTCTGTTTATTGGAATATATCCAGCTTATTCTCCTTATTCCAACCTTAATGAGTCTGTGAATTCTGGTAAATGGAATTCAGTGTATGTAAAAGAGTACTAAAAACCCCAGTGGAACCAGCTGACATTTACCTGCAACTGCAGCAGTTCTCTAATGCAAATTCTGAATTCGGACCTTTTAAGGTATTTTTGTCCCCTTTATCCTGGCTTAGTACTGGAAAACTGTCTTCAGATAACAAAATAAGCAATTGAGCACTGGCAATATGTTACCTGCTATGCCTTAGTTCCCCATGACTGTCATGTGTGCCCTACTGGAACACTGCAAAACATATTCAATGTATAATGGGAGTTCTGTGGGTTTCTGAGTTCCCATTCCTGTGAGGACAGGAATGTAAGAACTTCAATAATGCCACTGTTAGACAAATAATCTGCAGAAAGAGCCCAAGTGTGAGAATTCATTTGGTCTCAGCCTGAAAAGTGGAACTGAAAGGCACATCATAATTATCACACTGAGCACCACTTCTTTTCCTGCTTCCTGAGTGTTGCAAGAGGATGGACACAGAGAGTGCAAATGGGTTTCTCTAATCAAACCTGGAGCTTGGACTGTTCATGACAGATTATACAACATAATTGCTGGCTAATGGTCCTAAAGTCTATTTCTCTGGGTCTCTTCATGAGTGTCTTTCTTATCTGTGAGTATCTGAGAGTGAAAGAAGCCAGAACTGTTCCTGGCTGGTGTGTGTGTGTGTGTTGGAGGTTGAAACCTTGAAACCAGGTGAATTTGCCAGCATATCAATCCAATCAAATTAAATTAAAAAAGGAAACGGACTTTTCGTGTGCCTTAAAGCACAGATATATTCCATTTTCCTCTTCCTACTGCCTCAGTTGTCTGACTGACCCAGCACAATTTCACTCATTAATTTTGCTTGTGTGAACAAGCTCTGTTTAATGTTCCACCACCCCAAGTCCATAAAACCAATGCCACATATTATTATTAACATTTACCATTGAGGTTCATTGCCTTAAACTCATTGCCAAAAATAAAGTCATTACTTACAGGATAAAAGTCTGTGAAATGTTCTAGGTGATGCTGTGTGTGAAGCTGTTAAGTCTGAAACTTTTGGCAGTGTTTGTAAGAAGCAGTGACTGAATGCCTTGCCTTCCTATCACTCATCACTACTCACTACATTGATTTTGGCAGTTTAGAAATAGCAGTCCAGGCCCTCTGATGGTCAGGGCAGCACCACAGAAACTTTTCCTGTCTTACAATTCAGATAGTATATTTAGTGGAGGGGTAGAAAGCTCCATGCTCAGTTCACTTGTTGCTTCAAACCAGCCTTTCTCCTAACAAATGTTGTTATTTTTCCCCGTGTCTGTGCAGAAGGCAGAGGTTGGAGAGCTCCTTGCCTGGAACTGAACATGGCAGGGGATGTGAAAAGGTTCACACGGATGCTACTGGAATGTAGCAGCAATGACAAGCTGTGTGGTAAGATTCACAGATCCCTTTAGAATACTAAAGCTTATTAATATTTTCATAATAAAGCTCATAAACCTTTATGATAATAAAGCCTATTAGCTTTCACATACCAAGCAGGAAGTCCAGCTTTATTAAAAATCAGACCAAGCCCTTTCCCCCTCCTCCAGCTGCATCCCAGCCCACACAGAAAAATGGGATTGAGCCTTCCTTGTGCCTCAAGGGAGACACTTTTACAGAAATGCAGCCTTTGGGGCAGGAATCATCTCACATAATTTGAGCCATTTTAGAGAATTTCTGCTTTGAGTGAGACATCCAGTCATCATTAAAGATTCCCTGCAGCTTCCCAGAGGGCCAGTTTTGTGAAATTCTTATTGCATGACTTTCTGGCATCTTTGGGAACTGAAATATTATCTTGCCCTATGCAAAAATAGCACCAACTCAAAAGAAAGGTGGTTACCTTCACAAACCTTGTTGACTGTGATGTCTGCCAGTCAAATTCCAAAGCAGGTGACCACAGCCTGTTTTCTTTAAAATTCTCTGTACCATTTCAATGGAAAAGGATGAAGCTGTGGTTGCACATGTATTTGTGATGGCACAGCAATGCCCAGCCCTTCCCACTCCCTGCTGTCCCTCTGCCAGAGCTGGTTCTGTTTCAGTGCTGGATGGTCCTTACAAAAGGACTCCAAGTAATCTAAATAAAAGTTTTGAAAAACAGAATGGCAGCAACTCACAGTGTGCAGCTGCTCTTCCAAGGAGCAGGGGATGGAATACACAATTTTGGGGGTTGAAAGTTGCTGACATGGATTGTTGGTACTTATTCCCTCCCTTTTTTCCCTTTTCTTTCCCAATGCCAGTGGTGCGTGAGCATCAGACCGAAGTGATCGTTGTCCCCGTTCTCCTCGTGGGGTTTTTTGTCATCGTGCTCACTGTCATCCTGTGGCTCCACTGTCGAGGCATGAGGGCAAAGCAGGAGCAACCCCCACCATCCCAAGGTAAACAAAAAAAGTGCTTTCATCCAGGGGAAAGAGTGTTGTTTTCAGTGGCCAGGAGTCAATCCCATTTCCCCATTGCTTGAGCTGGTAGGCAGCACCATTTATGAAGATCCTGAGTGGCAATCCAGTGAATATTAGAAAAACTGGGAACTCTGATTTGCTCCACTTTGCAGCAGCAGTGGTGGAATGTGTAGTACAGATGGATCTGAGAAAATCTAAAGCAAAATACCATATAGGCTGTTTAACATAGACATGAGAGCTACCAAGTGTATTTATGTAACAGCCTTCCAGAGGCCACTGCAAGGAGGGTTTCACTGGGGTGATTATGAATCACGGTAATTTTGAGGTAGATCACACCCAGTTAATCCATTTTCTATACTGCCAGTTAAGAAATTTAATTTCAAGCTGCTGTCTCCCACCTCCTATGGAGACAACATGAACATGGTGAGGGCGTAAGGAAAGGTTTGTTGGTCCATGTGTTGCTGTGTGGAAATGAAAATATAGTTCTGAGCTTACCTGGGGTTTGTAGAGGCCTCTTAAGCCCATATTAAGGGAAATAATTGAGAATAAAGATAAGGCCTTTGTGTGAACACCCTGTGCATGTCCCTTTCATAGCAGCTAAGAGCTGAAAATAAAAAAATGGTCATTGCTTGAAAGGGAATGAAATAAAAATGTGTCTGATCTAGAAAGTTTATGTAGTTAAATATAGGGGAAACTTCTAGAAATTTCCAGCCTCATTCTCATGGAGTGGGAGATGAATTCTTTCTCCTTTTCAAGGGCCAGGATAAGGTACAATAACAATTCCTTACTTTGTCCTGATTTCCATAACACTGTGGAGCACAAATTAAAGAGGATGGAAGGATGAGCATTGCCACCTTTTACAAGAGCTCATCTGCCTGTCTTTATGCATGAGGTGTATTTGCTTTTGTCAGTGAAGAAAAGGAACCAGCAGGACTCCTGCTCAGCAGAGAACAGCTACATCCAGCTGAGAGAGGCATCCGTGGAGAGCCTGCTACAATCTGCATCCCTGGCTCTGAAGGAGCTCCAGATACCACGGGAGAAACTCCTGCCAGGCACCTGGCAGCTGATAGGACATGGTGGCCATGGGAGCATCTACAGAGCACACCTGGAAACTGGGAGCTCTGGGAAGACCAGGACTGTGGTGCTGAAAGCATTGCAAGGTGAGGCACCTGCTCAGGATCTGCTTTCAAAGACTATTCACAGATTATTCTGAGTTGGAAGGGACCCACAAGGATCAT
>JAWWEV010000043.1:56394200-56408803 GCA_035583235.1 Hafferia zeledoni
GTGCACCCCCGGCCAGGAACCCACCTTGGAGAGGGACTGCACCCCTGGACAAGCACCCACATTGGAGAGGGACTGCACCCCTGGACAGGCACCCACGATGGAGAGGGACTGCACCCCTGGACAGGCACCCACGATGGAGCAGTTTGTGGAGAGCTGCTCCCTCAGGGAAGGACTCAGGCTGGAGAAGTTCCAAGAGGACCCCACACTGGAGCAGGGAAAGAGTGTGAGGAGTCCTCCCCATTAAGGAGGAAGGAGCAGCAGGGACAAGGTGTGATGGACTGACCACAACCCTCTGCTGGACAGGAGGAAGCAGAGAAATCAAGAGTGAAGCCAAGCCTGGGAAGGAGGGAGAGGTGAGGGAAGGCGTCTTAAGATTTGGGTTTATTTCTCATTACCCTACCCTAATTTGATTAGCAATAAATTAATTTCCCCCAGGTTAAGTCTATTTTGCCCATAATGGTGAGCCATTTCTCCCTGTCCTCACCTTGACCTGTGAGCCTTTTGTTCTGTTTTCCTTCCCCTGCCCAGCACAAGTTTTCTGGAAGTCTTTCCCCATCCTTTCTGTGCCAGGAAACACATCAGTTGAATATTCAAAAAAAGTAGATGTGCTGGGGAAGTGTTCAGTAAATGTCTGGGGTTTCTCTAGTGCTTTATAGTTTAAAAAAAAACAACAAACCCCCAAACATCCACAACAACAACAGCAAAACCATTGAAAATCAAAAAGCCATGTTCAATATTTGTATGCCATACCAGAAGCTGTACAGAGCTTAGCTGAAAATATTTGATCATTAATTTTTATGACTTTGTGAAAAATTAGAGGCACTTGAAGTTGTGAACATTTTGCCTTCATTTCAAGAGAAGCAGAATCAGTCTATGAAAGGAATTTTCTCTTCTCCCTTCTGTTGTTGGTGGTTTCTAAGCTGACAGTGCCTTAAGGTTTTTCTCTCTCATTATTTTGGCACTTTGAGCATTAAAGGTACATGTGAAATGCACATTAAAAGGAATAATTTTACCATTCTGTGTGAGTAGATTCAATATTCTCTCAGTATCCCTCCAATAGCTCTTGCATGAATTTGAAGGGCACAGAGACCCACAAAAAGCCACTTGCAGTTGGTGATATTCATGAGGTTTCAGTGTTTTCATAAAGTGGAATCCCTGATGATTTCAGAAGCAGTTTCAGGCCTGCAGCATCCTATGGGACCAAAATGAGGACCAAAATGGGGGATGTAAGGCTGGAAATGGGTGAGGAAAAGCTAAATGGTGGCTCTTCAAAATGGGGATGTTCATCCTGAAGGAAATCTTCAACCAACACTTTAGATATTAAATATACAAAGCTGTAGAAAGAAACAGATCCTGGTTTTCCTCTGAGTTTAGTGATCTTATTCCAAAGACAATGTTAAGGAGTTTTCTATTTTAAATGTAAAAGAATATGATTTTTTTTTCTTAGGTTTTGTTAAAGACTATGTTTCCATGCAGAAATAAATGTCATGTGGGTTCATACAGCACGTGTATCACCACTGTACGTTGCAAAGTCCACTAAAGAGGGCTCATTCCCTCTCTGCCTTTTCTCATGGTGTTGGCCAATTATCACCTTGATGTCCCTAAACCACTCTTGGTGTCAATCTGACACAAACAGTTGAAACCTTTTCTTCTCCAAGTGCTCAAATAATAACATCCTCTTCTCTTTCCTTCACTTGAAAACAGGTTCAAAGCTACCTGGTAAATTATTTAGGTCACATTCACAGTTACCAGGCATTTTGGGGAATAAACTATTCATTAAAGCCAGTGTTTGATTTTTCGAGCCTGCTGCTCAGGAATGGGATATTCTCAGAGGTTTTAGCTGTGCCAGGTGTGTTTGAGACAGGTAATACAATCTCAGAGCTGCTGCAGGGCTGCTGAATAAGGCACAGGGAGCCTTGTCCCAGGGAACAAGCACAGCCCTGTTTTCAGAGCACAGAGAGCAAAGTGCTGTGCACACAATGCTCAGGTTTTGTGTCTGCTGTCAAAGCTCTGATCAGGGGAATCCATGGGAATTCAGCCTGCTGAGCATCCCACAGCCTCGGACAAAAGAGCTGCTTTGGTGTCCCCTGAAAGCAAATCTGTGTCAAAAGCCTGACTGTGAATTTGTGCATAGTGAGAATTTGACATTTTCCTGCTCTATGATAAGGTCTCATTTAAGTCCCCTCAATTAACTGGCCTTATTCTCTATGTAAGCACTCTTATTCTGATTTGATTTTTTCCCTCCCAGGTTTGGAAGTGACTAAATCTAAATCAGATTAAGTTTTATAGTGGCATAGAAGGAATTCTACATGTGGAGTTACCTTATTCATGGGAATGGGGGTTATTTTAGCCACTGGTCTGGAAAGCAGAAGGAACTATCCTGTGTGTACAATAACTGTGGATTCTCAGCCTCCCACAGGAGCAGGTGGGAGTGAGCAATGCCCTGGAAGAGCTGGCACTTCTGAGCACTCTGAATCTTTAAAATATGCTTTGCAACACTAATTAACTAGCAAGAAGTAATATGTCTGAAATAAACTCCCAATTAAATATAAAATATTTCTGCAGACATGTATTTTTAATTAACTAAAATTCCCTTTTAATTTTTTTTTTCATTACTTCTTGACCAGAGTCTTGTCAGAAAATAGGAGTCAGAACAGCCAATTAATTCTGTTGCTCTGGTGGTTTTGTTTGTTTCTTTTGGGTTTGGTTTTTTATTTTTCTTTTTTTTTTAATGACAATGAAATGAGATCATTATGAAATCTATTCATATATTCTTGTGTGGAATGTAAATTGAATAATATTTACTAATAAAGCACAAGTTTGGCAGAAGAGATTCACGAGTATTTTGATGATTGAAGCCTCTCAACTTCATGGCAGTGAATCCTACTTAATGTTGTGGCCTTGGGTTCTTTATATTTATTTTACTATTATTTTTATTGTTGTTATTATTATATATGATACTAAATATACCAGTAATAAATAATTATAACTATATTTAGTACTATAATAGTATGAACCAATACTTTTTAATTTTAATAATAGTTATATAATATATAATTTTTAATTAATAATTGTAAAATGGTATTATTATTATTATTATTATTATTATTATTATTATTATTATTATTATTATTATTATTATTATTATTATTGAATCTGTATAAATATGAGTTTATAATCCCCATTCCACACTTTGCAGATTCACAACTCCCACACCCCCCATCAGGCAGACAAATAAGTATCTTACATAAGCAGTGGCTATTTGAGTTCTTTGACTGCAATATGAGTTTTTAATAGAAAATGTTTATGATAGCAATTACCTGAAAGTGGAAAACCAGAATAGGTGGGGGTTTTCAGTCTCACACTAATTCACCCCACCTCTTTTTCTGTACTTTTTAAGAGGCAGTATAAAATTCCACAGGAAAAATACCATCCCCAAATTGTAGCCATTAATTGAACCATTAATTAACATTAAGTCAAGAAACCAATTGTTGCTGAGGGGAGGAACTCCATCACACACAAGGCTAAAGCTGAGTTGGAACTGCTGTTTTTTACAAGCTGTGCCACCAGGCAGGTCTTGGATGCTTTTCCCAAGTGGAACAACCTCCTTGTCATGGCCAAAGTAGTGGGAATTTCATTTAAATTAACTTATTGCCAAATAGTGCAGACTTTTGGTTACTGCCCCAAACATTGAGGGGAGGAAAAAGTGAACAATTAAATAAATATTTCTAAATATTTATTGTAAAGAGCTTTTTTCCTCTTTCCCCCAACTCAATTTTATTCAATGTCCCCAGCAATGACTTTTTCCATGTGTCTCCTCACATCCCTCCTCCCTTTTGGGGCGGTTGCTCTTCCTTTAACCTATTTGAGCAACAGCCTTTGATACTTCTTTATTATCTTGCTCAAGAATATGCTGCTAGACTGGGTGGCGTGTTCAGATCCTCCCTGGGGAGCAGGTTTGGACAAAGAACCCTTTGTAGAGAGGAGATTTTTGTAGCTTGGACAACCCACCACCACCTGCAGGAAGCAGAAAAGATGTCCCAGCCACAGAGAAGTGTCAGTGCACTCCATCAACCTGCATCCCATTCCACAGGGGATGTCACACTTCTGTCTGTTGTCTGATTTCTGGGAAAATAAGAAAATAGTACAATAAAAGAATATGCCAAAATACAAACCTGCCTTAACAGGTCTGGGATTTTTCAAGAGCTCAGAAATTGGTCCAAATATCCACTTGATTCTGCCTTCTGGAACAGTCAAAAGTTTGCAAATTTTAGGAAACATGTTCATAATTAAACAGGACAGCAGATGCTAAATACTTCTAAGTTGCCAGAAAATCCAACAAAATGCAAATGGCAAGAAGAAAAAGCACTTTTTCTTTTTCCAGGCTTGCACCATGACTCCTTTTTTTGTTCCAGAGAAAGAAGGCACTGATAAATGTAACAATGAGCTTTGAAGAGCTGCTGCTCAGAGACAATCCAGCAGTGTTTCCTTGGAACTATGTCAGGAGCAGGAACCACCTCCTTGTTGCTGGTTCTGGCAAAGAAATCAGAGCTGTTCCAAGGCCACAATATCCAAATGTTACAACGGTCTGTTCCCAGAGATGATGAGGGGTTTCTTTCATCAAGGAAAGATGGTATGAATATACAGAATGCCCACTGCAAATTTTACTGGGTAAAGAGTATAAGCTTATTATTAGAAGTGTAGAAGTCAGGAGGACAAGAGTTGTGCACATCTCTGCACCTCCGTTTCCCCAGGTGCAGGATGGAGACAATGTTTTTCAAAGAGCTAAAAATGGCATCTAGAACTTACTACATGAGTGTGAAGGAATAAAATGCAAACTGTGTGATTGATATCAGCTCTGTCCTTGCTCATTTTCTGTTACATGCCCCTAGGAAGAAACAGAGTGAGATCTGAAATATTCCAGTGTTACCTCTGAACACCCACTGGAAAATGGAACAATGCTTATTTCAGATTATTCTAATCTGTATTACCAACTTCTCCACACACTCTTGCATGGTGCATTGCAGTCTGATTCCTGCCTTTCTTGGCTCTCATTCTAAAAGGCTTGTTTTGTCTGTTGTTTTCTATTTTTTCTCTCCTAAAAGCTTTATTCTATTGCCCTTCATATCTGCAGGGTTATACCACTCCTTCAATTACATGCTTATTTTGCTGTTGGGCTCAGAATAAGAGAAATAAAACCCATCCCTGTGTTAACTGTTCACTGCCTTGCCCTGCCACAAAGGTGGTGTGTTAACAGGTGTGTATTAGTTGTGGGAATTACATGGGATGTGAGGAACTTTTCAGCCCTGCTCACTGTTTGGCTGCCAAGTATCTTTGGGAATTAAGGATTGCTAATAAATGCTATAAATAGAGGAATAAATGCTGTACATGGGAGCAGAAGGAGAACATAAAGATACTAGTTTTTGAATAATGACATTGCTAGAACTGCATTAAGATTGAATGGAATGAATTATCAGCTGAAGGAAAAACTGATCTGGTATCTCCTGTCCAGTCTTTATTCCCCCTTTATTCCTGTGCTGGAAACACACACAAATGGGGATGGTTTTGTCCCCACATACAGCAAAAAGTTACATCCTCTGCAAACTGTAGGGATTTATAAATGTAGGGATTTACATTTCCAGAGGCCTGGAAACTATTCCAAAGGGGTCAAGGAGCAAGGCAGCAAAACCAAACCTGAAAGGGCTCTATCCATTGGCTCACGGATGGTGAGGGTCAGGGACTGCTGCCTCCTGGGAACTCTGTTCCTGTGTGATGGTGTGTGGACACTGCAGGAGATGGCTCAGGGCATGACAGGATTCTGACAAAAAGCCAAAACAGGGTGCTGAGCTCAGCCAAAGACTCTTCTAAGCTGTGGAGGGAAACAGAGACTAGACAGGAGATGAACCAGATCAGTTTTCCCTTCAGCTCATAATCCAGTCCATTCAACCTTAATGAAGTTCTAGCAATGTCATCACTCGAAAATTAGGATCTTTATAATCTCCTCCTGCTTTCATATATAGCATTTATCCTTCTATTTATAGCACTTATTAACAACCTTTTAATTCCCAAAGAACAATACAACATGCAGATGACATTGGCCAGAGTGTAAAATCAGGGAGAATCAGACCCTTACCTTACAGAAAGATTCAGCTTTTCCAGGAGAATATTAACTATTTCCTGCAACACTTGTATATCCAGGCCTGAGCTGTGCTTTGGGATGCCTGTAAGCTTTCAGAACACAAATCCTTGGCACTTGCAACATCCTCCTAAAGACTGGCAGCACGAGCTGGGGCAGCTGCTGTTTGTGGTCGGCTGTGCTCTGCTTGGGTCAGTCCTGCTTGGGCCAGTCCTGCTTGGGTCAGTCCTAAGCCCTCTCTGTGGCTCATCCTGGGGGAGCATTTCTTTGAGACTGAGTGACAACAGTGAGCTGGACTTCGTCCCTCTGGTGGTCTTTTTTTTCGGTTTCAATCAGTGTTTCTTCCACTCTGGACATGACTGTTTTCAGAGAGTGAAAACATCACAGTTTAGCATAATTTGGGACCTTTCATGTCAGCCCATATTTATCCTTCACAGTGATGCTGTCAGGCCCTAAGACCTCAGGACATCTCTTTCCTTAGGCAGTCTCTGCTCCAGGAGAGTATTTTCCTCCAAAGCAGAGGAAGGATGCTGGGTGCAGTGATGGTGACCAAGGCAGAGCTGTAATTCCTTTGCCTCCCTAAAGCAGCTGAGCCCATCCTTTCCTCCAGGCATTGCTTCAATACTATTCCTACAACCCACCCAGCACAGGTTACACGTGTAACTGAACCAGCATTTGAGCACAGGCTCCTGCTTCACACTTGGCCCAGGCAAATCACACAGTAAATGGGGATAAATGTGCCTGCACATTTTATGTTCATGCCTCTCAGCCATGGCACTGCCACAGACAGTGGCTGGTGATGTCCTTGAGGGCCCATCAGCTGGCCAGGACTGCTCATTTTGCATCTTAGAACCTTCTCACATCATCCTGGTCTAATAAAAGTTCCCACTGGTGGCATGGCAGGACAGAGCTCGGTGTGTCAGACAGTGTCACCAAAAAAAGGACTTAAGTCCTGGTAGACAGGACTGAGTAGATCTGGGGTTGTCAGGAAAAAGTTGTAGCAAAAGTTCTGGCAAAGCTGTCCCTTTATTTATAAGCCCACGCTGGGAAGAAATGCCAGTCATCCATTTTGGACCAATCTGTGATTTTCAAATGCATCTTTATTGATAGGTTGATTAAGCTCTAGTCTGAACTTTATTTTACAAGAACCTGCAGCTAACCAACACAAAAAAAATTACCATCATTGCCTCGTACAATACCGGACTAGCACAAAAACAGAAGTAAATGCCACAATCCAGTTAAAAGAACTGTTAAAAGGACTCAACTGTAAACTCTACATGTAACAAACAGCTGTGATTAGTCCCACGTCATTTATAAACCCAGCAGCGGGAGGGGAGGTGTGAACACACTACCAAGCACCCCAGATGCCAACTCTTTCTCCCCTGAGCACACTTAACCATGTGTGCATGCTGGGACAGCAGCAGAGGGATGCACACCCTCTGCCTGTCTCATGTCCTTCACCACAGAAAGCCTCCTGGGTCTGTTCTCTGCTTCACAACACTCAGAGCTTCCCAAAACACGAGACTGATATGGATTTGCACCCAAAGGCCGTGAAGAGAGCCTGGTAGTTGGGTCTCAAAGAGAGGACTGAGCAGTGCAAGCAGGAAACTGAAGTGACCTAAGTTGGCAACAGGTACAACTCATCCAAACACATTTATTCCGATGAACACATGATGGAACAGCCAACCTGAAGTTCAGGATGTAACACTGGGGATATTACGCCAACCATTTCATCCTCTGCTCCCTCGTTATGACCAGCCTGTCTACATCCCTTGTGGTTCCTCCCTTGTCTCCCACTCTTCTGCCACTCTCCACTCCACACAGGGAATAACCCCCCTCCTGCCTCTCCACACTGCCTTCCCCAACCTTCACACAGTTCTGACACTCCCAGGAGCTCTTCTGCCTCATGTACCTCTGCATAACAACACCCAGAGAAGGCTGAAACCTGATTACCTCTTTCCCACAATCAGAGGAGCACTCATCTTGATTTCTCATTCCTGAGGAACACAGGGAACTGGGATCGAACTAACAGAGCAAACATCTTCAACTTATTTTGGAATCTGCCTGTATTCTTCATGCTTCTTGTCTCTTCTGCCCTCTTGGTCCCTCTCTGAAATGCAGGAATGTTTACAGCAATTCAGGTCTAGTTCTCTGATTTTTAGATGAGAGCCCAGAATTTTCCTGAAATTTCTCACTCTCCAAAACCCATTCCTTCATCATAGTTATGGCAGTTATGGGAAAATCTGCTGTTTGTGCCACTGGGAAGAAACTGCTTTGGCATGACAGCATAAGGCTTGCACAGGACATCACCCATCTGGCACCTTTCTAAAAACAACACTGGTTTAAAATAACATAATTAAAACAAAAAAAATTCTACAGATAATCTATTCTCCTTCAAGTCTAAAAGAACCTCTCTTGTGGCAAAGAGTGGCACTGCTATCCAATCATAAAAAGCCAGCAAAACACATTGTGGCAGTGACTGATTTCTTCCACTTGTGCATGTGGTACAAGGGCTGTACAGGGATGAGACATGGGAGGGAAGGCTGAACCCACAGGACTTCTGCCACCTTTAAATCTGCAGCAGACGGGTGCAAGGGTAACACTGATGGATAATTTTCTGTGCTCAGCAGTAACAAGACCACTAGGAGTTAGTTGTCTTAATGCACAGCAAGGGAGAGTAAAGTCAGGCATCAGGAAAAGCAAATCTCACTTGTAGACTAGCTAGGAACTGAACAGACAATCTCAGCAGCCTCCAGGCTCTTCCTCAGTGAAGTTCAGTAAGAACAAGTGTGCTGAGCAGCCATGGTGGACATGTTTGGGATACCCAGTCCTGCCTCAGAGCTGGTGGGGGCTAGTCCTTCACTTGAAGTCCTTCCTAGCCCTGTGCTTACGAGTTTATCAGTTGACTTCACTGAAAAGAACAAAAGGGTCATCTCTGATTTTTCTGTCCAGCAGTTGCAAATAAAGCAACAGAGGAAAAAAAATTTAAAATGTTTCCTTCCTTTCCCCAACCTTCATGTCTCACAGCTGGGGAGTTCCCAGCTCTCAGAGGTAGCCCTTCTAATACAGGTGGACAGAGTCAGCCCTTCTAATACAGATGGAAGTGATGGGAAACACGATACCCTTGGAACAAGTCACAGGTGGCAGCTGGAGTGAGGACTGTCAGGGCAGGACAGCCTTGTGAGAGCAGAGTGAAGTATTTCACAGGTCACTGGATGCTCACAGGAGTGCACATGACAGGGTCAGTGTACAATACATGGCATACCTTCTTCATCCACTGAAAGGGTTACATGGAAATGGCCATCCTGCCCAGCCTCTCTCCTGGAGCCTCCAGTCCTAGCTAACTACTTCCAGCTGTGGCAAGAGAAGAACTGTGAGCAGTGGAGTCTCCCCATCCCTCAGTGTGGAACCCCTTGTTAGTCTTCCAGTTCACCTTGTCCCCCCCTACCCTCCCTCCCCTCAATTGAAAAAAACAATGGTTATAATTAATGCATGGAAGTTGATGACAGTGTGCATGGTGGTTCGCTTCCAGTTCTCTTTCCCTCTTCTCATGCATCCTCCTCCTCCTGCCTCTCCAACAACCCCTCCCCTGCCAATCCCATCCATCAGTCCATCCACCCTGCAGGCCTGAGGGGCTGCCGCTCACTTGCCATAGACGCTCTCGTCGCTGTAGGCCACGTACAGAAAATAGTCCTCCTCGTGGTTATCCTGCAAGGGAGAAGGGGATAAAGCAGCAAAGCAAAGCCCTGGAACTCCCCACATGTGAAAAAGCCCAGCCCAGAGATCACTGTAACCAGGGGGCATAACCTCTCTGTCTTTATTTCTCCCTGTTTACATTGAAGGCTTTGCTTCCCAACTCCCTCTCTGTGGCCACAGCTCTACTTCTAAATACAGGCATGACACGTTTCTGGGCACAGTGAGTTTACCTGAAGAGCCACAGACAGACTTTACTGCAAGCAGGCAACAGAAACAGCTGTGCAGCACAGCTCAGCACTGCTATGGTCTTAACATCAAGAGCAGAGACTTGGATGGCCTTAAACAAGTCAAAAATCACCTCTGGGAGGTATTTTTAATTTTTCAGAACACTTTGACAAGTGGCTGGTATTTCTAAGACCTGTTTTACATGTGGGCAGTAGAGCTGAGATGCTCAGTGATTACACTGACTGACACAAAAAGTCTGCAGTGTGAGTTCTGACCTTGGTTCTGGACAGTCAGACAGTTCCCTCCTACGTGTTCAGATTTGGAAAACTCCCTGCCTGTGTTATCTTTTATTATCTTCATCCTTCCACATACTGATGAAGTGTCCAGTTATTGTCAAAGAGTGACAGGTCAGACAAGGATCTTTTATTAAAACACATTTTAACAGAGCAGAAGGAGAAATCAAGGAGAAATCAATGCAGGCTGCAAACCACCCATGACATAATGGCTGTAGAAATGAGGAATATTCATCTGCTGGGCATTGAATATGCCTGTAAGGTCGATCGAACACCACTGCTCAGCAGAAACAGTGGGCAGCAATGTTCACAGCATCCTACACAGTCCTCACTTCCACAACACAAGCAGTGGAAAAGGAATCCTAAGCAAAGAATAAGTGTTCCTTAAGAACCTATTTATAGACATTGGTTGCTCAGTGATACTGTGTTCTTTTGCTGGCTGAAAGGAAATCTCTCTGGTGTAAACAGGAAAGCCAGTGCCTGTGTTCTGGCCCCTCCCTGCCCCAGACACAATCCTTCCTGTGAAATATAGTGGTTTATTTCAATGCTTTGTCAAATAGCAGGACCAACACGTTGCTGGGGCAACAATTCCCCACAACCCTTTCAAGTAGCAAGCAATTAGCTGAGTTGAAAAGGCTCCCCAGACTCCTAAATGTGGGATGGAACTTCCCTGAACAGGTGATGGGATGCAGCTCAGGGCAAGAGGGTCCACATTCAGGTATCTGTGACCAAGCTGGACCCACTGGCAGCTGAGCAGGGCATTCCTCTGCAAATTCCAACCAAAGGCAAGAGAAGAGGACCACACTCACCTCATAGAGCTGCCCCATGGTAGCACTGGTGGGAGGGATGGTGTTGTTGACAAAGAAGAACAGGGCATCCTCTGGCCTCAGGTGGATCCGCTTTCGGATTAAGAAGTAGAATTGACCAACTAAAGAGAAACAGAGAATGCCTCAGGTGCAGAAGGAATCCTGGGTGTTGGTTTGGTTGGGTTGGGGTTTTGTTTTGTTGATATTTCTTTTTGGTTTTTAACCCTAACCATGGCTGTTTTCTTTCGGTGGTGGAAGGCACATGCTGTATATAAAATGCAGGGGGAAATGAACAATGCAAGAAAAAAAAAATGGCAGAGAAAGAAAGCAGTAATTTCATGATTGTAACCATGTGAGCAGCCAATCCACTGAGAGCTGCCAGGTTCTCAGGTACACACCTCATACCCTCTAAATCCACACTCCATACTATGGTGAGAAATGCTCTGCTAAGGGGATTGGTGAGAAGTCCTTTAACCAGTTTAACCCCTTTAAATCCCATAGATCAGAGACACCTCAGAGAATTTAGTCTTGGTACAATTGGTCATACCATTCCTGAAAAATAAATCCTTGAACTGTGTTGCACAAGAAAGTGTTTCGTAGTCCATTATATACGGCAAGAAAAAGAAATGCTGTTCCTTTAACTCGTTCATGTTCTTTGATGAAAACAAGTGTAACCACACACAAAATCACCCTGACCATTCAGAAAGGGAACTTTGCAGCTATGACTCCAACCACAGGGGTGGAAAACGATGGGACTGTTTCAAGAACTTGTCTCTTCCTGCAACAGGAACAAAGCCTCTGGCAACTCTGCAGTAGGTCATCACTGCCTGATGGTTGTGCTGCTGCCCATGAGACACAATTCAGACATTTGCATCATGGCCAGAGCTCAGCTGTGACACAGGCATGTCACCCAAGCCAGTGGGACACCTCAGAGGAGCTCAGGGAATTCTGCATGTTGTAATCCAGGCTGTAAGGTGCATAAATACAAGGACAGCAGGTAAACTAGGGTATAGGCAAGATGCTGAGCCTGACTGGATGTTTCCTTTGTGCTCATCACAGAGTAAAAAGCACTTCTGAAAATCAGGAAACCCTCTCACTGAAAATCAGGAAGAAAGGAGGTAGACATTGTTACCTGTGAGGTCAGAAGGCACAAGATACTTCCTTTTGTCTAGGTCAGGTACTCTGGCTTTTGGTGCTTTTTCCACAATTACCTGGAGAGAGACAGAGAGAAAGCAAGAAACAAACATGAATATCATAAACCAAAATGGTCCAAAAAGCAGCAGTGGATATTACCCTTTGATGGTGCTACCAGGCCTACAGCTATTAATTTAATCTATAACAAATACACAACATTTAAGAAGAGATAGGTGAGAAGCTGACTTAAAATCACTAGCAAGAGCTGTCCTGGGAGCCCAGGACTGCAGCAGTAAGTGTGGTGAGTGAAAGAAAGGAGTCCGGTACAGATATAAAAATAAACCATAATGGCTGAGGGAAAAAAAAAAAAAAATGAGGACACCTTGATGCTCCCAATTCAGGTTAATTTTTTATGAAGCAGCTGGTAGGAGGCCAAGACATGAACACAAGAAGTAATACAAGTAAGTGAAACTTTCCAGGTTACAGTTCCAAACTGCCTTGCACAAAATCAGCCCTACTCCCAGTAGTCCCACACCCTAATTTCTACTTTCACCAATATCAAATGCTCTAGAATGAAGCAAAGAATTAAAGGCAAACTACAGCTCATTGGGGAATAAAAAAAAAAAAAATCTTTAGTTCCTTGTTAGTCACCTTCTACTCTGATATTCATATCCTATAAGGATATTTTTCATAATTCATACAGCTATGGACATTTCCTTATTTATATAAATATCCAGTAATTAAAACCAGCCTAGTATCTGGGCAATTGGACCCACAGAGATCTTTGACACAAAATACTAATCTTCATTACATTTTAATGCCATTATAACATAGAAAACTAAGAAGCTCAGCAGCTTTAAGGTCAAACAGACCAAGAGACCTTCTGGTACAAGGTAATTTTTGTTAGCAGAGTTAGGCAAATGTTTATCTCAGAAGCAGAAAGTGTTCCAAAGTGACCTGATCTCCTTGCACTGGAACCTTTGGAAATACTGGGCTTGTGCAGAAAAAACCTGCAGGCTATTTTTTCCCCCTCTTTGATATGTCTTTTTGAACTGGTAATAAATATATTACATGATTCAAACTATGTGGCTTGCTGTTCTGCAGAAGCCATTTTGACCATCCAAACTCAATCTAAAGCTGGATTTTATCAACTTCCCCAACTTTTTAATTCTGTTAGACCCTGTAGTTGTAAATACTCCATCTGTGAGATTAATTTCCAAGGGTTCTGTGCTCCCACAGATTCCACCTTGGACATCTCTTCCCTGTGCTCCATTTGAATGTGACCAACACAGCCAAACCCCCTGAAATTTCCAAGTTTGATTTTAAAATAGAAACACAGTTGTATCAGGAATTTCAAGCACATAAATTAGTACAAGTTTGTGGGACAGGACATGCATTTCTGTGCAAGATGCAGTTGGTAAATGCTGTGAAGGAATGACAGTTCCACAACCTCACTGAACAGCAACAGCACTTTGCACATTATTTACCAGCACATCCACAGCAAGGCAGTATCTAACACAATAAAACTGCAGTGGAGAGAAACACTCAGTTCTTGCCTCTAATTAAAAAAACTACTGACAGGCAGAACTTCTGGCTGTGATTCCCCTGACCCAGGCTTGAGTGTACCACTAAATGGTAAAGGAAAACAAGTTATGCCTGTGAGGAAGAGGTGAGAGTGTTGTTGGGGCTTCTAAACCCCCAGGGAAGATTTAGGAAAGATTTAAATTAGATCATCACTGAGCTTAAGAGAGATCTCCCCCCTGCAAAGAGACAGGGAAGGAATGGAGGTGCCCTGTTAATCTGACCAGCAACTAGTCAGTGTGCCAGGTTACCTCTCCTGCAGCACTAAGCCCTTGACACACACAAAAAAACCCTACAGGGATAATCCAGAGGGCAGATACAGATTATCTGAACCTCTGCTGCTGCTGAGTGGTGGCTGTGGCAATGCAGGACTGTGCCAGCAATAAAATCTCAGCAGAATGCAGGGCACTGCAGTGTGGGCAGCCAAAGGGTGACATCCTCAAGGCTGCTGCTGTCAGGAAGGGCAGAGACAGGAGTGAAGAACAGGCTGCTGCATTAATTGCTTCCTGTGCAGCTCTGACTATGGGCTATCCCTAATAATTCCCACTGGGCCTTGCCATGCAGCATTTCCATTTATCCTGAACTCCAGGAGACCTTGTTATTTTCGTCTGGTTTTCTTTATAAAGATCTGCTGATGCTTCCCCTATCTTGAGGGGGTTGGTCTCTTCTCCCAGGCACTCAGCAATAGGACAAGGGGACACGATGGGCTCAAGCTCTGCCAGGGGAAATTGA
>JAWWEV010000043.1:56408817-56425510 GCA_035583235.1 Hafferia zeledoni
CGTGGCACTGAGTGCCATGATCTGGTAAAGGGACTGGAGTTGGACCAAGGGTTGGACTTGATGGTCTCAGAGGTCTTATCCAACCCAACTGATTCTATGATTCTATGACTTCCTTTACCTCTTGCCAGACCATGTCTGGTCCTGGGCTCCCCACAGGCTCTTCCAGCCACGTTTCTCACTCCCTGCAGCACAATCTGTCATGTTAATCCTCAATTTACAGCCTGCCTGACTTCAGGTCCTCCCCATGGACACCAAACCACACACGTCTCACTATTGATTCCCTGTGTGCTCAACCTGCTGTGCCATGGCAGGCATCCCAAAAAAACAAATGCACCCAAATATTGCCTTCCAAACACTTGTTTCTAGTCCAGTTGAGGGTCACTCCCAAGAGAAAAATATGCTGTTAACCTGCAAGGAAAACATGGGGTTTGGTAAGTGTTTCCCCTTTGTCCTTAATTTTTTTTTTTTTTTTTTGCAATGCTGTAAATCTAGGGCAGACCTCTCCAGTGGGGATGGAAAGAATATGTGCAAAATGTTTATTAAAAAGAAAAAAATCCCCAAACGTGATTAATTAGATTTGTCATTTCTTTTGTTTGTTTCCCCCAATTACTGTTAGTAATTATAAACGCAGAAGTTTTCCACAGGCCCAGCAATGAGACCTAAGAATGAGGAAGCAGAGTTTGGCTGGATGACCTTGCATTTCAAGGGACATTTTCCCCACAAGGAGGGCAAAAAGACTGAGAAGTGAAATTTTTTTGCTCAGTGCAAAGGAAAATAAACAGAGCAAGACTACACCGAGAAGACAAGCCAGGAGGCAGCAAAATAAAAATACGGGGAGAATACGCGATGACACGGGGGCGGATGATGCTTCCCGTGATGGCTTAACCCACTCATTGTTCTCCTCCATTTTTACACAGGGTAAGCTCCTTCCCCACGCAGAAAAAGATGGGCAGTGTCCGCGGGGGGGAGTTACCCCAGAAAAAGGGGTCTCACCGCCCGCACCCACCCACTCAATGCAGAGCTGGGCGCAGTTCGCATCGCGACATCGCGGCATCGCGGCATCATCGCGGCATCCCCGCATCCCGCGATCCCCCCGCGATGCAGCACAGCATCAGGGCAGGGAGAACAAAGGGGCGCTGCGGGGCCGCCCCCGGCCCGCCCCCCGCACACTCACGGGCACTCTGTCCGGGTATTTCTTGCGGATCTTCTCGCCTTCTTTTTTCCTGTACTCGAACGGGTGGTCCTCCTTGTACTGGAACTTCATGGTTGCCGGGATGCCCCTTCGCTCCCGAGCGCTGCGCAGGATCCCTCCCCCCGCCGCCCGGCCAGAGCAAAGCCTCCCTCTGACGTCACGGGGAGGGGCGCCGCTGCCGCTGTGACGTCACGGGGAGGAGCTCCTCTCCTGCCGAGCTGCGCCGCGGGGGGCTGTGACGTCACGGGGAATGAGGGCCCCCCCCCGCCGCTGCGGTGACGTCACGCGGAGGACCCCCTGCTGCCGCCGTGCTGTGGAGAGGTGTTACGTCACTGGGGACCCTGCTGCACTGCAGAGCGCTGTGACGTCACAGGGAAGGTGCCCCACCGTGCCGCAGATCGCTGTGACGTCACGGGGAGCTGCCTGTTTGCTGCCGTGACGTCACGAGGGGGATGGCCCCGCTGCCCCTTTGGGTCTGTGTCAGGACGTGTGAATATTTTCCCGTAGTTGCCGGGTCGTATCAGAGGATTGAGTTGGAAGGATGCGCTGGTTTTGCTCAGCCCAACAGTGAATAACCCAAGATTGATGGAATTCCAAGGTCCAGACCCATGGAAAATCCTGGTTTCATGGCATTGCAGCGTTCTGTAAGAGCTGTGCTTGGAACTGCTGGCAGCACAGCACAGTGTGGTCAAGGTCTGGGGTGATTCTTCCTCAAGGACGAGAGGGAGGAAGTTTTCTAGCCCATTTCACCCACCCACCAGCATATTCTGGCCATTTAAACAGACTGATCTCCAACGTTTTGCTGTTTCCATCCCCAGGACTACACATGAGGCAGCTGAGCCTTGTTTGGTTTGAATTTCTGGTGACAGACCAGAGAGAAGGTTCAGGGTTCTTCCCAGTCCTGATGGAAAGACATGCCAGGAGGCAGCAAAATAAAAAGACATGGCCTGATGGAAAGACATGGCCTGGGAGTGCATTGCTAGGTGACTTCTCCTCAACAAATCCCACATGAGGTTCACAAATCTCCTTACTGTTCCCCTCCTGCTCTGATGATGCAGCCCTGGATGAGCAGCCACAGGACTCGCTCCTCCTGCTTCCCCACCGAGTTCCCAGCTGGCTCCTCCAGCTTCAATAACAACAATAACGTCACTGGCAAAACAGCAGGCAGGAAGATGACACACGCAGGAGCAGGGACAAACAGCTAAACATCTGACTCGGAGTTACTGAAATGTCATGCCATGGGCATGTGACAAGCCCCATGTTATGGATCTGTGTGCAGAACGAGGAACTGGAAAAGGTGTTGGCCAGTTTTCCTTCCCTGGACTGCCAGCACAATCCACAGGCTATCAAAACAATCCAGTTTTCCTTAACCCAGAGTGTCAGAACAGCTCTGAGCACGTCCTGTGCTGCTGTGTGTTCTGCTCACACAGAGGGACCTTCTAAAAGGGATTTCCCAAGCATTGCCAATGCTGTAGCCATAGAAGCAGGAGATAAAAATATTTGCACAGAACCTGGGGGCAGGGTTTGCAGTCTGTGCTGTACCAAACAGGGCTCCAGCTCAGCAAAACTGCTCAGCTGCTTGGAAGTCTGGACTCCCTTGGGTATCTCTTTCATTAGTACCTCCCCTGGGATACTTCATTTGTGCCTCCACAGGCTGACTTTATTTTTTTTTTAGAGTCTTTATTGTAGATTCAGCATATCAAAGCCTCTCTTGTCGGGAAACTTCTACTTTGTACTCTGAATGGGGATTAAACTACAGATGGTGTACCTGAAAGCACTTATGATTCTGTTCTTGATGTCCACTCCTGGCACAGTCTCTCCCAAACCCCTCACGACTGGTCTGGTGACTTCAGAGCCAGTCTGGGCACGTTGGCCTTGGATGAGGGCACAGGATTCGTCACCCCCAGCAAACAATGTCTAATTGTGTGTATGTTTTCCTTCCCTCCAGAAGAGGACTCTGTGTTGTCTCTGCTGAACTGCTGCCTCACTGTTCTATTTTCTAGTTTCTTATTTTTCACAGAAAAGCTGCTCATTCCTCTCCAAATTATTGTATGGCCCAGCTTTGCTCAAATTGCTTAAATGCATACAAATGGTGTTATGAGATTAAGGATTATACCTTGTTGCAGGATGATAAGCACCAAATTCCAGCAAGTTGCAGTTTAGCTCTGTTAATAAGGAAACTTGCTGTATTTTTATGGGCTATGGTCCTGCTTTCTCACAAAATACATGTGATCTTTATTGACTCCATCCTCATTTTTGGATTATTTCAGAGGACAGAACTTTGAATTGTAACAGATCTGTGAGCTAGAGCCTTGTCTTTACTTTCTTACACAACCTTCTGTGGTTAAATAGAGTATTCCTGCTTTCTGTTTGTTTAAGTCTGATTTTTATTGGGCCTTATGTGCTGGGAGAGCTCATCTGAAGTCAGTTTAGTAGGAAACAATCCTCAAGCAACTGAAGTTATATCTGTCATTATTGCCACTTGAAATACTTTAGATATCTTGCCAGTAAAAAAAACCTTAAAGATACCAGCATGGAACCTAAAAACTGGGAGTGAGGTGAGAAAAGAAGGATGTGAGCAGATGGGAAGGGATTTGAGGGCCAGACATAGAAATCAGCAGGTAATGCCCAGCTCTGGGTACAAGTGGCCTGTAACTTTTCCCCTTGAAACTGAGAAAGAAGCAAGATCAGTTTGTTAGAACACGGTGCTAATAGCACCAAGATCACAGGTTTGAGCCACACATGGGCCATTCACTCAAGAGTTGCACTTGATGATCCATGTGGGTCCCTTTCAACTCAGAACATTCTGTGATTTAAAGACGATTCCTGAAATTCATAGAAGAAAAAAAACCCTCATAGAATTTAAAATATTTGAGATAGCAGAGGAGAGGAAAACGAAGAATTTTCAAACTTCCCTTATTATTGCACACACTGGGGAAGGAAAGGGGGGGGAAATTGCGGTGCAATTACTATGGTGAATTGTTAAAATTGCTCATCCCCGCGATGACAGGCAGGATTGCTGCCCTGTGGAGCAGCGCTGCCATCGTGTGTTCAATTCCGTGTTCACAGGCAGGAGGTGGAGTAGGAACAGCACGTTCCCCCTGGAAACCACTGCCAACACTTCCAGGAAGTTTCTGGGTTTGACAGCACTTGACGCACGTTCAGCAGACTCCAGCGTTGCTGCTTGCTTTGGGATTTCACTGTGGAGTAAACAAGAGCCTTCCAGGAAAATGTTCTGCAGCTTGGTGGAGACATCAGGGCTGAACAGATTTCAGGGAGCAGCTGATATAGTGGGTCACTCCTCGAGATGTTCCCCAAATATTGTTATTATTATTTCAAAGTCAGGTTGGATGGAGCTTTGAGCAACCTGGTCTAGTGGAAGGTGTCCCTGCCCATGGCAGGGGGTGGGACTCAGTGATATTTAAGGTCTCTTCTAAGCCAAATCATTCTATTCTTCTGTGATTCAAGCATGATGTATTGCACAAGGGCCATAAACTTCCTTACTCCATTCCAGTTTATCACTCACTAATGACACAGTCAGGCAATGACTAGACAATTCTGGAAGAAGTTTATAGCCTTGGAAATCAAGAGCCTTAGACACAAAATTCCTGTGACTGGGCAAGGTCTGGGACATCATCAAAGATGTTTTTGTTGTTCAAGTCAGTGTTTTTCAACCCCTGAAGTGATCTTAGCCTTCTCTAAAATCTTCTGTGGTTAATCTCATAGCAGTTAAGTTCCTAAACATATCTGGGACCTTGTCCAATGTTGTCCTTGTTCTCCCTATTACAAAATAACCATATTTTTTTGTATTGCACAGGAAAGAAGAGCAGCATTTTGGGGGCAGTGAGAATTTGGGTACTTCAGAAAGAAGGGCCTTGCAGGTGTCTCAGAAAGATGTGATATCTGTGACCTGTGCATTCATATCAACCTCAACATACACATCAATTCATTCATGGCTACTTATCATTTGTATTTGATGTCCTTCTGCTTTACTGTTTTTGGGAGCTGAACCTGGGTAGAGGCAATACTGGTGTAATTTAATACTCACCTTGTCCTGAGTGCCTAAGCCAAGAGAACATTTTACAGATGGTCCATACCCATGTTCATCCATTTGATTAATATTTCTTTTTATCTTTTTTATCGATCAGGACAGACACACAAATTATTCTGTCTGAGGAATGGCTTAAATGTTTTAAATAGTCTTACTGAAATTGGTCTGGTTTTGACAGTAACATTAGGAATTAATAAATGATACAATATAAATGCAATTAAAATATGATGGAGCTTTATTTCTGGGGTAGTGCTCTTGCTTCTCCCCTTGTTTGATCTGTTGGCATGTATATGGTGTTTTTTAATTCAAATATAAGAGCTTGTGACTACTATTTCAGAATTGCTATATATCCTATTTAGAACCAGACTGGCTTCACTCTGTATATCCTGCAGGGCATTTAGGGCACATACTGCATATTATACTGTCTGTATATATGATGTCTTTTGTTTATATGCAGATTGTTACTTTTTTTTAAATTTACAAAAAATATTTGGCACTTTCCAGAAGTTTGGTGTTATTATTGAGTCTTAATAGATCTTCTCATGTCTTTTTCTTCTTTTTTTTTCTTTTGTTTTGAAAACCTCTCTGCCATCCTGAGGAAACTTAGGCTGGAGGCAAGAGGAATGGGACTGCATTTGCAACCACCCTGTAGGTCCCTGGCCTGCAAAGTGGCTCAGCACCTTGATCCTGCTGCCTGCTTATTTGTGCAAACTGTGATACTGGAGTTGTGTGTATGTAATAAATTGACTTGGAGAATGCCAATGGCAAATCATCTCAAGGAAGTGTCAGAAAGAGCCATCAAACTATGCTAGATCTGAAAATATTTTGAATTTTAGTTCATTTTCCCCCCTTTCCCCTTAGACTAAGGAACTTAATCTGAGATTCCTAACCTTACCCAGATTAATTAGTCTTTGCATGTAACTATTCTGTGCTACTTGCCATTAAGTAGAACCAGTCACTAATGTCCTGGGAGGGCTGGCTGGGCATCCTTGCCCTCAGCAGGTGCCTGCAGCTTTTCCTCTGGCACAGGATCCAGGTCTGGCACCTTCTGCCCCGCCTTGGCCACCGTGAACCTGCTCATGTGCAGAGCTTCTTCGTACACCGGGGGAGTGTCGGCCGCTGAGGGGGGTGGTGTTGCCTGGGCAGCGTTGTGGGAGTGTGCCACTGCCAGTATCCTCCTGGCAGCAGGCCCAAACACGGAGTGCAGAGCTGCAAGGGAGGACACAAAAGCTGTTTGCCTCATCCTGAAAGCATCATGTGATTAGAGACCATCTGCAGGGCACAGGCTCTTCTGTCCCCACAGCCCCAGGGTTTGCCTTTTCCTGCCCCTTTTTTAGCCTTCCTGAAAAGGAGTGTGTGTGAAACCCAGTCAAGGACATCCCACAACGAAGTGCCACTGAGACCTGTAGATGCCCTAATTCCACCCAAACTGGATCCACCATCTGGCTGCTTTTGCAGCACCTGAATTTGTGGGGTGTACAGAATGGGATGTACAGAAGCCGCTTTCCCTCCATCCCACTGTGCTGTGAACATCTCCCTGCCAGCCTTGGGGTGTCACTTGGCCAGGGCAGGCCCTCCCTTGGTGGCATGTTGAAGTCCCCAGCAGGGGTGAAAGCCAACTCACAGGTGATGGTGCTCTGGAGGGTGCTGTCGTGGTCGAAGGCGATGACGGTGACCTCGTAGGGCTGCGGCCCCGACTCGTCCCCGGTGTGCTGGCAGTGGAAGCAGCACCTCATGCAGACAGACACGAGCCCACAGAGGAGCAGGAGCCCCCCAACCACCACCACCACCCTGCAAAGGGAGGGCACACAGGGTTAGGACACAGAGATTTAGTTTGCAGGACACCCCTTAACATCTCTGGCACTAAAAACTCTTGTCCAGCAGAGTTTGGACATTCCCCAGGGATGCAATCCCTTGTCCCCTCCCCAGGCATGTGTTCAAGTGCTGCCCCATCCTCAGGGGAAGCATGTTTCCTTCTGTCTGATCAGAATTTTCTGTATGCAGCTTGGCCAGCCACTTTTGCTGAGCACCTCTGAGGAGTCTGTCTGTCTTCTCTCAAGATCCCAGTTAGTTAGTGAAAAACTGAAATTAGGGTGCCCATTCAGCCTCCTTCAAGCTGAAGAAACCTGGTCCTTTTTACTGGCTCTCCAATGGACTTGTTTCAGTTTGTCAGCATCTCTTTTGTATTAGGGGACCAAAACTTGTCATGAGTAACAAGCAAGCAGAGAGGAAAAATCAGATCTCACAATCTTTTGGCTGTGCTCTTTCTACATATATTAAAAATTATATAGATATTTATATATTTTTATATATATATTAATGCAGCTCTCTGTATGTTCAACAACTATTGTCCTTTTCAATCTCATCCTGATGAGAATTACTAAGGAATTAGACCAAAATTACTTAAAAAATAGGGCTTTTAAAAGGCATAGTGTGCCATGAATGCTTTACTAATATTGTTCATACACCTAGATTAATATGTGAAATAAAAAAAGGAGGCTGGCAAGTCAACATTTGTTAAAGATGATGAGGTAGCAAAGGGGTTGCCTTGCTACTGTAGAGCATTAGAGCATCCCAAGGGAAAGTGGGGGGTGGCATCACTCTTGAGAATGTCATATTTAACCCCACTCTTTGCTACTGGAGTTGTGTAGAGATGCAGATATTTAGAGTAAAAATATGCTCTCTTACCATATATACCACAAACGGTCCCACTCTGTACCTGAGCAGCTGAAGAGAAGAGGGTACAAAAATAGTTATTCACAGAATATCAAATAAATGGGAATATCCCTGTGGTACCTTCTCCCATCTCCCCTCTTGCTCCTCACCTACTGTCCAGCTCCTAAGTGGCACAATGATGAGAAATTCAGTTGTGCTTTGGGGAGGATACAATTATCCAACCTCATCAATCTCCCTGTTAGGAGAGTTTCCCTTCTCTTTGGCTTTATCTCTTTATTGTCCTCCTGATATTTACACCTGCCCAATTCCATTTGCAAACCTTAGAGCTGCACCCGCATTTGTTTTGTCTTTTTTTGTGGTGAATAATTTCTGTTACTCTTACAAATGACATCACTGATAGGAATATTCACCAAAGCAGTGTATTTCAAACAATTTTTTCAGGGAAAGTTCAATTCCAAATTCATAATCTCAGTCAATTGAAATTACCTATTGCAGTTATGCAAATAGGCAGCAGGAACATGATCCCTATGTTGATCAATAAACATAGTAATTAATACACTTCCCATTCAAAGCAATGGCAATTTTACATGAGTTTTTAATACTCACAATTAAATAAGCTCTTCTGGAAAATGTCAACCATCAAGTCATAACACTCATGTCCACTACTGCCGTTGTTCTTAATTTTTTTCTCAAAAAAAAAAGAGCAATTTTGACCAATACTTACAATTCAGAGTTGAGGCAGCCTTCCTCACCTCTCACCTGGGGGAACTAGGAGAAAACAAAAAAACACCCAGTTAGAATGAATTGAATCTTTGTCATATACAACTTTTATCTCTGTTACCTGGACCATGGCCAGTCTGAATCTCCTATGGGAGAAGGACTTCCTATTATCTACCTTCCCCTGTCTCCATCCTATATTCTGCTGTAGATGTGAATTTCTGTGATACCAACTGCATTGTTTCATATCTTAACTTCCTGTAGTCATTAAAATCCTATTTAGTACCATTGCCTTACTTATCTTTATGTTCACCACAACGTTCCCTTTCTCCAGCACAAGCCACGTCATGCTCCAGGTGTAGATCCTTCTCCACACTCAACTATGAAGAACCTTTAAATACTCTGCTTCATGTTATACCCACACTGACATGAATTCTGCTCTGTCCCTCCAGCATTCCCACCCTTCTCATTACCTTAAGGTCCCTTAACTCTGGGACACCCTCCCTGGAATAGCAGGAAATATTCTCTTCCATGTGTGTGCCTTTTATATGTCCAGTTTTTTCTAGTATCAGAGAAATTTTTGAGATGGTCAGTTGCTGATGCCCCTCCATCTTTCCACAGTAACTCCAGAGCAGGGACCCATAAACAGGAATGTGAGCTGTGACTTACCCATAAGCAACACCCTAAAACAAAGCAGATCATGTCTGAGCTACACATCCCTTAGGGTGATTCTGTGCCCTCTGGGTGTCTCAGGCTGCTCAAAGTCTTCTTGTCCTTTCTGCTTTCAGTTCATTCTCACCAGTCCAGTGATCAGGAGAAGGAGCAGGTTCCGTGTTCTTTGTTAAATCCAGTCTCTGCTTCCTACTCTGCCTTTTTCTGTCCTCTGCCCTTCAGGCTTTTGCTTTCTCTCTTTCCCTCTTTGTCACTGTTAATTCCTGATTGTTTCTGCCTCTTGCCTCTTTTTGCTGGCCTATTTCTCTCCCTCTTTGGAAGGGATTTCTAAAGCCTTCCAGTCAGATCAGGAGAAGAGCAGTAGCTACAAGCCCTTCCTTTAGATGTTGAACTAGTTCAGTGAAGGGCATCATGAGATCTCTGCAGACCTGACCCTTCCCTTCCGTGAGCAGAAAGGGTCTCTCAGTTTGTTCATTCCCAATTACTTCTCTCCCCGCCCCTACCCTGAGGGGAGTGGGTTGAAGGTCAAGTTGTTGACCTTTTTTAATGGAGTTCAGATTCCTCTCCTTCCTCCAGTACCATTTCTGTCCTGGCACTCACATTATCCTACCTGTGTGGATCCAAATCTACTGATTTTGAAGTGAAAGGATTTGCAATATAATATATGCAGCACTATATATATATGGAGTTATATGCATATGTCGATATATATATATATGCAACATATAAATGCATATATATATTCACAGACACACACACATGTATATATACACACACATATATACATATATACTCATATGCAACACCTCTTCTACCTCCCATTTTAAGGCTCTGCCACCATCCCCTTACCTGGTAGTCTCCTGCTATGTCAGTCCTGCCGCTAAGAGTGTTCACTCACAGGTCCCACTCCCAAAATTCCTTCATTGCCATCCAAGTCCCCCTAAATACTTTCCATCACAGGGAATACATGTTGATCCTCCTATCCTGGATACCATTTGTCCTGCAGCTGATTATATTAATAAGTTCCATTCAACGACCCATTAATTTTCTCCGTCTTGTAGAACTGCTTGAAAACTCTATTAGTGCTCGTGGCTATTCAGTGTGTTATTATTACATGCACATAATTGTATTCACCTAATCTTTCTCTTTTGAGTAGCTGAGACAGAAAAAATGCTCTGCAGGAATGTGTTACTATTTGTGCTGGGAAACCACCTGGGACTGGTGCATAAATGTTGGTTAAAGGCAGGGGAGCAACTAGTGAAACTTGTTGCCCCTTGTTGCAACTACAGTCTACTGACATTAAACTGGTGAATCATTAGCCTTGGTGAGGCATTTCTGAGTTGCAGAGCAGAACCAATGGATTCATGAACACAATGTATTCTTCCAAGGCAGGCCAAAAACTATTTCTCATTCTCTATTATAAAAGTTAGTGGTGCAGTATAAACCTGCATTGGTTTGTCTATCTATCCATCCATCCTGGTCTGCTGGAAGAGGGTTTCTGAGTCCTGGTGGACAAGGAAGAAAGAAACATGACCTATATTGGCTTTGAATAGTCTGTTTGTCTCTTTCTCCCAAATTCTTTTGTGTGTTACAGAAGTCTTAGAAGAAAAGACCCAGCAGAACTGTAAAATAACCTTTTTCTTGCATTTATGGCTTTTGAAGCTGGTGGGATTCAAGGTGGCAAAGAAGTGCAAATTACCAATGGGCTTTTTATTATCAGTGTGAGAGTTCAGTAGATTATCACTGGATTTTAACTGAAATTCAATCATGTGATAATTTCAAATTCTTGAAGGATCCAACTGGAGAAACACCAGGTAAAGTGATAAAAAAATTTCTCTTAAGAAAAAGCAACAATGTGATATGAAACAGTGACCCCTCCAAAAGCACATCATAATTCTCCTTTAGTGAAACTTATTGATTAGTCTTTTTTAATTTCTATGGCATTGCTATTAATACTGTGCTTCCAGTTCTTGCTAAAAGACAGTGATTATCACATGTGACTGTGCCTGGAATCAGTGTGTTTCTCACCTCATTCTACCTTCAATTCTCCTGTGCCCCTTGGGAGATCAAGGCTGAATTTACTGCATATTAATCACTGTTTAATAGACCCAGGAAACAAAGCCCTGTGTTGCTGTAAAACTTCATGGAATTGTTTAGACTTAATCCAAAATTAATGTAATTTCCTCTTCCCTACATGCCTTCCTTCTTTTTCTTTCTATGTAAAAGACAACAGGACACAACCTTTTCTTTCCATGTAAAGGACAACAAGACACAACTTAAGAGACCTCAAGATAATGAAGAATGAGCTGCACACAAATTTCTCAATTATGCTGCAAGAAATAGGAAATCAGCTGTGCTTGGAAGGGGGAAAAGCCCTTAAAAATAATGGTAAATCAACAATTTTTGGTGAGAGCTTATCTTTCAATGTGTCAGGGAGGGAAATGAGGTGTATTTTCTGTTCTACCCAGGTCTATCTCCTCAGGTAAATCTGTGTCTTCACAGATGTGACCACCTAGAAAATAATTTTTTATGATCTCTTTTCATCGTGTGTTTTTCTCTTCTATGGGTTTCCAGGCTGTGTTTTCCCCCCTAAAAATGGGAACTGCAGCTCTGGATCACAGTGTAATTGTTACACATGGGAGGTAATGAGCACAACTTGTTTGCTGTGACACAAAGCCTTTCCCTTCCCTTCAAAGTCAGCCTTATCAAAGAGAGATTCACTCCAGAGCCAGTCAGGACAGCAGGATTGTGGCTGCAGTTCTTGGGAAACCAGGCAGTGGCAGTCACAGCAAGCAGGGAATAATTTCCCCTCCATGGTGTTCATTTCAAGCTTCATCATGTCAAAAACTGGGCAAAGATGCTGCTGCAAGAGAAAACACCTGGTTTGAGATACCCAAATTTGGGAGGTCATCTCCTGAAAGAGCAGGTCCTAAGCACAGTGTCGATGGTGCAGATTATAAACTGCCCTGGGGTGGCAAAGGACAGCAAAAGCTTTCTGTCCTGGCACATTTTGGGTGGGAGTGATCATCTGACACACTCAGTTTTGGACGTGCTTTTCAAATCTTGGCTGTTGGCTCCAGAAAGAAGATGACAGTACCTTTCTGTAGGACTGAAGAATCCATTCCTGGTGTTCATGGTGCCTGGTGGAGGTAAAGAACAGCAACAGCTCTGTCTCCTTGTGTGGGAGAAACCCCTAGAGGTCTTCAATGTTGAAGGTGGTGATGGAGTTTTGGAGGTGCATTTAATTTCTTTTTTGGAAGCACACCACGCCATCTGGTGGAGCTGCTGGAAGGCAAAAGGCAACAAAAGCTTTTCATGATGGGAGAGAAAACACTCAGTGGGTTTCACAGCAAAGAAAATCGCCTGTACTATGCACTAAGAGCTTTCCTTTCCAGTTATATGAACCAGCACATTCTTTCACACTCAGAGAGATCCTGTACCTAAATTAAAAATATCCAGCAAAATTCTCAGTCACGGTAAGTGCCAGCTGAGAAAGCTCCACATGGAACTCACACTCCTTGAACTGAATCACCTTCCCCTGGTGTTTTATCATCTGCACCACCAAAATACTGGATCTGGGTGCTTTCCTTCCCAAGGAAAGGCAGTGTTACCCTCATTCAGGAGCCCACCTCTAAAATTTGGATGCAGCCTGCAAAATTTTAATACATCTGGGGATTGCTCCCACAGAAGGGGTGCCAGAAGAGGAAACTTTTGCTGTCTCTCCCCACCCAGCAGCAGATTATCATCTGCACAGCCGGCATTGGTTCAGAGGTGAGCTGGGGTGGAGGTGGAACACGTTATTGTCTTGCCAAAATCAAGGTACTGCCATAATTCACACAAGCCCAACCACTACAATTAGCACACCATCTCCATGGGGTGATTATCCCACATGTGACTGTGCCTGGGATCAGTGTGTTTCTCACTTCATTTTACCTCTGATTCTCCTGTGTCCTTTGGGAGATCAAGGAGTCCTTCTGGGGCTGTTTAACAGACCCAGGAAATAAAGCCCCGTGCTCCTGAAAAACTTCAAGGAATTGTTTAGACTTAATTCCTCCTCCAAGAAAATAAAAAGCTCCAGATAAAAAGCTCCAGTGATTTAGGTTCATTTCCAAATGCAGTATAGCACGTGGAGCAGCAAGAGGCCACTTCCCTAATTCTATGTTTGGGAATTACTTAAGCCTGTAACAACCAGATAGACACTCTCATTCTCCATGGGGTGGGACAGTCACACCCAGGTGGGAATTAGTTCCCACTATTTTATAAACCCATTTTAAGATGAAAAGAATAATCATCTGAAAATGTATTTTTCTCTCCAAAGGCCACAGAGGGAGTCTGGCCAACAGGCAGAGATGTAGGAAATCAAATATCTGCCATTTAATCCTGGGTGAGGCGAGTTCTGTGTTTAGTATCCAACTCCCCTTCCAGGCATTCACACTGAAATTAGACACCTGAATTTTTATTTCTGGCTACCATGTATCTAAAAGCTAAAATTTGTAAATGGGACTAAACAATGCAGGTGCCTGGTTGAGTTCTATGGGGGAAAATGAACCTATTCCTAGTTTAGTTCTGCCTTGGTTGCAGAGGGTTTAAAATCTGACTGGTGGGTTTGCTGGCTTAGAAATAATAATGATTTTTTGGGTGACACACAGGAATAGTCTGAATTGCCTAATCATTGCAATCTGTAGAACAAGTGGATCGATGGGTTTGGTAGAATTTAAATTACAGTACTCAGTTACCTGATGATATTTAGGATGCAACTCCTCTACACTTAGAGGATGTGGAGATCTTGCATTATTCTTGACTGCCTTGAAAGCCCTGCAATATTAAAAGAACAGCTCTCAGGTTTTGTGGGGTTTTTGAAGCAGAAAAAAAAAACAAGAGTGTAATTCAAACTATATGTGGCTGATTTTTTTTTTAATAAAACAACCTTTGTCAAACAGAACAAATAAAACTGGAGGCCTAAAAAGTTATATTATGTGCAGGATCTAACTTTGCACATAGGTTGGGCCAAGATTAAGAGCTAGCAAGGCAAATCATGGTGCCTCTGATGTGCAGTTGCCCCTCAAAGATCAGAAGGTTTGTAAATCCCTGTTCAAATCCTGTGGGTTTCTTCACCTTTTATAGTGATGAACTCCAAGGTCTGGGATTTTCTTGTAGCTCTCCATATAGAGTTCTTAGAGCTGCTTAGATTGCTGTGTTGAAATTTTGCTGTATATATTTTCCACAACACTTTTCCCCATAGAAACCAGGAGCAATAACTTTTTAAAAAGCTGTGGAAAATATTTCAAATAATACTGAGCTTCTACTGCTTCCCCCCTCCAAGCTTAATCACAATAAATATTTAAAAGGGACAGAGAAGTTATTCAGAGACCAGGTTGCATTTTCCATTACAATAAAAAAATGAGAATAAAAAATTAATCTTTGTTACTTTATTAACATTTTTCTTGGTAAAGCCAATATTGTTTTATAGACAAAATGAGAAATGTGTAATTAAATATAGCAAACCCTCCTTTTTTAGGTAGGGTAGTGAGTGTAAGTAAAATTAATCTTGAAGCTGTGTCAGTCTGATCTTTTTATATGATGGCACAAGTTCTGACACAGCACTGTGGGGATTCTGTCACTGTGATAAATTTAGAAGTAAAATAAAGACTTGATAGCCCATAACTTACATAATTTACTCTGAATATTTATTTATATTGCTATGTTAGCATAAAGCCCTGGTATAAATTATATAAGTAGGTTTAAAATAAGTCAGGGAATTTGTCCCCACTTTCTCAGCACAACATCCATGAGATTTTCTCCAAAACAGCTGCTTGATTGTCCAGATGTCAAACCAAATGACCTGCACACAGGGGTGAAATGATGGAGATTTCAGCTCTTCCCCTAAGGAATGGGAAAGATGGAACCTGCAGGCTGCAAACCTGAGTTTGGCTGGAATGGGAACTCCTCATGGTCCGGTGCCCTCTCTGCGGGTCCTGGAGTGCCATAAAAGCACCTGGAAGGAGACCTGTGGATTGATCCACAGCATGGAAAAATGGCAGAGAAAGCTGTTCCAGCTGAAACCAGAGCAGCCTGTTGGGTGACCACAGACACCTTTCCGTCCCTGGTCAGTGAGTTAAACAAACCAGGACAACGCAGGTGGAGAGCGCTCAGCCAGGACCTGGGGCCGATTAATCCGGACTGCAGCGGCTCCCAGGTGAGTCCTTTTCCCACTCCTGCTATTGCTCCGCCATTTTCATTCCTTTGGGATAGGCTGGCCAGGCTGCTGGAGTCCCCCACCCCAACGGGCTGCCCCGGGGATGTCGCGGAGCCAAACCCCAGCGCTTTCATCGACACCTGCTTAGAACCTTTTGCGTTCCCCGCCGCTCCACGAGGCCACAAGGTGAAGCAGTCTCTGTCCCTCAGCTGCCCATCCGCCATGGTCACATAGTGCCGGCGCTCCGGGGCCGCCAGCCCGCCGAGGGACCCCCCCGGCCGCCGGTGAGTGAGTGCCCCGCGGGGCGGGCGGGGCGGCACAGCCTTCCCTGCATCCCTCCCCGCATCTCTCCTTCATCCTGCCCTGCGTCCTTCCCTGCATCCCTCCCTTATACTGCCCTGCATCCCTCCCTCATCCTTCCCTCCGTCTCTTCCCGCATCCTTCCTCGCATTCCTCCCCTCATCCTTCCCTCCATCTCTCCCCACATCCCTTCGCGCATCCTTCCCTCACCTCCCTCAGCATCCCTCGCCCCATCCTGCCCTGCATCCCTCCCCTCATCCTTCCCTCCGTCTCTCCCCGCATCCCTTCGCGCTCCTTCCCGCCATCCTTTCCCGCCATTCCTCCCCGCAGCCCTCCCCGCAGCCCTCGCCCCATCCTTCCCCTCATCCCCTCCCGCATCCGTCTCTGCATCCTTCCCCTCATCCCTCCCCTCATCCTTTCCCTCATCCCTCCCCTCATCCTTCCCTGCAGCCCTTCCCGCATCCCTCGCCCCATCCTTCCCCGCATCCCTTCCCGCATCCCTCCCAGCATCCCGCGCCCCATCTTTCCCCTCATCCCTCCCGGCATCCCCCGCCCCATCCTTCCCCGCATCCCTCCCAGCATCCCGCGCCCCCTCCCTCCCCTCATCCCTCCCCGCATCCCCCGCCCCATCCGTCCCCGCATCCCTCCCCTGTTTTTCCCTCCATCCCTCACCTCCCCGCGTCCCTCCCCGCCCCGTCGCGGGGAGCAGTCGGTCCCACAGCGTTCCTCTTCTGGAAGCTGACGCGGGCAAACTGGTGACGTGTCGTACCTGAGGATCGGCCTGTGGTTGTTTCCGCTCATTTAAAGGTCCAAACATACCCGAAAAATATTTTGACTTCCCGTCCTTCCCCTGTGGGGGGGGGGGGGGGGGGGGGGGGGGGGGGGGGGG
>JAWWEV010000043.1:56435319-56447577 GCA_035583235.1 Hafferia zeledoni
AGTGCCTGGGAGAAGAGACCAACCCCCACCTGGCTAGAACTTCCCTTCAGGGAGTTCTAGACAGTGCTGAGGTCACCCCAAATCGTACTAATGCCACATAAACACAGCCTTCATTCTAATGGGCTCTTACTTGACATAGCCCAAAATAACTCTCAAAATGCAACTGCCTGGGTTGTTCTGTGTGCTCCTTCCCTACGCCCTGATGCTGTTTATTTTGCCTTCAGCTCCAGGGGCTCAGCCACCCTCTGTTTCCTGGAGCAGCCAGGGGTGCTGGAGCGATGAGTCTCGCGTTCTGTGGCAACGACAACGCCTCCGCCTACAACATCAGCGCCGGCGTCCTGCGCAATGTCTGCTTCGTGGACGCCCTCAACCTGGTCCCCCACGTCTTCCTGCTCTTCATCACTTTCCCAATCCTCTTCATTGGTGAGTTATTGAGCTGTGGTAACACCTGAGCAGGGGGTTATAGCCAGGCACTGTTCAATGTGCCCTGTGGTGAAAGCATTTGGTGGGTTGTACTTATGGATTTTAAAAAAGAAGGGGCATGGAATGGCTTCACCCAGAGGATGTGATGCCAACCCACTTGAAATGTGGGAATTATAGATATAAATGTGAAGAGATGGAGGAGAACCAGAGGCATCAGAGCCAAACTTCTCTCTGGAGAAGTTTTCCTCTGAATTTGAATTGGCAACTTGCACCCTTTGCTATTATTAGACATTGGAAGGACTTAGGGCAGTGGGGCTGAATTCCCTTCAAGTGATGTGCATTTCATAGAATATCTAAAATGTGGAACTAAGGTAGGAGAAGTGTAAGAAACCTTTAAATCAGAGTAATTGCTTCCTTTGCCAACATTTGTAAACAAAACTAGAGCAATAGAGAATTCTTCTTTTCCTCCAAAGGAATGAAAAGAACAAATGATAAATCCCTCTTGAGGAATTTGGGGCAGTGGAGCAGCTCTAATTCACACTTTCTTGTAAAAAAATCTTTCTAAACTAGTACTCTAATGACACTTTTCCCCCCTCTAGTTGTCTCTTTATCCCAGTTAATTTGCAGTGATGAAATAAATACAATTTAATCCTTTTTCAGAGCTGTCAAACAGTGGCATTTTAACTGATCATAGGAGACAAAGAGAGTTGAATAACCACCAAAACCCACAAATTATTAATGAAAATAAATGTTCTCCTAACAACTACATGAGAAATAGCATTTCAGTTCTTTCATGCCACTTTACTGGCATCACATATGAACATAGTTATACATTTCTTCCATGAGGAAGATTTGAATTTGGGACTATGAACTGGAGATTTAAGGGCTTTTATTATGCAAAAAGACTCTAAAGTGACTGAATAATAGGCTACAGGAACCTGTGGGCTAAATCATTCAGTAACAGGCAATCAAAGGTGTAATGTGATGCAGTAACTGTAAATCCATTAAACAGTTAAGCAAGGGAATCAGAAACAAGTTTTAACAAAATAATAACTAAAGACTGGGGGGGAAAAACCCCCCAAAGAACAAAGGTTATTGAGAACTCCTTCCAACAATGCTGGATTTTTATGTCAGTGCTGGATTTTTACGTCAGTGCTGGCTCTTTGAGATCAGTGAAAGCCACCCTTGAATGACAGGGTTTTCTGCAGAAGTGTTTGATGGAAGCTCAATGCAAGGTCTGGGGGCAGAGATAATATTTTACAACACTGTATTATGCATTGAGTAGTAGCAGGTTGCTTTAATGTTTTTACAGGTATTAGCCAATTAATTTTGAAAGAATATTGAAACCATTGAAAATCCTCCCTATTTTCTAACAATTTTAGGAAAAAACCCCACAATAGCTCAAAGTGTATGTGGAAAACTTTGCCCACTCTTGTCTGTGACTGGGAAAGATGTGAGATGCCATCATTTCAGATCTATTGCTCTGAGGGTGACATTGAGATGAGGTTTTTTGTTTGTTTTCTCATAATTTTTCTTGTTCAGGGACTTCTCTGTGATTGCGGTTGTGGGAAGACTGTTCTCATATTGTCTTCAGGGTTAGACTGAAGTTACATGGCACCTGAGATGCTCCTGGATGATCCTTTTAGCCACACCACCCCTATATTTGTGTAGGGTGTTTGTATTGATTGTATCTATCAAGTGTGACCTATGGATTTAGAATCGAAAAGTACCACCCAGCTGACTCACTGCCTGGCTGTGTGATCACCTTTCTCTTTCATTAATTACCATCCTTTCCCAGGCTGGGGAAGCCAGAGCTCCAAAGTCCAGATCCACCACAACACTTGGCTGCACTTCCCTGGCCACAACCTGAGGTGGATCCTGACGTTCACCCTCCTGTTCGTGCACGTGTGTGAAATAGCAGAGGGCATCGTCTCTGACACGTAAGTGGCAGAGCTGGGTGGATAACCAAGCTAATTGCATTCATTAATGCATGGTATTAATGTGTGATGGGGTGGATAGTCAACCATAACGAGGTTTTTTTCCCCCCCAAAAATCAGAGTCATTTCATGAGCTGTCCAGGTTTTAATGGGATGATGGGGATTGTTCTTAGTGCTTATTCTCCTCTTGAGCTTTAATGGCAAGTAATTATTGACAAAAGTTAAAGCATTCACATGGGAAAAATCTTATTGTCTCTAGGAAAGTCATGTTTTTCCTCTTGACTAGATTAGCAGAACACCTATGGTTCCACACAACGGTGGAAAAAGGCATCAAATTCACTAATTTCTACCTTAATTTATTTTCAGACAAATGAAATCTCGCCACCTGCACCTTTTCCTACCAGCTATAATGGGCTTTGTGGCTGCCACTGTGTCCATAGTCTATTACCATAATATTGAGACATCCAACTTTCCAAAGCTACTGCTGGGTAAGTCTAAGGCTGATAGTTATGTGTGTGTTCTTACAAAACCCAGCAGTTTAGCCAAAGTCAGCTTGTGGAGACTGAAGAGAATGGTGAAATATTTGAGAATATCAAAAGAGAAAGGAATACCTCTCTGCTCTTCCAACTAGTAGTATCACAGGAGTTACTGCACCTTTTATAAAGTACATGCTGAAAACTATTTTTTAAATTATCACAAAAGGCAAAGCCTTGTATGTCTGTTTTATTTCTATCATGAACTTCTGAGACATTTTTAACACTGCTCATTATTTTGAGGAAAAATTCATTTTCCTTCAAAAAGACTATTGCAAAAGGCCATTTTTAATAGCAATCTGACCACAAACCCTTCTGTGCAAATTCTGTTGATTCTCAGCATCCTTTGCAGTTGATTTCAAGTATCCAGTCTACTGTTTCAGGCAGGAGATGGTCAGACCAGGCATTGCTGGATAATATTTCATACACATTCACACTGTCCAAATTACCTATAACTCAGCAACTTGAACAAGCTGTTGACAGGTACAAGCAGGATTCAGGATACCACTAAACTCCATGACCTCTGTTTCAAAATGAGCTCATTTCCCTACTCCCACTTGGGATGCATCCTGCTCTTTCAAAGAGGGAATATGATATTTGTTAAGTTATGTGATTTCTAATTCTCATTCCAACCCCCTGCCATGGGCAGGGACACCTTCCAGTATCCCATGTTGCTCAGAGCCCCATCCAGCCTGACCTTGGACACTTCCATGGAAGCTGAAACTTCTGCAGCACTGGTGTGGTTAAATTCTTATATATATATATATATTTCTTTTTTGTTATTATGAGTGTGCACCTGTCTTACAGCTCTCTTTGTTTACTGGATAATGGCCTTTGTCACCAAGACCATCAAGCTTGTCAGATACTGCCAGGATGGTGTTCCTTTTTCCCAGCTGCGTTTCTGCATCACTGGAATTATGGTCATTCTCTATGGGCTGCTGATGGCTGTGGAGATCAATGTCATCCGAGTCAGGGTATGTGGCTCCTTCACCAGCACCTGGGAAAATGATTATCAGTGTTATCATGGGGATTAATGTGGGTTTTTAGTCCCAGGAACTCTGCTTTGGGTCAAGTTTAGGCCCACATTTAGCTTAGCCATAAGTGTTTGGTTAATTCTATAGGAATCAGCGAGCATGTCTTTAAAATGTATGTCCTTGGTGTGTGCCCTGGGCTTGGTATGTATGGGTGTCTGTGTATATAAATACAGATTATCTATCTGTCTGTCTGTGTATCTATATCTATCTATCTATCTATCTATCTATCTATCTATCTATCTATCTATCTATCTATCTATCTATCTCTATTTATCTCTACACAAACAGTGAATACATATTTATATATATAGATGCATATTTGTGCATGTAAGGAGGGTGTATGTGTGTGTATGTATATGAAGTATATTCTCTGTTAATGCTGATGAAGTATTTATGTAGTGAATGTGTAAATCAGCACACGTTCTTACTCTTGGTAATTTGAAATATGATTATATATCCCAAGAGTTCTTTTTTCTTGTTGTTCAGCCAGTAATAGGTGGTGCTGGTGGAAATTGCCAGAATGGAAATGCTCCTGTTTACAAGCAAATTGATATTAAAATTCAACATACAATTACCTTTAAATGCAATCTTGACATTGTGGTTGTACTGGGCATAATTTTTGCTAAAAATCACTGCTAATAGGGTAATTTCTGAGCACATGTGGTGTTTTTTCTCCTCTCCAGAGGTATGTGTTTTTCATGAACCCTCAGAAAGTGAAGCCCCCAGAGGACCTCCAGGACCTGGGGGTGAGGTTTCTGCAGCCCTTTGTCAATCTGCTCTCAAAGGCCACTTACTGGTGGATGAACACTCTCATTATATCTGCTCACAAGAAACCTGTGGACCTGAAGGCCATTGGAAAGCTCCCAATTGCAATGAGAGCACTGACAAATTACATTTGTCTCAAAGAAGCCTATGAGGAACAAAAGGTAAGCACAGAGATGTTCCTGTCTCTGTTTGGCCTCAGAAATGTGAACTGTTACTTCGAATTTTTTTTTTCAGCTGTTATGAAATCCTACTTTTAGGAATTTTTAACTTAGGACTGTTTGTTCCAAGGTGAAACTTGGCATGGGAAGTTCCAATCCAACAGTTGCAGTTTGGTTTTAAGTGAATTTATAGCAGGAGGAAGATGCCAGATTGAGTGCAACTGGAAACTAAAACTGCAACAAAATGATTGCTTGCTAGATTTTAAAAGTGAAAGCTTTGTTTAAATCTCAGCCACTCCAGTCAGCATCTTAAACTAGAAGGCATTCTGTCCATAGTTTCAGCTGGAAACACTCCACTTTTTGTTTGCTTTTCTCCAGAAAGAGAAGTAGCCAAAACTACACATCAAGAATAACCAAAACACTGGTGTTTTAGCAGTGGTTTAGTCACCATTGTCAAGCACAGCACTGTATGGGCTGCTCTGAAGAAACTTAACTCCATCCCAACCAGACCCAGTACAGAATTGGGAAAATTCCCTGGGGAGAGCAGGACTTTCTAGAGACTTTCTGGGTGCATTTAGGCAGCTCTCTTCTCCCAGCTGCCAATGGAGCTGCAGGCTCCTTTCTGTGCTCTCTAAAATGAAATGATAGTCAATACAATTATTGATATTTTAATAGACATAAGTTGCTTCTCTTCCCTTTTGCAGTTGATGATTACAGAGATCAAGACCCTTTTGCTTTAAGCAGAAAGCTACTGAGTCTTTGGAACCCCATGCAGTTACACTCACCTACCTTTATAAGGTTGCCTTACATTAGATATTTTGGGTTCCGTAGTAGTCTAAAATCTTGAGATTACCACTGCTATTACAGTGGTGCTGATATTTAAAAACAGGCTGCAACCCTAAAGTAAACTGATACTTCATAGATAAAGTTAAAGTAAACCACATGGCTAAAGCAAGTCCAAGGAGCCAGGCAGTGGAACTCACTGCAGTTTATTCCTGTGGAGAAATGTGCTGGCTGGGACTGAAAATTAGGAAAATTCTTCAGGCTGGAGTGTGGTCTGCAGTCTTGAAGGGATGTTGTGTCACTGTCTCTGCTGCCGGTGTGTATTTTACACTAATCTCCTCCTGTAAGAGGGGGCAGCCCCCATCACCCTCTGGATTAAGTGGGGTTACCCCTGCCTGTGCCTGGTCTCAAATGTGCTCTGTGACCCTGCAGAAAGAAAGCTCCTGATCCCCTCCAAACCCTTCTTATCACACCCTGATGGAAGCCAGTGAGTGTTCTATACTCATTCTATACTCATGACCATGAGTATTCTATACTGCAAAATGCCTTTGAGATGGCTCACATGACATTGTCCTGCTGTCTCTTCTGCATGCTATGGAAATAGAAATTATTCAATAAATTCTCACATAATTCCACCCCCAAGCCCCTCAAAAAATGTGGTCCTATTTCTGTTGTTGCTTGGCTTTTGTTTCAGTTCCTATCCAAGCAGATTAGATGTTTCAAACCACACGCTAATGCATCATGCATCACATATGTGAAAATAAAATCAGCAAATTTGGTTTACCCCATCAACCTACATCCCATGGATTTTTTTTTTTTAATAGAATCATAGAATTGATTGGGTTGGAAAAGACCTCTGAGATCAAGTCCAACCCTTGGTCCAACTCCAGTCCCTTTACCAGATTATGGCACTCAGTGCCATGTCCAATCTCAGTTTAACAACCTCCAGGGTTTGTCAATAGAAAGCTTTTCTTTCGGGAGTGTCATAAAAAATCAATTTTTAAAGTCAAGGACCATTAGTTTCCTATGCCTGCTATTCATGTGCTATGATGGGTGTTGCCTGTGAAGGGAAAAAAGGGAAGAAATGAAGTTAAGGAGGAATCCCAGGGACAGAGCATTGCCCTGCAGCACCAGGATGGCACTGTCAGCTCCAGGACTATGGGAACACTCAGAATTCCATCTTCACTGAGGCACATCTTGCAGGGGACTTCATTTACCAGCAGGCACTGCCTTGCTGTCCTTATTCCAGCTGCTGAGTGCCAAAGTAGAGGAAATGACAGGGATTTGGAAGGAAGGGGACAAAGACAAGGAAAACCTAATGCAGTGCCACAGCTGAGAACAGCAGCCCAGCCTGGAGAGTTAACACAACATAATGAGTGGTGATGTACAGATCATCCTTCAGCCCCTAAATAAAGAGTAGGGCTGCACATACAACATTCTATACTGCAAGTAAATTGCAATTCTGTGCACTCAAGAACCATTCTGGAAAAGAGCTAATGATTAGAAGAAAACCCCACTCTTTCTCTCTTCCCATTAGATACTTCACCTAGTATGAAGTCCTGATTAAAATAGGAAGAAACAACAGTGTTCAGCAAGAGATATTATTAGATAACTTGATTTAATTAGTAGTTTTTCCAATGAAAAGTGAATAGATTTCATATAGTGATGTCAAATATGTCAATTGTAGTAGTAGTAAAAATGGCTACTACATTGTTACAGAAATAAGGATTAACCATTGCCATTATCAAAGTCATCATTAATTGAATACCCAGAGCAGAATGAAAATTTTTTTCCCCCCAAAGATGGCAGCTCTGCTTTCCCAATAATTTAGCTGAGCTCCTATCAAGCTGTTAAAGTGACAATCATTTCTCTGAGGGGAGTGACAGCAGCCCCTTTAGTGCACTCAGGCTCAAAACCTCACTGAGCAGCAAATCTAGAGCTCTTTCCCTGGGCAGAGGACACGAGGCCCTTGTGCTCTTTCCCTCCTCAGAAGAAGCAGTTTCATCTCTACCCTTTCTGAAATGTTAGCCCTCCTTTGTCCCCATGCTGCTTGTTTCTCCTTACTAAGTTTCTTGGCCCAGTCTCCAGCAGCCATCTGGTCCACCTGGACATTTTTGGCACCACAAACATATTCCATCTCACTGTTGAAGTGGCATACAAAAAACTAACAAAACAGGTAAAAAAAAAAAAAAAAAAAAGAAAAAAGGAGGAGGCAGCCAGGCAGGTTAGAGGCACTCTGGCTTTTCTCTGGTGACTTCTCTGGGGCAGGGGGTGGTTGTTGCTGGCCTGGGCTTAAAATGTCTCTGTGAACACTCAGGAGGGCTTGGCTTGGCTTCCAACTTGCAGGCATCTGTGCTACTTGAAAAATGACAGATGCTTTTTTAGAGTGTCAAAAGCTGCTGCCTGAATTGCAAGGAAGGGCCGTGCAAACCACGGATCTGTTCAGTAAAACTCTTTCTTTATTAGACTGAAAGGAGCTCAGAAACATCAGAACTCCTCTAACTAGATAAAGAGAGTCTGCTGGCTGGTGTTTCAGGGCAAGAGTTGTGATAACAGCATAAATTCACAGAACTGAAGGCTAGAAAGGACCCTTGGTTGATTTAATCTTACCTCCCATTTGGGTCTTTCACCTTCATCTTTTTGAGCACAGCAAGGAGTGATCAGCTGAAGTGTGTCTTCCTGGGAGGCATCCAAGAGATGAGAAAAAATATCCAGATAAATTTAATTAAACTACATTCTTGCAGGTGTCTGTCCATGTATTTTTCCTTCAATGCCTCTGTCACACCAGAAGCCTTTACTGGGTGAAGTGGTTTCACAGCCACTGTGACACCAGGAATACCCACAGGGCAAGGGGCTGGGAGGTCAGACTTTCCCCTGAGCACACATGTGACAAGGAGCAGTGGCTGCCTGCCAGGACTCATAATCTGTGCTTGCATTCCTGTGCCCACAGGTTCAGAAAAGGGGTGGGATACAGATGTGAGAAACCACAGTCACCAAGGGCAGGCAGAACATGAATTTGCTGTGAAGAGTGTCTAAAATCTGTTGTTTACTACCTGGGCATTCAGGATGTTGCCTATAAAGCCAGGGAGGCTTTTCCACAGTGTGTTTTCACCTGTTTCTCTGTTTGCCAGAAAAAGGTGGAGGACCAGCCCAATCGGAGCCCGTCCATTTGGTTGGCCATGTACAGCGCCTTTGGGCGCCCAATCCTGCTCAGCAGCACCTTCCGGTACTTGGCTGATCTGCTGGGCTTTGCTGGGCCACTCTGCATCTCTGGCATCGTCCAGGGCTTCCAGAACACGACCAACAACACAAACAACACAGAAAAGGTAACCTGACCACATGGATTGAACACTTGGGTAGTATTTCTAGATTCGTGTCAGGTGGTTGATACACTTGGCTTTTCTGTGTCTGTGATCATCACTGTGTTGTTTCATGTTTAAATGAGTATTTATTTTTGTTGTTGTTGTGAGAGACAGTCAAGTTATGAACTAGAGCAGTGGAAGCCTTTGGTATAAATGGAACACAGGTAGTGGAGGCTTTCCCCACTTTCACAGAATCACAGGAGGTGCTGAGCTGGAAGGGACACACAAGGACCATCCAGTCCAACCCTCAGCCCTGCACAGGACCATCCCCAGAGTCACACCCTGTGCCCCAGAGCATCATCCAAACACTCCTGGAGCTCTGGCAGCCTTGGGGCTGTGCCCACTGCCCTGGGAAACCTGGTCAGTGCCCACCACCCTCTGGGGGAACAACATCTAATCTCCAACCTAACCCTGCCCTGACACAACTCCAGGCCATTCCCTCAGATTTCCCAGCTGTCTGTTTGTTAATGGATTCATCCCAGCAGTTCTGGGGAGAAGGAACAACTTTTCTGCCCCTCCTCAACTGTCCCTCTTTGTTCCAGGCAGGACACCCAAGGGTGGTGCCTCAGGGATGAATCCAGCCTGGGAGTTTTGCTTCATTTCTCTCCATTTCTCAGTTTGTAGTTCACTGACAGGTCTGAGCTCTCTGAAATCTGTTTTTCACTGGGAAGCTGAGAGGAGTCAGTGTCTGTTTGTGACTGATGATACTGCTGGTTGCAATGATGAAATGTGTTGGCCCATGTGAGAAACTGAAAAGCATCCACTTTATTCAATGACTTTCATAATAATAGAGAGGCACATAAGGCATTTGAATACAGCTCATTTCAAGTTTCACTGAGACTGAACTTTCAGAGGGCACCTCTAAGCACTGAACAAGCCTCTGACACAGAACATTTCCTATAATAAGAACAAAAAAGTATTTAATTAGTGAAAAAATACAGGTGAAGTTATTTTGCTGAGAGCAGAGAAGACATGATGGAGAAATTTTCCTACATCTGCCTCCTGATAACAGAAACATCCCCATACGCTCTGTGAAGTGAGTAATTTGTCTTTGAATGGGCAGATAGGTATGTTATGGAATAACATTTTCCCCTCCAGATAAAGTATTTGACTATCATCCCTATCCAAGTATCTTTTTCTTGGCTGCTCACTCCTGACATTCATTTTCTTGACTGATGGTCTCAGTTTGGCTTTCGACTTCTGCTCTGAAGGAGAGTTTAACTGTACAGCTTATCAAATAAAGCTCTTTATCATCCTTGAACCTGCACATGCTGGATTTGAGCCACAAAGTCAGAAGGCAAAGGGCATATTTTGCCTTCAGAAAATGGGGCTTTTTTGCATGTTGAACAAACAAGGTATTTAACCCCCAAAATAATTTCTGGATCTCATATTTTGGAATCCTTATTTTCTCTGATTCATTTGTCTTTTGTACTCTTCAGTGTAGTGGTTTCACTTGTGGGTTTTTTAAAGTTTTAATCAGCATTGGCTAAGGGGAAGATTGGAATCTCTGGAGATCTTGAAACCACTCCAAGGTTCTGCCTTGGTGACAGTCACTATTTTCCTTGGATACATTTCGGAATACATTTGCCTTTAAATTATGGATTTTGATAAACTTTCCCTTGGTTGTTCTTGCTATTACCCATTTCTCCTTTGAATTCTCTCTAGTTTCAATTAGTGTGAACAAATTTAGTTTCATGCTTACTCTGCCTTAATTCCTGAGAGCTCTATATACATTAAAAAAATGTATTTACAATTGTTATTTTATTCTTGATAAGTGCACTATGAAAACAGGGACAGCTTTGGTGAAGCAGAATGTGAAGAGAAGGGTTTTCAATATATTTATCTAACCAATCATGCATTTAAACAGTCCTTGTTTCAAGGAGTCTTGGGCAGGTGGTTTGCTCTCCTGTATTGCCCAAAGCTTTCATCTCTTCTTTTTCCCTTCTTCTTCTTCTTTTTTTTTTTTTTTTTAATCTCCCTAAGAATTCCAGTCCATCCTGCTTCCAGCTGGATCGGAAATACCAGAGGAACAGTCCTCCTTGCAGTATTTTGTTACATTTGTTTCCTTTTCTGCCTGAAACAGAGCAGAACAGTGAACACAAAAACTAGAAAATGAAAACAAATAGAGTGACTTAAACAAGAATTTTTCCTCTCCCCTCTTGAGATGTTTAAACTTCATTTTGTAGGGATTACTGGTATTATAGTATTCCGAATTCACAGAGACTATAATTCTGGAAGTAATTGTTTCCATAATATGCAAATGTAAGATAAGTAACTGATCCCATATAATAAAAAATATTTCCTTGCAGCACAAGTGGAATGAGCTTTATTTTCTACTAAGTAGCATTTCTATGCTACAAATCACCAGTTTGATGGAGAAACTAAAGACAAGGCAGACATGGTGAACCTGCTGTCACTTCCATGCTAAAACCAAATCATTTTAGAACTGCTAATAGTTGAGATCCTAAGTAGGTGGAGTATTTAATTTGTATCAAAATTATTTTGACATCTAGGGCAGTGAGGAAACTGATTTCTAAAACTTTCCTACATATATAATATATATAAAATACCATTAGTATTTTTTTATTTTAATGCAATGACTGAATTTCCTTGTTTCTAAAGAATGTACAATGTCTCCTATGAGGGATGCATTTGCTTAATTTTTTTCTTTCTTTTCAGATGAAGGATCCATCAAACTCCTATCTTTCCTCAGAGGATTTCCTGAGGAATGTTTATGTCTTGGCAGTCCTTCTCTTCCTGGCCCTCATCTTGCAGAGGACATTCCTGCAGGCATCCTACTATGTGACTACAGAGACTGGCATCAACCTGAGAGGTGCCCTTCTGGTGAGCCAAGATGTTCTGCCAAAAAATCCCCCACTAACAGCTCCAGCTTTGTGCTTCCACTTTGTTTGTCTCATCCTTTACCTGAAGGCTGACCTGGTGATGGTTTGAGGGAAGGTTCAGGCTGTGTTTTTACACAGAGGACTGGACAAAGCAGCATCAGCCAAGCTGCTGGCAGAAATTCCTTTTGCTGAAAACTAATCCCACCATGGTGAGCTGCAGAGGTGAAACACTCCCTGTATGTGGGTAAGAACACACCTTTGCAGATGAAGAAAGATAGAGGAACCTAAGCAGTGTCGTGTTGGCCCTGCAGCTGTTTTCTTAATTTCATAGAATCATAGAATGGATTGGGTTGGAAAAGACCTCCGAGATCATCAAATCCAACCCTTGGGCCAACTCCAGTCCCTTTACCAGATCATGGC